>CM046874.1:445339957-446539957 GCA_025667525.1 Glebionis coronaria
TTTTCATACTCTCTGTTCTTGTAATTCTGTTTTCAAAAGTTGTTAAAAAACCTTTTAAGTCTTGTTTTAATTTTCAGCTACTAAATCAGTGAGTTTGTTGAAACGGTTGTAACAAAGTCCTTGTTTTCTCCATTAATGAATCCACTTTAAACGTTTAAGCTTTTATAGTTCTAGTTCAAATTCAAAAACATTCTTTATTGTTATTCAGTTTTGTTTTAAACCTTACAATTTCTGCACATTTCTTTCTTAAGTAATAAAAAGATCAAAGTAGCTATATACTGTGATGATAGAGTTAGAATGATGATTTCTTGATGTTTTTGTTGAATTCAAGTGATAAGTTCAGTTCTGTCAGCAACAAGTTAGGGTAGCACTTTATGATCTTCATTTAAAAGGTTATGAGTTGGTGATGTTCGTTGATATCAGCAGATTATCTTGTAGTATATTTTGGTTCTATTCTGCAGTTTCACAAGTTGCTTTTTGTTTGATAGTTGATCAAGATGGTTTGGATTAGATGGATTGCCACTGATTTTAGAGTTCGAGATCAGCAGTAGCTTACTCGACAAACGTGAAGACCAGTAGAGTGTAGTTGTGTTAGGTTTTAGCCAGCTCAGCGCTGAGCTACACCCACAACGGAGGCTTTGATATAACGGTCAAGCACGTTTAGGTTTTTCTGCATAGTATAGTATAAGCTACAGTTAGAGTTATCATAGTGTAAAACTTTGTGTTGCTGATTGAAGTGCTCATATGTTACAATCAAGATAACTTGTTCTTCTTTAAATTACAGTCTATTAGCTTTCTTGTTCAATTTCAGTAACCTGTGTTTGGAACAGTGGTGATTTGAGTCCTTTCGGTTGATTTAGATTTGTGAAACTGTTATATTAGATTTGGAATTAGATATCGAGATCAGCCTAGCTCGGTTTCATAACAAGGAATATACAGAACTGTAGTATGGTTTAAAATCTGTCTAAGATCAGTTGGTACTGGTCTTGCAGACTTAAATTTTCACATCTCATTTACTCTTGATAAAGTTAGGATTAGAGAGTGTACTTCAATGAATTTTGCTTGTAAGCTAGTAATTTAGATAAATAGTCTGTAGGCCTTTTAGTTCTGTAAGTCTAGTCATTCAAATATAGCTTAATATAGCCTATTAACATTTATGTAGTAGTATCAAGTTAAGTCAGGTTTGTTTTTTCCACTATAATGTTGAGAACAGTAGAGAGATTTTGATTCACATTCACTTGTCGGAAAAGTTTATTGTTAGGCTTTGTAATAGGAGATTTCATTTGAAGATGTAAATAGTTATAGAGTGCATTAGGAAGATTCGAATGTAGCACCTGTTCTTTGTTAACTTTATTGCAAGTATGAATATTGTACATGTTAGGCCCTTTAATTTGCAATACTCCATTTCAGTTGCAGTCCAAACTAATAAGATTCGTTGGGTTCTTAGTTGATGCCTGTTAGGATTATCTCGGGTCTACTCCTTGCCGTTAGATTTAGTTTAAGTAGTTAGACGACTGTATTTAGATATTATACACATTAGATTTAAGTGGTATTT
Organism: Glebionis coronaria; assembly: GCA_025667525.1. Taxonomy (NCBI): domain Eukaryota; kingdom Viridiplantae; phylum Streptophyta; class Magnoliopsida; order Asterales; family Asteraceae; genus Glebionis; species Glebionis coronaria. Next base: position 445,341,513 of record CM046874.1, read on the forward strand.
TGGACTTTGGAATGAAATTAGCTTCTTGGGCCTCTTGTGTTCGTTTAGAATACAAATAGCTTTATCAACTTTTTAGTTTCATAACATTAGAATTTTTAGTTTTATTAACTTTGCATTTTAGACTTTTATTAAAATTTACTTTGTAGTTTTATTTTTTTAAATTTTGTATTTTACATTTTGTATTTGTAGAATAAATACTGTAATTTTCATTTTTGAATTTTGTGTGTTTAAATGTTGTAATTTCTAAATGTGTTTTTAGATTAGTACGTATACGTAGTTAAAGATACTATTTTTATATTTTTTAGGTGCTTTGTTTGTCAAGTAGCTTAAATACCAATCAAGCCTATTATTCACCAAAAACAGTTAAGTCTTTGCTTGAAACTGTTGATCAATTCGATTAGATACCGATACGAAACAAATACTAAAAAGACAAATATTAAATGGAACTGCTGCCGGTTCTTTTCATGAATATTGACGGTTTCTAGTGAGACGTATTGGATTTTCGGACCCGTTCACTTTGTGAACGTTATTTTTTTTAAATTAAAAACATAAAAAATCAAAAATAAAAAAGATAAAAATATAAAAAATATAAAATCCCAAAAATCAATTCTTTTCCTAAAGAATTGAACCAAAAAAATAAAAAAAAAATACAAAAGTAATCTTTTTCCTAAAAGGTTACACCAAAAATAAATTGTATATATTGTTTTCAATAGTTTTTATGTACATATTATATTTTCTAAAAAAATCAAATAAATACAAAAATATTTTCTCTATATTATTATATGTAAATAAGTATACGTATATACGAACAACCAATTTATCTACTTCCATAAGTATTGCATTGCAATACACCGTTTGTGGCGGCGTTTCGGTGCGACTTACGTGTATCGATTAAATTTAATTAAGGCACAATAGATAAATACTACAATCTACTTGAACTTGAGAAAGAGGCCATTGTGTGGGGGTATAAGGAGAGTGTATTTCATATTCTAAAGAAGCAGGCTCTTAAGTGCTATGCGCTGCCTTGTTTCTCCGCTTCCTTATGGGTCTTTCGAAGGTGATAGTAGTGACTGGTGTACCACCAAATTAGTACTACATATCTATATACTTTCTTGTGGATATTAATTATCGAACCTCGAGAAAGATCATTTATTCTCTTTCAAATTCGACCGAGAGCTCATCTCTCATTCCTCGAGTTTATTTACACGTGTATTCGCACGTGTGTAACCATACCACATTTGGTGTATTACTTCCTTTCCCGAGGAAGTGCTTAAAACGTCATTCACTTATATATATACATTCGGTCACCTTGCTACACACGGATACTCGTTCCATGTTGGAGATGTTGCATCAACGATCCGCCAATGCTAATTATTCGCCTTGTTCGAATTGTGGTGGTCAACATGATACTTACTTGTGTGATCAAAACAATGGCCATTATGGGGAGGGTTATGCTTATAATGGAACCGAGAATCCTAATTTTCCACCTAACCTTCAAATGGACTACACTTGTAATGACTATATGGGATATTCTGGTTTTTCATCACAAAATCTACCATCATTTCATGATCAAAACTTTAATGAGTCATACCAAAACCAAGGATTTTCAAATCATGAGGGTTTTCAAAATGATGAAAATTTTCAAGGCTATAATCACGAAACCTTTCATAATTAAGGATTTTCAAATAATGAAGGCTTTCCAAATGATGAAAATTTTCAATAGTATAATCAGGATACCTTTCAAAATCAAGGATGTTCACATCATGAGGGTTTTCAAATTGAAGGGAATTTTCAAAGTTATAATCATGAAAACTTTTATAATCAAGGCTCTTTTCAAACCTATCATCCACCTAATTATGGAAATCTACCTCCACCTTATTCTTCGACTTATTCATGTGAGTTTTGTGGAAACGCACCCCATTATGGTTATGATTGTCGACAGAGGGATCCACCGTCCTATGCCCCTAATATTTTCAGTGTGTTTTATTATTTACTTGAGAAAGTACGAAAGAACAACAATAAACTCATGGAATATTATCGTATGAAAGAAATGAGCCTTGAGGAAATGAAAAAGGAGCATTTGCGGATAGTGTAAGAAATAAAATATCTTCGTGATGAGGCAATGACCAAACGATATAATCAAGAGGAAATTTGTGATAAAAATAGTGAAGCGTTGAACATTAAATATCGTCAAATTCAGCAAGAATTACATACTTTACTCTTAGAGATGGAAAAAAAGAAAAAGATGAATGCATATAAGAAGAATATCTTGCTACTCGTATGCCTTATCGATTCTTCTATGACGATGATGACGAACCATCTATTTGCATGACACTTAATGATTACACATCTTCATCTCCTTTATCTCACATGGAACCCAACAACTCTTTAACCGTGGGGGACGAGCCTCATAGCACTAATACAAACACCGATTCGGATGAATTAACCGCTTCTAGTGTTGAGAACCTTATCCCAATCCAAAGAGAGCTTGAGGGTGTTTCCGATGAACCTGTGACGAGCTTTGTATTGATAACTCTTCTCCTCACGATCACATTGAGATTTCATCACATGATGACATTCATGCTACTACTAGTAATTTTGGTGATTTTGATCTTGATGAATTGTTCAAAGAAAGGGATAGTGAGATCAAGGAAGAGTTTTTGCAAGACTTGCCACAAATAGAGTATGATGATTGTGATTCTAGTAAAGCATCTTATGATATATCATCCGATGACTTTTCATGTCAAGATGATCTTCCTAATTTGGATGAATATGTTTCTCCTATAGAAGAAGTGGAAGATGTTCATATTCGTGAGGTTTTACAAAAATATATCTTATCTCCTCGATTGAAGCATTGAATGCCACTCCTAATGATGAGTTCATAGAAGAAGAACCTTTCATTGATATTTCTTCACCGGTTTTTGAGGTTGCACCTATTGACTTTCATGATCATATCATCCCTTTGAGTGATTCTCTCCTTAATACACCTTATTTTGAGCCTTCTATTCCCACCCTTCCACCCTTGAAGTTGGTTATTGATGAAGAAAATACTATACTCTTAGAGATTGATCCTTTTTCCCCTAAGGCACCTTTAGAATCCAAAACCTTTGATATGGACTCTCTTATGGACATTGATGCCATCATCGAGACAGCTCTTGCTAATACTCATTTAGAGGTCAATTATAGTGTTTCTAATTGGGAAGAGGATATTCGTCTTATTGAGAATATGCTTTTTGGGAACATAGAACCTACACCTCATCCACAAGACACTATTACTCTTGATCCTCCTTTCACTATGCCTTATATGGAGGATTTCCCACCTTTTGATGATGATGAGGAGCACCTAATGGATATACTTGTTATGAATGTTTTGATTCCTACACCATCATTGTCTCATGGTGCTTTGATATATAAAGGGGAATCTCATAAGGTTGATACGAGCTCATCTTCTTATTTTCCCATGACGGGAAAGGGTTTTGATCATGGGATCCGTATGTTGAGAAATATTGGCATTCATCTAATCCACTTAAGAGTGTGTCTTCAATTGATATGGGCTTCTCGTATGAGCGTACTTTGTTGATGCTACCTACTTTGAAGTTGTTCACGTGTAGAGATAGAAACTATGTATTTGATCCTGGGGTGCTTCCTATATGAGAGTTTTTCTATCTTGGACAAACTTGAGACACGTTGGACCAGTCCATTTATGGAGGCGGATATTGTAAATCTCATTGTAAATGGCAACGTGCTAAGTTTGAGTGTATCATGTGAGATGTGCTTCAAAGTAGATATCCTTTATTCTCCATGATGGTATCCCCAAGGACAACCTAATTCAGGACCGAGTCGAGCTAGAGACTTAGGGCATAAAAAATCAAGCATTGAATAACTAGGTTAGAATACGTAGAGTAGATGTTGGTAGGTTAGGTTTAACAAGAGGGTTTTATAGTAGAGTTGAAGTGGAGGGGTGGCCTTTCTCTATTTTTTGGTGTTTATTTCAAGGGTTGCTCTCTCTCATTTCATTCATGGAGCTTATGGAGGAGGCCCGTGTATCCGGTTAACTTTGATTAGAGTTTGCTATTGTGATATTCAAAACACTTGTGCTTAACATGAATTCACTTTAGTAGAACTTTCCTTTGCTTGAGTTAAGCAACGTAATCAATGTCATAAGTGTATGGGAGTTTACTCTAATACTCTTAAACATCGAGGACAATGTTTATCTTAAGTGTAGGGGGTCTTCTATCGAAGTGACCTTACCTAGAACATTGCCTTGCCTTCATGATAATTGAGAAAATTAGTTTTTTAAACATTTTTCAAAATTTTGATCTACTTTGGCCACCAAAAATATACATTCATAATTTTTGCATAAATCATTTTTGATTTGCATAACACATTGGCATTGTATATTTTTCTTGTATTATTCTTCATCAAAAATATATGAAAAGGAAAACAACATAATAAAGGATATTGATGAAACTGCAATTATACATAGTCTCATCGTCCAAAGCGGGGTTAAAATGCTTAAAATATCATTAAAATACCCCCAAAATATACTTGTGTTTGTTCATTTTGTATTTTAGGTACGGATATCGAGAAAATGACAAAAGATCACAAGAATCTAAGAAAACGAACACAGGAAACGAAGCCGCACAAAGAACCGGACCCGAATCATGATTTTCCAATAAGTCCTTGATGTTTTGAAGATTTGGCAAGAATGGTCCCACAATGTTGAAGACTTGTCATATTCCTTTCAAAACTCATTTATTGCATTGGGGTCCCGAATATTTCAAGAATATACCATAAATGCCCTTGAAGAATGATGATATTGCATAAATGATCCTTGGAAAAGTTTTTGCATATACTTGTGCCACATTTGACAAATTGATCAAACTTGTAACAAAGGAAATGGAACTTTTGGAATGCCAAACTCAGAGTGAAAAATATTTGGGAGATAAGGGACCTAACCTGCCAAACCATAATACTTCATCCACCAATCAAAACCAACCACCTCACTTGGCTGACGTCACCATCCACCCACGGATTTAATATACTAATTTTCTTTTGAATTAAGTATATTTAATCCCCATCCCGGTAAACATTTACCCTAAACCGTCGTCTAATCAAAACCCCTTTTTTACTATGATGAACCATAATCCTAAACCTTTTTGTTAACAACAATTGACACTTCAAACTATCCAGATCATTAATTAACCCTAATCTGCTCATACCCCAAACCCTAAAAACGTCACCATCATACCCATGTGTTGGGTGGGACCATCCCCTGCCTCCCTGTGTGCATACTTTTAGCAAGAATGGCATCTGCACAGCAATCCAAGGGTTTTGGTTCGTTTCTTGTTCTCCAAAACAAAGACCAAAGGCCAGGATCATTCTACATGTCATAATCATCACATGGCAGCTCATTTGACCAAGAACAATTTTCAAACCCAAGGGTATTGTTGGTAATCATCTATCTAGGGTTTTAGGATTTGCATTTTCGTTTCTAGAAGACTTGTATGCTATATATAAAGCAACTTACGTTGTCCATTTTTATTGTTCCAATTTTTATTCAAAATCTTGTAAGAGACGAAATTGTTGAATATAATTGAGTTCCATTGGGTTCCAGTTTTTCTTAAAGTATTTGTAATCCATTTTAAATTTAATAAAAGTTGGTTTATTTCTAAAGAAAGTATAAATCTCTTTTTTTATGTTTAGGGTCATATACTGAAGTCAATCTGAGTTCCATCATAATTCATGTCTATTGCTTAAACTTTTCATATATAATACCTTTTTAAAAAAATATTTTTTAAAAGTTGATGTTTTTCCAAGTTTATTTCCAAAATCTGTTAGAGTTTTTTTTATTATTGAGGATCTTTGTTAGATTGTTAAGGTTTAAAAAGGAGGTTTTGTAAAAGGAACTGGAAAGAAAGTTTTTTTTATAAACCAAAATCCAAGTTCTCAAGTGTTGAGTGTCCACTGTAGCATAAGCTACAAGTCTCAGCTTACTGATAATAAGCTGAGCTTATTGCTCTTGTTGGCTTTGTTTCTTTCTGTCTTGTTATTGTTTCAGGAAAGTAGTTGGTTTCTCCAAAGGTTTGTTTTTCAAGTGTTCTTGTTCCAAGAATCTTATAAGCTGCTCAAACATAGCTCTCTGACAAGGAGCTTGTTAAAAGGAGCTTGTGGTGATTTGAAAGTGTTTGTATTAAGCTGTGGGAAGCTTATAAAGTAGTTAGCTCTTGGGGATTAAAGAAAATTCCAAGTCCTTGTTTTACGCTCTAGATTTCTGAGGTGCAATTGATTTGGTTGAGAAGCTATAATTTGTAGGGCATAAGCTGGTAGAAAAGTGGTATTAAGATGGTAAAATGGAGTTATTAAGGGTGCTTACAACAAGATTGGTCAGAGATTATTGCTTGGACCTATTGTAAGAAAACTTCTTCATTATACATATTTTTTTTGTCCACCTCTAACTGATTAGTTTAAATCTCTATGCTTATGTGCTTGATTATCTTTATCTATTGTTGATCTCTGCTTATTTGTTATTGTAATTATTTATTTTGCTCATTTGGATTATAGTCTTTCCTTAATTTCAGGTCGTTGCTTTAATTTTCAATTCTTCTAGTTATAATAGTGTTTGGTATTAGCTTTAGGTCCACTATAGGCTTAGGTTATAAGTTAGGATTTGATTGCATCTGTCATATAAGGGTAGAGGTAGTTGTTTTCAGCTTTTGTTTCATCAAAGTTCATCAAAAACAAGAAAAGTCTCGTTTCTTATGTTATGAGTCTTTCACAATAGTAGGTCTGCTAGGGATTGTTTAAGCGTTTTTGTAACTTGAGTCTTGGTGGTTTTATAGTAATCAGGTTAGTTTAGGTGTGCATGTTGGTATGTGTTACTTTGGTTGGCTTATTGGAATTTTAGGTTAGATACTATCTCACTTTTTTGCAAACAAGACCATCAAATGCACCTTTCTGCCCACTATAAAACATCAACAGGCCTTTGGGTTTTAATCCTTTGTTTTGAGCTTTAATTCTTGGTTTATCAGCTAGGTTTTAGGGTGATTTAGGTCTAGGTTGCCAGGTATTGAGTTTGTGAAAAGATTTGGTGAGACAAATTTAGCTCGAAAGCTCACACTTATGCCTATACGACCATCAGACCCCCACATCTAGATACAATGACTAATTTTATCTTTAATTATGTGCCATTTGTGTATTGAATTCTGTTGGTTTTACTTGTTACTGACTCCCCACACTCGCACGAGTGTGTGGCTGCCTGTGTTGCCAAAAATCGCCAAGAAACAAAGCTCAAAAAGAGCATTTATTGTTCTCTGTGACTGGGCAGTGGGAAAAAGGTTCCCACTGGTTGTTTGATTTTTCCCACTGCTTAGCTACAAACAAAAAGGTGACTCACATGTCATTTTCAGTTTCATAGATTTTTTGTCTTATTAGGAAAAACTTCAGTTTTTTATATTTTTTCATTTTTCCCTGTTTTATTTATTTAATTTAAGAATTTTCAAAAAGTTATCTTTTATTTTTCTGTTTATTTGTTATTTTTTAGATTTAAATCAATTTTAATTAGTTTTTATTAAATCGATTTTTGTTTTTTAGTGTAAAAAGTTAATATTTTTTCGTTTTTCAAATTTTCGTAGCTTCAGAATAATATTTTAAGATTTTTAGATTAAAAAGTTTTACTGTAAACATTTTTGAACTATTTTTTAGATTTAATTTTAGTTTAAATAGGTTTTAATATAAACTATTTTGTCTATTAGTGTAAAAAATTATTTTTTTCAACTTTTTAAAATTTTCTACTGTTTAGATATATAATTTAGGATTTTTGAAAAAGTAAATTTAATTTTAGCATTATTTTATTATTTTTTAATCATTATTTAGTTTAAAAAGTTTTTTAGCCTTTTAAAAATAGAAAAAAGTATTTTAAAATTTTCAAAAAATAGTCTTTAGTTTTTAAATAGTATAACTTAGGTTTACAAATAAATAAAGTTTAAATTTTGTCTTTTTCTTAGTTTTTTTTTATGTTCTTTAATTAACTTTAAAAATTAATAATTATTAATTTAAAAGTTTGCAAATTTTTTGGTTTTCATATTTTTCTTAATTAGGTTTTTAGGCCTTTTTAGTAATTTTTAATTATTTTTTAGGTGAAAATTTTCGTTTGGTCGCGTTTTCACGTTTGTTCGTTTAAGAGTTTTCGATCGTTTTTCACGTAACTCGTTTCCGTTTTCCCTTCTTTCTTTCTATTCAAAAACGTAATCACTTGAATAAATACGTATATAATTGTTGGCTCAAACACCATACCTCCTCAAGAACGAACTCGACGATAAGTATTCGCGTTTTTCACAAAACGCGATACTTAATACTTACCCGCTTTTGTCGCTTTGTTTTTCCTAAAACAAAAGTGTACAAATACTCAACATCAAAATGGCGCCGCTGCCGGGGAGTCCCATGCCTATCCATGTACATATTATCGCTTTCTAATGTAGTTTAACGTGAGGGGATTTGTGCCCTTCCAACCTTTGTTGCGTGGTTGTTTGAACATTGTGGTTTTTAGATGATCATGATCTTCACGATTGGAGCCTCTCGTGTTCGTTTTACGTGAGCACTCGGTCGTTTGCTTTGAAGAATTTCTCAATATCCATATGATATATCCTTTGATGTTCTAACCTTAGGTTGTTAGCACACTTCATAAACGGCTATTGATTTAATGGTTACACCCTTTCCATGCTAGATTAAGCATTCCACTTCGTCTCTAGTATGGGGGTATCCTACCCTTAGACTCGAAACATTGTGGACAATGTTTAAATTTAGTATGGGGGGTGAATAGATACTTGCCTTGCCAAACCTTCACGCTTTCCAAAGTTTATCTTTTTGTTTATCATTTTGTTGCAAAATAAGGCTAAAAATGGCCAAATTTTAAAAAATTTCTCATGTTTTATAAGTGTTTGAAGACACGAATGTGGATTTTCCGATGGCGAGAATAAGAGTAATTTTTGACTCGACCGTGCGTGTTGAGCACTTAGCTTCGATTCCTTAACTTTATATTAGGCTAAGTCTCTTAAATGAGGACGAGAAATGATAGAGTTAATTATAAGTTATTATGCTAAACGTAGAGTACTCGTATTCTTTCAAAAACTCATGTGTTCTCGTTGTTTGCTTATTCTCCCTTCGCTTGTATATATATTTTGCTTAATAAGTATTGGCTTAGTGGATTAGTCTTGATTGTTGGTTCTAGTCTTTTCTGGTAGCTTCCATGTAATTAAATTGGGAAAAGATTAAGGTATCGCCAGCGTCACGGTTTTGAAGTATTGGCAACCCGAATAATCGAAAGCTTCACCTAATAATAAGGTTTCAAGTGCTCACCTAAATCAAGCAAAAAATTTGAAGCTCACAAGGCCGAAAAATCTATGCGAAATTAAAAGTGAGTCAAGCCTTAATATTTGAAGCTTTAAAGAAAATTCGCTTTAGCGTGAGGATATACGTCTTTGGCCATATTAAAACCACCGATGAGGAGGATAATAAAAGGCAAGGCAAGACCGAAGTCATAATAAAAGCTTCATGGTGAAGTTGAATAAAAGATGGAGGTATACCTATGATAATAAGGCCCATCCATTAGGGGGCATATAAAAGTCTTGGTAATAAGTCTCATGTTCAAAACCATTATAAAACCGTGTTTATCGATCCTTCTTGTTAACTTAATTTTTTGACATCGTTGTCTATTAGGGGGGGGGGGGGGGGTTATTAATTCGATTGTCTTGGTTACACCGTTATGACTCTATTTTTATACCTAAATCTCTATCATCGCATAAGTAAAAAATGTATCCTCGTGAACATTCAAGCAAAAATAAAATATAAGAGATACCAATTAGGATTATAGGAGTATAAGTACGTGATTAGGGCATATCAGTAGTGCTAGCATTACTAACTTATAATGACAATGATCTCGTTACACGCTTGGCATGGAATTGGGTGAAAATCGAGGACGACGAAATTATTTATAACGAAGCATTCACGTGTTCTTGTTCTATGAACCTAAACGTCCCATTTTGCAATGAAAATCATACATTATGTCTAAAACGAAAGTAGTAGTAGTAGTAGTGTAGCAAGTTTAGATTTCAAAAAAAAGTCCATAAAAATGAAATTTGGAGGTGCTATGATACTTTATTCTAGCATTGCGTGAGGGCACGACAATGGTTTAGTATGGGGGAGTGATGAGACTACAACTATACATAGTCTCATCGTCCAAAACGGGCTTAAAATGCTTAAAATATCATTAAAATACCCCAAAATATGCTTGTGTTTGCTCATTGTGTATTTTAGGTACGGATATCAAGAAAATGACAAAAGATCACAAGAATCAAAGAAAAACAAACACGGGAAACGAAGCCGCACAAAGAACCGAACCCGAATCATGATATTCCAAGAAGTCCTTGAAGTTTTGAAGATTTGGCAAGAATGGTCCCTCAAATTTGAAGACTTGTCATATTATACCCTTGCAAAACTCATTTATTGCATTGGGGTCCCTAATATTTCAAGAATATACCATAAATGCCCTTGAAGAATGATGATAATGCATAAATGATCCTTGGAAAAGTTTTTGCATATACTTGTGCCACATTTGACAAATTGATCAAACTTGTAACAAAGGAAATTGAACTTTTTGACTGCCAAGCTTAGAGTGAAAAATCTTTGGGAGATAAGGGGCCTAACCTGCCAAACCATAATACTCCATCCACCAATCAAAACCAAAAACCTCACTTGGCTGACGTCACCATCCACCCACGGATTTAATATACTAATTTTCTTTTGAATTAAGTATATTTAATCCCCATCCCGGTAAACATTTACCCTAATCAATCGTCAAATCAAAACCCCTTTCTTACTATGATGAACCCTAATCATAAACCTTTTTGTTAACAACAATTGACACTTCAAACTATCAAGATCATTAATTAACCCTAATCTGCTCATACCCCAAACCCCAAAAACGTCACCACCATACCCATGTATTGGGTGGGACCATCCCCTGCCTCCCTGTATGCACAATTTTAGCAAGAATGGCATCTCCACAGCAATCCAAGAGTTTTGGTTCATTTCTTGTTCTCCAAAACAAAGACCAAAGGCTAGGATCAGTCTACATGTCATAATCATCACATGGCAGCTCATTTGACCAAGAACAATTTTCAAACCCATGGGTATTCTTGGTAATCATCTATCTAGGGTTTTAGGATTTGCATTTTCGTTTCTAGAATACTTGTATGCTATATATAAAGCAACTTAGGCTGTCCATTTTTCTTGTTCCAATTTTTATTCAAAATCTTGTAAGAGACGAAATTGTTGAATATAATTGAGTTCCATTGGGTTCCAGTTTTTCTTCAAGTATCTGTAATCCGTTTTAAATTTAATAAAAGTTGGTTTATTTCTAAAGAAAGTATAAATCTTTTTTTTATGTTTAGAAGTTTGTCATATACTGAAGTCAATCTGAGTTCCATCATAACTCATGTCTATTGCTTAAACTTTTCAAATATAATATCTTTTTCAAGAAATATTTTTGAAAAGTTGATGTTTTGCCAAGTTTATTTCCAAAATCTGTTAGAGTTTTTTTTTTATTATTGAGGTTCTTTGTTAAGGTTTAAAAAGGAGGTTTTGTAAAAGGAACTGGAAAGAAAGTTGTGACAATCCGTCAATTTATGGTCGATATTTTATTCTCAAGTATTATTTAAAAACATTATTTCAATGTTATATTATGAACTCACTCATTTATGGGAAGAAATTTGGGTTTACGTCTTGAAGTAGCATCGACTACGTCTAAACCAGAGAATTCTACGTTACGTGCTTACGTTTACATACACCATTTTGGTGACAGTCCGACATTTCAGGAAACAAAATCCTTGAATATTATTTTGGAATTTTAAATTTGTGTTGGTTCATAAACTCACAAATTTACGAGAAGAGATTAGGACTTACGTGCATAATTTAACGTCCTTTACGACTAAACTGGAAACCCTAGGTTTACGTATTTACGTTTTTGAACTCCGTTTTTGATGAGACAATTTTTATTAGATTCGTTTTGAGCCGTTGATTCATAATTTATAAAAACGTTTTTCGTCAAAAGACCAGAGGGCACGTAAATCGAGGAAACTAGAATCGAGGAGTACCTGTAAATTAGTGGAGATGTGACAAGTTTACACTTGCCTCACCCCCACTATGGGTGGCAAGACTTAGCCAACACACCATATGTGGTGTCAAGTTTATATACACACTAAGGACGCATGTCCTTAGTGCATACACAAACCACCAAACTAACAAAACTAGCTACACCATAAACCATTTCTCATTTCATACATGCAAAACCACTCAAACACTCTCTTCTCTCTCTATGAACGTCCATAGCCACCCTCCTATCACCATTTTCATCAAATTTTAACCATAAACAAAGGCTATAATCAACATATGTTGAAGCCTACTTGAAAAGATGAAGATTGGAGGTGATTATAACATGTGAAAAGGAGTTTTCATGGAGGTCTTTGGGCTGATTTTCAAGAAGGATTTTAGGGCTGATTTCATGGATGTGTTCATCCATTTGAAGGACTCAAGAAGTTGCCTTGCTAAAGTTGAAGATTTGGTAACAAGGAACCAAGCCTTGTTCATCAAAATCCCATCTTTTCATCATCTTGGTGGTATGGAGATTATTTCTCCCTATCATCTTGTTATTTTGAATATGTAATCTTGTATTTTCTTCATTTATGTATATGTATATGATGGTGAATAATGATCAAAAATATTATGTGGGGATTTGGTGTTGATAGATTTGATTAAAAAGATTAAAATCTACTTGAAAGAATGTTAAAATCATGGCTAAAAATGTAGGCTGTATAAAACAGTAAAGAACTATATGATAACTTGTTATAATAGCTTGGATAATTTAATATACAGTAAAATAAGTGACTTGTATATATGTGAGAGTTGACCACTCAATAGAATCCATAAAATGAGTGAGATATGATCAAAACAATATTGAATTATAAACCTGAGTAGTCTGCTTTGGACGCACTGTTAGGGACATTTAGAGATTGATTGAGCAGTAACTAAAACTGAGTTAATTATAGCACATAATATTTAGTTTAAGTCACCCAAAAATGAGCTTCTATCTCCTTGTAGAACTCTAGATATGGTAAAAATTGTGAAAGTGAAAATAATAATCAGATTTGTAAAATAAAAATATATAGTATAATATTAGCACTAAAGTTAATATAATATAAAATGTATACCTAAAACCTACTAACTTATATATTACGTATAAATAAGTATGTAATTTAATAAATAAAAGGGACATTTTATAAAAATGGCAAGTTGATAAGTTTTATAAGTTATAAAACTATAAACATAAGTTTTACGTCTTTTTCGGCTAAAACCGTAAAATTAACGTTTTCGCCAATTAAAACTTAGATGGTCGGACCCGTCTAATGTAAACTTTTTATAACCCATATAATGATGTATAAGTACATTTGACAAGGGAAAACCAATAAAACCCGAGCTTTATAACTTATGGACATTAATGGGACAAAGTAGCCTTATTGGACTATTAACCGAACAAGTTTGGCTAAACACTAATGGACTTACTCATTGGGCTTAACCCACTTGGGCCCAACATATGAGTATAAGCCTGATATTAAAAGTATAAATTCACTAATATAAAGAGTTGAACTCTTAATGGGCTTTTAATAGGCTTATTGGGCCTTAATATGGAATTGAATTGAAACTTAAAAACTAGTCAAAATGTTTACTAACACATAACACTATAATGTGTATGAAGAGATAAAATCCCGCTTGATCATCATCATACTTATAATATCGTCATATATATACATAGCCATTGTTTTTTATAAATTCATTGGACAAGAGTCTAAGACGAGTATTAATTGTCTAGGTTTACGTGATTGAAGCACGTACCGTACATCCAAATCGCCGATAACCCGCCTTTCCCAATCAACGTGAGTTCATAGCCTCGCACTCTTTTAAATGTTTTTATGAAATGTTTTACAAACCCGCGAGGGAGATAACATGTTAGTTTTAATAAAAATAGGACACCATTTGTCCCGATTGTTTTCTTATTGATTAGGACCCGAATGATTATATGACCCGATGAATGATTATATGACCCGATAAATGAAATGAAATGGATTATTAAAATTAGGTTATGTCACTAAAAGTCCCATTAGCATGAATTGTGAACTACCGGGATTTGGTAGACGCTTATGCATATAATAGTACTATTTGGGGAAGATCACCTCAGTTCGCGCCTTGGCGGTTGATCCCCGTCGTGCCACATTGATTGGTAAGAGAATTTATGTATGAGAAGACTTATATAAGCGTGATTATTGTGACGTCACGCTGATTTAGATTGGCAAATGAGTTTCGGGTTAGCTACCCGTTGTTTGTTATAGTAAGGTAGAAATGTCATGCGGCTTATAATAATCCAATAACGAAAATATTGCTATACGCATTGAATTACAATATATTCCCTGACTAGCAATAGGGTGTCTTATTATTGATATTATGTTCGTGTTTTGGTTTTACATAACCATATTTCTATAACGGTTTTTCTTTAACTCTGTACAACGTTATAAGACGTATTGTATGATGTTTTTACGACATTGGTTCGTATAATGGTTTTGAAGGCAAAAGCCTATAGTGTGATTTAGAACAAAGATTTGTATAAAATGTTTTTGGCTTATTTTATGGCCTACGACAAGGAATTGTATAAAATGATTTTCGGTAACATTTATATATACCGATGATATATTGATGGTTTTTATTAAACTCTATGAATTCATTCGGTGTTTTCGCTGACCTTTTCTTTTAACATGTTTTATCTCAGGTAATTGAAGGTAATTCTCGGGAAGACGACAAGAATTCATGGCCCGCACTTAAATAACAATTTCCATTCAAATGCTTGTAAAACTTGTATGGAATACAATGACTTGGTACCTATGTAAATTTGATATTCATGAATGGAAAATGCTTTATTATTAAACGACGCGATTTTTATGCGTTGTCTATGATTTGAGTAATGTGCTATCCCGTAACACCAACGACTCTTCCGCTGAACTAAAGTATGATATTTGGGGGTGTTACAGTTTGGTATCAGAGCTTTCGTTATAGAGAACGAAAGATTTTAGAAGCCAAAGTTTTGAATAAAACATTTCAAAATATTTTAACCATAAATATTTTTAAATAAATATTTTGAATAAAATGTTTAAAAATCTTTTGACTATAACGGTGTCGAAGAATTACCGAGTTACCGACAAGGCCAGACTGAGAAGTGTTATTTAATATATATATAACTTGGATTATATATATATATATATATATATATATATATATATATATATATATATATATGTTGTACTTTGATTACATGATTGTTTGATGATTCTTTTAATACGTATAAGAGATATTTATACGACGTAGATTGTCACAAGAAACCCTAACTCCCCTAGCAAATAAATCGAAGCTATTCCTGTAGGAAATTCTAGCTATTCCAGATCTAAACCAAGTTGTGGATATTTATGATCCCAACAAAATGGTTGATATTCGTATAAATGTAGATATTAGTTGATTGTGATATTGAAGAAGAATTGGCGAGATTAAATCTGATATCGATGTCATGACGATCTTTCCTTATAGAGTGGAGTTTGAAAAATACCTTACCACCTGGAAAGGTGTCATCTGATTCGGTGTTACCCAATTCTTAAATTTGAAATCGAAAGGGTGAATGTTGCACTTGAGGTTGTTATTGGAGGCTATACCCAAAAGCCTCATGCCACTAGTACCTTTCTGAGAAGTCTAATTTAATGTGTGAGTCATTTCATACTAGTGACTCATTTGATAACTATTGATGAAGGAATTGTTGGATTGAAAATTAAGTGTTGTTCATATCGAGCTTTTATTGCCCTTTCAATGTCTAAGAATTAGGTTGAAAGTATTGGAGAATGAGGTAGGATATCGCATTGAGTATAAGTTGATTGAAACTTGAATAAAGTAAAATTTAACTCGTATGGAATATGAGATTGTTAAGAGGAAGTCGTTAAGTCCTGTGATTGAATTATAAGGTTTTAAATGATTGTTGGTTCGTGTTAAGGAATGTTCCTAGACCATTGTCCAATGCCGAGGATGCCCAGTGTCCAAGAAATAAATTGAAGAAATCTTCTTCTGAATTGGGACCGATGGATCTTCCAGGACAGGTGGGACACCTAATGACTCTTGTAGATTAGTATTAATTGTGGTATCTTTTAAAACCCTAACTTAACTGAGACATCAGTTGGTAGGATGAGTTCTTGGAATTGTATGACATAGTGACACATGATGTGTTACGGTACAATTTTTGACTTGTTTGTGATTAATGAAAAGACTACATTTGATTGCTAAATTTTACATGTATCGATGTTATCTAACTTTTAATGCTTCTTCCTAATGTTCGCATTAGTGATGCAACCATTGAACAAGTACTCATCTCGAATTGAGATACGTTGTGGATTATTCTCTTTTGAGTGCCATCGAGGTCATGAACCTCATGATTAATTGGCTAAGCTCATTTCCTATTATATTGTAGTTAGTTCTTGGTGAACAACTTTTCATCACTCTTTTGCAGATCACTCATTGTTTTTATAAGATAAAACAGCATCCCTTGAGAAAAATTGAATTTTCGTCACCATATTGATTATTTAAAGTGAGACTTATAAGTAATCATTATCGAAATAAGGTTGTTTATGAAACACTTTGGAAAACTTAATTGTTTCTATAACAAATAACATCTCTGTAAATTCATTTGATTTTTATTTTCATGATTAAGGATGAAATTTTTTTATTTTAAACATGATGACAAAGTTTTGACGAACTGAGTATTGCATCGTTAATCCTGAAATTGTATATAGTTGCGCGCCTACATACAATTTGGAAGGGACCATGCAAGGCTGATTAGCGGTCACCATAAAATTGATTAATAAGCGCTACATTTTCTTTGAAGTTATGAAAGATTAAATTTTATGAGATCTACAATAAGTGCAAAATAGGGACATATTGTTAGAGACACCTACATATGTGCCCGTACCATTTATTCTTCTGAATTGAATTTACTCATCTGTGGATATTGTCTTAATTGACAATTGATATCCCCTCTTGTCCAATTCTTTCGTAGTGAGATTCTTAGGAAAAGTATCTGATTACCGAGTGTTGATACCCGACTGGATGTATCGACGTTCCTATCATTTTTTTTGATTTGATTTCATTTGAATGACCTGGGTAACGATCCGAGGAGCTTTCAAATGCGTACTCAAATTATGAAAACATGGGATATACTCATATTCGTTAATGTTTTCGTCTGTATCTGATTTGAAATTCTCTCGCGTAGATTATGCGTTGACATTACTCTTTTAATGTTAGTTATGTCTCCCAATATCCTTGAATTTGTGAAGGATTATGAGTTATTATTAGTCTTTTGAGAAGTTCACATCTTATCAACGATAATGAAACTGGAAAGTTAATAGTGCCAGTAGAATGGATTTATTGATTATGACATGACGACATTGTCTTAATTGATGGGAACTTGAGTAGAATTCCCCTAAAAGATAAGATGTTGATTATCAAAAGTGATCTAAATAATTCTTGATGGATGACCATATCCTGCATTTAGACTTGAAATTATACCATGAATGGTCGTGAACTAGTCATAGATATTGTAATCTAGAAAGAACTTAAAGTAAGTTTATTAAAAGATGTTTATGTTATCTGAAACATTAGGAGGTATTTGCTGGTGAATTACCTAGAATTTCGCCATTAAGGCAAGTTGAATTTGGTATTGATTATATTCCTGGTGCTGCACATGTGGCATGTGCACTGTACGTCAGCACCATCTGAATTAAAAGAATTACCGTACAACTAAGAGAGTTGTCGGAGAAAGCTTTTATTCTATCGAGCTCGTCATTATGAAGAGCTATGGTGTTATCATTCCTTATATTTGTTGAATTACCGTGAACTAGGTAAATTGATGATCAAAATCTATATTGTTGTCCCATATAATTTGTGATGATTAAGAAAGGAATAAAGAAAGAAAATAGATGAAGTAGATGAATTCTAGAGAGAGAAAGTAGTGAGAGAAAGTAGAGAGAAGATGGAGAACTAGGTGATATTAGATTAGAAAAATGAGAGTTACAAATGATAATCCACCCTTCCTAACATGCTAGGAAGGGCCTTATATAGCCGGGCTTACATGTAACCATAATGGGCTATATTGTTTGGACCGGGCTTGTCTTTTGGGCTTTAAGTAGCTTAAATCCAAGCCCGTGAACCACGACTATTTAACTTACTATTACAACGTTCTAATAACAAGTTCCTCTTCGTTGAATCTCAAAGTGATAGTTCTCGCATGAACATCGATAAGCGATCTCGAAGTGTCTAAAAATGAACGACCTAGAATTAGAGGAACTTGAGGATCCGCGGGGATGTCAACTACTATAAAATCAACGGGATAGTAGAACTTCCCCACTTTCACGAAAACATCTTCGGCTACTCCACATGCCATAATCGTAGAATGATCGGCCATCTCGATGGACATGTTCGAAGGAATGAGAGCCGGAAGCGAAAGCGATTTCCAAATGGAAAATTGCATCAAATTAATGCTCGCACCAAGACCGGCCAAGGCGAGGCATTCTTTCATATCTTGTATGTCACAAGGAATGAGAAACTTTCCGGGATCACCAACTTTTTCCGGTATGCGGTTAAGATAAAACGAAGAACAATTAGCAAGCTTTGAAAGCTTTTCCTTATCGCTCATCATACTTTTAAAAGTGGAAGCGAAACGAGGCATATATAACAACGCGTCGGCTAAACTCACATCAAAATGCACTTGTTGAAACATTTTTATAAAAAGCTCGATTTGTTGTTTGTTACGTTCTTGCATTTTCTCTTTGTTTCGTCTTGAAGGGTAAGGTAAAGGTGGTGTGGGGTGGTCATTAGGCAACGGCCTTGGAAAATCGGGTTCCACAATTGGTATTGGTTCAACCGTAGGTGTGGTATGAGCGGTACTTCGTGGGATTGTAATATGCTCCTTTTCGACCATCACCTCGGGTTCTTTCTCGATTTCCTTCTCCTTAGAAGTACTTGGACTAGAGATTGGTTCCTTGAAAGTTTTACCACTTCGTGTAGTAATAACCTTCATTTCTCCCTTCGGGTTTGCAATGGTATCACTAGGAAGACCACCCGAGGAAGAGGGTTTACACATGATTGCTTCAAACATTTTAGCCATTCGGTCCTCAAATTTTGATTGCCTAGCATCCGCTTTTAATAACTCTTGCTTAATCTCATGTTGTCCTAATTCCATCTTTTGTTGATTTTGTTGAAGACGTTGGACATTTCCTTCCATTTTGTTTGCATGAGTTTTAAGTTCATTAGCAAGTTCATTTTTAAGCTCGTTTTTCAACTCGGGTCTTAAGCTAATCATCTCACGTTGCATGTTATCAAATTTCGCATCATTTGCTTTTGCATAATCCAAAAATTCTCCTTGCAAATTTTTAGTGTGAGCATTTTGAAAACCTTGTGTAGTGTTTTGAAAATCACGGTTTTGGTTTTGATTAGAAATTTGTCCATTCCCACTTTGATAATTCCCTTTGTTGTAGTTGCGTGTGTTGCCTTGGTAATTACCTTGGTTGTTGTTTCGATAATTGTTAACATTTTAATTGGGTGGAGCTTGATTCTGGCGGGAACCTTGACCGTTTTGGTTGTAAGTTCCCGTTGCTACATAAGCACTCGAAGTGTTACCATCCGCGGTAATGCACTCGGAAAGATCATGAGCTCCCCCACAAGATAAACAACTCTTAGCAACCGCTTTAACCGAAGCGGAATTGGAAGCTTCTTAAGCCTTCCAATGGGACATTAGATTAGCAAATCTATCAAAAAACCGATTTTCCTCATTAGCTTCATCATGTAAGGCGTTAATGCTACGAGACGATTGTGACGAAGATGACGAACCCATATTGGCAACACTCGGTGTGCTACGAGGGTTATAAACCTTAGATCTATTTTCAATGATTTGTAAAGCCTCATTTGTCGTCTTGCACAAAAAATTACCACCCGCGGCGGCATTCAAATAATCTCGTTCATGATCATTAAGCCCATTATAAAAAGTATCCACTTGATGCAATTCTGTAAAATCATGGTGTGGACATTCATGTAACATTTCTTTAAAGCGTTCCCATGCCATTGAAAAACTTTCATTATTTCTTTGAAGAAATCGTGAAATCTCATTTTTCAAGTGTGTTGTTTTAGATGGTGGAAAAAACTTGTTCACAAACTTAGAAACGAGATCGGCCCATGTCAAAATCGAATTTGGCGGTTCTTTCTCGAGCCAAATTTTTGCGGGTCCATCCAACGAGTATGGAAACAACATCATCTTAATGGCGTCATGTGGAACATCCTTAAACTTGCTAGTGGCGGTGAGACGGTTAAAATTCCTAATATGGTAATGCGGGTTGTCTTTCTCATGACCTCTAAACTTATTTGCTTGCAACATCGACATTAAACCCGTCTTAATCTCGAAATTCTCCGCAAGAATGGCGGGAATCACAATAGCCTCTCCAAAACCCTCGGTGGGTGCTTATAGCAACTCCATCATAGTACGATTAGCCATGACGACTTCTTGTTCTACAATAGGTTCAACAATTGGAGGTTCTTCAACAATCAACGTCTCTTGATTGGCTTGTTTTTGAAGGCGTTTACGAGCTCGTTTTGCTTGATTACGAGTGATCATAAACTGCACGAAGAAGGGGAGGTGAGCAAAGAAGATTCTTTTTGTGTGTTTTGTGAATTTTTAATTTTTTTTGTGTTTTTGATGATATTTAATTTTTTTTTGGATTTTGGTGTATCTTCGTAGACAACAATCTACAAAATCTCTCCTCGAATCAAACTCTTGATTAAAGAAGCCTCAAAGGAATGAAAACGATCAAGTGGAGTGAACGTCTTCTAATGACTTTAGAACTTTGGTGAAAACCAAATTGTTCAAGAGGGTTTAATCACAAAGAAACCAAGCAAATATACTATACGTAATAATACTTTGGGCGGCAAAACCCGCGATTAGCCTTCAATCTCAAAATACTCACAAGCAAGCGGGGAAACGAGGCGGCGCGAAGCACTTAAGAGCCTTTTTCCTTAGGGTATATTTTATAATACCCGCCTTATACCCACCTTATAGTTTGTATTTTTCAAAATCGAGCTTCACGAAAGTATTTATCTATTTTTGCCTTTTTCTTTTTGTTTGAGATTCGAATACAATAATTGAGTGATGAAATCCCAATTAAGGTTGTGTTTTCACACTTTTGGAGATATTGTAAATTTATTGTGATACTTAATACAATATAGTAATAATATTTGTACAAGAAAAACCAAGAAAACCGATAATACGTATTAGTAGAGTTCTACTAATACAAATACTATTTGGTTAATATTAAAAACAACAATGCAAATTAATCACGACACACCTCCCCGGCAGCGGCGCCAAAGTGATTGTGGTAAATTACACCCTTTAGGAAAAAGGCGTAAAAGTGGTAAGTATCAAACAAATGACTTTAGGAAAAATCAAGTGTTAATGACCCTTAATGGTGATGAAAGTTCGTTTCCCAAGGAGGTATATGTGTGTGACTAAGATGTACAAGGTTTGAGATTAATGATTGGTTTAGAAGGAGATTAGAAGAGAAAATGACGAAGACGTAAAAATAAAAATTACCAAGAAAAATCACTATTAGAAAGTTAAGACGTAGAACCTTAAAAATCACAAAAATAAAAATAAATTCTAAAAATTACTAAAAATTCACCAAAAATCAAAAATAATAAACTAAGAGTTTACCAATGATCAAAACTTTTTCAAACCTTTTAAATAATTAAATATTCAATTTTTAAAGGCTAATTAAAGCCCTAAAAATCAAATAAATTATCAAAAAGCCCAAATAAAGATTTTTCAATTGATAAACCTCTAAAATGACCTAAAAAGATTAAAAACTATTTTTAGAAATTTTAAAACTAATAAATACTATTTAAAATGATTTAAAAACTATTAAAACTTAAAATAGATATAAAAATTAATCTATAAGAGATAAAATTATTCTAAAAGTTGCTAAATTCCTATTTTAAAGTAATTAACCTAAGAAAAATGTAAAAAGTTGGAAAATGTGAAATTTGAAAAATAATATTAAAATAATAATAAAATAATATTAAAAATCCAAAAATTATAAAAAATTCTAAAAACTTGCAAACTAGTTTATTTTAACCTAAATAATCAGACAATCAAAGTGAAATTACCAAAATACCCCTAATGGGCCCTCAAATAGGCCAGATCCAAAAACAGTCAACCTAAATGGGCTTTTGGGCCCAAAAAGTCAAACTTGGCCCAATTGACTTGGAAAAGCCCTATCTGACTTAAAATTTAATTCTAAGAACAAAACTCTAAAGGCCCAAAAGCTGAAAATGTGCTTATCACAGCTTATTGAACACAAAGCTTATTCTTATTGGGCTTTTCAGCCCATTAAGCCATAAGCTAATGCCATAAGCTCTAATTTGACACACAACCCTCTTTTAGGATGCTTAAGAGATCTGTCAAAAGAAATTTCCAATAAGCACACTAAATAAGCCAGAAAATAGAAAAGCAAAAATCCACAAAACGACAAAATAGTCGTTTTTGAGAAATAATGCACCTCAGGACTTGATTCAACTTGCAAAAGCTTTCAAATGGACTCAATAAGCGAAATCAATCAACAAAAACCCAATAAGCACAACCAAAAAGCCAGAATAAGCACAAATGAACTTATGTAAAAGTCAAAGGAGTTGGTTTTCTAGTCAAACCTAAAAGTCAACCACCAAAATGCTCCAGTATGAACAAATGGGTCAAAATATGAGCACCTATTACAAAAAAAAAGTTGTTGCTGGTTAAAATAAGCTTTTATAGCTTATTGACAAGCTGACACCAAAATTGCATTATCAGTGGCAACCAGCAGGGGAAAGGAGTTCCCACTGCTTTGACTATTTGACCAAGCTTTTGAGAGAGTTCTGGTTTGATTCAATTGGAAACAAAGGCACCCTTGTGATCAGTGAATCACAAGGAGTCAATAGCAACAATAAAATCACAAAATGATCCACACAATAAGCCACAATAAGCCAAACAGTTCATAGATATGCTCCAGATATGCAAATAAGCAGTTAAGCACTTAATAAGCAGATTTAAGCAAAATAAGCCAACCAAACTTAACCAGATGCATACACAAGCTATATAAACTAACAATAAACACAAAGCAACAAGAATCAAACACTGAATCAAATAAATCAACAAGATCAAAGCACTAGAAGTTACTGATGAACAATGAACAAAATGCAGAAACAGTTTGCTGATATACTTGACCACAGATCCAAATTCAAGCACTCAAATCTCTGTCCCTGGTGTAATTAACCTAGATTTAAAACTTGTTAACCCTAGTCTATGATTAGATCTAGGTGTCCTTTAAATCCTAGCCAATTTTACCAAGTTATGAAGATTTTATAGCCAATTTAAGAATCAATGTGTTCAAAGCCTCAAAACCTGCAAACAGATGAACAATATAACCTAAACAACAGATACCAACACTAGCAACCAACAAACAAACACTTAACAAGCCACAAATCCAAATTATGTAGTTGACCCAAACACCCCTTAAAAACCTATTTTCATAAATTTTCAAAGGATTATGAAGATTCAACCCACAAATCAGATCAATAACTCCTCAATAACATCAAACCAAGCCAAATCAACAATAATCAACCACAATAACACATATTCAACCATAAACATGCAAATTCACCAAAAATTCAGAAAATAAAAGAGAAATTGAAAAAGGAGAAGGGTGCAAACCTCCAAGACCTACATCCAGGCCCTGGATTGTTTGAGCTGAGGTACTAGCAGAACAAGTACCAGCTTCCAATGCTGCTAAGATGAACAAACAATAAGGTGAGATCAAATAAACAAGCACTTTCTGATTTTTGAAACCCAAGCTTTATCAACTAAAACCTTGCCTCAAAAACCTTCAATCATATAAATGGAACTCAGAATTAGGCTATTCTAACACCAACTTTTAATAAACAAGAACAAGTTTTCTCAAAATTCAGAAAATCAAATTTTATTACTTAAAAAGGAATTACAAAGATTGATAGCCTAAAACTGGAACAAAGGGACTCTCACATGTTGAGGTCTCCTTTTATAGGCAAATGCCTGGCTAACACTATTCACAAACCCTAGAAGTGAAATTCCCTAAATGCCCTAAGTCCTTCTAGACGTTTTCTTGGTGTGAGCTGTCCAAAATGCATCCAAACCGTTTAAAATAGCTTTGTGATGAAGCAAATGATGTGGGCTGTTGATCTTGACACGTGGCAAGTCTTGGTGAGGAAGTTGTCACATGATGGTGAAACGGTTTTGGTGGTGGGGTCTCTTGGTGAGTGGGAGTGAGGGTTTTAAGGTTGGGATAGGTTTTTAGGCGTGTGAATCAAGTGTGGGTAAGGGTAATTTCATTTTACCCTTTGTTTTAAGTGGAGTAAAATCTGGGTTCTTGACTGCTACAGTAATACCTTTTGATCCGATTTTAGGGGATTGGAAGTTGTTTGGCGCATTTTTGAAGTTTGAATGTTTCAGTGCACAAGAATGGTCCTTTTTCTTTGGGATTTTTGGTAAATTAAGTTTTTCAGCCTAAAAAACGTATTCCCCTTTGTATTAACTTTCACCACTTGTCACTTTTGGCACCAAACTTTGGAAAAAGGATTTCAAGGGTTATTTTTGCCATTTTGAGATATTTTAAGGGCTGATCTTGGACATTCTTCATCTTCAAAGGTCTTCATTGTATTTTTGACTTCATGAGGGACCATTATTGGCAATTTTGATTTGTTGAGGGACTAATCTTGCCATTTCTTCAAAGTTGAAGGACCTTTTGTGTAATTTTGACAAACTTAAGGGACCAAACTTGTAATTATTAATATACAAGGGTTTTAAGTGTCATTTCTTCAATAAATGAGGATCAATCTTGTTTGTCTTCAAGTTTTCAAGGGTATTTGTTGAGAATTACATGATTAGGGCCCGGTTCTTTGTACGGCTTCGTTTCTCGTGTCCGTTTTTCCTGGTAACTTGTGATCTTTTGTCTTTTTCATGATATCCATACCTAAAATACACAAGTAAACAAACACAAGCATATATATGGTATTTTATGACATTTTTATGCATTAAAAGCCCGAAAAGAACGATGAGATCATGTATAAATGCCATCTCATCAACGTAATTAATAATAGTTCGTGTTTTAATTACGTTCATGATTTCATGATCACATGTTCGTGATTAATTATCGTCAAATAATTATTACGTGCTCGTGTATAGTAAATACTGATCGTGTTCTAACACGTACGTAATACGTAAAATCCTAACACGTAATCGTAATCATGCTATATTAGGAAGTTTAAATCTAGTACGTACGATCTTAAGGGTACTATTCATGGTAAAAGCATGCGGGTTTTACAACTCTTACCCCCCTAAAAAGAATAATTCGTCCCCGAATTATAGATAAAGTAAACTGGAAAAGAAGAACATACCCGAATTCAAAATATGAAATGAGGGTAAGAAGCCCGGATAGACTCCTCTGTTTCCCAAGTGGCTTCCCGCTCGGTATGATCCTTCCATAGAATTTTGACGAATGGAATCGTCTTCTTTCTCATGACTCGTTCTTGTCTGTCAAGAACTCGTTCGGGTTCTTCTATAAAAGTGAGATCTTCACGTATCTGTTCTAGTGGATACTGAACCATGTGAAGGGGATGATACTGGTACCCTCTGAGTAAGGACACATGAAACACATTGTGCACATGCGAAAGCCGCCGAGGTAACGCCAATCAGTAAGATACTTCACCGACTCGTTCAATGATATCAAACGGTCCGATGAAACGAGGACTGAGCTTCCCTTTAATACCGAAGCGTCTAACACCACGTGCCGGCGAAACCTTAAGGAAGACGTGATCTCCTACGTTAAAGTGTATATCCCTACGATGCTTATCGGCGTAACTCTTCTGACGTGACCGTGCCTCCTGAATTTTCTGCTTAGCTACTGCGATCTTCTCATTGGTCATCTCTATGATTTCCGGTCCTTCAAGTGTTCGCTCGCCAACCTGATCCCAGCAGATTGGGGCGCGACACTTTCTGCCATACAACATCTCAAATGGAGCACACTTGATACTTGCGTGCCAACTGTTGTTGTATGCAAACTCCACCAAACAGATGTATTCGTCCCAATCACCCGTCCATTCCAACGCACATGACCTCAACATATCTTCCAATGTCTGGATGGTTCGCTCCGACTGTCCGTCCGTTTGAGGATGAAAAGCCGTGCTAAGCTTAAGTTGTGTACCCCAAGCTTTTTGCAGACTCTTCCAAAAGCGCGAAGTGAATCGAGGATCTCTGTCTGAGACGATGTTGGATGGTGCACCGTAGAGTCTCATGATCTCTCTTCTGTACGTATCTGCGAGTTTACTTACCGGATCTTCCTTGTGGAGCGGTAAGAAATGAGCTGATTTGGTAAGTCGATCTACGATAACCCAAATTGCATCGTGCTTCCTCTTGGTAGGCGGAAGACCGATAACAAAATCCATGGTGATTTTGTCCCACTTCCACTCTGGGATATCTAACGGTTGAAGGAGACCGCCAGATCGTTGATGCTCGATCTTAACCTACTGGCAGGTAAGACATTTGGAGACGTAAGTGGCCACATCCTGTTTCATACCACTCCACCAAAAGTACTGCTTGATGTCATGGTACATCTTAGTCGAACCAGGATGTATAGAGAATGGGGATCTATGAGCTTCAGCTAACAAAGATTCCCGGAGTTCTTGGTCATCAGGAACACAAGGTCTCCTGCCCTGCCATACGATACCATCTGCATCTACTCTGAATTCTGTCTGCTTCTCCAAATTTTGTACTATCGCCCAGATATCTTCGTCATCCTTTGAGCTTCCTTGATCTTAGATAGTAACTCGGGTTCTACTCTAAGATTAGCCCAGTAACCATGTTGTCCACGTACCATGATTTCTATGTCTAGTCGCTCTAAGTCTCTGATGATTTCCTCTTCGATTTTAATGCCGTTGATCATTCCGGACTTCCTGCTAAGAGCATCTGCTACTACATTTGCCTTCCCGGGATGATACTGCAGATTAATGTCATAATCCTTCAACAGCTCTAACCATCTCCTCTGCCTCAAGTTCAGTTCACGCTGAGTGAAGATATACTTCAAGCTCTTGTGGTCCGTGAAAATGTCACATGATTCTCCATATAAGTAGTGCCTCCATATCTGCAATGCAAACACGACTGCAGCAAGTTCCAGGTCGTGCGTGGGGTAATTTTCTTCATAAGGCTAAGCTGCCGTGAAGCGTACGCGATCACTTTCCCATGTTGCATGAGAACACAGCCAAGTCCCTTCCCCGATGCATCTCTGTAGATTTGAAATCCACCCGTACCAGATGGTAGAGTAAGAATAGGTGCAGATACTAGCTTCTGCTTCAGGTCTTCAAAGCTCTTCTCTCGATCTTCAGTCCAGACGAATTTCTCCCCTTTCCGCATCAGTTTGGTCAATGGTGGTTCTAGGCGGGAAAAGTTCTCCATGAACCTACGGTAATAGCCATCTAAGCCTAAGAAACTACGGACTTCCGTCGCTGATGTCGGCCTTGGCCACTTAGTAATGGCCTCAACCTTCGCTGGATCCATAGTGATTCCTTCTGCTGATACAATGTGACCTAAGAATGCCACCTTGTCTAACCAGAACTCACACTTGGAGAATTTAGCATACAGCTGCTTCTGGAGAAGAATCTGTAGCACTGTACGAAGATGGTCTTCGTGTTCCTCCTTGGACTTTGAGAAAATCAGGATGTCATCGATGAAGACAATGACGAACTTGTCCAAAAATTCATGGAAGATTCTGTACATCAAATCCATGAACACTGCTGGAGCATTTGTCAGGCCAAATGGCATAACTACAAACTCGTAGTGGCCATAACGGGTACGAAAGGCAGTCTTAGCGATGTCCCGCTCCTTGACCCGTAGCTGATGATAGCCTGACCTAAGATCAATCTTGGAGAAGTGTTTGGCCCCTTGGAGTTGGTCAAACAGATCGTCAATGCGTGGCAGTGGATACCTATTCCGAATGGTAATCTTGTTGAGCTCGCGATAGTCTATGCAAAGACGCATACTGTCGTCCTTCTTCTTAACAAACAAGACCGGTGCGCCCCATGGAGATGCGCTCGGTCGAATGAAACCTCGTTCAAGAAGTTCTTGCAGTTGATCCTTCAGCTCCTTCAGCTCTATGGGAGCCATGCGATAAGGAGCCTTGGAGATTGGTTCAACTCCTGGAACCAGCTCGATACTGAATTCCACTTCTCGTGCAGGTGGTATGCCCGGAAGTTCTGCTGGAAAAACATCTTGGAATTCCGACACTATGGGTTGATCCTGAATTGATGGGGATTCAGCATCCATGTCGTGAACCGTAGCTAGATAACCCTCGCAGCCATGTGACAGTAGTGCACGCGCTTGCAGGGTGGATATGACTTGTACAGACCGTCCGGGTATGAACCCATTATGAATGTACTCTGGTGCATTAACATCACCGAAGATAACTCGATATGAATGGCAGTCTATGGTAGCATGATGCTTTGATAGCCAATCCATGCCAAAAATCATGTCGAAGTCATTCATGTCCAGCGGAAGTGCGTCGACAGGTCGAACCTTATCGTCAAATTCTAGGGGAAGACTCTTGTAAACATGGGTGATTAATACAGAGTCTCTCAAAGGCGTGGAAATAGTAAGCCTATTTTCTAGTGGCAAGGGAGGCATCCTAATGTTCTTAGCATAAACAATAGAAATAACCGAGTGAGTAGCACCCGTATCGAAAAGAACACATGCAGCTTGACCATACATATACAAGATTCCAGTGATGGTACCTATAGACTTGTTAGCCTGGTCTCGAGATGTCGTGTAGACACGCCCGGCAGTAGGAGGCGGCTTGGTATCAGCATGTCCCGATGTACCCTCCATCTCGCCCTTACGGAATCCTTTATAATATGGCCAGGAAGACCACACTTGAAGCACGCATCAGTATTATGGTGACATGGTCCTGAGTGCCTACGGTGGCAAGTAGAGCAAAGAGGATGAGTGTATCCTCCAGCAGGTGCTCTGGCTGGTTGAGAACCTGATAAAACATTTTACATAAGACATGATAGTTGGGTACAAAGGACAAAGCGGATAATCGTAAGATTGAATACTAGTGATAGCTGGACGGCTAGGCTACGAACCTCTCTGGTTCTGGTCCCTACCGTTTCCATGGTTCCTGGTAGAAGTTTGCTAAAGTGTCAGAATATGAGTTATAACATAAAACATAAGGAATTACGTAAGTATTAGGACCTGCTGTTGTTGGAGTGCCCAGCGTTGTTACGGTAATTGTCATTACCGCCACGCCTATCCGTAGCAAAACGGTCGTTAGTCTGACCGTCTCCCTTGGGCTGATGAGGCTGCTGCTGAGTAGCCGGCTGAGACCGGTCCCCAGTTTTCTGCCAGGAAGATACATTTAAGAGATGAATGATTGACATATATGGAAAGTATACAGATTGGTCACCGCTTGAATACGAATGTTTACCTCTTGTCGGGTCTTTTAGCTTCCCCGAACTCATCTCTCTCCTGTAGCATCTCCAGTTTTCGTACTGCATCGTCCACTTGTGCTACAGTGTTGAACGTAGCACACACGAGGTTGTTTGCGACCGATGTGCGAAGAGCCCATCTAAAGTGATGTGCCTGCTCTTCAGGAGTACCTGCTGCCGCACCAATGAAACTAGTCAAGCGAAGAAAGCGCTGCATAAACTCGTTGCTATTCTCCCCAGCTCTCTGTCGGATCCTATGGTACTCTCTCTTGAGCTTGTCCTGCTCAGCCTTGGGAAAGAACTGCTCCATCACCCTATCCTTGAACGGGGCCCAAGTCAAACCAGCAACCCACTCGTCACCACCTTCAGACTGCATCAATGCTAACCACCAGTTGAGTACATCGCCTTCGAACCGATAGCATGCCAACCTCGCCTTGTATGCGGGGTCACAACCCATAGCGTTGAAAATCTTCTCGATGTGAGCCAACCAGCTTTCAGCATCGCTGGGGCTATCTGTCTTCTCAAAAGCTCGAGGGCGGAGCTTGTTGAATCTCTCCAGCCATACTGCTAATGTCACTGGAGGAGGAGGAGGAGGTGGCTGATTATGCTGCTGATTGTTGGCAGCTTGAACTTCAGCCCTGATGTCATTCCTCAGTTGAGGAAGCAAGGCTTGCATGGCAGCCTGAATTGCAGCATTGAGCTGCTCCTGTTCGCGTGCGAGAACCATCTGACAGTATAACATAAAACATATGATCAAACAGATCAAAACATAAAATATATATATACATGAAAAAAATTTATACTAAAATTTCACGAGAAAAATTTTATGCAAGAAAATTTTGTGTATGAATGCATGATGCAGTTTTATGAAAACTTTTGTATGCTCGAAAGTGAACGCCTCTGGCCAGTTCACCCAAAACAATAGACATAGCGAGGGGACGCCTATGGGTCGGTCCCAAATCTAAAAGTTTCGATAAAACACATGCGACTAAATAGGGCCAGTCCTGTACCAACCATTACTTAGTCAAAAACCCTGCGACAATGACATGTATATGTATGCTTAAAAATGATGTATGCATGAAAACAACTGTCAGTTCTAGGAAGACTGTAGTGACTACCCACTAATCACAGGTCATATTTGAGAGCCTACAG
Organism: Glebionis coronaria; assembly: GCA_025667525.1. Lineage (NCBI taxonomy): Eukaryota > Viridiplantae > Streptophyta > Magnoliopsida > Asterales > Asteraceae > Glebionis > Glebionis coronaria. The sequence continues at coordinate 445,372,383 of CM046874.1, forward strand.
ATCGAAGACTTGGCTCTGATACCATAATTGTAACACCCCATTTTGATAATGGAAATGTCACATGCAATTATGGCGTGTCATCAAAGCATACAAGGAAAAATGTCTAAACATTACTTGACCATAAAAGGAAAATACCGGAATCAAACATCGGTAGTCCAAAAGTAAAGCTCATCACACACAAACATAGTATAATAAAGGAAAGGACTAAACAATGTCCAAAGCATAAGTATCATAAGAAAAGAAATGCATAAAGTAAAGAATGCTAGATAGCTTCCAGTCCATATGCACGTACTCTTAGTGTCTACGAGCGTCCCTGAGTACCTGCAGTTTTGGGAACATAGAAAAGGAAAACGGCTGAGCAATACGCTCAGTGCACGGATGTACAATAAAGCATGAATAGGATAAGCATATAACATATAACAGCGGAAGAAAACTAAGTCCCGAGTAACCTGGTTAAGTCTTGATAAAACTGGTTTTATAGTTTGAAAGTCGTATGTTTATCTTATAAAAACTGTTTGTCATATTTTACCATTAGCCAATATAGGTCATGAAAATCCACCGTGCATGAATACTTGGAGGGGTGACCTCATCATGCAAATTAGAGGGGCTGCCTCTAATTTAATATACTGGTTTTTGGGTAGGAGGGATCAGCTCCTTGTGAAGGATGCAAGGCACACACCACATCCACCATGAAATCCTGAATAAAAACATGTAACTAGGATGCACCCATACGCCCCACATGATAAATATAATATAAATGGCCAAAAGCTGAAGGGACGCCACGAGCAATCACTCCGCCGTGGTGAAGTCATAACATCAGTGCCTCTAATGTTATGGTTATGGTACCTCCATAACTAGGTGAAACTAGTATGGCTATAGGTAATCTTAATTAAACATAAGCAATCAAACACGTAACTTATACTACGGGAAACAGTTGGTTGCATACGGGGAATCCTAATAAGGAAAGAATGTCCATACTAAAAGGACGGGAATCCGTACCTTATGTCCAGTGAACGAAGAAGATGAACAGAGAGGAATCCTACTTCTGAATCACTAGTGCTACATAAATACATACATGAATAAGTATCTGCTTACTAAATACGTAGCTGGTTTTATGTCATGTCTTAGCTTATTTTATGTGTTCATATCATGTTTTACTGTTTTTAAGCCTTACATTGTGTTTATCTTATATTCTGCTTAATCTGATTAAGTATTTCTGGTATTTCATGTATTATTATACTTACTGTGTAATAATAAGTAACTTTCCAAAAATAGCAGGTTTCCTAAAATAGAAAGTTTCCAAAAATAGAAAGTTTCCAAAAATAGAAAGTTTCCAAAATAGAAAGTTTCCGAAATTAGAAAGTTTTCAAAAATAGAAAGTTTCCAAAAATAGAAAGTTTTAAAAATAGAAAGTTTCCAAAAATAGAAAGTTTCCAAAAATAGATTTACTGCTTAAAATAGATAATTTTCTAAAAATAGAAAGTTTCCATAAATAGATTAGCTGCCTTAATTAAATAAGTTTCCATAAATAGATTAGCTGCCTGAAATAAATAAGTTTCTAAACATAGAAGGTTTCCATAAATAGATTAGCTGCCTTATTTAATTAAGTTTCTAAAAATAGAAAGTTTCCATAATTAGAAATAAGCTGGTTAAATAAGCTAAGTATATAAGCCTAAGTATTTTCATGATTATTTTCTAAGTCGTATGATATAAGGTATAGTTTAATAATTATTTCATGTAATTAAATTAAACTATAGGTTAAAATATTTAATTTAAGTATAACATGTTTTTAATTAGATCAAGTTAAATACTTAGGTTAAAACATGTATTATTATATATTAATAATATAACCTAAGTCATGTTAATTAATTAATTATAGTCATGGTTTTTTTTAAATAATTAATTAATTATAAGTCTAGAATATAAAATACTTAGGTTAATTAATTTCATGATTATAATAATTAAAATAACCTAAGTCATGTTATTAAATTAATCATATTATTTTATTAATTTAATTTTTAACATAAGATCATAGACATAAAAAACTAAACATACACCATGAACCAGATCCAAACTAAAACAATGAAAGGACATGAAAACTACACCGTACCCCGAACCAACTCGGGGTACCCCGTGTTTTACTGCTGCCGTGGGACCCACACGCACCAACCAAGACCGTATGGTCTTGGTGGTGGTCGGTTTGGCCAAACCGAAACCCCTTCGGGTTCGGTGCAGCCTGCGGCCAAAAACAAACACCCCTTAAAACATACTTTTGATTTTATTTAACCCCAAATCATGTTAGATCCATGTTTAATTATTAGGTTTTTGTAAAAAACATAACATGTTCTTGATTTATTAAAGATCAAATCAAAAGAAAAAGTTTAAAAAGGATTTACCGAATTCGTGGATCAAAAGGATGAAGAACAAACACGATCACCAACTTAATTCCCAAGATCCAAGATCACAAACCACCTCCTTGTGGTGGTTGTAGGGTGGCGGCACAAAGAAGACCAGGGAAGGAGGTTTTTAGGTTTTTCTAAAAATCTTCTGTAAAAATTAAATGAGTAGTGAAAAAGATATTAACCCCCTTTAGTAAATTTTGACAAATGGGCTTGGCCCATTTCCCTTGTAGCCGCGGCTAGGGGCCCCACTTGGGGTACCCGTACCTTTTTCCGTGTCTCGTTGTTAAGTTATACGTTTGTGATTATTTGTGTTCGTGTTTTAAGTGTTCTCGTTACGTAACTACCGTGATCTAATATATTTAATTACGCTCGTAATAAATATATATACGTAATTAATAATAGTTCGTGTTTTAATTACGTTCATGATTTCATGATCGCATGTTCGTGATTAATTATCGTCAAATAATTATTACGTGCTCGTGTATAGTAAATACTAATCGTGTTCTAACACTTACGTAATACGTAAAATCCTAACACGTAATCGTAATCATGCTATATTAGGAAGTTTAAATCTAGTACGTACGATCTTAAGGGTACTATTCATGGTAAAAGCATGCGGGTTTTACAAACAATCTCCCCCAATGTGAGGTCATTCCCCTTCGATATTTAGAGATCAATGGAGATTATGAATCTCGTCATAAATGAGTCTTGAACGTGTAACAGTAGTCATGTTCCTTCATGCTGTGATCTTTGAGCCTTTGTCATTGTCTTTCGACTTAGTCTTTTATCTTGAGATCTTCAAATCATTCTTGACTTGTCTTTGCCATCTTGCGATCTTGTGTCCTTATCCACATGCTCACACTATTAATTGTTGAATAAATCTTTAGACATGAATATGTTGTTTTTTTTTAATCTTTGACTTTGCTGAGTACACCGTGACGCCACTTTCTCGAGACAAAACATAGACACGGACTGAATGGCTTTGACATTCGTCCTAAATCGGTAGCGTTTTACCTCCGGTCAGTGAAGACCGTTATACGATATTAAATACCATACCTGTGATTAGGTAGATTCAATTAAGAATCTCCTTGACAAGGTTTTGCGGCTAAACTAGCCGTTCTCTTTACTCGACCGTCTCAAAGCAAGACTGCAAACATAAAGAGTGAATCAATTGGATAAATATCCTCTTGATTAAATTCATCAATTCAAATTCCTGGAACAAGTTTGATTCATTAAGAATCTTACCATTGTTGCTTTCCAGTTGACACAAGTTTGATTCATAAGAATCTCACAAGTCACCTACCGTAACGCTTCTTGATGTTGACGTTAGAAGGATTTCCATTCGTCACTGTGAATATTAATGAATATCACTCTGAATGTTCTAGCAAGACCATAAAGATATTGCGTAGAAACCTGAAACGAGTTAGAATCAATTCAGAATCAAACCACTGTTGCTTTTCAGTTTTACACATGTTCAATTCATAAAGAATCTTGCATATGACCTACCGCAGTGCTGTTTGATGTTAACACTGAAGGATTTCCACTCATCATTGTGAATGCTAAGTAGTATCACTCTGAGTGTTCTAGCAATATCGCAAGGATATAGCGTAGGACTCTCTTTATCTTCATCCGTGTGTCCTAACGAGATTTGATTGATCTCTTGGCTCTAGACTCGATTTGTGCACTTTTAGTGGTCGGAGGCTGGAGCAGATGCCACCTATTCAATATCAACTATCTCGGAGTGCGAAAGTCAATAGAAGTCGTGTTGATCTCCGTGAAAATAAAACAAACTTCTTTTGAGAGAAGCCTGAGTAGCTAGGAAAGGGTTGTGCATCACATCACTGGGTCCATGATGAGTTGTCTTCATGATGTGTTGACCCAGTTTCTGCCTAAGTTGTATGGAGGGCTTCTTTCTTTACACCCTTTATCCTTACATTTCTTTTTCATTCTTCAACCCTTTCAATGCTTACCAAGACATCATTAATAGCACCTTGTTGTGATTGTTCCAGTGCCATCATCAGTACTTAGTCGGCATTCAACTTCGTTCACATTCTACTCCATCTTTCCTAAAGACTACTAATAATCTATTGGATTGTCCTTGGGAAGATCCCTCCGGTTTTGGTTGGATCATAGGACTTAAACCTAACCACCCTTTTGACACCAATAACGTCGTGAATTAAAGATGTTGTGGGTATTTGATCATAACCATGAGTGCTTGAGTCTTTAGATCACATTTTAATCACATTTTCCCCCTATCTCTAATATATAAAATCGATTGATATTAGAGATACCAAATTTGATTAAAATATATTGTTAAAAATAGTCTTGAAAACTTTCGGGAGAAAAATGTGTCAAACTTAGCATGAAATTTGGAAAGCTCCCCCTCAAAATTTGATCCAATGGAATTGTCATTACGAGGATATGATCCACATTAAACTTTTGAGGACAGGCATTGTTGAACACACAATTTTTGAATGATTTTGAATATCATTGAGAAATTCTTGAAAAAATTGTGTTCAACGCTTTTTGAAAAATCAATTCTTTTTGGCGAAAAGGTTTTTCTAAAGCATAAACTGGAGTTCATAGACTTTGAATGTCTTGACAAATTCACTCAAGTGTAGGAAGATATAACTTCTTTTGCTGAGGGTAAGGGCACTAAATCGTACACTCCCCCGTGAATATATATCCGGGTTGTAATCTGAAAGTGATTACAAGCCATTGTGTTGAGCTCAAAACGTTGAATATTTTGTGACAAGCTCAACCCGAGATAGATTGCTCTACCCGTTGTTGGAAATATTGTCCAAAAGAGACAATTTCCTTTAAAAAGATAGAAATGACATGTTTTGAAAAATATTTACAACTTTCATTCGAGCTTTATGTACATACCCGTGTCGTTATTGAGCGACATTTCTAGGTACGTCCATATTATCGATACTGAATGACATGTCGAGAAGAGTCTTTTTGGTATTTTTGAAAGATTTTTAATTTTGTGTTTTGCTTTTATATGTTTTATATTTTTTTATTTTGTTTTTCCATAGATATATACAAGTAGATGTTTGAAATATGAATCAAGCAGGTACCTTTGCCAGAATCTCCAGGTCTGCTGGAGTCAAACATCTCATACCAATTTGCCTAACGAGGTACTCAAACCTATCTTGCGACAGAGCTTTCGTGAACAAGTCGGCTAACTGATAATCCGTTCCGACAAAGTATAATTCAACGATTCCGCGTCCAACTTGTTCCTTGATGAAGTGATATCTCTTGACAATACTTAGCTTGGTTGATAAAGATACCACTTGCTGATTGGTGAACTTGAATAACTAGAAATAATTTTAGTTCGCCCATCATAGACATTTCAAATTTGTTGTGCATTACTTTTTCAAACCATTTTTAAAGTTTTGGGTTTGTAGACCCGAAAATAATATCATCAACATAAATCTGCACAAGCAAAATGTCATCCCCATATTTATAAGTGAACAAAGTTAGATCAATGGAACCTTTTGATAAACCTTTGGATACCAGAAATTTCGAGAGCTCGTCGTACCACGCCCTTGGAGCTTGCTTGAGTCCATAAAGTGCTTTGTGGAGACGATACACCTTGTCAGGATAATGAGGATTGACGAATCCTTCCGGCTGCGTGACATAGACTTCTTCCTTCAAAGGACCGTTAAGAAATGCCGTCTTTACGTGTATTTGATAAACGATGAATCCCTTATGTGCAGCATAAGCAAGAAAAATCCTGACCGCTTCCATTCGAGCAACTGGTGCAAATGATTCTTCAAAATCAATACCCTCTTTATGTCCATACCCTTTAGCCACTAGCCTAGATTTATTCTTGATGATCGTGATCTCTTCATCCATCTTGTTTTTCCAGATCCATCAAAGATTTAATGGTATTACATCGTATAGTCTGTCAACAAGTTCCCAGAATTTAAGTCTTTCAAATGTTGAAGTTCATCCGTCATCGATTCAATCCAAGCGTTATCAACCATGGATTCTTTGATGTTTATCGGTTCAGCTGAACTCACGGCGAGTGCGAACATACAAACATCGCCATCGGTGTGAAGCTGTCGTCTTGTACGAACGGGTTGTGAAGGGTTTCCAATGACATGAACCAAAGGGTGATCTCGGGTCCAATGATGTGTTGACGGATGTCGTTGGTAGAACGTGTGCATATTTGACGGATCAACATGGCGTGTGGAAGACTCTCCAGTTTCGTGTACTGGTGTACCGAATGGGTTGTTAAATTCGTCTTCGTCAGATAATGCATCGTCTGCTTGATTTGTGTTCTCTGGATCAATGACATTAGTTGTTGATGTTGTAGGAGCGATTTTTGATGTGATATTCTGAGGAGGTAAATCTGCAGCAACCCGTGTTGAAGTAGATGAAGTTGTATCCGGTTGTTGACGATGATCGGTATCATCATTCTTATCATGAGTGACAGCGGAAGACTTCGATACAACTTGTTTCTCTTCCGCAAAATATTCATCATACATTGGTCCATATAACATTTCCAACTCTTCAATTGTCGTGTTGACTTTCATATCTTCTCTTGGAACATTTCCTTGAACCAGCGTTGAACTTGACGGTTCATTGCTTTGGTCTTGAGTTCCGAGTTTCGTGCGGTTGTGAACGGAAGTCGTTTTTCGTTGTAGATCGGGACTTAAACTGTTTTGTTCAAATCCCATTTCTTGTAATTCATGATGTGAATGGTCTCGACTATCAATGTTGTTCTCTTGTTGTACACTCTATATCCCTTAGACTAAGTTACATATCCCACTAGAATACATGCATCACCTTTCTCTTTCATCTTGTCTAGATTTTCACCATCGCGAATAATGTAACACGTACATCCAAAAACATGAAGGTGTTTGAGTGAAGGTTTTCGATCATGAATTATGTGATATGGTGTCTTTTCGTGTCTTGGGATAATTAAGGAGCTGTTTTGTGTGTAGCATGCGGTTGACACGACTTCGGCCCAAAAGTATAGTGGAAGTTTTGAAGCGGATAATAATGTTCGAGCAGCCTCAACTAAAGTACGGTTTCGTCTTTCAACAACGCCGTTTTGTTCGGGTGTTCGATCAATAGATGTTTCATGTTCAATTCCTTCGGCTGCAAAATAGTTTCTCAGTTTTGAATTAAAAAATTCCGTACCTCTGTTAGTACGAACCACTTTAACTTGAGCTTGAAGACCACGTTGTATCACTTTAAGGAAGCTGATGAGAACATCGGGTGTTTCATCCTTGGACCTCCAGAAGTGAGTCCATGTGTACCTTGAATACATAGTAAGTGACGTGGCATATTTCTTCGCGCCTTTTTCAAGATACTCGAGATCGTGAGATACAAAGTGCTCTATTGGGATCGTTGCACAACCGGCGATGACTGTGGGTGTAAGAGGTCGTAACATGGCGTCTGAATTCCCGTAGTCGTCGCTCTCATTGCCTTAGTAAGCTCATTTAAGTGATATTCTGCCTCATTATGGCTGATCTTCAAAGTATCAAAGAAGTCTACATTTGTGGCTACCATGTTGATAAGATCCGGAGTCATTGTCGGTTTCCCATGAGAATACCTTAAAAAGGCCGAGAAATCGATAGGATTGTTTAGGAATTGAGTCAGCTCCATTTCAGTTGCTGTGTCGAAAGGATGCTGTGGTGCTGCATTTGTAAGCCAGAGTTGCTCCTATACCGTGTCATCGATAATAATAGATTCAGCAAACGTTGGTTCTGGCATATTTAAGTCTTCAACTTCCATATCAGAGATGTGTTGATCTTCAGATGGTGTTGAAGGTTGTTCTTGTGTCACCGGTATATAAAGTTTACATTAGACGAGTCCGACCGTCTAAGTTTTAATTGACGAAAACGTTAATCTTTCCGTTTTAGCCGTAAAGACGTAAAACTTATGTATATAGTTTTATAACTTATAAAACTTATCAAACTGTCATTTTTAGAAAATGTCCCATTTATTTATCAAAGTATATACTTATTTATATGTAATATATAAGTTAGTGGGTTTTAGGTATACATTTTATATTAGTTTTACTTGAATGCTCATTTTATAATATATACATTTATTTTACAAATCTGATTATGATTTTCACTTTCATCATTTTTACCATATCTTGAGTTGTACAAGAAGATAGAAGCTCATTTTTGGGAAGCACAAACTACATGATATGTGCTACAATTAACTTAGATTTAGATACTGCTAAATCAACCTCTAAATGTCTCTAACAGTTCGTCCAATACAGACTATACAGATTTGGACTTCAATAATGTTTTGATCATATCTCACTCATTTTATGGATTCCATTGAGTCGCCAACTATCACATATGTACAAGTCACTTACCTTAATGTATATTAAATTATCCAACCCACTTTAACAAGTTATAATATAGTTCTTTACTGTTTTATACAACCTACATTTTTAGGCATGATTTTAACATCCTTTCATGTAGCTTTTAATCATTTTAACCAAATTTATCAACACAAGATCCCCACATAATACTTTTTATCATCATATATTGTAACACCCCCAAATTTATACAACTCAATACAGCGGAAGACTCGTTGGTGTTACGGGATAGCACATTACTCACATCATAGACAACGCATAAAAGTCGCGTCATTTAATAATAAAAGCATTTCCATTCATAAATATCAAAGTTACATAGGTCCCAAGTCATTTGATTTAATACAGGTTTTACAAAGCATTTGAATGGAAATAAGTATTTAGGTGCGGGCCATGAATTCTTGTTGTCTTCCCGAGAATTACCTTCAAGTACCTGAGATAAAACATGTTAAAAGAAAAGGTCAGCGATAACGCCGAGTGAATTCATAGAGTTTAATAAAATCCATCAATATAATATCAGTATAAAATTATTACTGAAAATCATTTTGTACAAATCATTTTAATAGGCCATAAAATAGCCAAAGTCGTTTTATACAAATCCTTATCGAAAATTATAATATAGGCATTTGCCTTAAAAATCATTATACGAGCCAATGTCGTAAAAACACCATACAATACGTCTTATGACGTTGTATGAAAATAAAAACCGTTATATGAATATGGTTATAAAAACCAAAACACGAACATAATATCAATAGTATGACCCTGTATTGCTAGTCAGGCAATACATCGTAATTCGAAGCGTCTAATAGTATTTCGTTAGTTTGGATTATTATAAGCCGCATGACATTGTTACCTTACTAAACCAACAACGGGTAGCTAACCCGATACCAATTTGCCCATCTAAAGTAGCGTGTCGTCACAAAGGTCACGCTATGGAAATCTTCTCATACATAAATTCGCTTACCAATCAATGTGGCACGACGGGGATCAACCGTCAAGGCGCGAACTGGGGTGATCGTCCCCAAATAGTACTATTAAATGCATAAGCGTCTACCAACTCCCGGTAGTTCACAATTCATGCTAATAGGACTTTTAGTGACATAACCTAACTTTAATAATCCATTTGATTTCATCTATTAGGTCCTTTAATCATTTATCCGGTCATACAATCGGGTCATTCAATCATTCGGGTCCAAATCAATAAACAAACAATTGGGACAAATGGTGTCCTAATTTTATAAAAACTAACATGTTATCTCCCTCGCGGGTTTATAAAACATTTATAAAAACATTTAAAAGAGTGTGAGGCTATGAACTCACGTTGATGTGGGAAGACGGGCTATCGGCAATTCGGTCGTACGGTACGTTCTTCAATCACGGAAACCTAGACAAATAATACTCGGTCTTAGACGTTTGTCCAATGACTTTATAAAAATAACAAGTATGTATACATATGATGATTATATATATATGATGATCAAGTGGGTTTACATATTCTCGTTTACTCATTTTTGTGTTATATGTCGATAACTTTTATATTAGTTTACTAGTTTTACCCATTTACGTGTCTTAAGTCTAATAAGCTTATTATAAGTTATTTAACTTATTTTAATCCATTTTGTACTTATATTATCAGTACTTAAACTTTACAAGTTGGGCCTAAATGGGTTAAGCCCAATAAGTTCTTTTTACAAGTTTTTATCTTATTTAGTCCAATTATTAGTCCAATATGCTTAATTAGCTCGTAAATGTCCGTATTTCTTATAGTTTGGGTTTTATCGGTTTTTACTTGTATTAGTTACGTATATGACTTTTATAAACTTTACATTAGACGGGTTTGGTCGTCTAAGTTTTATTTGGCGAAAACGTTAATTTTACGGCAATAGCCGAAAAAGTCGTAAAAATCATGTTTATAGTTTTATAACTTATAAAACTTAACAAGTTACCATTTTTATAAAATGTCCACTTATTTACCATTGTACATATTTATATAAATGTATTATATAAGTTAGTGGGTTTTAATTTATATTTTATACTATTAAATTTTTGAGTGCTTATATAATAGTAATATACTTTAATTTCCAAAGATCTGATTTTTAACTTCACTTTCACCAAAACTGCCATATCTTGAGTTCTATATGGAGATAGAAGCTCAAATTTTTATCACATAAACTACATGATATGTGCTACATTTAACTCTCGTATACCTACTGTTGAATCATCCTTTAAGTATTTTCTAAAAATCGTCCAAAACAGTAACCTCAGATTTATACCTTAAACTTGTTTTGATCATATCTCACTCATTACTTTGATTCCATTGCATGGCCAACTCTCACATGTGTACAAGACCCATAGCTTACTGTAAATCCATTCTACTTCATCATTTTATCAGTTTACCATATGGTTCTTTACTGTTTTTATACAGCCTATCATTTAAACAAGATTTACCCATTTTTACTTATAGTTTTTCATCTTTTTATCCATGATTATCAACAACAAATTCCCACATAACATTTTTATCATCATATAATCATCATAAACATATACAATAGGAAATAAAATACATGTTTACATAATCAAAATAACAAGAAGATGAGGAGGACAATCTTTATACCACCATGATGATGTAGGTTGATCAAAACATGGATTTTTGATGGAGAAACTTGTGCATAGCCAAGACCATCTTCAAGACCACCAATCTTCATGAAAAACTTGTGGAAAATCAGCCCTAATACTCCATGGAAACTCCTCCTTTGATGTTATAACTTGCACCAATCTTCATCTTTTTGAATGGAGATTAACATATGTTGATTATAACATATGTTTATGGTTAAAATTTCTATGAAAGGGTTGTTTTGGTGGAGATGAGGGACGGCAAAAATGGAGAAGGAAGAGAGGATTGTGTGTGGTTTGAATGGTGAAAAATGAGAGCAAGTGGTTTTTGCTAGTTGATTTTGTGGTGTTGTTGTAACTTAGCTTCAATGTGAAGCAAATGGACAAGTGTAGATATGAAGCCATATTTTGCCACATCAAGGGAGTGGTGGCACTAGTTGGGCCGTCCATATTGAGTGGGGTGGGGCAAGATTTATCTTGTCTCATCCCACTAATTTACGGGTATCCCTCGATTCTAGTTTCCTCGATTTGCGTGCCCTCGGGTCGTTTTACGAAAAACGTTTTTATAAATTATGAATCAACGGCACAAAACGAATCTAATAAAAATTGTCTCATCAAAAATGGAGTTCGAAAACGTAAATACGTAATCCTAAGGTTTCCGGTTTAGTCGTAAAGGACGTTAAAATAAAATCGTAAGTCCTAATCTCTTCTCGTAAATTTGTGAGTTTATGAACTAACACAAATTTAAAACCCCAAAATAATATTCACGGATAAATTTATTTTCTGAAATGTCGGACTGTCACCAAAGACGGTGTATGTAAACGTAAGCACGTAACGTTGAATCCTCCGGTTTAGATGTAGTCGACGCTACTTCAAGACGTAAATCCAAATTTCTTCCCAAAAATAAGTGAGTTCATAATATAGTATTAAAATAATGTTTTCAAATAAATATTGAGAATAAAATATCGACCATAAATTGACGGATTGTCACAGCATTTACCCCTAAACAGGATCTTTGTCCTCAAAGATCATCTTACCTTACTACTCGCTTCTTATAGAGTTAAAGCCATGTGGGTATTTCCTCCACATTTGGTCTTTTCTCACAAGTGTAATCCATTATAATACGCGAGTTTCATCAAACATAACTTACGGGAATAAGATCAGGCTAAATGTTGACTTACTTTCTCTATCCATGATGTTCACGTGTTTTTGATGAATGCAACTTTTCGCCGATCTGAGCTCTACTAAGAATAATCAGATTCTCACTTGGTAGATATTCTATCAAGTTCGATTTACGAAACATAATTCACGCAGTCTTTGAAGTCCTAGGGTAGATCCAGCTTATATGCCTTTCAATCCCAACTTTTACATTATCTCAATGGTCCCATACAACGGGGACTTATATCCCATGATTTGTCAGATCATGAATTCATTTTTCCAAGGTTAAAAATTGTGGCATAACTTCGCTACCCATTTGGCACTTCAAGATCTACCTTTCATATTCACATAATCCTCTTGCCCACTACCGGCAGTCAATAATCATATCCTAATTTCAACAATCATTTCAGATCTCGCGGGTTAGGTATATTGCAAGGTTAGGTTTGCCATCATAGGAAACCTTAAACTTAAAAGACATGTCCAACTCACAATGGGTGTATGTCGGGTGTCTTTATCTCAACTCTTTCTTACAGATGCTCTAAGATTTAGATCCTAACAAGATTTGATATCAATCCTAATATGATGATTATCAATGATAATCCCTCCAAAGGAAAATGATTATACGGTTTATTACCAAAGGTCAATCATTCAGACATAAAACAACACTTATAGTATTTTGTATCGTTACTTTACCTCGTCCCTTCGATTGGGGTGGTACATAGTACTCTCATCAAGGTTCGATCTAAATGATTTCTGAGCAAATCTCTAGAAATTCGATGCGAAGCGAGGATCTTGATAAAGATGTTCGATACAGGCACACTATGTTTACATAACTCTTTTGCATTTATCATTAACGGGAATGATATTAGCAGATTTGGTCAGTCTGTCGACGATGACCCAAATCGAATCAAATTCAGATGATGACCTTTGCAATGGCTAGACGTTAACTAATGTATGAGGCGATGTCTGCCTTCATAATTTTGCCATCTGTACAACTTCTTCAGACAAAGATACTTTTAAATCATAAATGTCATGAATAAAATAATTGTACTTACAAATTCCAACATAACTATATCTCACAATCTCCATATTTAGACGATCACAAGTGATCTTTAAAATATTTAACGCTATCGGCTTCTCAATTCTAATGGTTCACATTAGCCGCGAACCGCTTTTTATTATCTATATTATCCTTTTTACAAACATCGTTCATATTTAAATTGTTCGGCAATTTATTTTGCACATTCATTATTAAGGAACATGTCCTAATTGTTTCTTTATCCTTTTTATATAATATGTCAGTATCTATATTATTCTCATGATGATGTAATTTTTATGTCCACAATTCACTTAGATATTCTTTCTATATTATGCGTCAGTAATTACGTTCACCTTCCTGATGAAATAAATATCACAACCGTATTTGTTCAAAATTCTTTCTTCATATCTTTTATGTTTTAGTTTCGTCTTTACTATCATTTTTATCAGTTTTGCTTAATCTGACGTTTTAAAGCGTCCATAATTATTACAACTAATTAAATGTTAAATATTCAATTTTTATGTAATGTAAACGTAAAGATTTTAAATTTCTTAGTTCGACCAACTATAAAAATGTTCAAAATAAATTTGAGTTTAATTAACTAGATTTTCGTTGATTTATCGAAAATAATTAATAAGATTCGTAAATGTTTGAAAAATCTTTGGTTATACTTTGGTCAAAGTTTTCTTAGTTGAAAAGCAAAAATTGTCGTTTTAAGTTTTCAGGTTATGGTATAAATGGTTTTACTCAATCCTTCTTATGTTATCTTGAGGTATACACAAACATTTACCCCTAAACAGAAGTTTAGTTAAATGGTTTGTGTATAAGGGAATAATCCCTTTAAAAATCCTTTGTTAAAACATTTGTCAAAACATATTTCCATTTCTTTTTGGTAAAATCCAAAGTCTTAAAAGGGCTCTTAATTTTTGAAGAGTCTATATGCATACATCTTACCATTATTAATCCAACGGTCATTTTATGTAAAAGGATTAAGTTTTTAATCCCTAAGCGTTAATGGTTCTAATCTTTGAAAATTCAATATAGCTTCCATTATCTATTAATCACACGGTTAAATCATGCAAAGAATTAAGTCTTAAGTCTTATGTTAAATATTTAAGGTACGTGTTTTCATTGTTCGGCCAATTCAGGGCAATCTATACTTAATTATTAACCTCATTCTTATTCTTATAAACACATAAATGGTCCTTAATGATCACGAGCTTGAATTTAACAAATTACAGCCTACACACGTGATTCACCAAATTTATGAATGCTACATGTGTATTAATCAATCCAAACGTCACCACGTGAAACTCATAATGTTCATTACAAGTTCCGGATGTAGTGATTGGAATACATAATCTTCTTCGCGGACGCGAAGTTGATGATAACCATGTCGTGAATCAAATCATTAAAACATACGCTAGAACCTTGTAAATGATCGAACAAATCTTCCATTTCGAGTTATGGATATCGTTTTCGATTGTCAATTTACTCAGTCACAGTAATCTATAAATATAAGGAATGATAACACCATAGCTCTTCAGGATGACAGGCTTGGTATAATAAAATCTTTCTCCAACAACTCTCTCAGTTGTACGGTAATTCCTTTAATTTAGATGGTGCTGACGTACAGTGCGCATGCCACGGGTGCAGCAACGAGAATATAACCAGTACCAATTTCAACTTGCCTTAGTGGCGAAAGTCTAGGTAAGTCATTAACAAATACCTCCTAAAGTTTCAGATAACATAAACATCTTTTATTACATTCATATTAGGTTCTTCTAGATTACAATATCTATAACCAGTTCACAACCATTCATGGTATAATTTCATGTCTTAATACAGGATATCGTCATCCACCAAGAATTATTTAGATCACTTTTGATAATCAACATCTTATCATTTAGGGGATTTCTACTCAAGTTCCCATCAATTAAGACAATGTCGTCATGTCATAATCAATCAATCCATTCTACCGGCATTATCAACTTTTCAGTTTCATTGCAGTCGATAAGATGTGAACTTCTCAAAAGACTAATAATAATTCATAATCCTTCATAAGTTCAAGGATATCAGGAGACATAACTACTATTAAATGAGTAAGGTCAACACATAATCTATGCGAGAGAATTTCAAATCAGATACAGACGAAAACATTTAACGAATATGAATATATCCCATGTTTTCATAATTTGAGTACGCATTCGAAAGCTCCTCGGATCGTTACCCAGGTCATTCAAATGAAATCAAATCAAAAGAAATGATAGGAAGGTCAATACATCCAGTCGGGTATCAACATTCGGTAATCAGATACTTTTCCTAAGAATCTCACTACGGGAGAATTAGACAAGAAAGAATTGTCAATTGTCAAATAAGACAATTTCCACAGATGAGTAAATTCGACTCAGAAGAATAGATGCTACAGGAACATATGTAGGTGTCCCTAACACTATGTCCCTATTCTTCACTTCTTGCAGATCTCATAAAATTTAATCTTTCACAATCTTCAAAGAAAATGTAGTGTTTATTCATTAGTTTTATGGTGACTACTAATCAGTCTTGCATGGTTCATTCCAAATTGTATGTAGGCGCGCAACTATATACAATTTCAAGATTAACGATGCAATACTCAGTTCGTCAAATTTTTATAATCATGTTTGTAGTAAAAACATTTTCATGCTTAATTCTTAAATAAGAATCAAGAATAAATTTACAAAGATTTTCTTTGTTATGAGAACAATTAGATTTTCCAAAGTGTTTTATAAACAACTTCATTTCAATAACAATCACTTATAATTCTCACTATGAATAATCCTTATAGTGATGAAAATTCAATTTTTCTCAAGGGATACTGTTTTATCTTATAAAAACAATGAGTGATCTGCAGAAGAGTGATGAAAGCTTGTTCACCAAGAATTAACTACGATATGATAGGAAATGAGCTTAGCCAAATAATCATGAGGTTCATGATCTCGATGGCACTCACGAAGAATGATTCACAACGTAACTCAAATCAAGATGAGTACTTGTTCAATAGTTGCATCACTAATGCGAACATTAGGATGAAGCAATAAAGGATAGATAACATCGATACATGTAGAATTTAGCAATCAAAGGTAGTCTTTTCATTAATCACAAACAAGTCAAAATTGTACCGTAACACATTACGCGTCACTATGTCATACAATTCTCAGAACTCATCCTACCAACTGATATCTCAGTTAAGTTATGGATTTTAAAAGATACCACAATGAATACTAACCTACAAGAGTCATTAGGTGTCCTACCTGTCCCGGAAGATCCATCGGTCCCAATTCAGAAGAAGATTTCTTCAATTTATTTCTTGGACACTAGGCATCCTCGTCAGTGGACAATGGCCTAGGAACAGCCCTTAACACAAACCTACAATCAGTTAAAATCTCATAATTCAATCAAAGAACTTAACGACTTACTCTTAACAATCTTATATTCCATATGGGTTAAATTTTACTTTATTCAAGTTTTAACCAATTTTATATTCAATTCAATATCCTACTTCATTATCCAATACTTACAACCTTATTCTTCGGCCTTGTAAAGGCAATACAATCTCAGTATGAATCAACACTTAATTTCCAATCCTATTAGCTCTTACAACAACAATTATCAAATGAGTCGTTAATATGAAATGACTTGATCATTCTACTAGACTTCTCGGAAAGGTATTAGTGGCAATGAGGCTTTTGGGTAATGGTTCCAATAACAGCCTCAAGTGCAACATTCACCCTTTCGATTTCGATTTAAGAATTGGATGACAACGAATCAGATGACATCCTTCCAGGTGATAATGTTTTGTCAAACTCCACTCTATAAGGAAAGATCGTCATGACATCGATATCGAATTAAATCTCGCCAATTCTTTTTTTTTCAATATCACCATCAACTAATATCTATATTTCTACGAATATCAACCATTTGTTGGGATCATAAATATCCGCAACTTGGTTTAGATCTAGGATAGCTAGAATTCCTATGAAAATAGCTTCGATTAATTTACTAGGGGAGTTAGGGTTTCTTGTGACAATCTACGTCGTATAAATACCTCGTATAAATATCAAAATAATCATCAAACAATCATGTAATCAAATTACATCATATATATATATATAATCCAAGTTATATATATATATATATTAAAATAACACTTCTCAGTCTGGCCTTGTTGGTAACTCGGGAATTCTTCGGCACCGTTATAGTCAAAATATTTTTAGACATTTTTAGAAAAATGTTTATAGTTAAAAGATTTTGAAAAGTTTTATTCAAAACCTTAGTTTTAAAAATCTTTCGTTCTCTATAACGAGAGCTCTGGTACCAAAGTGTAACACCCCCAAATTTATACAACTCAATACAGCGGAAGACTCGTTGGTGTTACGGGATAGCACATTACTCACATCATAGACAACGCATAAAAGTCGCGTCGTTTAATAATAAAAGCATTTCCATTCATAAATATCAAAGTTACATAGGTCCCAAGTCATTTGATTTAATACAGGTTTTACAAAGCATTTGAATGGAAATAAGTATTTAGGTGCGGGCCATGAATTCTTGTTGTCTTCCCGAGAATTACCTTCAAGTACCTGAGATAAAACATGTTAAAAGAAAAGGTCAGCGATAACGCCGAGTGAATTCATAGAGTTTAATAAAATCCATCAATATAATATCAGTATAAAATTATTACTGAAAATCATTTTTTGTACAAATCATCTTAATAGGCCATAAAATAGCCAAAGTCGTTTTATACAAATCCTTATCGAAAATCATAATATAGGCATTTGCCTTAAAAATCATTATACGAGCCAATGTCGTAAAAACACCATACAATACGTCTTATGACGTTGTATGAAAATAAAAACCGTTATATGAATATGGTTATAAAAACCAAAACACGAACATAATATCAATAGTATGACCCTGTATTGCTAGTCAGGCAATACATCGTAATTCGAAGCGTCTAATAGTATTTCGTTAGTTTGGATTATTATAAGCCGCATGACATTGTTACCTTACTAAACCAACAACGGGTAGCTAACCCGATACCAATTTGCCCATCTAAAGTAGCGTGTCGTCACAAAGGTCACGCTATGGAAATCTTCTCATACATAAATTCGCTTACCAATCAATGTGGCACGACGGGGATCAACCGTCAAGGCGCGAACTGGGGTGATCGTCCCCAAATAGTACTATTAAATGCATAAGCGTCTACCAACTCCCGGTAGTTCACAATTCATGCTAATGGGACTTTTAGTGACATAACCTAACTTTAATAATCCATTTGATTTCATCTATCGGGTCCTTTAATCATTTATCGGGTCATACAATCGGGTCATTCAATCATTCGGGTCCAAATCAATAAACAAACAATTGGGACAAATGGTGTCCTAATTTTATAAAAACTAACATGTTATCTCCCTCGCGGGTTTATAAAACATTTATAAAAACATTTAAAAGAGTGTGAGGCTATGAACTCATGTTGATGTGGGAAGACGGGCTATCGGCAATTCGGTCGTACGGTACGTGCTTCAATCACGGAAACCTAGACAAATAATACTCGGTCTTAGACGTTTGTCCAATGACTTTATAAAAATAACAAGTATGTATACATATGATGATTATATATATATGATGATCAAGTGGGTTTACATATTCTCGTTTACTCATTTTTGTGTTATATGTCGATAACTTTTATATTAATTTACTAGTTTTACCCATTTACGTGTCTTAAGTCTAATAAGCTTATTATAAGTTATTTAAATTATTTTAATCCATTTTGTACTTATATTATCAGTACTTAAACTTTACAAGTTGGGCCTAAATGGGTTAAGCCCAATAAGTTCTTTTTACAAGTTTTTATCTTATTTAGTCCAATTATTAGTCCAATATGCTTAATTAGCTCGTAAATGTCCGTATTTCTTATAGTTCGGGTTTTATCGGTTTTTACTTGTATTAGTTACTTATACATCAGTATATGACTTTTATAAACTTTACATTAGACGGGTTTGGTCGTCTAAGTTTTATTTGGCGAAAAACGTAAATTTTACGGCAATAGCCGAAAAAGTCGTAAAAATCATGTTTATAGTTTTATAACTTATAAAACTTAACAAGTTACCATTTTTATAAAATGTCCACTTATTTATCATTGTACATATTTATATAAATGTATTATATAAGTTAGTGGGTTTTAATTTACATTTTATACTATTAAATTTTTGAGTGCTTATATAATAGTAATATACTTTAATTTCCAAAAATCTGATTTTTAACTTCACTTTCACCAAAACTGCCATATCTTGAGTTCTATATGGAGATAGAAGCTCAAATGTTTATCACATAAACTACATGATATGTGCTACATTTAACTCTTCTATAGCTACTGTTGAATCATCCTTTAAGTATTTTCTAAAAATCGTCCAAAACAGTAACCTCAGATTTATACCTTAAACTTGTTTTGATCATATCTCACTCATTACTTTGATTCCATTGCATGGCCAACTCTCACATGTGTACAAGACCCATAGCTTACTGTAAATCCATTCTACTTCATCATTTTATCAGTTTACCATATGGTTCTTTACTGTTTTTATACAGCCTATCATTTAAACAAGATTTACCCATTTTTACTTATAGTTTTTCATCTTTTTATCCATGATTATCAACAACAAATTCCCACATAACATTTTTATCATCATATAATCATCATAAACATATAAAATAGGAAATAAAATACATGTTTACATAATCAAAATAACAAGAAGATGAGGAGGACAATCTTTATACCACCATGATGATTTAGGTTGATCAAAACATGGATTTTTGATGGAGAGACTTGTGCATAGCCAATACCATCTTCAAGACCACCAATCTTCATGAACAACTTGTGGAAAATCAGCCCTAATACTCCATGGAAACTCCTCCTTTGATGTTATAACTTGCACCAATCTTCATCTTTTTGAATGGAGATTAATATATGTTGATTATAACATATGTTTATGGTTAAAATTTGTATGAAAGGGGATGAGGGACGACAAACATGGAGAAGGAAGAGAGGATTGTGTGTGGTTTGCATGGTGAAAAATAAGAGCAAGTGGTTTTTGCTAGTTGATTTTGTGGTGTTGTTGTAACTTAGCTTCAATGTGAAGCAAATGGACAAGTGTAGATATGAAGCCATATTTTGCCACATCAAGGGAGTGGTGGCACTAGTTGGGCCATCCATATTGAGTGGGGTGGGGCAAGATTTATCTTGTCTCATCCCACTAATTTACGGGTATCCCTCGATTCTAGTTTCCTCGATTTGCGTGCCCTCGGGTCGTTTTACGAAAAACGTTTTTATAAATTATGAATCAACGGCTCAAAACGAATCTAATAAAAATTGTCTCATCAAAAACGGAGTTCGAAAACGTAAATACGTAATCCTAAGGTTTCCGGTTTAGTCGTAAACGACGTTAAAATAAAATCGTAAGTCCTAATCTCTTCTCGTAAATTTGTGAGTTTATGAACTAACACAAATTTAAAACCCCAAAATAATATTCACGGATAAATTTATTTTCTGAAAGGTCGGACTGTCACCAAAGACGGTGTATGTAAACGTAAGCACGTAACGTTGAATCCTCCGGTTTAGACGTAGTCGACGCTACTTCAAGACGTAAATCCAAATTTCTTCCCAAAAATAAGTGAGTTCATAATATAATATTAAAATAATGTTTTCAAATAAATATTGAGAATAAAATATCGACCATAAATTGACGGATTGTCACATATGTCATCATATACATATACATTAAGAAAGAAACTACAAGATTAAATATTCAAAATAACAAGATGATAGGAAGAAATAATCTCTATACCACCAAAATGATGAAAAAGTGAGATTTTGATGAACAAGGCTTGGTCCTTGTTACCAAATCTTCAACTTGGAAAATGAATTTCTTGAGATCTTCATATGCATAAATACCTCCTTGAAAATCAGCCCCTAAACTCCATGGAGACTCCTTTTCTCATGTTATAACCACCTCCAATCTTCATCTTTTCAACTAGGCTTCAACATATGTTGATTATAGCCTTTGTTTATTGCTAGATTTTTTATGGTTATGGTGGTGGTGGTGGTGCTATAGTGGACGGCCAAATAGGGAGTGAGAGAGAGAGTTGATTTGTTTTGCATGAGAGAAATGAGGATGGATGGTTTAGTTGCTAGTTGTTTATGCATTAAGTGGTTTTGATGCAGACTAAGACAAGTGTCTTAGTTATTGGGTATAGTTGACACCTCAAAGGTGTGTTGGTGAAGCCTTTGGCCGCCCATTTGTGGGGTGAGGCAAGTGTAAACTTGTCTCATCCCACTAATTTATGGGTACTTCTCGATTCTAGTTTCCTCGATTTGCGTGCGCTCGGTTCGTTTTACGAAAAACATTTTTATAAATTATGAATCAACGGTACAAAACGAATCTAATAAAAATTGTCTCATCAAAAACGGAGTTCAAAAACATAAATACGTAATCTAACGTTTCCGGTTTAGTCGTAAAGGACGTTAAATTATGCTCGTAAGTCCTAATCTCTTCTCGTAAATTTATGAGTTTATGAACCAACACAAATTTAAAATTCCAAAATAATATAACATTAAAATAATGTTTTTAAATAATACTTGAGAATAAAATATCAACCATAAATTGACGGATTGTCACAACATTTACCCCTAAACAGGATCTTTGTCCTCAAAGATCAATTTATCTTACTACTCGCTTCTTATAAATTTAGAGCCATGTGGGTATTTCCTCTACATTCGGTCTTTTCTCTCAAGTGTAATTCATTATAATACGCAAGTTTCATCAAACATATCTACAGGAATATGTTGGTTTACTATTATAGATCCGGTGGTCTAGGTGGGTGGTGGAAGATGTTGGCAGCCATTGATGAAGTTTCGAGAGAGAAGGTTGTGTGTGAAAGAAAGAAAAGTTTAATATACTCAAAATGAAACACAAGAAACACCCCTCCTTGGAAGCCTTGGGGGGTATATATAGTCACACACCATACTTAACTATACATTTTTTCCTAGTCTAGTCTAAGCGTGTGTGACTATGATAACTAATGGGAATTCATAAATGTCGTCACATAAAGTGAATTTCCAACAATCTTCCCCATGGGACGACGTGTAGAATTCCTTACAATATTTTTCCTAACAAGTACATAATGATTAAGAACAAAAGCTTTCATGAAGCGTCCAATGCTGGTGATGTCCTCTGAGGCCTTTGACTTTAAGTCTTCACTTCAAAACGACTCATCTTTAAAGTAACTTGTAGTACAAATACTGTAACGGCACGAGCTAAGTAATCCGTATACTTCTGGTTAAGGAGAAGCTTCTGAATTAACTTCCCCCTAATTCATGCCACATAAACTTGATGTAGAAGCTTTTAAATAGCTTCCCCCTAAACCGACAATCCTCGTAAGCAACTTCAAAGCTTTCAATAAAGCTTAGAATGATTAAGCGCACAACGGAATTTAAAAAACAAACCCCATCATATAACATGATAATGTTGCTATGAGGGATTGAAAGTTTGGGGCACACCAAGTAGATCAACAACTTCTCTTCTCACGCTTGAATAATTCTTCTGAGTTTTTCTTCCCCCTGAGAGTTCAATTTATGCATACTAGAAAGAATCAAGACATTTCTTCCCCCATATAGTTGAAGAAAATAAACCAATCCCAAGTATGAAGCTCAAATACTGAAGTAGATACTTTATCCCATTCATGAAGTTGACATCGTAACACCAGAGTCAATTATGTCCCAGAAATGCACATATCTTCTTCCGGAGATGCACCAGAGTCAATTAAGTCCCGAGAATGCATATCTCTCCATATAGGATAATGATGATGAATAATTGCAACATCAAAACAATTAAACATCGAATCAGTAGTGTACCGTTTAGAGATTGATAACGCCATGAGTTAAAACACTGATATTCTCTGCGGTTATGACAAATGTCTTCCCGGAATGTCTTGAAATCAAAAGAAGGTATGAAGTTCATCACGTGTACTCGTTGTGCGTTCAATATGTCTTCTTCTTCCCCCTTGATGGTTTCGAAATTCAGAACCAGCAATAAATCGTACGCACATATACCTGAAATCTCGTGAGAATAATAAATAAGATGAATTATATATTTTGTGAGAATTAGCTGCTGATCGAAATTTTCTACTCATAAACTCTCCATGGCCATCTTTACCAACCCCCTTGTAAGCAATTTGAAGTGACCACTGATAGAATGAACCAGATACATCAAACGTGAAACTGAATAAGAATCCCTCGATCTTCTAACTTAAGCTTGCATAATTGTTGAATGAGGAACGGTGGAGAAATCTCTAAGTACCCAATACATCACTAAAGAAGTATATAAGCACAACACCTATTGAAATTATCCACGTCGACTAAGCGCGTGACACTGAGTACAACAATGTAACCTCTTTAAGTGATAGTTATCCGAGTCATCAACCAACCACCCGAACCCGGAAACTAGATAAACAAGTCCTCATTATAAGATTAAGCACGAGCAAGTTATATTTCATAGATAAAATAAGTGCACGCTTTCAAAAAAACCGTCTTCAACTTCAAAGAATAATACCCGATCAAACAATCCGTAACCACTAAAAATATAGCCATTTTTTTTATTTTTTTTTTCTTGGTCTCGTCAAATAAATATTTTCACTTTGTCTCGTCACTTTTTGTCTCGTCATATTTGTCCGTCACATTATATCGTCACTTAACCCGGATTCATAACTAATAGAAAAGATGTATATGTAAACTTTGTTAAACAACCAAATAGTTAACAAGTGCACTACAATATATTCTACTCGGTCCATTACTGATTAAAACTTCCAAATGTGTAGATTAAACACATTTGCAATGTAAACAACCCATTAAGTGAAACAAACGACCCGGTCTATTAGATGAATTAGGATATAAAACCAAACCCTAAAGATTAGGTATCACTTAACCCTAATCTCATTTTTTTACACAGCCGCTAACACATCCTTTCTCTCTCGAAATCTCCGTCTCATCTCATCTGCAAAATCCCAAACCCAATATCATATCAATTAGTAACTCAACTGATTTGATAGTGATCATCCCAAATAACAAATCTCAGCACTTATCAATACTTATCGTGTCTCTCCCAAGAGACAAAGAACGCAACACCACAAAAGATTAATCAGCTCATATAAATCCCACCTTATTACTACCCAATCGAGTCACAAGTCAATCACAATCGATCTGTAGACGTTAAGCTTAACAAATCCGCAATTTCAAGATCCAAAAAAGGGTCTCGGGTAGGTGTAATCTATTGCATGTTGGTATTTTTGTTCTAATCGAGTAAAGAATATGATTATAACAAACTTGTTATAAATCATTCTTAATATTTCGAAAATTAAAAAATGGGTTCATACCCAACATGGATCAGTGATGATACCGGTTCATTCAATCAAGATCATATAATGATCTTTCTATTGTATGAACTATTCTGAGGTCAATTGATGTTTTTATCTAGGGGTCTGTTCAAGTTTTAGTGATGATAGGTGTGTTGAGTAGTTAGAAAGACGACGAGAAATAGATCGAGTCGAAGTTGTTTAAGATATGAGACGTATACTGATGACGGTTAATGTAGGTCTTGGAATGTTTTTAATACAACATGGTCTTAAGTATTTTGTTAAACTGGTCAAAGTCTTGTCGCAATGTTTTCCATAAACTGCATCGCAATAATTTTTAACAATTATCGCAATGTTTTTGAAACCATCGCAATGCATTTCACTTCCATCGGAATGTTGGAAAAAAAATCAACAACATGACGTCTTAAACACCATTGCGATGAATCAACCCACCCATCGCAATGTGACCCATCGGAATGAGTCCCATCGCAATAGATAAAGTTGAACCCATCGCAATGTAGATGTGATACCCATCGGAATAAATCCGTAGAAGAAGCCATCAGAATGAGGTCTGTGTATCCCATCGGAATGAGGTCTGTATATCCCATCGGAATATGCCATCTGAAAGTGCCACCGCAAAGGGGTTTTGAACAACTTTGTACATACCCAAAAAAATGGATCTGGATCATTTGAATTTGTCCTTTTCCCGTTTTTCCAGGAACTTATTTTTCTGGGTCTGATTTTTCTAGCAAATCTAGGTTTCACCTTCATCTTCATAAAAATAATAAAGAAACCCATAAAAACTTGAAACCACATCTTAAAGAATAGATTTTGAAAAAAAATAAACACAAAAAAAATATTGGACCAAAAACCAATGCAATGGGACACAAACCCATGTGTCTGATGAGAACAAAGGATAAGAGTGACAAACCCATGAACTGTTTTAAGACAAAAAAAATGAAGCCGTAAGGATTGATGATACATGATATTAAAACGAGAGACCAGGTGAGACAACAATGATAATAGCACATGACAAGAAAAATTGTGACACAGAAAAAGGTATATTAGATTCGGACCAGATAAAAAATTTTCACCACCAAAATCAATAACAAAAACACGATCCAAGGATTGAACCGAAGCTCTGATGCCAATTGTGGGTTTGCTATTATAGATCCGGTGGTCTTGGTGGGTGATGGAAGATGTTGGCAGCCATTGATGAAGTTTAGAGAGAGAAGGTTGTGTGTGAAAGAAAGGAAAGTTTAATAAACTCAAAATGAAACACAAGCAACACCCCACCTTGGAAGCCTTGGAGGGGTATATATAGTCACACACCATACGTAACTATACATTGTTTCCTAGTCCAGTCTAAGCGTGTGTGACTATGATAACTAATGGGAATTCTTAAATGTCGTTACATAAAGTGAATTTCCAACAAAATACGATCAGACTTAATGTTGACTTACTTTCTCTATCCATGATGTTCACGGGTTTTTGATGAATGCAACTTTTCGCCAATCTAAACTTCATCAAGAAGTAATCAGATTTTCACTGGATAGACATTTCATCATGTTCGACACACGAAACATAATTCACGCAGCCCTTGAAGTCCTAGGGTAGATCCAGCTTATATGCCTTTCAAACCAACTTTTTACATCATGTGACAACCCAAACCCGAGGTCATTTATTTAATATTATATAATATTATTTTACGAATATTTTGAAATTTTTGATGAGTTGAACGATATGACGGTTGATGGTTTTATTTAAAACCGACGTTGGAAGTCTTACTTTTATCTTTTTACTAATCGCGAGGATTATTAGTAATCACGATATCGACGGATGCCCAAGATTTTATGTTTTAGTATTTGTTGTCTCGATGTTTATATTTTTGCCGTTTTTATTTTAAGTTCGTATTAAGTCGAACCAGGATCATATTATTATCATATTTTGAGTGCGTTTTAACTTTTGAAAAGTATTTTTACAAAACCCGAGCTTCGTAAATAATTTCAAAATTGACAATTTACATTTTCTACCCTTACAACTATTTAATTGCATTTTGGAACAAAACTATTACAAATTGGCAAAACTAGTCCCTCCACCCACCATATATAAACCAAAATCTTACCTAAAAACACATAGAATGCATGTGCACAAAAATATTTTCTCTCTCTCCCTTGTTCTTTCCATTTTCGTCCACCCTCACACCACCAAAACCATTTGATCTTCAAAATTTACCTTGAATCCATAAAAACTAATCAATATCCCATGTTGGAAATTTGATGGTGATCATTTTGGTGTAATTTTTAAAAACATGCAAGAACTTTAAAATTTTGATGATGATCCATGAGGGTTTGATCCATTTTTATGATTGTATATTGTTTTTAGTGATGTTATATACATATTTTGAATATTGCATGTCTGAATTTTTGAGTGGGTAAATTTTTAAATAATTATTCAAGTGTGTTATGGGTTAGATGATATGTTTGTGATGATATTAGGATGATTTTAGACATATGAGATTGATTAAAATTGGTTGAAAATTTTATTTAGCATGACTTTTTAAAAGGCAATTTAGATCAGTAGGTTCAAGCCCAATTTTGGGTACCTTTGTAACACCCCCAAATTACCACGCAGCGGAATACCACTTTTGGGCGCTACTCATAGCACATCGCACACAATCATAGACAACGACCTCAAATAGAGACGTTAAGTTAATATACAATCTTGTCCAAAAAGTTTCCCATCCCAATATATATAAAATCAGAGTAGTGTTGGTCCCAAAAACCGTTACCAATCACAATACATTAAATGCTTAAAAGCAGTTTATTCATTTCATAGGATGGAAAAGTAAACAAAGATTTAGACAAGTAAGCACCAACTTCCTCCTCATATGCTCCGCTGGTATCCATCTTGATTACCTGAAATACATGTGTAAAATCATCACCACAAAGGTTGAGCAAGTCTATAGGTTTTACAAATCATTTGAACACAAGTAAAGATTATAAGTTTGTGGCATGCTTAGCAAGCATCGAATAATAATTTGCATCAACAATAATAATTGTATATAGCATAAATTGCATTAAGCTCATGGAACCGAGCCCTTAGACACTCCGTTAGGTCTAATAAGACAAGAGATTTATTAATTGTCGTTACCTCCAGATTATTGGTACATTGCCGTATACCTGACTTCTCAATACAATATGTTCAAACTGCGTAGAGGTCGGGCCTAAGCTTCTGTGACAAGTCCACACAAACTGAACCGGGGCGGCTTCCCCCATAGATCTATTAATTATACTAGCGGTTAACCCATCATAGATTAATTAACGGTCCATAACTGAGTCTTTAACAAAGGCAATCACCTAATACAATTTAAAGGCAACCACGGGTCCATTCAAAGAGGGACAAGCATACCATAAAAGACTTGTGTTCCAAGTTTATGAAAAACATGTATTCCCCCTCGCGGGTTTAAAAACCATTATAGTGTAAAAGCGATGCTATAGACTTACCTTAGATAGGATACGAAGCTAGTAGTAGTAGTGATCGCCGAAGTGAAGATGCCTCCTAAATATATACACATCAAAAGCCGTCACCTAACAAATAAGGTGCACGCTTAGCCACATACTTAAGTATTTCAAAACATACTTAATATAATAAAATCATCGACTCAAAATAGTATGTACATAGGCATGATCAATCAATGCAAGTGATTCCGTCTAACTCCACGACAAGTACTAGCTTTCCAAGACTAGCACCTTGGATATTGATCCATCTCATGATGCCTAATCAATACGGTTCAAGTACCCTAAATGGGTCTCCAATCTCAGAATATACACTCACACATAAGACTTATCTCCTTTTAAAACTTTGAGAAGCTAATAGATTATCCTCTCGTCTCAAACTATGACGCAAGGTTAAGTACCTCCCAAAAATACTCAGCCGGTACTTACCAAAAGTACACGCTGTTTTATCATACCTAAACAACTCCGTTTTCGATGAAACTTGGTGAAAAACTCATTTATAATCTGTAGAAGACTCAGTTTAGATTTCATTAAATGATTCACATTTTAGAACCTGCTCGATACATCTTTAGACATTAAAAACCGGACAGTTTTGCACACTTGTATCGTAAAACCATTTTGACCTTGTTAAACATTTCCATTTACAAAATCGCCACTTGACTTTGAGAATAGATCCAAATGTTAAGTTTAGGACCCAAAAACAACCTTTGATCAGTTTTAAAACTCAACTTATAGTCTCGGGATTCGATCCAAATATTGACAACAATTTCGTATTGTGTCAATACTCGTCTCCCGGTACACGAATATTCAAACTAGCATAACTTTTGACTCGTTAGGAGTTAAATGCTCTATCTTATATCGAAACGAGCGTCTCGATGACTACTACAACAATATCTAATAATATCAAACTTTATCCAACATCTACTGTATGAAAATCGGCCTTAAACCCACTGATGTAAATCACCCATTTAAAAATCACATCTACAACCGTTTTGACCCATTTTTAACATCATCTACACTTCAAATATGCTATACCCATCATCTACAACATCTCATATCATACCTAAATCACTTGCATGATTAATACTTTCAAAAATCACTACACAAATCATACATGCAATAATAATAATTCAAATATAATAATATTAACACAATCCTTGAACAATAAAATGGATAAACCTTACTTGTTCATCATGAAAATCTTTAAAAAAATAAAATATGATGCATGTGTGAAATTTTCATTCCAAAATGATCTCCATTGAATTCTAAACATGGGACTTTGTTTAGTTTTTCTTGAATCAAGCTTAATCAAAAATGGTGATGGTGTTTTGTTTTGTATAGGGGACGGCAAAGAGAGGGTGAGGAAGAGAGAGAGAGAGAGATCAATTTGTGTGTGTGTGTTTTATCAGTGGAAAATAAGAAAAATTTTCCTTTTATATGGTGGGTGGAGGGTAGATTTTGCAAATAGTGGATAGTTTTGGACTAAAATGTAAATATTAGTTAAAAAGCGAGAAATGACTATTAGTCAATTTTATAAATGTTTACGAGAGTCGGGTTTCGTTCCTGGTTCATAAAAGTATAAATTTCGTTTGTTAAATCGATCGTTTTAATAATTAAACGCACACAAAACGAAATAATAAAGTTCGACTCGACTTAATACGTAATGAAATAAAAATTTCGGAAATATTAAATATCGAAATAATCGATATCAAAATATAATATTTGGGCATCCATTGGCATCGCGATCACCATTAGTACTCTTCAATCGTCACAACAATTAATTGTTGTCACACATTATCGGTTTCAACTAAAACCGTCAAATATAATAATACTCATCATTACTTAGAAATTACAAATTCCGTTATATAATTAGGATAGAATAATGACGTTAAGTTCGGGTTATTACATCCTCACCACCTTAAAGGAGCGACGTCCCGGCGCTCACCTCGCCTCATATTCGTACTGCGTTCCAC
This sequence comes from Glebionis coronaria, assembly GCA_025667525.1. Classification (NCBI taxonomy): domain Eukaryota; kingdom Viridiplantae; phylum Streptophyta; class Magnoliopsida; order Asterales; family Asteraceae; genus Glebionis; species Glebionis coronaria. The sequence continues at coordinate 445,402,883 of CM046874.1, forward strand.
TAGGATAAATAAGGGAACTTTCTTCTAAAGAAAATCTCACGATCCCACTTGAACCTTGATCCACGATCTCCACTGGTTCTTCTTACAAAACACAACTTGTCATCAAGTTGTATCTCACCAAAAGGGGATGAATAAATTCATATCCACCAATCACTCCTTCAAGCTCGACACATGAATATTTTATGAATTACACGAAGCTCATTCGACAACAAGAATAGATGACAGGATTTTCGGGTAGGTCCAGTCAAAAGGAAGGTTTCAAATTAAAGGATATCCATTGGCCGGATAGCCATGGACATATATATAAAAAAATAACAAGAAAATATTTTCGTCATCAGAGGACACTCATACGCGGATCCTTACTTAAAAGATAATACGAAGAAACCATCTCACTTCCACCCACGCGCATTCCAAGTCTCAATAAACATCGTCGTTGAGAGTCAAAAAGATATTACATAATATGTGTTCTACATGATCGGACGTCATCGGATGATGCCGTCTCAAGTTCTCACAACTTACGATCATTAGAGTAGATCACACACCATATAATTACATAAAAAGAAAAGGTCGAACATAAACATCAACTATAGATCTCCACCTTTGATCATCGAGAAACCTTGAACGAACCCTTGATAATACAATTCAAATTCTAAAGCCTTCTCACGTGTGGTGTCAGCTACAACATACTCCTCGAGTGATAACGAATTTATTAATTCCAATCATTAAGAAATTCGGTCCATTGGCGAACATTCACAACATATCGGACATATCAACAGCTTCTGCTCTAATGCTCAGCATACCAAATGTGTCCCACTAACTTCTGTTCCAGTGTTCATCATATAAAGGCATCCTTCTACTTCATCATTCATCATATAGAGGTGTCTTGATAGTTTATACTCTAGTGCTCAATGTGATGCATCATCTTCCTTGTTTAGTTCGTCATACTAGCCCCAAGAGTTTCGTCATCAAGAAAAGTCTTCGGTTACCCTTCGATAATATCAAGTAGAATTACAAAATCTTCATGTCCATGATGAGTTGCCGTTGATAACTCGATCCTCAGTCAATCCACAGTTACACATATAATTCCTAGTGTCGTTTAAACAAGTCGCCTATTCTTGGAAAGGTCAACGGTTCTTAACAATCTGCTTATAAAGCTCGCGATCATCAAGACACATTAGAAGTGGTCCATAGAAGTAACTCATAACTCGAGAGAAGTCCAACGGGTTACTCGTACATAGACGATAATCGACGATCATCATAATGACAATGACACTGAATGATTCTTACCAACGAAATACGATTCGAAGGAAGACGTACGCACACTAAACATCCATAAATCGAGCCAGACATACTTGGGCCCACTCATTTATAACTTCGTGTCTACATCAAAAGGCGTCCCCTTTCATGTATACAAGATTTTATAAACTTACGGTTCGGGAACTTATAACTTTCTTGTTCAAATGAAAAGGCGTCCCAATCCATTTCAACAAAACAATTATAAGTCATCCTACTCAAGTATTACTACCTCTCAACACGATATCATATCAAAATACTATGGTAAATACAAGGTTTCAATAAACTTACATCATGATTTCTGTATTCAAACGTTCCATTCCATCTGAATAAGGAAAACACGACAATCTAAGGTCTAGTGGTTTAAAATTTTCTTATTCAAATGTCCTAATCCATTTAAATAAGACAACCTTAAACCACTCTTAGTTGGGCGAGTTAAAATCTATATATCTAAATGTCCGATTCCATTTAGATACACAACAATAAGTCACTCAACCGAATGACTACTACGAGCATATCATTATTCTACCCAAACTATATATATTTGATTAGGATATATATATCTGAAGTCCAACATTGGCATCCTCCTTTTCACCAATAAAGCGTAGTCATATATAATCAAATCAGACGTCGCATTACATAGAAGATGTCTCCACGGATAAATGATTCTTCAAAATCTTATGGAGTATCGAAAACACGAACATCGCATTTATCAATTACGTTTCGAAAGAAGATGTCCAAAAATGGCACATCACGATACGATGATAACAATCGAACTTAAACAAGTCGATATGCGACAGGTTACAAAGCCATATACATACTCAAAGTATGAAACGAGTTTCATACTCGTATTCAGATAATACATAATTATCAAGATTGGTGATTGGCTGTGAAACCAAATCTGATACAAAACCGTATTATAAGATGTACGAAAATCATTCAAAGAACATTGCTTCGCGTGCAATGCCTTTAAATATCATAGTATATTCATACATATACATATTACCATTTCTACATACACGTAGGTTCACATAATGACAATCAATCATAAAGTAATACAAGAATAGCCTTACCGGAGTCATGCGGAGTAGTTGCGTGCTTAAAACCTTTTAAAACACACCAAAAGTTATAGTTTAGGACATTTTCAAAATCGACCTAGTTCTCTATAACTTGTGGCTCTGATTACCAATTTGTAACACACCCAAATTACCACGCAGCGGAATACCAATTAGGGACGCTACTCATAGCACATCGTACACAATCATAGACAAAGACCTCAAATAGAGACGTTAAGTTAATATACAATCTTGTCCAAAAAGTTCCCCATCTCAATATATATAAAATCAGAGTAGCGTTGGTCCCAAAAACCGTTACCAAGCACAATACATTAAATGCTTAAAAGCAGTTTATTCATTTCATAAGATGGAAAAGTAAACAAAGATTTAGACAAGTAAGCACCAACTTCCTCCTCATATGCTCCGCTGCTATCCATCTTGATTACCTGAAATACATGTGTAAAATCATCAACACAAAGGTTGAGCAAGTCTATAGGTTTTACAAATCATTTGAACACAAGTAAAGATTATAAGTTTGTGGCATGCTTAACAAGCATCGAATAATAATTTGCATCAACAATAATAATTGTATATAGCATAAATTGCATTAAGCTCATGGAACCGAGCCCTTAGACACTCCGTTAGGTCTAATAAGACAAGAGATTTATTAATTATCGTTACCTCCAGATTATTGGTACATTGCCGTATACCTGACTTCTCAATACAATATGTTCAAACAGTGTGGAGGTCGGGCCTAAGCTTCTGTGACAAGTCCACACAAACTGAACCGGGGCGGCTTCCCCCATAGATCTATTAATTTTACTAGCGGTTAACCCATCATAGGTTAATTAACGGTCCATAACTGAGTCTTTAACAAAGGCAATCACCTAATGCAATTTAAAGGCAACCACGGGTCCATTCAAAGAGGGACAAGCATACCATAAAAGACTTGTGTTCCAAGTTTATGAAAAACATGTATTCCCCCTCGCGGGTTTAAAAACCATCTACAAAATAGTGTAAAAGCGAGGCTATAGACTTACCTTAGATGGGATACGAAGCAAGTAGTAGTAGTGATCGCCGAAGTGAAGATGCCTCCCAAATATATACACATCAAAAGCCGTCACCTAACAAATAAGGTGCGCGCTTAGCCACATACTTAAGTATTTCAAAACATACTTAATATAATAAAATCATCGACTCAAAATAGTATGTACATAGACATGATCAATCAATGCAAGTGATTCCTTCTAACTCCACGACAAGTACTAGCTTTCCAAGACTAGCACCTTCGATATTGATCCATCTCAAGATGCCAAATCAATACGGTTCAAATACCCTAAATGGGTCTCCAATCTCAGAATATACACTCACACATAAGACTTATCTCCTTTTAAAACTTTGAGAAGCTAATAGATTAGCCTCTCGTCTCAAACTATGACGCAAGGTTAAGTACCTCCCAAAAACACTCAGCCGGTACTTACCAAAAGTACACGCTGTTTTACCATACCTAAACAACTCCGTTTTCGACGAAACTTGGTGACAAACTCATTTATAATATGTAGAAGACTCAGTTTAAATTTCATTAAATGATTCACATTTTAGAACCACCTGCTCGATACATCTTTAGACATAAAAAACCGGACAGTTTTGCACACTTGTATCGTAAAACCATTTTGACCTTGTTAAACATTTCCATTTACAAAATCGCCACTTGACTTTGAAAATAGACTCAAAATGATAAGTTTAGGACCCAAAAACAGCCTTTGATCAGTTTTAAAACTCAACTTATAGTCCCCGAGATTCGATCTAAATATTGACAACAATTTCGTATTGTGTCAATACTCGTCTCCCGGTACACGAATATTCAAACTAGCATAACTTTTGACTCGTTAGGAGTTAAAAGCTCTATCTTATATCGAAACGAGCGTCTCGACGACTACTACAACAATATCTAATAATATCAAACTTTATCCAAAATATACTATATGAAAATCGGCCTTAAACCTACTGATGTAAATCACCCATTTAAAAATCACATCTACAACCGTTTTGACCCATTTTTAACATCATCTACACCTCAAATATGCTATACCCATCATCTACAACGTCTAATATCATCCCTAAATCACTTGCATGATTAATACTTTCAAAACCCACTACACAAATCATACATACAATAATAATAATTCAAATATAATAATATTAACACCATCCTTCAACAATAAAATGGATCAAACCTTACTTGTTCATCATGAAAATCTTAAAAAAATAAAATATGATGCATGTGTGAAATTTTCATACCAAAATGATCTCCATTGAATTCTAAACATGGGACTTTGTTTAGTTTTTCTTGAATCAAGGTTAATCAAAAATGGTGATGGTGTTTTGGTTTGTATAGGGGACGACAAAGAGAGGGTGAGGAAGAGAGAGAGAGAGATCAATTTGTGTGTGTGTGTTGTATGAGTGGAAAATAAGAAAAATTTTCCTTTTATATGGTGGGTGGAGGGTAGATTTTGCAAATAGTGGATAGTTTTGGACTAAAGTGTAAATATTAGTAAAAAAGCGGGAAATGACTATTAGTTAATTTTATAAATATTTAGGAGAGTCGGGTTTCGTCCCGGGTTCATAAAAATATAAATTTCGTTTGTTAAATCGATCGTTTTAATAATTAAACGCACACAAAATGAAATAATAAAGTTCGACTCGACTTAATACGTAATGAAATAAAAATTTCAGAAATATTAAATATCGAAATAATCGATATCAAAATATAATATTTGGGCACCCATTGGCATCGCGATCACCATTAGTACTCTTCAATCGTCACAACAATTAATTATAGTCACACATTATCGGTTTCAACTAAAACCGTCAAATATAATAATACTCATCATTACTTAGAAATTACAAATCCGTTATATAATTAGGATAAAATAAGGACGGTAAGTTCGGGTTATTACATCCTTAATATTTGAAAATTGTTTAACTAATAGCATAGGATTGTAGAGAATTCTTTTAGCTTCGATATGATATAAGGTAGAGCTTCTAGCTCCAAACGAGCGCGAAGTTATGATGTTTTTATTATTCGTGTACCGGGAGACGAGTATCGACACAATCCGAAGTTGTTGTCGATATTTGGATCGAATGTCTGGACTATAGAAGGAGTTGTAAAAATGGTCAAGGTCTGATGTTTGGTTCTAAACTTAGGGTTGTGAGTTTGTTTTCAAACCCAAGTGTTGTATTTGTAAACGGGATTGTTTGGAATGGTCAAAATGGTTGTATGAGTCGGTGACGTAAAACTGTCTGGTTTTTTTAGTTCAAAGATGTGTCGGGCAGGGAACTTTAAAAGTAAAATCAATTTATGGGATTTTAACAGGTCTTTCTATATATAGTAATTTATATCTCTGAGTAGTATCATAAGTATTTGACGTGTTTAAGTGGGGTAAATGAGCTCGTACATTTAGTGTGTACCGACATATTTTTTCGAAAGAATTAACTAATAGAGTAAACATATAGAAGGAAGTAATAGGTCACTTGTATTGTTTTCATTTTGGGTTGGTTGTGATTTTATTATTTTGAGTTTGATGATATTAAGTATGGATTTTATTCGAGTTTATTATTGATGAACACGCCTTATTTGATAGGTTGCGGTTTTTATGTTTATCGGCCATAAACTATCGTCGAAGATCGTTTTCTACTGCTATTACTCAAGGTGATTCTATAGCCTCTCTTTTGTAATTATTTTGAATGATTTTAAAACCCGCGAGGGGGATACATGCTATTTGAAAGTAAAATGGACACAAGTCATGATTGATTGTTTGGACCCGAATGTTTCCTTATGTTGCCTGTTGTTGCCTTGAATTGTATAAGTACCTAAATTGCAAAAGTCCCTAAATTCATGAGCCGTTAACTATCTTCTGACTTGATGTTGTGAGTTGGGAATAGCTGCTTATTCTAATAATAGTACTATTGGGCTCACGACCCTATCCGAGACCAGGGCTTTACGCTGAGTAACCTCTGGGAAGGATAATTTTATGAGAATGAGAATGTGGTATTTTTGCAATTGATACCCTAGTAGGGGCACTGGAATTTCATATAGTCATACCGGCGTTAGGTGATGAGACTACTTTTATACATAGTCTCATCTTCCAAATAGGGCTTAAAATGCATTAAATATCATCAAAATACCCATATATATGCTTGTGTTTGTTACTTGTGTATTTTAGGTACGGATATTGAGAAAATGACAAAAGATCACAAAAATCATGCAAAAACGAACACGGGAAACGAAGCCGCACAATGAACCAAGCCCTAATAAAGACTTTCCCAAGATCAACCCTTGAAGATTTGAAGAATTATGAAGAAGGGTCCTCCAATATGGAAGAATTGACACTTTATACCCTTGTATCCTCATAATTACAAGATTGGTCCCTAAAGTTTGTCAAAATTACAAAAAGGGCCCTCCACTTTGAAGAATTGGCAAGTTTAGCCCCTCAACAAAGCTAAATTGTCAACCAATATCATCCACAAAGTCAAATATATCATGAAGTTCTCCAAAGTACAAGAAAATACAAGTTTGGTCCTTTGAAAATCCCAAAATTACAAAAAGGACCCTCATCTTTCAACATTTGGCAAAAATGATCCATCATCAAACATGACTTGGCAATTTCAGTCCTCCAAAATGCTCATTATACAAGTCAAGACCATTATCCATCATCAAAATGCCAAATCAGCCCTTGAAGAATTCAAAAATGGCAAGAATAACCCCTGAATTTACTTTGTAAAAGTTTTTGGGCCAAAAATGCAAAGTGTGCAAAAGTTGATAAGGCAAAAAGGGGCGTTGATAACTTTTTAAAGAGAAAAGACAAGAGAACAAGAGAAGAAGGGTTTAAATTGGCCAGACACCAAACTTACCTTAACTAACCCATGGCTGCCACGTAGCCCACTCAATCTTTTCCACCAATCACACCACTCCCTGCCTCCACATCAGATCCCACTCACCCTGATTAGTTTATTAACCAAACCTTGGCGCCTTAACACATTTTTAAAAATTAATCACCCCTAATCTGGATTAAACGTAGCACTATTTATCTCAAGAACATAATTGGGTTTTCCTAATTGTGTTACAATTAAAACCCCATCTGCTCCAGATCCATGATTAAGCATCCCTTAATCATAACCCAACACCCAAAACACATGCTACACCTTTGAGAAGCCCCACATGAGATTCCCCTGCTACATAAAAGGGAGATACTGCCAAAAACCACCAGCAATCCAACGTTTGAGATTGAAGCTTACTTTTTAAGCATAATGGGAGCCCTTGGATACACTCACACATGCCAGCTTCAACAAACAGCCAAAACAAGTCACATGATTCAAGAAGATGCCAAAAATTCTCAAGGGCAAAATTGGGACTTCAGTAGTTAGGGTTTACACGTTTTTTAGCTTTGTGGAACTTGTAAGGCTCTATATAAAGCCATTTAGGCCATAACATTTCAGTTTGCTTTTTGATTTTTCCTTGTTCAAGTTTCTGTAAATCCCATTTCAAGTTTAATGAAATTGTGTTTGAAACATTGAAGAGAAGTCATTGGCCAATCTTTGTTACTGCTTTCTATTGTTATATGCTTGTTAGTTTTAGAAGTTAAAACCTGTTTTCACTTGGAGGTTGCAAAAGTTTGCAATTTTCCTCATTCTTGATATTTTGCTAAGTTCTTGTTCCAATCTTGGAATTCTTGGGTTATAGGGTTGATCATAGCATCCTAACTGAGTTAGTTAAGGTGTTGTGAGGCTTATAATTTGGGGATAATCAAGTGTGGAGTAACAAGGTTGCATCAATCAAGATTTTTCAAAGTTTCTGTTTTTATACACTTGTGCTTTAACCTTGTTTAATCTTAGCAGGCTTATTGTGGAAGCTTGTGCTTGTTCTTGCTAGCACATAAGCTCAAAATTCGTGGGTGTGGATGTACATCCATGAGGTTTGCATACTCAATCTCAAAATCTGCTTAAATTCATGATTTTTGGTGATATTTGTATGAAACTTGTTATCTTGTGAATTTTGTGGCTTGTTCTTGCTTGAATCTGTTAATCTTACCTGTTTTAGTGTTAATTGATGCTTGGGTAGTCTTGAATCTCACTTTTACTTTGAAAAATTTGATTTGGAAAAGATAAAGGGGTGTTTGGGTCTATCTGTTTAAGCTTGCAACTTGTTATTGTGTTGTTGGTTTGTGTTGTTTATGCTTTGTATATGATAAATACCTTGTTGAGAGTGTTTTGCTGCAAGTTTTTGGGTTTGAACACTTGAATCAAACAATCTGCTATATAGACTTTGATATTGCCTGTTTTGACCTAAGATTTTGGGAACACTTAGTGTGTATGCATGCTTAGGGCTAAAAGTGGTTTAAACAAAGTTAATATAACCTGTTTGAAAGATTTGAGGTGTTGAATCTGGCTTAAGTGTCAAATACATCAGCAAAGTAGAAAACTGCATGTGTTAGTGTTCATCAGTAACTTTCATGTGCTTGAATCTTGCTTAATTCTTTGAACCATTGCATGAAACCTGTTTAGACTTGCTAATTGGAGTTTATAATAGCTTGTGTATGCATTTGGTTGAGTTTGGCTGGCTGATTATTGCTAAAACTGCTTATTTGTGCTCAACTGCTTATCGTTCATGTCTGTGCAATGTCTGGTGATTGATTGATTAAATTGTATCAATTGGGTGTTAGTGATTGTGTTATTTTGATTGTGATTGACTCCTTTTGATCCAAAGATCATTTGTGTGCCTTTGTATAATCTGAATCTCCAAAAAAGTCACTAAAGACAAAAAGTCAAACAAGTCAAGCAGTGGAAAAAGTTTCCACTGCTCAACACTCAAAACTAGCCCCTGCTAGTGTAATTTTGTCATCAACTTATCAATAAGCTATTCTAGCTTATCCAGACTTGCAACAACTTATTTTTTGTAATAGGTCTTCATTATTTGACCCATTTAAGTAGACTGGAACTTATTGGACTTTGACTTTGACTTTTTACTAGAAAACCAACTACTTTGACTTTTTACATAAGTGCTTATTTGATTTTCCAGCTTATTGAGTGTGCTTATCTGAAAACTCTTTGTTGATTTTTCATAGTTAAGTCATTTAAAAGCTTTAGGAACTTGAATCAGCACTTGGGGTGGCCTAGAACTCAAAAACGACTATTTTGTCGTTTTGTGTAGATTGCTTATTGCATTTTCAGGCTTATTCCTTGGGCTTATTTAAAATTTCTTTTTGTAGAAGTCTTTGTTAGGACAAAAGAAGCTTGTGTGTCAAATTTTAGCTTATGGCATCAGCTTATAGCTTAATGGGCCAAAAAGCCCATTAAGAATCAGCTGCTTATTATAAGTTAGCTTATTTCACATTTTCAACTTTTGGGCCTTTGGAAAAAGTTGTTTAAAATCAAATCTTGAGTCAACCTGTGCTTTTTGGGCTTATTTTGAACAATTTTTGTTATTGGGCCCAAATTTGGCCCAATAGTGTACTGTTTTGGGTTTAGCCCATTTTCTATGCCCAATAGGGGTATTTAGGTAATTTCAATTTCATTTCTGAGTTATTAGGTTAAATTAAGCTAGTTTGCAAGTTTTTAGAATTTTTTTTATGATTTTTGGATTTTTAATATTATTTTAATATTATTTTATTATTAAAAATTAAAAGTCTGATTTTCTAAGTTTTTATATTTTTCCTAGGTTCTAAATACTTAATTAGGATTTTTGCAACTTTCCAAATATTTTTAGGATCTTTTAATTATTTTCTAGAATTAATTTAAGGTTTAATTGATTTTAGTAGTTTTTTTTTGTTTAAAAATAGTTTTTATTGGTTTTAAAATTTAGAAAAATAGTTTTTAGCTTAATTAGAGTATTTTTGAGGTTTACAAACTTTAAAATATTTTTTAGGGCTTTTTAATAATTAATTTTGGATTTTAGGGCTTTAATTAGCATTAAAAAGTCATTATCTAGTTAATTAAAAGGTTTTTGCAAGTTTTGATTTTTTGTAAACTCTTAGAATATTATTGTGGATTTTTGGTAATTTTTAGGAATTTTTAGGGTAAAATTTTAATTTTGGTACCTTTTACGGTTTTACGTGCACACCCTTTTAGACTTAGTTTAATCCGTCTTCGTATCCGTCATTCTCTTCTAATCCCCTTTCTATTTTCTTTCTCAAAAATATAATCACAAAGATAATCAATTCATTACACACACACTAAGCCTCCTTGGGAAACGAACTTGAACTTATTTGGTTATTAGTGCTTGGTTTTCCTAAACCGACACTTAATACTTGCCAGTTTTGCTCTCTTTTCCAAAAGGGTTGCAAAAACACTACATCATTTTGGCGCCGCTGCCAGGTAGGCGTGTTGTGTTTTGATTGGAATTGTTGTTTTTATATACTAACCATAATTAGTATTGGTATTAGTAGCACTCTACTAATACGTATTATCGGTTTTCGGTTTTTGTGTGAATACTATTACTATAGCGTATACGTAGAACAATAAATTCACATGTAATCCAAATACGTGAGCAATCACAACCTTGACTTGGGAGGTCATTACCCAATAATTGTATTCGAATCTCAAACCAAAGAAAAAAGCAAAAATAGATAAATACTTTCGTGAAGCTTAATCTTGATAATACAAACTATAAGGTGGGTATAAGGCGGATATTATAAAATATATCCTAAGGAAAAAGGCTCTTAAGTGCTTCGCGCCGCCTCGTTTCCCCGCTTGCTTGTGAGTATTTTATTTTGAGAGCTAATCGAGGGTTTTGCCGCCCAAAGTATTACTAAGTATCATATATATTTTCTTGGTTTCCATTGATTAAACCCTCTTGAACGTTTTGGTGTTCCACCAAAACGTTCTAAAGTCATCGAAGGCGTTCACTTCACGTGATCGTTTTCATTCCTTGAGGCTTCTTTAATCAAGAGATTTGATTAAGGAGGAGATTTGTAGATTTGTGTCTACTTAATACATTCCACAAGATCCAAAAAGGTTAATACAATCAAAAACCACAAAATTTTTTTTTTGAAAAATACAAAACACCAAAAAGAATCTTCTTTGCTCGTCCCCTCGTTATACGTGACGTTTATGCTAACTCAAAATCAAGCAAGACGTGCACGTAAACGAAAGAACAAAACTCCCACTCCAAACAATTCTAGTGAGGAGTCTCCTATTGACGAACCCATTGTAAGAGAAGCACCAACCATGGCGAATCGAACTATGATGGAGTTACTTCAAGCACCCACCGAGGGTTATGGAGAGGCTATTGTGATTCCCGCTATCCTTGCGGAGAATTTTGAGGTGAAAACGGGTTTGTTGTCGATGATCCAAAACAACAAATTCCATGGTGATGTGAAGGACAATCCACACAACCATATCTGCCAATTCAATCGTCGTACCGCTACTTGCAAGTTTAAGGATGTCTCGAATGACTTGATTAAGATGATGCTTTTTCCGTATTCCTTAGCGGGGCCCGCTAAAATTTGGTTAGAGAAATAGCCACCCAATTCTATATTGACGTGGAAGGATCTCGTGTCTAAGTTTGTGAACCAATTTATTCCGCCCTCTAAGACTACGCACTTGAAAAACGAGATTTCAAAGTTTTCACAAGAATTTAATGAAAGTTTTTCAACGGCTTGGAATAGGTTTAAGGAAATGTTACATGAATGTCCTCATCACGGTTTTTCCGATTTGCATCAATTTGACACGTTTTACAATGGACTTAATGATCATGAAAGGGATTATTTGAATGCCGCCGCGGGTGGTAATTTTTTGTGTAAAACGGTTGAGGAAGCTTTGGTGATAATTGAAAATAGATCTAAGGTGTATAGTCCTCGTAGCACGTCTAGTGTTCGTAAGGCTTCGTCTTCAGCTTCACCTTCTTTGTCTACTACCATCGATGCTTGCCAAATTGAGGCAAACTTGGAAAACAAGATTTTTGATAAGCTTAAAGGACTATTGATTTAGTTTAAAGTTGGTGAACAAAGTGCTCCCGCTACGGCTAAAGCGGTTGAGGTTTCTTGCATGTATTATGGTGGAGGTCATGATTTCTCCGAGTGCATTACCAACGGTGGTAACACTTCGAGTGCCTTCGCGGCCACGGGAAGATACAACCAAAACGGTCAAGTTTCCCGCTCTAATCAAATGACTCCACCGGGTTTTGGTTCAAATCAAAATGCTAACAACAACTATCGCAACAATCAAGTTGGTTTCAAAAACAATTACAACAAGGAAAACTACGGGAATCAAGGGGCTAATAATCAAGTTTCAAACAAAAATGATTTTCAAAACAACAACAAAGGTTTGCAAACATTGAAAGATCTTCCAAGTGAGTTTGTTGAATATGCTAGTGGGAATGATGCTAGGTTTGACAATATCCAAAGAGAAATCATTAGCCTAAGATCCGAGTTTAAGAACGACTTGAAGAAAGACTTGAAAAATGAGTTAGCTAATGAACTTAAAATCCACACCAACAAGATGGAAGGAAATGTCACTAGGTTGCAACAAAACAAACAAAAAATAGAACAAGGGCAACATGAGATTAAACAAGAGATGATTAAGGTCGAGGAAAGGCAAACCAAAGCCGTATTGAGGCAATCTAATTTTGAAGATAAAATCTCATCTATGTTTGAGGCAATAATGTGTAAACCGTCTTCGAGTGGTCTTCCTAGCAACACCATATCCAACCCTAAGGGTGAGATGAAAGTGATTACCACACGTAGTGGTAAGACACTTAAGGAACCGACTCCTCAACCAATTACTCCTACGGAGGAAGCAATTGAGGAAGAACCCGAGGTGGTGGTCCAAAAGGAGCATGTCCCAATCCCACGAAGTACCGCTCATGCCACACCTACGGTTGACCCATTACCATCATTGGAACCCGAGATTCCAGAGGCTATGCCTACTATGCCTCAACCCACACCACCTTTGCCCTATCCATCGAGACTTAGGAAGGAGAAACGTCAAGAGCGTGACAATTATCAATTTGAGCTTTTTACGAAAATGTTTCGTGATTTGCACTTTAATGTGAGTTTCGCCGATGCTTTGGTCATGATTCCTCGATTTGCCACTAACTTTAACAGTATGTTGAACAACAAGGAGAAATTGCACCATTTGTCTAGTTGTTCATCGGTTTATCTTAATCGCACACCTCAAAAAGTCGGTGATCCCGGTAAATTTTTGATCCCTTGTGCAATCCAAGATATGGAAGAATGCTTCGCCTTTGCCGATCTTGGTGCTAGCATTAACTTGATGCCACTTGCAATCTTCAAGTCGCTCAATCTTCCTAATCTTACTCCTTCACTAATGTCTATCGAGTTGGCCGACCATTCCACGATTCCCGCATGTGGTTTGGCGGAAGACGTTTTTGTGAAAGTGGGGAAGTTCTACTATCCCGTAGACTTTATCGTTGTTGATATCCCCACGGATCCTCAAGTTCCTCTCATTTTAGGTCGTTCGTTTTTAGATACGTCTATGGCTTTGATCGATGTTCATGCTAGAAAGATCACCTTACGTTTCAACTACGAGGAACTTGTTATAAACGCAACTCAAAACTCTCAAATTTCTCATGTTTATTCCGTTGCAACCATAAACCTCATTGATATGATTGACGTGGTTTGCGAGGAATTTTCACAAGAAGTTCTAGGTTTTGGTGATGAAGAAACTAGTGGCAATCCCACTATGTTAGATCCAATTCTTGATAATTCGACACCAACCTTCACTCCATTTGAAGGTGGTGGTTTTACGTTGGAAGAATTCGATGTTCCACGTAATTGTGAAGAAGACCTCGACAACGATGAGGACTTCTCGATTATCAAGAATTTTCTTAACGATTTCCCATTACCTCCACCCGAGGAGGTTATGAGTATCGAGCCCAAATCTTCACTTGAGGAACCACCTATCCTCGAGTTGAAAGATTTACCTCCTCACCTCGAATATGTCTATTTAGAGGAGGACGACAAGTTGCCGGTTATTATTGCGAAGGAACATTCGAATAATGAAAAAACCGCACTTGTCGATGTTCTAAAGGACCACAAAAGGGCAATTGCGTGGAAGTTATCCGACATTAAGGGAATCGATCCCAAGTTTTGTACCCACAAAATCTTAATGGAGGAGGATTTCAAGCCCACAATCCAAAGTCAAAGGAGGGTGAACCCCAAAATTCACGACGTCATCAAAAAGGAGGTCCTTAAACTCCTTGACGCAGGAATGATTTACCCTATTTCCGATAGCCCTTGGGTGAGTCCTATTCATTGTGTCCCTAAAATGGGAGGGATGACCGTTGTGCCAAACGATGCCAACGAGTTGATTCCCACTAGACTCGTGACCGGATGGAGAGTGTGCATTGACTATCGGAAGTTGAATGAAGCCACTCGAAAAGACATTTCCCCTTGCCCTTCATGGACCAAATGTTGGAGCGTCTTGCGGGAAACGATTTCTATTGCTTTTTAGATGGTTTTTCCGGTTACTTCCAAATCCCCATCGATCCTCGTGATCAAGAAAAAACTACGTTTACGTGTCCATATGGAACGTTTGCCTATCGTAGAATGCCATTCAGACTTTGCAATGCACCGGGAACCTTTCAAAGGTGCATGATGGCTATTTTTCATGACATGATCGAGAAGACGATGGAAGTCTTCATGGATGACTTTTCCGTGTTTGGTAATTCGTTCACTTCGTGTTTGTCGAACCTTGAGAGAATGTTAAAACGTTGTGAGGAAACCAACCTTGTGCTCAATTGGGAAAAGTGTCATTTTATGGTTAAGAGTGGAATCGTCTTAGGGCACAAGGTCTTGAAAGCAGAGATTGAGGTAGATCAAGCTAAGGTAGACGTCATCGCCAAATTACCTCATCCCAAAACCGTCAAGGGAGTTAGGAGTTTCCTAGGCCACGCGGGCTTTTATCGTCGATTCATCAAGGATTTTTCGAAGATTTCTCGACCCATTACACATCTTCTTGAAAAAGAGGCACGTTTTGTCTTTGACGAAGATTGTGTACGAGCCTTTGAAATCCTTAAGAGGAAACTTACCGAAGCTCCCATTCTTGTTGCTCCCAATTGGAACCTCCCCTTTGAGCTCATGTGTGATGCTAGTGATTACGCTATTGGGGCCGTTTTGGGGCAACGTCATGATAAGAACTTCTTGCCTATTCACTATGCTATCAAGACGATGACCGAGGCTCAACTAAAATACACTACAACGGAAAAGGATTTCCTTGCCGTGGTGTATGCATTTGAGAAGTTCCGACCTTACCTCGTCTTAGCTAAATGCATAGTGTATACGGACCATTCGGCTATCAAGTATCGCATGGCAAAGCAAGATGCTAAGCCTAGATTACTTCGTTGGATTCTCCTCCTTCAAGAATTTGATCACACCATTGTTGACAAAAAAGGAGCCGAGAATCTAGCGGCCGATCATCTTTCTCGTTTGGAAGATCCTCACCAAAGTGTTTACGAGCCCAAGGAAATCACCGAAACATTTCCGCTTGAAACACTTGGTGTAGTGAATTCTAAGCTTGATTCTTCCACCCCATGGTTTACGGATTTTGCAAATTACCATGCAGGTAACTTCATCGTTAAGGGTATGACGACTCAAGAAAAACGAAAATTCTTTCGTGACGTCAAGTTCTACTTTTGGAACGACCCTTACTTGTTTCGAACTTGTGCGGATCAAATCATCCGACGTTGTGTATTTGGCACCGAAGCTTCTAACATCCTTAGAGCTTGCCATGAGGGACCCACGGGTGGTCACCATGGTGCTAATCTCACGGCTAAGAAGGTGTTTGATGTCGGCTTCTTTTGGCCTACTATTTACCGAGATGCACAAGATCTTGTGAAGTCTTGTGATTCATGCCAACGACAAGGAAAAGCCTCACAAAAAGATGAAATGCCACAAAATATCATCCAAGTGTGTGAGATCTTTGACGTTTGGGGCATAGACTTTATGGGGCCGTTCCCATCATCTCGTGGTAGTTAGTACATTCTCTTTGCGGTTGACTACCTATCTAAGTGGGTGGAGGCCAAAGCCTTGCCCACTAATGATGCTCGTGTGGTAGTCAAGTTCTTGAAAAGCTTGTTTTCTCGGTTTGGAACCCCTCGTGCGATCATAAGCGATCGTGGAACCCATTTTTGTAACGACCAATTCGAAAGGGTCCTAAGGAAATATGGGGTTACACATTGGCTTTCTACGGCTTATCACCCACAAACGAGTGGGCAAGTCGAGGTTTCAAACCGAGCGTTGAAAAGGATCTTGGAGAGATCCGTTGGGGAAAACCGACAATTGTGGTCGGATAAGTTAGACGATGCTTTATGGGCCTTTAGGACCGCTCATAAGACGCCCATTGGGTGCACTCCCTATAAGCTTGTGTATGGAAAGAATTGTCATTTGCCTATCGAGTTAGAACACAAGGCTTATTGGGCCCTAAAGCATTGTAATGATGATATGGAGACCGCGGTAAAACACCAGAAAATGCTATTGAATGAATTGGATGAATTGAGAGACATTGCTTATGAAAATTCATTGATTTACAAAGAAAAAACTAAAAATTTTCATGATTCTAAAATTAAAAACCGGGTTTTTAACATTGGGGATCAAGTTTTTCTTTTTAATTCAAGATTAAAAATCTTTTCCGGTAAGTTGAAATCCCGTTGGTCCGGTCCATTCACCGTGACTCAAGTGTTTCCGTATGGGACCATCGAGCTAGCTCAAGATGATGGTCCTAACTTCAAGGTGAATGGAGATAGGTTGAAGCACTACTTTGGCGGGGAAGTTCCATCCTTGAACTACCTCGACCAAGTCACCTTCCCCAATGATAATTAGTATTTAGGGGATCGAGTCGAGCTCATGACTCGGTAATCAAAAACGAGGAGCCTCGTGGGGGAGTCCCATGCTTATCCTATGTACACATTATCGCTTTCTAATGTAGTTAACGTGTGGGGATTTGTGTCCTTCCAACCTTTGTTCCGTGGTTGTTTGTGAATTGTGGACTTTAGATGATCATGATCTTCACGATTGGAGCCTCTCGTGTTCGTTTTATGGGAGCACTCGATCGTTTGCTTTGAAGACTTTCTCAATATCCATGATATATCCTTTTGATGTCCTAACCTTAGGTTTATAGCACTTCATAAACAGCTATTAATTATTGGTTACACCCTTTCCATGCTAGATTAGGCATTCGACTACGTCTCTAGTATGGGGGAGTTTGCACCCCTAGACTCGAAACATTGAGGACAATGTTTAACTTTAGTATGGGGGGGGGGGGGTGAATAGATACTTGCCTTGCCAAACCTTCACGCTTTTCAAAGTTTATCTTTTTGTTTATCATTTTGGTTGCAAAATAAGGCTAAAAATGGCCAAATTTTAAATTTTTTCTCATGTTTTATAAGTGTTTGAAGACACGAATGTAGGTTTTCTGATGGCGAGAATAAGAGTAATTTTTGACTCGACCGTGCGTGTTGAGCACTTAGCTTTGATTCCTTAACTACACATTTGGCTAAGTCTCTTAAATGAGGACAAGAAATGATAGGGTTAATTATAAGTTACTATGCTAAACGTAGAGTACTCGTATTCTTTCAAAAACTCATGTGTTCTCGTTGTTTGCTTATTCTCCCTTCGCTTATAAATATTTTTTGCTTAATAAATATTGACTTAGCGGTTTAGTTAGGATTGTTGGGTTTCTAGTCTTTTCTAGTAGCTTCCGTGTAATTAAATTGGGAAGACATTAAGGTATCGCCAGCGTCACGGTTTTGAAGTATTGGCACCCGAATAATCAAAAGCTTCACCCAATAATTAGATTTCAAGTGCTCACCTAAATCAAGCAAACAATTTGAAGCCCCACAAGGCCGAAAAATCTATGCAAAATTGAAAGTGAATCAAGTCTTAATCTTAGAAGCTTTAAAGATCCAAAATTCACCTTAGCGTGAGGATATATGTCTTTGGCTAATAAAACTACCAATGAGGTGGATAATAAAAGGCAAGGCAAGACCGAAGTCTTAATAAAAGCTTCATGGCGAAGTTGAATAAAAGATGGAGGTAAACCAAAGATAATAAGGCCCTTCCGTTAGGGGGCGTATAAAAGTCTTGGTAATAAGTCTCATGTTCAAAACCGTTATAAAACCGTGTTTATCGATTCTTCTTGTCAACTTAATTTTTTGACATCGTTGTCTATTAGGAGGGGTTATTGATTTGATGGTCTTAGTTACACCGTTAGGACTCTATTTTTAGACCTAAATCTCTAGTATCACATAAGTCAAACAATGTATCCTCGTGAAACATTCAAGACAATATAAAATATAAGAGATACAACTTAGGAATAATGGGAGGATAAGTACGTGATTAGGGCATATGAGTAGTGTTAGCATTAATAACTTATAATGACAATGATCTCGTTGCACGCTTGGCATGGAATTGGGTGAAATTCGAGGACGATGAAATTATTTCTAACGAAGCATTCACGTGTTCTTATTCTATGAACCTAAACGTCCCATTTTGCGATGAAAATCATACATTATGTCTAAAACGCAAGTAGAAGTAGCAATAGTAGTAGTGTAGCTAGTTTATCATTTAATAAAGTGAATAAAACGAATTTTGGAGATGCTACGATACTTTATTCTAGCATTGCGTGAGGGCACGGCAATGGTTTAGTATGGGGGAGTGATGAGACTGCTTTTATACATAGTCTCATCTTCCAAATAGGGCTTAAAATACATTAAATATCATCAAAATACCCATATATATGCTTGTGTTTGTTACTTGTGTATTTTAGGTACGGATATTGATAAAATGACAAAAGATCACAAGAATCATGCAAAAACGAACACGGGAAACGAAGCCGCACAATGAACCAAGCCCTAATGAAGACTTTCCCAAGATCAACCCTTGAAGATTTGAAGAATTATGAAGAAGGGTCCTCCAATATGGAAGAATTGACACTTTATACCCTTGTATCCTCATAATTACAAGATTGGTCCCTAACGTTTGTCAAAATTACAAAAAGGGCCCTCCACTTTGAAGAATTGGTAAGTTTAGCCCCTCAACAAAGCTAAATTGTCAACCAATATCATCCACAAAGTCAAATATATCATGAAGTTCTCCAAAGTACAAGAAAATACAAGTTTGGTCCTTTGAAAATCCCAAAATTACAAAAAGGACCCTCATCTTTCAACATTTGGCAAAAATGGTCCCTCACCAAACATGACTTGGCAATTTCAGTCCTCCAAAATGCTCATTATACAAGTCAAGACCATTATCCATCATTAAAATGCCAAATCAGCCCTGGAAGAATTCAAAAATGGCAAGAATTACCCCTGAATTTACTTTGTAAAAGTTTTTGGGCCAAAAATGCAAAGTGTGCAAAAGTTGATAAGGCAAAAAGGGGCGTTGATAACTTTTTAAAGAGAAAAGACAAGAGAACAAGAGAAGAAGGGTTTAAATTGGCCATACACCAAACTTACCTTAACCAACCCATGGCTGCCACGTAGCCCACACAATCTTTTCCACCAATCACACCACTCCCTGCCTCCACATCAGATCCCACTCACCCTGATTAGTTTATTAACCAAACCTTGGCGCCTTAACACATTTTTAAAAATTAATCACCCCTAATCTGGATTAAACGTAGCACTATTTATCTCAAGAACATAATTGGGTTTTCCTAATTGTGTTACAAACCCCATCTGCTCCAGATCCATGATTAAGCATCCCTTAATCATAACCCAACACCCAAAACACATGCTACACCTTTGAGAAGCCCTACATGAGATTCCCCTGCTACACAAAAGGGAGATACTGCCAAAAACCACCAGCAATCCAACGTTTGAGATTGAAGCTTACTTTTTAAGCATAATGGGAGCCCTTGGATACACTCACACATGCCAGCTTCAACAAACAGCCAAAACAAGTCACATGATTCAAGAAGATGCCAAAAATTCTCAAGGGCAAAATTGAGACTTCAGTAGTTAGGGTTTATACGTTTTTTTAGCTTTGTAGAACTTGTAAGGCTCTATATAAAGCCATTTAGGCCATAACATTTTAGTTTGCTTTTTGATTTTTCCTTGTTCAAGTTTCTGTAAATCCCATTTCAAGTTTAATGAAATTGTGTTTGAAACATTGAAGAGAAGTCATTGGCCAATCTTTGTTACTGCTTTCTATTGTTATATGCTTGTTAGTTTTAGAAGTTAAAACCTGTTTTCACTTGGAGGTTGCAAAAGTTTGCAATTTTCCTCATTCTTGATATTTTGCTAAGTTCTTGTTCCAATCTTGGAATTCTTGGGTTATAGGGCTGATCATAGCATCCTAACTGAGTTAGTTAAGGTGTTATGAGGCTTATAATTTGGGGATAATCAAGTGTGGGGTAACAAGGTTGCATCAATCAAGATTTTTCAAAGTTTCTGTTTTTATACACTTGTGCTTTAACCTTGTTCAATCTTAGTAGGCTTATTGTGGAAGCTTGTGCTTGTTCTTGCTAGCACATAAGCTCAAAATTCGTGGGTGTGGATGTACATCCATGAGGTTTGCATACTCAATCTCAAAATCTTCTTAAATTCATGATTTTGGTGATATTTGTATGAAACTTGTTATCTTGTGAATTTTGTGGCTTGTTCTTGCTTGAATCTGTTAATCTTACCTGTTTTAGTGTTAATTGATGCTTGGGTAGTCTTGAATCTCACTTTTACTTTGAAAAATTTGAGCTTGCAACTTGTTATTGTGTTGTTGGTTTGTGTTGTTTATCCTTCGTATCTGATAAATACCTTGTTGAGAGTGTTTTGCTGCAAGTTTTTGGGTTTGAACACTTGAATCAAACAATCTGCTATATAGACTTTGATATTGCCTGTTTTGACCTAAGATTTTGGGAACACTTAGTGTGTATGCATGCTTAGGGCTAAAAGTGGTTTAAACAAAGTTAATATAACCTGTTTGAAAGATTTGAGGTGTTGAATCTGGCTTAAGTGTCAAATACATCAGCAAAGTAGAAAACTGCATGTGTTAGTATTCATCAGTAACTTTCATGTGCTTGAATCTTGCTTAATTCTTTGAACCATTGCATGAAACCTGTTTATACTTTCTTATTGGAGTTTATAATAGCTTGTGTATGCATTTGGTTGAATTTGGCTGGCTGATTATTGCTAAAACTGCTTATTTGTGCTCAACTGCTTATTGTTCATGTCTGTGCAATGTCTGGTGATTGATTGATTAAACTGTATCAATTGGGTGTTAGTGATTGTGTTATTTTGATTGTGATTGACTCCTTTTGATCCAAAGATCATTTGGGTGCCTTTGTATAATCTGAATCTCCAAAAAAGTCACTAAAGACAAAAAGTCAAACAAGTCAAGCAGTGGAAAAAGTTTCCACTGCTCAACACTCAAAACTAGCCCCTGCTAGTATAATTTTGTCATCAGCTTATCAATAAGCTATTCTAGCTTATCCAGACTTGCAACAACTTATATTTTGTAATAGTTATTCATTATTTGACCCATTTAAGTAGACTGGAACTTATTGGACTTTGACTTTGACTTTTTACTAGAAAACCAACTACTTTGACTTTTTACAGAAGTGCTTATTTGATTTTCCAGCTTATTGAGTGTGCTTATCTGAAAACTCTTTGTTGATTTTGCTTAATTAAGTCATTTAAAAGCTTTAGGAACTTGAATCAGCACTTGGGGTGGCCTAGAACTCAAAAACGACTATTTTGTCATTTTGTGTAGATTGCTTATTGCATTTTCAGGCTTATTCCTTGGGCTTATTTCAAATTTCTTTTTGCAGAAGTCTTTGTTAGGACAAAAGAAGCTTGTGTGTCAAATTTTAGCTTATGGCATCAGCTTATAGCTTAATGGGCCAAAAAGCCCATTAAGAATAAGCTGCTTATTATAAGTTAGCTTATTTCACATTTTCAGCTTTTGGGCCTTTGGAAAAAGTTGTTTAAAATCAAATTTTGAGTCAACCTGTGCTTTTTGGGCTTATTTCGAACATTTTTTGTTATTGGGCCCATATTTGGCCCAATAGTGTACTGTTTTGGGTTTAGCCCATTTTCTAGGCCCAATAGGGGTATTTAGGTAATTTCACATTCATTTCTGAGTTATTTAGGTTAAATTAAGCTAGTTTGCAAGTTTTTAAAACTTTTTATGATTTTTGGATTTTTAATATTATTTTAATATTATTTTATTATTAAAAATTAAAAGTCTGATTTTCTAAGTTTTTATATTTTTCCTAGGTTCTAAACACTTAATTAGGAGTTTTGCAACTTTCCAAATATTTTTAGGATCTTTTAATTATTTTCTAGAATTAATTTAATGTTTAATTGATTTTAGTAGTTTTTTTTTGTTTAAAAATAGTTTTTATTGGTTTTGAAATTTAGAAAAATAGTTTTTAGCTTAATTAGAGTATTTTTGAGGTTTACAAACTTTAAAATATTGTTTAGGGCTTTTTAATAATTAATTTTGATTTTTAGGGCTTTAATTAGCATTAAAAAGTCATTATCTAATTAATTAAAAGGTTTTTGCAAGTTTTGATTTTTTGTAAACTCTTAGAATATTATTGTGGATTTTTGGTAATTTTTAGGAATTTTTAGGGTAAAATTTTAATTTTTGTACCTTTTACGGTTTTACGTGCACACCCTTTTAGACTTAGTTTAATCCGTCTTCGTATCCGTCATTCTCTTCTAATCCCCTTTCTATTTTCTTTCTCAAAAATATAATCACAAAGATAATCAACTCATTACACACACACTAAGCCTCCTTGGGAAACGAACTTGAACTTATTTTGTTATTAGTGCTTGGTTTTCCTAAACTGACACTTAATACTTGCCACTTTTGCTCTCTTTTCCTAAAGGGTTGCAAAAACACTACATCATTAGGCGTGGGTGACTAAGTTAAGGGGTCAGTGTCAAGATCTTAATACAATTGTATAGCTATTGCTATATGCCAGAATGCCTGATTAATAGATTTTATGTACAACAATTCTATTAAATGATCTTGATTGATTTTTCTCTTGTGTTCAAATGATGATTTGGAAAACCTATAGACTCGCTCAACCGTTGTGTTGATGATTTTAAGCATGTATTTCAGGTGATTGAAGTTGATGAATTGCGGAGCTTGCTGGAGAAGGATTGCGGATTACTTTTGTGGTGATTGGTCTAAAACGGATTTCTTTCCCTTTTGTCATAAAAATAATAATGCACGGTCATGTACTTTGGTAAATTGTTTGTTGATGGATAAAATCTTTGGGGGACCTAAATGTTACTCTGATATTTCTAAAATTGTTTTACATGGGATTGAAAGTTTTAGACAATGGTTAAATTATTTCCTTTTATATTTTTCAAATGTATCATTTTGAGATTGTTCAAAGTGTCTTGTATAACGATGTTTGTATTTAGCACCCAAATGTGTATTTTCGCTGCACAATGTAATTTGGGGGTGTTAGATATTGGTAATCGGAGCTTTTTAGTTATAGCGAATTAGGTCGATTTTGAAAAATGTCCTAAACTATAACTTTGGTGTTGAAAATATTTTACAAAAGCACGCAACTTCTCTGCAAAGCTCCAGTAATATTATTTGTTTTGTATTGTTTTATAGTTAGATGTATCCCTTAAAACTGAAATGATTTTTAGAGTATTTATTAAGTAAATACTATGATGATGTATTGATGTTGTTGAAAGTACGTTGAGTACTTGTTATCGTAGTTTTCTTTATGTAATGCATATGTATATAATTTTTAAATAATGACCTTATATACTCCCGGGGGTCTAGCACAATAGACCAGATGTTGAACGATTTTACAACTGATTTCTTGCGACTTATATTGGGTATGAGGAAGTTTGATTAGTTGATGTAATGTGGTTGAAACTGGTGTGATTAGAAGGTTGATGTGAAAGAAAAGTTGTTTTAAA
The DNA here is from genome assembly GCA_025667525.1 of Glebionis coronaria. Lineage (NCBI taxonomy): Eukaryota > Viridiplantae > Streptophyta > Magnoliopsida > Asterales > Asteraceae > Glebionis > Glebionis coronaria. The sequence continues at coordinate 445,427,132 of CM046874.1, forward strand.
GGTTGTAATTGGTATGTGGAGATTTGAGTTTGTTAGGATTTGAAAGATGGATGAGATTGCTAGTCTTAGTTCGATTGTGATGAATTTGTGTGCTTAAATTGAAAGGTTTAAAGAGAAGTAGGTATGTTTTGAAGGGACGAGTGAGTCGGAGCCTCATGTGAGATCATTTTTGAGTCAAGCTTGGAAGCTTAGGAATGTTGATAGTCGTACTGAGACTTGTTTTGTAATTAATATGCCATGTATGAGTGAGTATTAGAATTTTGAGAGTGAGCTGCCATCATGTTCGGGATTCGACTTTGAATTGAGAAAGGGGAAATAGACAAATATGAAGAAGCTGACAATGTTAAGGTGGATGAGGAGCTGGTGTCTAAGGAACTAATCGCGTAATGGATTTCTTTATATCTTATTTTTTTGTGATCGAACTTATTTAAACCTTGTGTCGTAGAATTGTGATGGAACTTATTATCTTTTAAGTTTGTTCGGTAAATGATTGTAGTGACAGACACTGCCACTATCCTGTTGAATCCTCAACACAATCTAAATTACCCTCATGATCTATGATGTATCTTTATTAACTCCTTTGAGTTTTGGTTGATGAACCATTGTAGTTTGTGTTGTTCGTGCATGTAGTATTCATGAGATGTCATGATAAGGAATTCTTCTTTTATCTTGATATGTATACTTATCCTGTTTCTTTCTTCTGTGATGATGGAAGAAGGAGTAAGGGAAGCATGTCATTAGTAGATCGCTACGTGACTAAGTTTCTTGAAATATGTCACCAAAGATAACAACTGCTACGGCTAATACTATGATCGAACAAGTTATCACTAGAACACAGGAAGCTGATCGTGCTACAAGGAATCAAGATGCTGGAGTTAGTTGTGCTGGAGATAATGGTGCAGTAGTTGATGCTGCTGAGAATAATGATGATGCTGCTGAGAATAATAAGGTTGTTGTTGATTCAGATAGGGAGTGTTGCTGCTGTTCTACAAGTTCAAGATAATGTACTTATGTTAGTTATTAGAAGTGTGGTTCTACACAGTTTTGTGGTATTAGTGGTGCCTTAGAATTGTATAGTTGGATTGATAAGATAGAGAGTACTTTGAGATTATTGGGTGTTCAGAAATTAATAAGGTGAAATTTGCTGTTGCTACATTTCAGAATGGTACACTAAGATGGTGGAACAACCACGTGACTACTTTAGGATTGGTTGTTGCTAATGGTAGAATATGGACCGTGACTAAATGACTATTGATTGCTAGGTTTTTCCCTGAGGAGGAACTAGGACAGTTGGAATCCGAATTGAGATAATTAGTGCTAAGGAACGATGTTATTACTGCTTGATGGGAAATTTTCTGAGCTATATTTGCTATGTCCTGATACTTTTGTGAATGACTACAAGGCAAGGAAGCAGTATATTAGAGGATTGTCTAGTGATATCAAGGGTGAGATTATTTCTTCAAAACCTAAATCCTTCGATGAAGCTGTTCAGATAGCGCGTGATTTAATGGAAGTAAAAGTGCAAGATAGGAAAGATAGTATTGTTGAAAACAATAAGAGGAAGTGGAAATCTGCTCAGTTCAACCAGAATCAAGGTTAGAATCCTGGGGATTACAATAATAACAATAACCAAAGACAGAACCGAAATTATTATTAAACTATGGAAGGAATGATGGGATTCGTGCTGCCACTGTGTCTAGAAGTGACAATATAAATCTTAAGTGTGTTTGCTGTACTCTATACCATGTAGGTAATTTTCCACAATTGCGAATAGAGTAAGGATAACTTGTTCATAAAGCTGCGAAGTGTATGACAAGAGGATTAGTTACTGGAATTAGTACTTGATACAAGGCTTTTGACCTGTATAAAAATTAAAGTTCGTTGTGGTGGTCTAATCGAATTGATTACTGGTTTAAGTGCGATTCAGCTGTCTTTGGTGGAAATAAATGTTGTGTCGTTGTAGTAAAATTAAAGGTGCAAAAACTATTAAAATACATGGCTGTAAAATAAAGCTAAAACTAGTGGAAAATAAATGACAAAAATTTAAAGCGTGACGAAAAGTAAATGGGCAATTAAAGTAAATAACGCGAACTTAAAACTATCCTAAAGGCAAACTTAAAACGCAACTAAAACTTAAAATAAGGCAAGGCTTAAAATAAATCTAAGGCAAGTAAACTTAAAGTGCAACTAAGTAAAAAGGCGGGAAAAGTAAAGCTTAAAAATTAAAATAAACTAAAACATAAAATAAACTAAAAATACCTCACTTGGAATAATTACTCGTTCGGAATGTCACCTTCACCCGGAATAATTCTTCTTCCTTCGGAATAATCAAAATAAAACACTCATTCGGAACAATTGGCTCATCCGAAATAATTACTCCTTCATCCGGAATATAAGCTCATCCGGAATATTGATTCATCCGGAATATGTCACTTATCCGGAATAAATCCTTCACTCGGAATAATGCTTCACCCGGAATAAAAGCTTGATGCGGAATAAAACCTTCACTCGGAATATTCTGCTTATTCGGAATAAATCCTCAAACCCTTCGTTCGGAATGTTCCGAATGAACACCTTGTTCTGGAATACAAGTTATTCCGAATAAAGACCTCCTTGATCCGGAATGTTAAATATTCCGAATGAACAACCTTTGATTCGGAAGAAGTTGCTGATCCGAAATATATCACTTGGTTCGGAATATCTGCTCTGATCGGGAATAAAAGCTTTATCCGGAATATGTCACCTATCCGGAATATCTGCCTTTATTCGGAATGTTCACTGATTCGGAATATTTAAGTTGATCCGGAATATTCCACTGATTCAGAATGTTGCTCTTATCCGGAATAACAAATTGATCCGGAATATGTCACTTATCCGGAATATTTTCTTGGTTCGGAACAATCCCAACACCACCTTTATCAAGAATATAAGTTGATCCGGAATAAACTTGAACAAACCCTTTGTTCAGAATAAAGTGTTGATCCGGAATAACCTGGGGAACGAACAGTAGCGAAGAACAAGGAGAAAAAAAAATAATACGAATCTAATCTAGATCAATCAAATCAAACCACAAGATTAAATCAAACTAATCACAAACAATCAACTAATGATAAACAAACAAACCAAATCAATAACACTAACAATACTAATCAAAATAATAAAAACCCACTTGATTAAATCAATAAAATTTAAAGAACATAAACATGAACAATAAGCATAAAGATTAAAGATTAAACAAGAAAGGAAGATAAGAGATAAACAATAAAAGTAAAGATTAACAATAATTAAAAGGAAACTTACTTGAAATTAAATGAATTTAAGGTGCAAGACAATTAAGTAAATGACATGTAATTAAAATGCAAGGAAATGAAAATGCAAGAACTAATTGTCACTATTAGCCAACAAAAACAAATGGAATGAACTAATGATCTATTTATAGGGGATTAGGGAGGTGCTTAGTGGAAGCTTCCTCCCCTCTTTCTTCTTTCTTTAATTGCCATTTAGTCCTTGTCTTCTTAAGTTCTTCGACTTTAACGACTTTGTCTCGGGATTTCTTTAAACTCGTCTTGAAATTTCTTCATAAATAAGACTTGAGTTCTTCGGCTTTTAGTAAACTTCCGTCTTTTGACTTTTCCTTCGATAAATCTTTAGAATTGGTCTTGGACTTCCGTTCTTTTTGCACTCTTGACTTCTTGACTTCGTCTTTTGTCTTTTTCTTCGATAAAAGCCCGTGAATGCCCGTGTTTTCTCCCCTTTTCACAATTTCGTCCTAAATCACAACAAAAACACAAACCACGCATAATTCCGACATTTACGACATAAAATACAAGTTTTGGCTTGGTTATTATTGTAGTTAAGTGGTAAAAAGGATGGGTGTTTACAAACCTATCAAATCCCCTACACTTGACCATTGCAATGTCCTCATGCAATGCATTAGTTACAAAGCACGTTTTACATTTTCCATCATAATCAATCCATATTGGCCTTTATTAAAAAGATAGAAAATTCTAAAACATTCAAAGGAAGAAAATAAGTAAAGAAATCAAAGACATACCTTAGGGTTTTGAAAGTGTCATGAATGATCATCATCCTCAAGTTTTCACTTTCTCCAAACCAAGCTTAAAAACGAGATCAATGTTATTATAAGTTAGCAAACTAACACGAACTCATGTGGGCTAATTATTTACTTAGACTCCCTTATTCCTAGGTGTATCTCTTATATTTTATTATTGTCTTGAATGATCACGAGGATGCATTGTTGACTTATTTTGTTAGTTATTTAGGCTGAAAATAAAGTGGGAAGATTTAATCAATAGTTAGCTAAAGGACAAAATCTTTTAAAATTACTTCTCGGGACCTCATAAAGTTCATATCTTGGCATAACTCGCTTCACGATTTGAGACCTTTCTCGGACCGATATTTGGCAGCGACTTCATACTTCAAATCTTGAGAGACGTTCATGAAATAATGGTCTTCTCTTCATAATAGGAATTTCTTCACTTGAAATTTTGAGAGATTCTTCATACTTGGACCACGACTTCTTCATTTTTCCCCAATATTTACTTTGGACTTTGATATACAACGATCTGGCTCCTTTTAGGACTTGGATCTATTTATCCTCATACCTTGTTAGGGCCTTTTTGGATAGACTTCTCCATGATCTTTTGGGAGTAATTGCTTTTCGTCGTGTGTTTCGATCCTTCATATTGATTTTCGATAAATGATTCTTCACATCACTTTTGGATATTTAGCAACAAAATGTAGCCCTCATGCCTTGTTAGGGCCTTTTCGGACTCGCCAATCTTCGCATCCCGCTTCAATAAGTTATGCCTTGGCTATGAACTCTAATCCATACCGAGCAACTTTTAAACGATCTTGGGCTAGAAGCTAAGTAACTTTTCAAATCGTACAACCTTATTTATTGTAGATAAATTTATTAACATGCGATGGGAGAATAGGCTTATAATTAACTCACATAAATTCATGAAAGAATACCAAACTTATAATTGACTCTATCATCTCTCGTTCTCCACAGTTTAAAATCTCAAGGAATGAGACTCGTGGATGCTTAGCCTATTAAAACAAAGTTTTGGGTTTTCGAGTCGTCTATAGGATCTTGCAAACTCTTAGACTTTTTCAAGTTTAGAAATCGCATTTTAAAGTTCCCTTGATAAACGACTCTCTAGGATAAATTATAGGAACTTGCGAAAAGTTCTTGTTCTTAACCCGTGAGAGTTAAGACTTTCGCGTTTTAAAGCTCCCTATATAAAAGCCTAGCAAAACTTGACTTAAACACGTTAAGGATACTAGCTAGAGTAAACTAAGATAAGTAAACTCGGGTTGAGTCAAAAGATTCACAACGTTGAAAATTAAAACCACTTTATTAAAATTTATTCTAGTAAAGAAAGAAAATAACTATACAAAGTGAAAAACTAATAGGCCAAAATAGATCAAAATTTTTGAAAAATATCGAATAATTGATTTTCCGGTTAAAATGAGGACAAATACAAGGAAAAGACCACTTAACTTCGATAGAAGTCCCCCCTACACTTGATATAAACATTTTCCTCAATGTTTAAGCATGTGGGAGTAAACTCCCCTACACTTAGGACATTGTGCACTTTGTTTAAGTCTCGCTAAGGAAAGGACAACTAAAGAGATTCCTATTATAATATTGAGAAATATAAAATAGTGAATCGAAAAGAGTTTAGGATAGAACCGGGAAGACGGAAACACGGAATCACGGGTGGTCAAGAATCATCAAGAATGGATCATTGAGCGCTCGAATCCCTAAATATGAGAAGAGAGGAAATAGCAAACACCAACGGGTCTCCCTTACACTTAGGATAAAGATAGCTAAAAGATAGATACATGGGTTGCCTCCCAAGAAGCGCTTGATTTTTGTTCAACGAGTCGTGAGCCTGACCCGACCTTGATTAGCATAGGAAGAAGCATGAAACACATCCACCGGGATCAAATACATAGTTTTCGTCCATCAAATAACACAAGCTTAAGGCGAACAAGGCAAGCCAAAGAAGAGTAGGTAAGGTTCCCTTAAGAAAAGACGGAGAACGGTGGTAGCAAGGGTGAAGAGGTGCAAGCATATCTTCAGTAGTTCCAAAAATCTTTCCTTTTATTTCATCAAACGGATACTGAGATGGCTTAAAAATTCCAATACCGGGGTCGAACACCTTTTCCTTTAGGGGAAAATAGCACTCAGGCTCAGCAGAATTTGAAGATGATCCGCGAAGAAAATGCACAACCTCGTCCTCAGAAGGTGGACAAAGAGGTGTCAAAACATACGTGCTGTGGATGTTGGTGTCGGCCGGTTTCTCCTCCTTTGAAAGAATTTTCTTCAAATCCGAAGTAGGATCAAGACCATAATCATCAAAGTCCAAAGGAGGTGCATCCTTCTCATGAGGGAAGTATGTATTGAGAAAAGTAGAAAAGTCTTCCTCAAATGAGTAATCATCCAAAGTAGGATCAAGTGATGTAGCCGGAGGATCTTCATCATGAGAAGAATAACTCGAAAGAGTATCAGCCTCATCAAAATCATCATAAGTGGGCATGTCGGGATACTCGGAAGTAAAATCATCATAATCATCCCCATCGGAGCTAGAATCATCATTATAAGCATCAAAGATCGGTGGAGAATCATATATGGGTGAAGGTTCCAAATTGGAGAGAGAATCATCCACATCATCTTGAAAAAGTGGATTATCATTACAAGAATCGAATAGAGGATTGTTGTAGACGACAAAATCATCAAGCACGTTAATCATATTCACCGATTCTCTTCCATAGGATTTGCTTGTAAGCTTCCCCATTTCAAAAACTTGTGCATCATCCCCGACTCTTAAGATGAGCTCACATTTATCCACATCAATTAAAGCTCTACCGGTTCTCAAAAATGGGCGTCCAAGTATTAACGGAATACGAGGATCCATTTCATAATCAACAACGACGAAGTCGACCGAAAAAGTGAATGTGCCAACTTTAATGAACACATCTTCGGCAATACCAACGGGGTAAGCGAGAGTGCGATTGGCGAGCTCAAGAGTCATTTTGGGGGTTGGGTGTAAGGTCGGGCAATGATAACTTTTTCCAAACACTTAAAGGCATCAAATTAATACTTGCCCCGAGATCGGCTAAGGCAGTAAATTTGTCGGTTTGGTTAAAAGTACAAGGTAGTACAAAACGACCGGGATCTCCAAGTTTTTTCGAAAGTTCTTTAAGAAGGACGGCAAAACAATTTTCATTCAATCGAGTATTAACAAACTCGGCCATTTTCTCCTTCTTGCTAAGCAATTCCTTAAACATCTTAACAAATTTAGGCATTTGTGCTAGAGCTTCAACAAGGCTAAAAGTGATGGTCATTTCTGAAACTTTCTTCAAATAGTTTGACACTTGAATGTCATCCTTGGTGTGCATTTTGGCCTTGCCTAAGCGAGATGGATAAGGAATATTGGGTTTATAGGTGGAAGGTGTAGGCATAGCAGGTAAAGGTTGAGATGTTGATGGTGTACAAATACTAGGTGTGGGAGTAGTAGGGATAAATGGTGGTGGAGGAGGTGTAGATGGAGTAACTGGGGGTGGGATAGATGGTCCTACTAAAGTTGCTCCACTACGGGTAGTAATAGCACTCACATTCGCTCTTGGGTTGGTGACGGTGTTGGAAGGTAGAGAACTCGAAGTAGAGGGTTGAGTGGTGGGTAAGAAACTAGCCAACATATTCTTCAAATCATTCATTTGATTGCTGAAGGAGGATTGCATATCATTTCGAAGGTCGGATCTAATGTCATTCCCTTGCTTGTTGATATCCCCTTTCAAATTGATAATTTGGCTCTGTAGATTCTTAATTTTCTCTCCTTTTCGGTTCTCATTAAGGCTTCAACATCCTGATTAATGGGTGGGGCTTGTTGAGCGTGTGGGTGATAAGGATTAGAAGCTCTAGGTGGGATTTGGTTGCTTCTATTGTAATTGTTGTTGGGGTTGGGGTTGTGGTTTTGAGGAGAAAAACCGGGTGAAAGGTAGTTGTTTGACCGGTAACTTAGCAAATTTCGATTCCCTTGAGGTCGGGCTTGGTAATTTTCCGGTGAATAATTACCATAAGCCGCATACACGTTTTCCGGATTTCCTTGAGTAGAAGGACAATCAGTGTATGAGTGAGGACCGCCGCATGTCTCATAAGGATTGGCTACCGCTTTAACTTGTTGTTGGTTTGAAGCGATGAGCAAGATATTTTTGTTCATTTCGGCCATCATGCGGGTGAATTCGGTCATATCGGGGTTTGCTGAAGTAGAAGAAACATTGACTCTCGGGTTGTTCCTTGAAGAAGCAGAGGAATCCCAGTTTTTGTTATGAGTTGTCATGTTTTCAATAAGCTCTCTACACTCCTCGGGTCTCCTTTTCATAAATGTGCCACCGTCGGCTGCATTAATCGTATCACGATCACGAAAAGTCAAACCGTTGTAGAAAGTATCAATTAAGGTCACAGGGAGCATGTTGTGGTTTGGACAACGATCGATCAAAACATTATATCTTTCCAAGCGTCAAAGAGAGATTCATCGGTTTCTTGCATGAAACCGCTGATTTGATTTCGAAGGCTCGTGACCATGGATGGTGGAAAATAGCGCGACAAAAAGCGTTGAGTCATGTCATCCCAAGTATGAATGGAATTCTTCGGGAGACGATCAAACAATTTCTCGGCGTGGTGGGATAAAGTATGTGGAAAGAGTTGAAGGCGAAGAACATCCATAGTAGCTCCGGGTAACTTCATGCTTTGAGTGATAGTAATGAATTTGTCAAGGTGCTTGTCGGCATCATCATCACGTATTCCGCGGAATGGATTAGTTTGCACTTGCTGAATCATGTGATGCTTCAACGAAAACTCCGGAGCCGTGATTTGCATCGGCGCAATCGGTCCTCCTCGTCCAAACATGGTGGGTTGACAAAGCTCCTCCATTGTCCGAAGATCGGGCTGTGGAAGAACATTGTTGTTGTTATTATTGAGGTGCGGTGGATTGTTGTTGTTGTCCACACCTGCCATAGCTAAATCTTCAGGAGTCTCGGGCTCTTGATAAGTTGAATATCTAGTACGCATACACCTGCGAAAGCAAAAGAAAACAATACCAAACACAAAGAGAATATATATATACAATAAAAATAAAATCTTTTTGGATTTTTGAAATTTTTACTTTTTATGGATTTATAACAATTTTTAATTTTTATGGGGTTTTTGATGATTTTTAAACAAGAAAATAACGCTCACGAATGAACGGATCCCAAAAAGCAACGCGTCTCTCACAGAAAACCGTTAATCTTTACGAAAAGAGCCGGCAGCGGCGCCATTTAATACAAGGCTTTTGACATGTATAAAAATTAAAGTTCGTTGTGGTGGTCTAATCGAATTGATTACTGGTTTAAGTGCGACTCAACTGTCTTTGGTGGAAACAAATGTTGTATCGTTGTAGTAAAATTAAAAGGTGCAAAACTTTAATGTAAATGGCGGGTAAATAAAGCTAAATCTAATTTAAAAATAATTGGCGGGAAATTAAAACGCGACGAGAAATTAAAAGGCAATTAACGTAAATAACGCAAACTTAAAACTATCCTAAAGGCAAACTTAAAACGCAACTAAAACTTAAATTAAGGCAAAAATAAATCTAAGGCAAATAAACTAAAAGTGCAACTAAGTAAAAAGGCGGGAAAAGTAAAGCTTAAAAATTCAAACTTAAAAACAGAAACTTAAAAGAACTTGAAAACAGCTCATTCGGAATAAACCTTCGTTCGGAATAATCACTCGTTCGGAATGTCACCTTCGTTCGGAATAATTCTTCTTCACTCGAAATAATCAAGAAATAACCTTCATCCGGAATAACTTTGCTTCATTCCGAATATTCAAACAAAAGCCTTCATCCGAAATATAACCCTCATTCGGAATAAAAGCTTTATCCGGAATAATAGATTATTCCGAATAAACGACCTTGACTCGGAATATTTACTATTCTGAATGAATGCCCTTGATTCGGAATGTGATGTTGATCCGGAATATTCAGTTGATTCGGAATATGGTCTTGATCCGGAATATTTGTTATTCCCAATAAATAACCTTGATTCGGAATACTGATTATTCCGAATGAACACCCCTTGATCCGGAATAAACCTTGGTTCAGAATATTGCACTGATTCAGGATATGTCACTGGTTCGGAATATTCTGAACACAACCTTGATTCTGAATAAATTTCAACAAAACCTTGATCCGGAATATCCTTTTATTCGGAATATGTAACTTATCCGGAATAATTAGGAGAATTCCTTGGTTCGGAATGAACTGTTGATCCGGAATGTGTTTTTGATCCGGAATAAACCACCTTGATCCGGAATAAACCTGGGAAAACAGTAGCGAAGAACACGAGACAAAAATAACACGAATCTAGACAATAACTAATCAAAATCAACCAAAAGATTAAACAAGGCTAACCAAAAATGATCAACTAATGATAATCAAACAAACCAAATCAAAAACACTAACAATAATAATCAAAATAATCAAAACCCACTTAATCAATTTAATAAAAACTCAATAACATGAACATAAACAATAAGCATAAAGATTAAAGATTAACCAAGAATGGTAGATAGGAGATGAACAATAAAAGTAAAGATTAACAACAATTAAAAGGAAACTTACTTGAAATTAAAGGTATTTAAGGTGCAAGACAATTAATTAAATGACATGTAATTAAAGAACAAGTAATTAAAATGGAAGAGCTAATTGTCACACTTAGCCAACAAAAACAAATGAAATGAACTAATGATCTATTTATAGGGGATTAGGGAGGTGCTTAGTGGAAGCTTCCTCCCCTCTTTCTTCTTTTTTTAATTGCCATTTAGTCCTTGTCTTCTTAATTCTTCGACTTTAACGACTTTGTCTCGGGATTTCTTTAAAATCGTCTTGAAATTTCTTCATAAATAAGACTTGAGTTCTTCGGCTTTTAGTAAACTTCCGTCTTTTGACTTTTTCTTCGATAAATCTTCAGAATTGGTCTTGAACTTCCGTTCTTTTTGCACTCTTGACTTCTTGACTTCGTCTTTTGTCTTTTTCTTCGATAAAAGCCCGTGAATGCCCGTGTTTTCTCCCCTTTTCATAATTTCGTCCTAAATCACAACAAAAATACAAACCACGCATAATTCTGACATTTACGACATAAAATACACGTTTTGGCTTGGTTATTATTGTAGTTAAGTGGTAAAAAGGATGGGTGTTTACACACCTATCAAATCCCCTACACTTGACCATTGCAATGTCCTCATGCAATGCATTAGTTACAAAGCACGTATTTCATTTTCCATCATAATCAATCCATATTGGCCTTTATTAAAAAGATAGAAAATTCTAAAACATTCAAAGGAAGAAAATAAGTAAAGAAATCAAAGACATACCTTAGGGTTTTGAAAGTGTCATGAAAGATCATCATCCTCAAGTTTTCACTTTCTCCAAACCAAGCTTAAAAACGAGATCATTGTTATTATAAGTTAGCAAACTAACACGAACTCATGTGGGCTAATTATTTACGTAGACTCCCTTATTCCTAGGTGTATCTCTTATATTTTATTATTGTCTTGAGTGATCACGAGGATGCATTGTTGACTTATTTCGATAGTTATTTAGGCTGAAAATAAAGTGGGACGATTTAATCAATAGTTAGCTAAAGGACAAAATCTTTTAAAACTGCTTCTCGGGAACTCATAAAGTTCATATCTTGGCATAACTCGCTTCACGATTTGAGACCTTTCTCGGACCGATATTTGGCAGCGACTTCATACTTCAAATCTTGAGAGACGTTCATGAAATAATGGTCTTCTCTTCATAATAGGAATTTCTTCACTTGAAATTTTGAGAGATTCTTCATACTTGGACCACGACTTCTTCATTTTTCTCCAATCTTTACTTTGGACTTTGATATACAACGATCCGCCTCCTTTTAGGACTTGGATCTATTTATCCTCATACCTTGTTAGGGCCTTTTTGGATAGACTTCTCCATGATCTTTTGGGAGTATTTGCTTTTCGTCGTATGTCTCGATCCTTCATATTGATTTTCGATAAATGATTCTTCACATCATTTTTGGATCTTTAGCAACAAAATGTAGCCCTCATGCCTTGTTAGGGCCTTTTCGGACTTGCCAATCTTCGCATTCCGCTTAATAAGTTATGCCTTGGCTATGAACTCTAATCCATACCTAGCAACTTTTAAATGATCTTGGGCTAGAAGCTAAGTAACTTTTCAAATCGTACAACCTTATTTATTGAAGATAAATTTATTAACAAGCGATGGGAGAATAGGCTTATAATTAACTCACATAAATTCATGAAAGAATACCAAACTTAAATTGACTCTATCATCTCTCGTTCTCCACAGTTTAAAATCTCAAGGAATGAGACTCGTGGATGCTTAGCCTATTAAATCAAAGTTTTGGGTTTTCGAGTCGTCTATAGGATCTTACAAACTCTTAGACTTTTTCAAGTTTAGAAATCGCATTTTAAAGTTCCCTTGATAAACGACTCTCTAGGATCAATTATAGGAACTTGCGAAAAGTTCTTGTTCTTAACCCGTGAGAGTTAACACTTTCGCGTTTTAAAGCTCCCTATATAAAAGCCTAGCAAAACTTGACTTAAACACGTTAAGGATACTAGCTAGAGTAAACTAAGATAAGTAAACTCGGGTTGAGTCAAAAGATTCACAACGTTGAAAATTAAAACCACTTTATTAAAATTTATTCTAGTAAAGAAAGAAAATAACTATACAAAGTGAAAAACTAATAGGCCAAAATAGATCAAAAATTTTGAAAAATGTCGAAAAATTGATTTTCCAATTAAAATGAGGACAAATACAAGGAAAAGACCACTTAACTTCGATAGAAGTCCCCCTACACTTGATATAAACATTGTCCTCAATGTTTAAGCATGTGGGAGTGAACTCCCCTACACTTAGGACATTGTGCACTTTGTTTAAGTCTCGCTAAGGAAAGGACAACTAAAGAGATTCCTATTTTAATATTGAAAAATATAAAATAGTGAATCGAAAAGAGTTTAGGATAGAACCGGGAAGACGTAAACACGGAATCACGGGTGGTCAAGAATCATCAAGAATGGATCATTGAGCGCTCGAATCCCTGAACATGAGAAGAGAGGAAATAGCAAACACCAACGGGTCTCCCCTACACTTAGGATAAAGATAGCTAAAAGATAGATACATGGGTTGCTTCCCAAGAAGCGCTTGATTTTTGTTTACCGAGTCGTGAGCCTGACTCGACCTTGATTAGCATAGGAAGAAGCATGAAACACATCCACCGGGATCAAATACATAGTTTTCGTCCATCAAATAGCACAAGCTTAAGGCGAACAAGGCAAGCCAAAGAAGAGTAGGCAAGGTTCCCTTAAGCAAAGACGGAGCATGGTGGTAGCAAGGGTGAAGAGGTGCAAGCATATCTTCAGTAGTTCCAAAAATCTTTCCTTTTATTTCATCAGACGGATACTGAGATGGCTTAAAAATTCCAATACCGGGGTCGAACACCTTTTCCTTTAGGGGAAAATAGCACTCAAGCTCAGCAGAATTTGAAGATGATCCGCGAAGAAAATACACAACCTCGTCCTCAGAAGGTGGACAAAGAGGTGTCAAAACATACGTGTTGCGGATGTTGGTGTCGGCCGGTTTCTCCTCCTTTGAAAGAATTTTCTTCAAATCCAAAGTAGGATCAAGACCATACTCATCAAAGTCCAAAGGAGGTGCATCACTCTCATGAGGGAAGTATGTATTGTGAAAAGTAGAAAAGTCTTCCTCAAATGAGTAATCATCCAAAGTAGGATCAAGTGATGTAGGCAGAGGATCTTCATCATGAGAAGAATCACTCGAAAGAGTATCAGCCTCATCAAAATCATCATAAGTGGGCATGTCGGGATACTCGGAAGTAAAATCATCATAATCATCCCCATCGGAGCTAGAATCATCATTATAAGCATCAAAGATCGGTGGAGAATCATATATGGGCGAAGGTTCCAAATTGGAGAGAGAATCATACACATCATCTTGAAAAAGTGGATTATCATTGCAAGAATCGAATAGAGGATTGTTGTAGACGACAAAATCATCAAGCACGTTAATCATATTCACCGATTCACTTCCATAGGATTTGCTTGTAAGCTTCCCCATTTCAAAAACTTGTGCATCATCCCTGACTCTTAAGATGAGCTCACATTTATCCACATTAATTAAAGCTCTACCGGTTCTCAAAAATGGGCGTCCAAGTATTAACGGAATATGAGGATCCATTTCATAATCAACAACGACGAAGTCGACCGGAAAAGTAAATGTGCCAACTTTAATGAACACATATTTGGCAATACCAACGGGGTAAGCGAGAGTGCGATTGGCGAGCTCAAGAGTCATTTTGGTGGGAAATTTTTCCAAACACTTAAAGGCATCAAATTAATACTTGCCCCGAGATCGGCTAAGGCAGTAAATTTTTCGGTTTGGTTAAAAGTACAAGGTAGTACAAAACGACCGGGATCTCCACGTTTTTCCAGAAGTTCTTTAAGAAGGACGGAAAAACAATTTTCATTCAATCGAGTATTAACAAACTCGGCCATCTTCTCCTTCTTGCTAAGCAATTCCTTAAACATCTTAACAAATTTAGGCATTTGTGCTAGAGCTTCAACAAGGCTAAAAGTGATGGTCATTTCCGAAACATTCTTCAAATAGTTTGACACTTGAATGTCATCCTTGGTGTGCATTTTGGCCTTGTCTAAGCGAGATGGATAAGGAATATTGGGTTTATAGGTGGAAGGTGTAGGTGTAGCAGGTAAAGGTTGAGATGTTGATGGTGTACTAATACTAGGTGTGGGAGTAGTAGGGATAAATGGTGGTGGAGGAGGTGTAGATGGAGTAACTGGGGGTGGGATAGATGGTCCTACTAAAGTTGCTCCACTACGGGTAGTAATAGCACTCACATTCGCTCTCGGGTTGGTGACGGTGTTGGAAGGTAGAGAACTCGAAGTAGAGGGTTGAGTGGTGGGTAAGAAACTAGCCAACATATTCTTCAAATTATTCATTTGATTGCTGAAGGAGGATTGTATATCATTTCGAAGCTCGGATCTAATGTCATTCCCTTGCTTGTTGATATCCCCTTTCAAATTGATAATTTGGCTCTGTAGATTCTTAATTTTCTCTCCTTTTCGGTTCTCATTAAGGCTTCAACATCCTGATTAATGGGTGGGGCTTGTTGAGCGTGTGGGTGATAAGGATTAGAAGCTCTAGGTGGGATTTGGTTGCTTCTATTGTAATTGTTGTTGGGGTTGGGGTTGTGGTTTTGAGGAGAAAAACCGGGTGAAAGGTAGTTGTTTGACCGGTAACTTAGCAAATTTCGATCCCCTTGAGGTAGGGCTTGGTAATTTTCCGGTGAATAATTACCATAAGCCGCATACACGTTTTCCGGATTTCCTTAAGTAGAAGGACAATCAGTGTATGAGTGAGGACACCCGCATGTCTTACAAGGAGTTGCTACAACTTTAACATGATGTTGGTTTGAAGCGATGAGCAAGATATTTTTGTTCATTTCGGCCATCATGCGGGTGAATTCGGTCATATCGGGGTTTGCTGAAGTAGAAGAAACATTGACTCTCGGGTTGTTCCTTGAAGAAGCGGAGGAATCCAAGTTTTTGTAATGAGTAGTCATGTTCTCAATAAGCTCTCTACACTCCTCGGGTCTTCTTCTCATAAATGTGCCACCGACGGCTGCATTAATCGTATCACGATCACGAAAAGTCAAACCATTGTAGAAAGTATCAATTAAGGTCACGAGGAGCATGTTGTGGTTTGGACAACGATCGATCAAAACATTATATCTTTCCCAAGCATCAAAGAGAGATTCATCGGGTTCTTGCATGAAACCGCTGATTTGATTGCGAAGGCTCGTGACCATGGATGGTGGAAAGTAGTGCGACAAAAAGCGTTGAGTCATGTCATCCCAAGTATGAATAGAATTCTTCGGGAGACGATCAAACCATTTTTCGGCGAGGTGTGATAAAGTATGTGGGAAGAGTTGAAGGCGAAGAACATCCATTGTGGCACCGGGCAACTTCATGCTTTGAGTGATAGTAATGAATTTGTCGAGGTGTTTGTTGGCATCATCATCAGGCATTCCTTGAAATGGATTAGTTTGCACCTGCTGGATCATGTGATGCTTCAACGGAAACTCCGGAGCCGTGATTTGCATCGACACAATCGGTCCTCCTCGTCCAAACATGGTGGGTTGACAAAGCTCCTCCATTGTCCGAAGATCGGGCTGTGGAAAAACATTGTTGTTGTTATTAATAAGGTGCGGTGGATTATTGTTGTTGTTCACACCTGCCATAGCTAAATCTTCAGGAGTCTCGGGCTCTTTATAAGTAGAAGATCTAGTACGCATACACCTGCGAAAGCAAAAGAAAACAATACCAAACACAAAGAGAATATATATACACTATAAAGAAAATAAAATCTTTTTGGGTTTTTAGAAATTTTTAATTTTTATGGATTTTTAACAAATTTTAAATTTTTAAATTTTTTATTTTTTTTGGATTTTTGAAATTTTTTAAGCAAGAAAATAACGCTCACGAATGAACGGATCCCAAAAAGCAACACGTCTCTCATAGAAAACCGTTAATCTTTACGAAAAGAGCCGGCAGCGGCGCCATTTGATACAAGGCTTTTGACCTGTATAAAAATTAAAGTTCTTTGTGGTGGTCTAATCGATTTGATTACTGGTTTAAGTGTGACTCAGCTGTCTTTGGTGGAAATAAATGTTGTGTCGTTGTAGTAAAATTAAAGGTACAAAAACTATTAAAATAAATGGCTGTAAAATAAAGCTAAAACTAGTGGAAAATAAATGACAAAAATTTAAAGCATGACGAAAAGTAAATGGGCAATTAAAGTAAATAACGCGAACTTAAAACTATCCTAAAGGCAAACTTAAAACGCAACTAAAACTTAAAATAAGGCAAGGCTTAAAATAAATCTAAGGCAAGTAAACTTAAAGTGCAACTAAGTAAAAAGGCGGGAAAAGTAAAGCTTAAAAATTAAAATAAACTAAAACTTAAAATAAACTAAAAATACCTCACTTGGAATAATTACTCGTTCGAAATGTCACCTTCACCCGTAATAATTCTTCTTCGTTCGGAATAATCAAAATAAAACACTCATTCGGAACAATTGGCTCATCCGGAATAATTACTCCTTCATCCGGAATATAAACTCATCCGGAATATTGATTCATCCGGAATATGTAACTTATCCGGAATAAATCCTTCACTCGGAATAATGCTTCACCCGGAATAAAAGCTTGATGCGGAATAAAACCTTCACTCGGAATATTCTGCTTATTCGGATTAAATCCTCAAACCCTTCGTTCGGAATGTTCTGAATGAACACCTTGATCCGGAATACAAGTTTTTCCGAATAAAGACCTCCTTGATCCGGAATGTTAAATATTCCGAATGAACAACCTTTGATTCGGAAGAAGTTGCTGATCCGAAATATATCACTTGGTTCGGAATATCTGCTCTGATCCGGAATAAAAGCTTTATCCAGAATATGTCACCTATCCGGAATATCTGCCTTTATTCGGAATGTTCACTGATTCGGATTATTTAAGTTGATCCGGAATATTCCACTGATTCGGGATGTTGCTCTTATCCGGAATAACAAATTGATCCGGAATATGTCACTTATCCGCAATATTTGCTTGGTTCGGAACAATCCCAAAACCACCTTTATCCGGAATATAAGTTGATCCGGAATAAACTTGAACAAACCCTTCGTTCGGAATAAAGTGTTGATCCGGAATAACCTGGGGAACGAACAGTAGCGAAGAACAAGGAGAAACAAAAATAATACGAATCTAATATAGATCAATCAAATCAAAACAAAAGATTAAATCAAACTAATCACAAACAATAAACTAATGATAATCAAACAAACCAAATCAATAACACTAACAATACTAATTAAAATAATCAAACCCACTTGATTAAATCAATAAAATTTAAAGAACATAAACATGAACAATAAGCATAAAGATTAAAGATTAAACAAGAAAGGAAGATAAGAGATAAACAATAAAAGTAAAGATTAACAATAATTAAAAGGAAACTTACTTGAAATTAAATAAATTTAAGGTGCAAGACAATTAAGTAAATGACATGTAATTAAAGTGCAAGGAAATGAAAATGGAAGAACTAATTGTCACTATTAGCCAACAAAAACAAATGGAATGAACTAATGATCTATTTATAGGGGATTAGGGAGGTGCTTAGTGGAAGCTTCCTCCCCTCTTTCTTCTTTCTTTAATTGCCATTTAGTCCTTGTCTTCTTAATTCTTCGACTTTAACGACTTTGTCTCGGGATTTCTTTAAACTCGTCTTGAAATTTCTTCATAAATAAGACTTGAGTTCTTCGGCTTTTAGTAAACGTCCGTCTTTTGACTTTTTCTTCGATAAATCTTCAGAATTGGTCTTGGACTTCCGTTCTTTTTGCACTCTTGACTTATTGACTTCGTCTTTTGTCTTTTTCTTTGATAAAAGCCCGTGAATGCCCGTGTTTTCTCCCCTTTTCACAATTTCGTCCTAAATCACAACAAAAACACAAACCACGCATAATTCTGACATTTACGACATAAAATACACGTTTTGGCTTGGTTATTATTGTAGTTAAGTGGTAAAAAGGATGGGTGTTTACACACCTATCAGTACCCCTGGAGTAGTGATATGAATTAGCCGTGGCGAGAAAGGACACAAACAAGGGAATTGTCTAAGGAAAGGAAATTGACAAGATAGGAATGTTGCCGCTCCAGTTTACGTTTGAATGATTCTGACAAACCTTAAGGTCTGAATGTTGTAAATGGTATATTCTTACTTGAGATTCTTTATGTCAGTATCTGTTTGGTTTCAGATCGGGTAGAACTGTAGAACTGTAAAGATTCAGTTGTTTTATAAATGGAGAATTAGTAAGATTGATAAGTAACTATGGTGTGGAGTTAACCGATGGAACGGTTGCTAGTGTTAGTTATATACTAAGAGTGTGTTCCTTGAATTTTGGAAGGTAGGTGTTTAGTATCGATTTGATGCTCATAGAATTGGGATCTTTGGATGAAGTTTATGGGCATAAACTTTGTTAGTGGTGCGTAGTGCTGATGTTTGAGATTGGACTAATCTTCACTATAAATTGATAGCTGCTAATTTTGATTTTGCTAAGAAACTGAGTGTTGACTGTGAGAGATGATGAGTGAACTTTCCGTTTGAGAAGTATCTTGTTTGGAGATGAGGAAGTATGTGGAAGAGGGATATGATGTATTCCTAGCTCAGGTAATTAGTGATAGGGTAGTTGAGAAAAAGTTGGGAGATCTGTTAATGATTCGAGAGTATTATGAGGTTTTCCTGAAGTTTTGCAGAGTTGTTGTCGTCTTGTGAAGAGGAATTCATTTCGATTGAGTGTTGTAAGCGATGGGTGTAGTGCTTTCGCGTTTCGTTGAGTAGTATTTGTATGCCTTATCATTTGGCACCGTCAGAGTGGAATGAGTTATCCGGTCAACTGCGAGAAGTGATGGATAAGGGATGTATTAGATTAAGTTTCGTTACAATGATGATCGCTTGTGTTGCTTGTCAAGAAGGATAGATTGTTTCGGATGTGTATTGATTATCAAGAGCTTAACAAATTGACAGTCAAGATTCGGTATCCATTACCGAGGATTGATGATTTGTTTGATCCTTGCAACTTGTCTAGATCAAGTATGTACTCAAATATCGCTTTGAGTTTTGGGTTAGCAATGACTTAGAGTTAGGGAAGAAGATGTTCCTATAGTTGCTTTTAGTAGTTGATGTGGGTACTTTAAGTAGCAAGTGATGTTTTTGGAATTGACGAACGCGTCTGCCATATTCATGGACTGGGTGAATCTTGTGTGTAAAATGTACTAATATGAGTTAGTCATTATATCTATTGAAGATATTCTATTTTATTCCAAAAGGAAAGGAGGAACATAAGTAACATATGAGGGTAATTTTTGGGATGGTTGGAAAAAGAGAAACTATATGTAAAGTTTCCTATGTGTGAATGTTGGTTGAAATATTTGCGTTTCTAAGGCAGTTGATTGACAACAAAGGTATTCATGAAGATCTTGCCAAGATTGAAACGATTAAGGATTGGTCGGTACCAATGACGCCGACGGAAATCTGTTAATTCCTTGGTCTAAGCTGGGAATAACCGGAGATTTATCGAAAGGTTTTCACTAATTTCTAAACCATTGATTAAAGATGACTAAGAAGAATTGGATGTGTGAGTCCCACTTATACATCTAAATTTGTAAGTTTCGAGATCAGATCCTTATTAGATGAGGAAACTATATTCTGAACATTGAAGGGTAGGTTGTGTTCTGCACCGATGTTGTCATTGTTGAAAGCATCTGAAGTATTTATAGTTTGTAGTTTACTGTGATGCGTCTCATAAGGGCTATGTAGTTGTGGTGTTTTCTTTGAGATTGTAGAGATATTACTTGTATGGAATCAAGTGTGTACTAATTAAAGATCCTAAGGGTTTGCTTCATAATTAACTTCTTGGGAAGATAAAGGAGATGAATAGAGGATTACCAGTTATATATGTTTCGAGTACCTGAGTACGTTGGTGGTTATGACTGTGAGAGATTATGACTACGAGATTCCCTGCCATCCGGGAAAGGCGAATGGGGTAGCTGATGCACTTATCAAGAAGAAAAAGGGAAAAGCTACTAAGGTTTGAGTTTTGGTAATGACAAAAGTGTGGACTTGAT
This sequence comes from Glebionis coronaria, assembly GCA_025667525.1. Taxonomy (NCBI): domain Eukaryota; kingdom Viridiplantae; phylum Streptophyta; class Magnoliopsida; order Asterales; family Asteraceae; genus Glebionis; species Glebionis coronaria. The sequence goes on from CM046874.1 coordinate 445,447,991, forward strand.
AGAAAGGATATTGGAATTTTAAGTTAGTGGTCTGATTTGAGAAGGATGTCAGGGTAAGTGATTTCAACATTTTGTCAAACTTATGGAAAGGATCTTTTTGTAAAGTCAAGTGAGCCGTGGTATATTGAGCACTCCTAACATATCTAAGTTGAGAGAGTGAGACTTAGTGATGAAGGAATCTCACAAGTCAAGTAATCGATACGTTTTGGTTTGGGTAAAGTTGAAAGTTGATTTGATTACTGTGTGTTATACAGAGAATGATGGACAAAGTGAAAGAACGATTCGAACATTGAACGGTATACTTGTACGTGTGTGATTGACATAGGAATTGTTGGAAATTTTATATGATGATGATTATCATGCTAGTAATGAGGCTGTACTATTGATGGCACATAAAGAACTTCAAATTGTGAAGGTTAAAGATCGTGAGTTATGGACATAAGTTAGGTTTTTGGTGCATTGCATAGATGTAGGTGGAATTGAATGACTGAATTAGAACTGATGTTGGCAAGTATTGATGAGATTGTATAGGTTAAGGATCATTTATTAGTAACTAGGAGTTGTCAGAAGGGTTATGTTGGCAGTAGAAGGAAATCGATGGAGTTTGAAATTGGGAAACGTGGTTATTTTTGAAGTGTCGTTATGAAGGTTGAAATTTGTTTTGGGAACAACAAGGAAAGAATTCAACTTGAAGATAAGTTGCTTTTCATAGAAAGAACTGTGAAGAGTTCTTATGAGGTCGAAACATAGTATGGATTATACTGTAAGGTTACAAGAATTCCAGGAGTGGAATCTGAAATTGTGAAGGAAGCATGAGGATTTCTTTAAGGAAAATAGTTCTCATTTGTTCTGGAGGTATGGAATGTGAGTATAAGAGGGGCCAAGCGCCGGGACGTCGCTCTCTTTTAGGAGGGTAGGATGTGACAACCCAAATCCGAGGTCATTTATTTAATATTATATAATATTATTTTACGAATATTTTGAAATTTTTTATGAGTTGAATGATATGACAGTTGATGGTTTTATTTAAAACCGACGTTGGAAGTCTTATTTTTATCTTTTTACTAATCGCGAGGATTATTAGTAATCACGATATCGACGGATGCCCGAGATTTTATGTTTTAGTATTTGTTGTCTCGATGTTTATATTTTTGACGTTTTAATTTTAAGTCCGTATTAAGTCAAACCGGGATCATACTATTATCATATTTTGAGTGCGTTTTAACTTTTGAAAAGTATTTTTACGAAAACCGAGCCTCGTAAATATTTTTAAAATTGACAATTTACATTTTCTACCCTTACAACTATTTAAATGCATTTTGGACCAAAACTATCACAAATTGGCAAAACTAGTCCCTCCACCCACCATATATAAACCAAAATCTTACCTAAAAACACATAGAATGCATGTGCACAAAAATATTTTCTCTCTCTCCCTTTTTCTTGCCATTTTCGTCCACCCTCACACCACCAAAACTATTTGATCTTCAAAATTTACCTTGAATCCATGAAAACTAATCAATATCCCATGTTGGAAATCTGATGGTGATCATTTTGGTGTAATTTTTAACAACATGCAAGAACTTTAAAATTTTGATGATGATCCATGATGGTTTGATCCATTTTTATGATTGTATATTGTTGTTAGTGATGTTATATACATATTTTAATTATTGCATGTTTGAATTTTTGAGTGGGTAAATTTTTAAATAATTATTCAAGTGTGTAATGGGTTATATGATATGTTTGTGATGATATTAGGATGATTTTAGACATATGAGATTGATTAAAATTGGTTGAAAAATTGATTTAGCATGACTTTTTAAAAGGCAATTTAGATCAGTAGGTTCAAGCCTAATTTTGGGTACCTTACTCTTTGAAAATGGTTTAACTAATAGCATAGGGTTGTAGAGAATTCTTTTATATTCGATGTGATATAAGGTAGAGCTTCTAGCTCCAAACAAGCGAGAAGCTATGATGTTTTGATTATTCGTGTATCGGGAGACGAGTATCGACACAATCCGAAGTTGTTGTCGATATTTGGATCGAATCTCGGGGACTCTAGATGGAGTTGTAAAAATGGTCAAGGTCTGATGTTTGGTTCTAAACTTAGGGTTGTGAGTCTATCTTCAAACCCAAGTGTCGGATTTGTAAACGGGATTGTTTGGAATGGTTAAAATGTTTGTATGAGTCAGTGACGTAAAATTGTCCGGTTTTTGTAGTTCAAAGATGTGTCGGGCAGGGAACTTTAAAAGTAAAATCTTTTTATGCGCTTTTAACAGGTCTTTCTATATATAGTAAGTGATATGTCTAAGTAGTATCATAATTATTTGACGTGTTTAAGTGGGGTAAATGAGCTCGTACATTTGGTGTGTACCGACATATTTTTATCGAAAGAATTAACTAATAGAGTAAAGATATAGAAGGAAGTAATAGGTCACTTGTATTGTTTTCATTTTGGGTTGGTTGTGATTTTATTATTTTATGTTTGATGATATTAAGTATGGAATTTATTCGAGTTTATTATTGATGAATGCGCCTTATTTGATAGGTTGCGGTTTTTGTGTTTATCGGGCATCAACTATCGTCGAAGATCGTCTTGCTACTGCTATTACTCAAAGTGAGTCTATAGCCTCGCTTTTGTAATTGTTTTGAATGATTTTATAACCCGCGAGGGGGATACATGCTATTTGAAAGTAAAATGAACACAATTCATGATTGATTGTTTGGACCCGAATGTTGCCTTATGTTGCCTTGAATTGTATAAGTACCTAAATTGCAAAAGTCCCTAAATTCATGAGCCGTTAACTATCTTCTGACTTGATGTTGTGAGTTGGGAATAGCCGCTTATTCTAATAATAGTACTATTGGGCAGACGACCCTATCCGAGACCAGGGCTATATGCTGAGTAACCTCTGGGAAGGATAAATTTACGAGAATGAGAATGTGGGATTTTTGCAATTGATACCCTAGTAGGGGCACTGGAATTTCATATAGTCATGTCGGCTTTAGGCGTGGGTGACTAAGTTAAGGGGTCGGTGTCATGAGCTTAATACAAATCTATAGATATTGCTATATGCCAGAATGCCTGATTAATAATTGTATGTACAACAATTCTAGTAAATGATCTTTATTGATTTTTCTCTTGTGTTCAAATGATGATTTGGAAAACCTATAGACTCGCTCACCGTTGTATTGATGATTTTAAGCAAGTATTTCAGGTGATTGAAGATGATGAATTGCAGAGCTTGCTGGAGAAGGATTGTGGATTGCTTTTGTGGTGATTGGTCTAAAACGGATTTCTTTCCCTTTTGTCATAAAAATAATAATGTACGGTCATGTACTTTGGTAAATTGTTTGTTGATGGATAAAATCTTTGGGGGACCTAAATGTTACTCTAATATTTCTAAAATTGTTTTACTTGGGATTGAAAGGTTTAGACAATGGTTAAATTATTTCCTTTTATATTTCAAATGTATCATTTTGAGATTGTTCAAAGTGTCTTGTATAACGATGTTTGTATTTAGCACTCAAATGTGTATTTCCGCTGCGCAATGTAATTTGGGGGTGTTAGACATCATCTCATTGGTCCCATATAACGGGGACTTATTTCCCATGATCTTTCAGATCATCAATTCATTTTTCCCAGGTGAAAATTTTTAGCATAACTTCGCTACCCATCCTGCACTTCAAGATCTACATTTCATATTCACATAACCTCCTTCCCACTACTGGCAGTCAATAATCAAATCCTAATTTCATCAATCATTCCAGGTTTCACGGGTCGGGTATTTTGTAAGGTTAGGTTTGTCATGATAGGCAACCTCAAACCTAAAAGACATGTCCAACTCACAATGGGTGTATGTCGGGTGTCTTCATCCCAATCCCTACCTACAGATGTTCTTCATATAGATCTTTAACGAGATTCGATCTCGATCCTAATACGATAATTATCAATGATTATCTCTCCAAAGGAAAGTGATTATACGGTTTATTACCAAAGGTCAACTATTTAAGCATAAAACAACACTTCTAGTGTTTTGTATCGTTACTTTACCTCGTCCCTTCGATTGGGGTGGTAAACAGTACTCTCATCAAGGTTCGTTCCCAATGACTTCTAAGCAAATCTCTAGAAATTCGATGCGAAGCGAGGATCTTGATAGAGATGATCGATACAGATACACTATGTTTACACAAATCGAATCAAATTCAGATGATGACCTTTGCAATAGTTAGACGTTTACTAATGTATGAGGTGGTGTCTGCCTTCATAATTTGCCATCAGTACAACTTCTTCAGATAAAGATACATTTAGTCAGAAATGACATGAATAGAATACTTAAACTTATGAGATTCTAATATGACTAAATCTTAAAATCCTCCACATTTAGGCAATCACAAGCGGCCTTTTAAACATTTAACGCCATCAGCTCTCCTTTCTAATGGTTCACATTAGCCGCGAACCCCTTTTTACTATCTATATTATCCTTCTTACAAGCATCAGTTATTTTTAAATTGTTCGGGCAATTTATTTTGCACAGTCATTACTAAGGAACACATCCTAATTGGTTCTTATCCTTTTTACATAATGCGTCAGTATTTACATTCACCTTTCCTGATGAATAATTATCATGACCACAATTCACTCAGAAGTTCTTTCTTCATATTTTCTAAGTTTTAGTTTCGTCTCAACTATAATTTTTATTAGTTTTGCTCAATCCGACGTCTAGAGCGTCGATAATATTTACAAGTAATTAAATAATAAATATTTAATTTTATGAAACGTAAACGTAAAAAGTTTTAAATTTTCTCGGTTCGTCCAATTATAGGAAAATGTTCAAAATAAATTTGGATTTAATTAACACAATTTTTGTTGATTTATCAAAAATAATCAATAAGATCCGTAAATGTTCGAAAAATCTTTGTTTATACTTTGGTGAAAATTTTCTTAGTTAAAAAGCGAAAATTTTCGTTTCAAATTTCAAGTCATGGTTTAAATGGTTTTCCTCAATTCCTCCTAGGTTGTCTTGAGGTATGCACACACATTTACCCCTAAAGGAGTTTAGTTAAATAATTTGGGTATGAGGAAATAATCCCTTAAAAATTCCTTTGATAAAACATTTGTCGAAACATATTTGCACTTTCTTTTTGGTATAACCCAAAGCCTTAATGGCTCTAATTTTCGAAGAGTCAATATAGATTTCATTACCATTAATTACACGGTCATTTAATGTAAAGGATTAAGCCTTAAATCACATGTTAAATATTCAAGGTACATGTTTTCATTGCTTGGAAAACTCCGGGCAGTTTATAAATAATTATTAACTCATTCTTATTCTTAGAAACAAACAAATGGTCCTTAATGATCACAAGCATGTATTTATCAAATTACAACCTACACATGTGATCCACCAAATTTATGGATGCTACATGTGCATTGGTCAATCCAAACGACATCACGTGAAACTCATAATGTTCATTACAAGTTCTAGATGTAGTGATTGGAATAGGTAATCTTTTTCGCGGACACGAAGTTGATGATAACCATGTCCTGGATCAAATTTTTGAATATACGCTAGAAACTTGTAAATGATCGAACAAATCTATCATCTTGGGTAGTGAATATAGATTTTGATCATCAATTTACCTAGTTCACAGTAATTCAAGAAATATAAGGAATGATAACACCGTAGCTCTTCATGATGGCAAGCTCGGTAGAATAAAAGCTTTCTCCGATGACTCTCTCAGTTGTACGGTAACACTTTCGATTCAGATGGTGCTGAAGTACAGCGCACATGCCACAGGTGCAGCACCGAGAATATAATCAATACCATATTCAACTTTCCTTAATGGCGAAAGTCTAGGTAATTCATCAGCAAATACCTCAGAAGTTTCAAATAACAGAAACATCTTTTAATAAATCCACTTTAGGTTCATTCTAGATTACAAGATCTATAACTTGTTCACAACCATTCATGGTATAATTTCAAGTCTAAATGCAGGATACAGTCACCTATCGGGAATTATTTAGATCACTTTCGATAATCAACATCTTATCTTTTAGGGGAATTCTACTCGAGTTCCCATTAATTAAGACAATGTCGTCATGTCGTAATCAATCAATCCATTCTACTGGCACTACCAACTTTCTAGTTTCATTACCGTTGATAAGATGTGAACTTCTCAAAAGACTAATAATAACTCATAATCCTTTACAAATTCAAGGATATATGGAGACATTACTAACCTTAAAAAGAGTAAGGTTAACGCATGATCTACGTAAGAGAATTTCAAATCAGATACAGACGAAAACATTAACGAATATGACTCTACCCCATGTTTTCATGATTTGAGTACGCATTCGAAAGCTCCTCGGATCGTTACCCAGGTCATTCAAATGAAATCTAATCAAAAGAAATGATAGGAACGTCAATACATCAAATCAGGTATCAATACTCGATAATTAGATTAATTTCTAAAGAATATCACCACGGGAGAATTGGACAAGAAGGGAATATCAATTGTCAAATAAGACAGTTTCCACAGATGATTAAATTCGATTCAAAAGAATAAATAGTACGGGCACATATGTAGGTCTCTTTAACAATATGTCCCTATTTTTATACTTCTTGCAGATCTCATAAAATTTAATCTTATACAATCTTCAATGAAAATTTAGTATTTATTAATAATTTCATGGTGACTACTAATCAGCCTTGCATGGTCCCTTCCATATTTTATATAGGCGTGCAACTATATACAATTTTAAGATTAACGATGCAATACATAGTTCGTCAAAATTTTATCATCATGTTCAAAATACATATTTTCATGCTTAATTCTGAAATAAGAATCAAAACGAATTTACAGAAATGTTCTTCGTTATGGAAGCAATTAAGTTTTCCAAGGTGTTTCATAAACAACTTTATATCGATAACGATTATTTATAAATCTCACTTTGAATAATCCATATGGTGATAAAAATTCAATTTTTCTCAAGGGATATTGTTTTATCTTATAAAAACAATGAGTGATCTGCAAAGGAGTGATGAAGAGTTGTTCACCAAGAACTAACTACAATATGATATGAAATGAGCTTAGCCAATTAATCATGAGGTTCATGACCTCGATGGCGCTCAAAAAGAATAATCCACAACGTAACTCAAATCGAAATGAGTACTTGTTCAATGGTTGCATCACTAATGCGAACATTAGAAAGAAGCAAGATGTTGATCCCTTTGGTTGGATCTATATTCTGTTAAGAATTAGTATAGTAGTTTGTAATCAAACTAAAACACTTTGAGCACTCTTACTAATACTAAATAAGTTATGCGGAATCTAATTTATAAAGCACAGAAGAACAGAATTACTTTTAACTATTCGATTCTCTTATTAATCGACTTGAATGAGGTACATGAAAGACATTGTACCTATGTTCCTTTTATAGAGTAAGGAACCCTAGAAACCTTAGAATATTCTATAAAGATAACTATATCACAGACGATATATTATCAATATTTTAACTATTTAGATATATCACCCATAAGATATACTCTAACTATAACTATGACATATCTTATACAAAGATATATTCGTCCTAATCATCATAGCAGTACTTACTTTATAAGTAGCAGTACTTACTATGTACCGCGTTAATACTAACGGTACTTACATAACACTAACAGTACTTGAATTACACTAACGGTACTTGATGAGATGACATTTATACATGATCTAATCGTTCTTTTCGGGCTTTAAATGCATAAAAATGTCATAAATTACAATATATATGCTTGTGTTTGTTTACTTGTGTATTTTAGGTATGGATATCATGAAAAAGACAAAAGATCACACGAAACAAGGAAAAACGGACACGAGAAACGAAGCCGTACAAAGAACCAGGCCCTAATTCATGAATTATCCAAGATTTACCCTTGAAGACTTGAAGAAATACAAAATTGATCCTCAATGAATGAAGAAATGACACTTAAAACCCTTGTGAAATCATAATTACCAGTTTGGTCACTTAAGTTTGTCAAAATTGCAAAAAGGTCCTTCAACTTTGAAGAAATGGCAAGATTAGTCCCTCAACTATTCAACATTGTCAATTATGGTCCCTCATGAAGGAAAACATCTATTGAAGACCTTTGAAGATCAAGAGTGTCCAAAACCAGCCCTTGAAATATCCAAAAATGACAAAAACAACCCTTAAAACCTTTTTGGAAAAGTTTGGTGGCAAAAGTGTGAAGAATGGATGTTTGTTTGTGAAGAGAATTCGTTTTTAAGGCTGAAAATCTTATTATACATATTTTCCCAAAGAACAAGGACTGCTTTTGCCCGATTCCAAACATTCAAACGAATATTACGCCAAACACTTACCTTTCCCCCATTTTCGGATCAAAAGTTACCATTGTTCACCATGATGAACCCAGTAACTCTCACCACTTAAACAAAGGGTAAACTTCAATTACCCTGGCACACGTTTGATTCACCTCACTCTAAACCTATCCCAACAACAAAATCCCTCTTCTCCACTCACCAAGGACCCCACACCCAAACCTGTTCCACCTATCACATGACAACTTCCTCATTAAGGAATGCCACCTGTCAAGATCAACGATTTACATTCATTCCTTGGCCACAAAGCATAAATGAACACTCAGGATCAAATTAGACAGCTCATATCAAGGATTCGTCTAGAAGAACTCAAGGGTACTTTTGAGAATTCACATCTAGGGTTTATGAATAGTGTTATGTATGCATTTGCCTATAAAAGGAGACCTCAACCTGTGAGAGTCCCTTTGTTCTAGATTTTGGCTATAATCTTTGTAATTCCTTTTTATTTAAATAAAATTTGAATTTCCTAAAATTTGTGAAATCTCTTTTGTGTTTATTAAAAGTTGGTGTTTGAACAGCTGAAATCTGTGTTCCATTTGATGTTATAGACCTTCCTTAATCTTGTGGTTAAGGCACGTCTATGTTTGTATGGTTTTCAAAGGTTCAAAAACCTTGAAATCCTTGTTACTGTTTTGGTTATTATCTTGTACTAACCCTTAGCCAAAAACCTTAAGCTCCTTCAAGCTTGATTAACACCAAGCCTGAGAAGAGTTTTAAGCTCTTGGTTGAGTTGTTTGCTCATTTGTGTTGAAGAACCATCATAATCAAAACCTTGTTCTACTTTGAACATCAGCAGGTTTTGATCTTCCTTTTTGAAGAACCTTGGTCTTGTTCTAGTTGTTGAACAAGGTCCAAGGAGCATAGCTGGTCCTCCTAGGATGTTGTGGAGGACAGGTATAATCCCTTGTTTAAGTTTCCCCTAAAAAATTTCATGTTATTGCCTGTTTTTGATTTTGGACTATGATTTTGTGTTCTTGTGTTTGAGGTTGTGATTTTTGTGTTTGAATTGTCATCTAGGAAGTGTGTTTGAATCATAAAATCAGTAGGTTGTTAGTTGGAATCAAAAGTTGCTTTGAAAAGTTGTTGATTAAGGGTTGTTTGGGTTAACAACCTGTTTTGGATTTGTGTTATTTTGAGGTTGTGCTTTGTGGCGCTTTGTGTTGGAACATATCTCATAAGTGCTAAGTGATATTTATCTGCAAGCTTTGTGCATATAAACACCTAGAATCAACAATAGGCTCTAAAATCTTGTAAACTTGTTGAAATTGGCTGTGGTTTAAGGGACACCTAGTTCTAATCATAGACTAGGGTTAACAAGTGATTAAACCTAGTTAGTTACATAAGGGAAGTAGGATTTGAGTGTTGAATTTGGATCCTTGGTCATTTATATCAGCAAAGTGTGCTATTGTTCTTGAAGTTCATATCAGCAAGTGTAATCTGCTTTGATCTTGTTCCATACTTTGATTCAGTGATTGATTTAAGTTTGTTTTTGCTTAATAACATTTTACATAGCTTGTGTATGCATCTGGTTGAATTTGGAGTGCTATTTCTAGCTTAAAACTGCTTAAGTGTTCATAACTGCTTAATATCCATGTATGTGCTAGATCTGAGCATTGTTTGATTTTTCTGTGCTAATTGGTGATACTGAAGTGTGTTTTTGTGCTTGATTGTGACTCCTTGTGATTAACTGATCACTTGGGTGCCCTTGTCTTCCAATAAAACATATAGAATCTCTCTAAAATCAAAGGTCATATAGTCAAGGCAGTGGGAACCAGTTCCTACTGAAAGTTCCCCCTGCTAGTGTTAATTGAACATCAGCTTATCAATAAGCTATTCTAGCTTATTTTAACCACCAACAACTTGGATTTGGTAATAGGTGCTCATCATTTGACCCATTTGTTCATATTGGAGCAATTGGTGGGTTGACTTTAGGGTTTGACTAGAAAACCAACTTAATTGACTTTTTCATAAGTGCTTATTGGCTTATTCCAGCTTATTGGTTTTGCTTATTGGATTTTGTTTGATTGATTTGGCTTATTGAAGTCATTTGTAACATTTTGCAAGTTGAATCAAGTCCTGAGGTGCCCTAGATCTCAAACTCGACTATTTTGTCTTTTAGTGGATTTGTACTTTGCTTATTTCTGGCTTATTGAGTGTACTTTTTCATAATTTGTTTTTACAGATCTCTTTAGTATCCCAAAAGAAGGTTGTGTGTCAAATTAGAGCTTATGGCATTAGCTTATTGCTTAATGGGCTTATTGACCCAATAAGGATAATCTGTTTGTTCATTAAGCTATGATAAACTCACTTTCAGCTTTTGAGCCTTCATAGTTTTGTGTTTAGAATTAAATTTTGAGTCAGATAGTGCTTTTCCAAGTCATTTGGGCTTATTTTGACTTTTTGGGCTAAAAAGCCCATTAAGGTGGACTGTTTTTGCTTTTAGCCCATTTGGGGGCCCAATAGGGGTAATTTGGTAATTTCACTTTCATTTTCTGATTATTTAGGTTAATATAAACTAGTTTGCAAGTTTTTATAATTTTTTATATTTTTTGGATTTTTAATATTATTTTAATATTATTTTATTATTATTTTTCAAATTTCACATTTTTGCACTTTTTATATTTTTCTTAGCTTAAATACATTAAAATAGGATTTTTTCAACTCTTAGATTAATTTTATCATCTTTAGATTAATTTTTATAATTATTTTAAGTTTTAATAGTTTTTAAATCATTTTAAATAGTTTTTCTTAGTTTAAAAATTTATAAAAATGGTTTTTAATCTTTTTAGGTCATTTTAGAGGTTTATCAATTGAAAAAACTTTATTTGGGCTTTTTAATAATTAATTTGATTTTTAGAGCTTTAATTAGCATTTAAAAATTAATATTTAATTAATTAAAAGGTTTGAAAAAGTTTTGATCATTGGTAAACTCTTAGTTTATTTATTTTGACTTTTGGTGAATTTTTGGTAATTTTTAGAATTAATTTTTATTTTTTTACTTTTTACGGTTTTACGTGTAGTCGTAGTAGTAATTCATTTCACGCCTTCGTCATCCTCTTTTCTCATCCCCTTCTAACCAATATTATTCTCAAACCTTGCTACGAATTATTCACACACATATACCTCCTTGGGAAACGAACTTGAACTTCATTAGGGTCATTTGTACACGGTTTTCCTAAACCGTCGTATTTAATACTTTCCCTATTTACCTCCTTTTCCTAAAGGTGTGGTAAAACACTGCAATCATTTTGGCGCCGCTGTCGGGGAGGTGTGTCGTGATTAATTTGTCTTGTTGTTTTTAATATTAACCATAAATAGTATTTGTATTAGTAGAAATCTACTAATACGTATTATCGGTTTTTTGGTTTTTCTTGTGAAATTATTATTACTATATTGTATTAAGTATCACAATCAATACCAAATATCTCCAAAAGTGTGAAAACACAACCTTAATTGGGATTTGATCTCCTAATTATTGTATTCGAATCTCAAACAAAAACAAAAAGGCAAAAATAGATAAATATTTTCGTGAAGCTCGATTTTGAAAAATACAAACTATAAGGTGGGTATAAGGCGGGTATTATAAAATATACCCTAAGGAAAAAGGCTCTTAAGTGCTTCGCGCCGCCTCGTTTCCCCACTTGCTTGTGAGTATTTTGAGATTGAAGGCTAATCGAGGGTTTTGCCGCCCAAGGTATTATTACGTATAATATATTTGCTTGGTTTCTTTGTGATTAAACCCTCTTGAACAATTTGGTTTTCACCAAAGTTCTAAAGTCATTCGAAGGCGTTCACTCCACGTGATCATTTTCATTCCTTTGAGGCTTCTTTAATCAAGAGTTTGATTCGAGGAGAGATTTGGTAGATTGTTGTCTACGAAGATACACCAAAATCCAAAAAAAAATTAAAAACAATCAAAAACACAAAAAAATTGAAAATTCTCAAAACACCCAAAAAGAATCTTCTTTGTTCACCTCCCATTCTTCGTGAAGTTTATGATCACTCGTAATCAAGCAAAACGAGCTCGTAAACGTCTTCAAAAGCAAGCAAATCAAGAGACGTTGATTGAAGAACAAACTCCAATTGTTGAACCTATTGTAGAACAAGAAGTCGTCATGGCTAATCGTACTATGATGGAGTTGCTACAAGCACCCACCGAGGGTTTTGGAGAGGCCATTGTGATTCCCGCTATCCTTGCGGAGAATTTTGAGATTAAGACGGGTTTAATGTCGATGTTGCAAGCAAATAAGTTTAGAGGTCATGAGAAAGACAACCCGCATTACCACATAAGGAATTTTAATCGTCTCATCGCAACTAGCAAGTTTAAGGATGTTCCACATGACGCCATTAAGATGATGTTGTTTCCATACTCGTTAGATGGACCCGCTAAAATTTGGTTTGAGAAAGAACCGCCAAATTCAATTTTGACATGGAGTGATCTCGTTTCTAAGTTTGTGAACAAATTTTTTCCACCATCTAAAACAACACATTTGAAAAATGAGATTTCAAGATTTCTACAAAGAAATAATGAAAGTTTTTCAATGGCATGGGAACGCTTTAAAGAAATGTTACATGAATGTCCACACCATGATTTTTCGGAATTACATCAAGTTGATACTTTTTATAATGGGCTTAATGATCATGAACGAGATTACTTGAATGCTGCCGCGGGTGGTAATTTTTTGTGCAAGACGACCGATGAAGCTTTAAAGATTATCGAGAATAGATCTAAGGTTTATAGCCCTCGTAACACACCGAGTGTTTCCAATTTGGGTTCGTCATCATCGTCATCATCTCGTAGCATTAATGCCTTACATGATGAAGCTAATGAGGAAAATCGGTTTTTCGATAGATTTGCTAATCTTATGACTCATTGGAAAGCTCAAGAGGCTTTGAATTCCGCTTCGGTTAAAGCGGTTGAAAAGAGTTGTTTGTCTTGTGGTGGAGCTCATGATCTTTCCGAGTGCATTACCGCTGGTGGTATAACTTCGAGTGCTTACGTAGCAACGGGAACTTATAACCAAAACGGCCAAGGTTCCCGCCCAAATCAAGCTCCACCAAATCAAAATGCTAATAACTATCGAAACAACAATCAAGGTGGTAATTATCAAGGCAATTCACGTAACTACAACAAAGGGAATTATCAAAGTGGGAATGGACAAGTTACTAATCAAAACCAAAACCGTGATTTTTAAAACACTACACAAGGTTTTCAAAATGCTCACACTAAAAATATTCAAGGAGAATTTTTGGATTATGCTAAAGCAAATGATGCTAAGTTTGATAACATGCAACGTGAGATGATTAGCTTAAGATCCGAGTTGAAAAACGAGCTTAAAAACGAACTTGCTAATGAACTTAAAACTCATGCAAATAAAATGGAAGGAAATGTTCAACGTCTTCAACAAAATCAACAAAATATGGAACAAGGACAACATGAGATTAAGCAAGAATTGTTAAAAGCGGATTTAAGACAATCAAAATTTGAAGACCGAATGGCAAAAATGTTTGAAGCAATCATGTGTAAACCCTCTTCCTCGGGTGGTCTTCCTAGTGATACCATTGCAAACCCGAAGGGAGAAATGAAGGTTATTACTACACGAAGTGGCAAAACTTTCAAGGAACCAATCTCTCGTCCAAGTACTTCTACGGAGAAGGAAATCGAGAAAGAGCCCGAGGTGATGGTCGAAAAGGAGCATATTACAATCCCACGAAGTACCGCTCATACCATACCTACGGTTGAACCAATACCAATCATGGAACCCGAGATTCCAAGGCCGTTGCCTAATGTCCAACCCACACCACCCTTACCTTATCCTTCGAGACGAAACAAAGAGAAATTGAAAGAACGTAACAAACAACAAATCGACCTTTCTATAAAAATGTTTCAACAAGTGCATTTTGATGTGAGTTTAGCCGACGCGTTGTTATATATGCCTCGTTTCGCCTCCACTTTTAAAAGTATGATGAGCGATAAGGAAAAGCTTTCAAAGCTTGCTAATTGTTCTTCGGTTTATCTTAACCGCATACCGGAAAAAGTTGGTGACCCCGGAAAGTTTCTCATTCCTTGTGACATACAAGATATTAAAGAATGCCTCGCCTTGGCCGATCTTGGTGCGAGCATTAACTTGATGCCATTTTCCATTTGGAAATCGCTTTCGCTTCCGGCTCTTACTCCTTCGAACATGTCTATCGAGATGGCCGATCATTCTACAATTTTAGCATGTGGAGTAGCCGAAGATGTTTTCGTGAAAGTGGGGAAGTTCTACTATCCCGTTGATTTTATAGTAGTTGACATCCCCGCGGATCCTCAAGTTCCTCTAATTTTAAGTCGTCCATTTTTAGACACCTCGAGATCGCTTATCGACGTTCATGCAAGAACTATCACTTTGAGATTCAACGAAGAGGAACTTGTTATAAACGCTACTCAAAACTCAAAACCTTCTCATGTTTATGAAATCGCTACCATCAATCACATTGACTTAGTTGATGTGGTTTGCGATGAGTTTTCACAAGAAGTGTTAGGTTTTTCCGATAGCTCGTCAAGTGGCAATCGCACTATTTTGGATCCGATTCTTGCTAATTATACACCAAATCTCACTCCATTCCAAGGAGGCGATTTTACTTCAAATGAAATCGAAAATGAAGATGAGGTGTTTATTAGTGATGATACTTCTATTCCACAATTTCTTCCACCGATGGAAGTTATGAGTGTTGAACCAAAATCTTCAATCGAGGAACGAATTGAAAGATCTTCCTTCTCACCTTGAATACGCATTCTTGGAAGGTGATGACAAGTTGCCGTTTATAATTGCAAGAGGTCTTGCTAATGATGAAAAAACCGAGCTCTTGAATGTTCTTAAAGCTCATAAAGGGGCAAGTGCGTGGAAAATTTCCGACATTAAGGGTATTGACCCAAAATTTTGTACTCACAAGATTTTAATGGAGGAGGACTACAAACCCGCAATTCTAAGTCAAAGAAGGGTAAACCCCAAAATTCACGATGTCATTAAAAAGGAAGTGTTAAAACTCCTTGACGCGGGAATGATTTATCCTATCTCCGATAGCCCATGGGTGAGCCCAATCCATTGTGTCCCTAAAAAGGGAGGAATGACCGTTGTGCCAAATGAAAACAACGAGTTAATTCCCACTCGTGTTATGACCAGTTGGAGGGTGTGTATTGACTACCGAAAGTTAAATGACGCCACTCGTAAAGACCACTTTCCTTTGCCCTTCATGGATCAAATGTTGGAGCGACTCGCGGGAAATGAATTCTATTGCTTTTTAGATGGTTTTTCCGGTTACTTTCAAATCCCTATCGATCCTCGTGATCAAGAGAAGACTACGTTTACGTGTCCTTATGGAACATTTGCTCATCGTAGGATGCCTTTCGGACTTTGTAATGCACCGGGTACGTTTCAACGGTGTATGATGGCAATTTTTCACGATATGATCGATAAGTCGATGGAAGTGTTTAAGGATGACTTTTCGGTGTTTGGCAATTCGTTCACGTCGTGTTTATCTAATCTCGAGCAAATGTTAAAACGTTGTGAAGAAACCAATCTTGTGCTTAATTGGGAAAAATGTCATTTCGTGTGTAAACAAGGAATCGTCCTAGGACATAAGGTCTCGAAATGAGGAATTGAGGTCGATAAAGCTAAGGTAGACGTCATCACCAAGTTACCTCATCCCAAAATCGTTAAGGGAGTTAGGAGTTTCCTAGGCCACGCGGGATTTTATCGTCGTTTCATCAAAGACTTTTCGAAAATCTCTCGACCTATGACACACCTTCTCGAGAAGGATGCTCCTTTTAATTTCAATGAGGATTGTGTTAGAGCTTTCGAAACTCTCAAAAGGAAACTTACCGAAGCTCCCATTCTTGTTGCTCCTAATTGGGAATTACCCTTTGAAATCATGTGCGATGCAAGTGATTATGCTATAGGGGCCGTCTTAGGGCAACGTTATGAAAAGCATTTCCGTCCTATCCACTATGCTAGTAAGACGATGACCGAGGCTCAATTAAAGTACACCATAATGGAAAAGGAATTCCTTGCCGTGGTCTATGCTTTTGAGAAATTCCGATCTTATCTCGTCTTAACTAAAAGCATCGTGTATACCGACCATTTGGCTATCAAGTATCTCTTAGCTAAGCAAGATGCTAAGCCGAGATTGCTTCGTAGGATGCTCCTCCTACAAGAATTTGATGTCACCGTGCTTGACAAAAAAGGAGCCTAGAATCTAGCGGTCGATCATCTCTCTCGTCTAGAAGATCCTCACAAAGATGTTTTCGAGAACAAGAAAATCACCGAAACATTTCCTCTCGAGACTCTCGGTGTTGTGAATTCTAAAGACACCACCCCATGGTTTGCCGACATTGCAAATTACCATGCGGGGAATTTCATAATCAAGGGTATGACGACACAACAAAAGAGAAAATTCTTTCGTGACGTCAAGTTCTATTTTTGGGACGACCCTTATCTCTTTCAGGTTTGTGCGGATCAACTCGTTCGACGTTGTGCTTTTGGTGCCGAAGCTTCTAATATCCTTAGAGCTTGTCACGAGGGACCCACGGGTGGTCACCACGGTGCTAATCTTACTGCTAACAAAGTGTTCGATTCCGGCTTCTTTTGGCCTTCTATCTATTGTGATGCACACGCACTTGTGAAGTCGTGTGATTCGTGCCAACGTCAAGGAAAATCGTCTCAACGTGATGAAATGCCGCAAAACAGAATTCAAGTGTGTGAGATTTTAGACATTTGGGGCATAGAATTTATGGGGCCGTTCCCATCGTCTCATGGTAACAAGTATATCCCCGTCGTGGTGGACTACCTTTCTAAGTGGGTGGAAGCTAAGGCTTTACCTACTAATCATGCTCGTGTGGTAGTGAAGTTTTTGAAGCAACTATTCTCTCGGTTCGGAACCCCTCGTGCTATTATAAGCAATCGTGGAACCCATTTTTGTAATGACCAATTCGAGAAGGTCTTAAAGAAATATGGAGTTACTCATCGTCTTTCTACGGCTTATCACCCGCAAACGAGTGGGCAAGTCGAGGTTTCGAACCGAGCTTTAAAGAGGATTTTGAAGAGCTCGATTGGAGAAAACCGTGCTTCATGGTCCGACAAACTCGATGACGCTTTATGGGCCTTTAGGACCGCTTATAAGACACCTATCGGTTGTACTCCTTATAATTTAGTCTATGGGAAGAATTGTCATTTGCCCATTGAATTGGAGCACAAGGCATATTGGGCCCTTAAGCATCCAAACTTTGACTTAAAGACCGCGGGAGATCACCGGAAAATACAATTGAATGAATTGGATGAACTAAGAGTCAATGCTTATGAAAATTCATTGATTTTCAAAGAAAAGACTAAAAAGTTTCATGATGCAAAAATTAAAAACCGGGTTTTTAACGTTGGTGATCAAGTGTTACTTTTTAACTCTAGACTTAAGATATTTTCCGAGTAATTGAAGTCTCGTTGGTCGGGTCCTTTCACCGTTACACAAGTGTTTCCTTATGGGACCATCGAGCTAGCTCAATATGATGGTCCTAACTTCAAGGTGAATGGACATAGGCTTAAGCACTACTTTGGTGGGGAAATTCCTTCAATGGTTGACCTCGACCAAGTCACCTTCCCCAATGATAATTAGCATTGAGGGGATTGAGTCGAACTCATGACTCGGTAATCAAAAACGAGGTGCCTCGTGGGGGAGATCCCATGCTTATCCTTTTATGCTTACTAATAACTAATGAGAGGGGATTTGTGCCCTTCCAACTCGTTGTCTCGTGGTTGTTTGTGATTGTGTTATCTAGATCATCATCATTTACGATTGAAGACTCTCGTGTTCGTTTACGTGAGCCTCCATCGTTTGCTTGAAGAAGTTTTTCACGAATCCAATGACATATCCTTTATTGTTCTAACAATTATCTTTTAGCATACTTAATAAACTGCTTTAGATATTGTTGATCACCCTTTCCATGCTAGATCCTAAGCATTCGATTCTTCGTCTCTAGTATGGGGGTGCTCCACCTTTAGACTTGAAACATTGAGGACAATGTTTACCTTTAGTATGGGGGGTGAATAGATACTTGCTTTGCTACGCCCTCACGTTTTCCAACTTTTAATGTTTTGTTTTGTTGCTAATAAGGCTAAAAATGGCCCAATTTTAAAATTTTTTTTAAGACACGAATGTATATTTTCCGATGGGTAGAATAAGAGCTAATTTTTGACTTGATGGGCATTTGGATCCATTTACATTCCTTAACCCGCTCAATTCAAGTTTTTCTAGACTTTTATATAGGGAACTTTAAAACGCGAAAGTCTTAGCTCATACGGGTTAAGAACAAGAACTTTTCGCAAGTTCCTATAAATGATCCTAGAAAGTCACTTATCAAGGGAACTATAAAATGAATTCTCTAAACTTGAAAAAGTCCAAGAAAGTGCAAGATCCTATAGATGGCTTGAAAACCCAAAACTTTGATTTGATATAGTCTTAACGAAAGCTAATCCAAATTTGGCTAAATTTTGACTTGCATGGCTAAGTATTCACGAGTCTCTTTAATTAGAGGTCTTTATATAGTGAAGAACGAGAAGTGATAGAGTTAGACAAGTGATCATGCTAAACGTAGAACATGAAAATGTTCTTTCAAAAACTCATATGTTTTTAATTGTGGCTTTTTCTTCCCATAAGATCAATGCATTAGGAATAAAAATAATTGCAATAAGTAAGGTCGTACGATTTGAAAGGTTACTTAGCCTCTAGCGCAAAATCGTTTAAAAGTTGCTCGGGGTTGAATAGAGTTCATAACCAAGGCATAACTTATTGAAGCGGGACGCGAAGATTGGTGAAGATCCAAAAAGGCCCTAACAAGGCATGAGGAGCTATATTTTGTTGCTAAAGATCCAAGATGATGTGAAGTATCATTATTCCTAAAATCAATATGAAGGATCGAGACACTCGACGAAAAGCAATTACTCCCCTAAAGATCATGGAGAAAGTCTATCCAAAAAAACCCTAACAAGGTATGAGGATAAATATATCCAAGTCCGAAAAGGAGGCGGATCGTTGTATATCAAAATCCAAAATAAAGATTGAAGAAAAATGATGAAGTCGTGGTCCAAATATGAAGAATCTCTCAAAGATGTCAAGTGAATAAATTCCAAATATATGAAGAGAAGACCATAATTTCAAGAACGTCTTCCCAAGATTTGAAGTATGAAGTACATGCCAAATATCGGTCCGAGAAAGGTCTCAAATCGTGAAACGAGTTATGCCAAGATATGAACTTAAGGAGATACACGAGAAGCCGTTTTAAAAGATTTTGTCCTTCGGCTAACTATCGATTAAATCGTGCTACTTTTCTTTCGGACTAATAACTACTCAAATAAGTCAATATGAATCACTTGTGATCCATGACAAATAGTTAAAAAATTCTAGTAACCCATTTCCTTTTATAATAACTAGGATTGCGGGGAGAAAAAGTATTACACAATTTGGACGTATGAGTAGTGTTAGCATTGTGACTTGTACCAACAATGATCTTGTTTTTGCACTTAGCATGGAATGTATGACAGTCAAGGATGACGAAGTTTGCTCTAAGGGACATTTACTTGGGTCTATTCTTTAACCCTAAAAGTCACATTCGTGATGAAAATCATACAATAGGTCTTTACACATTCTCGTAGTATTGTTGCAAGTCTTTTACTTTTCAATAAAGGGTAATAAAATTGAATTTTGGTGATGCTTAGATACTTTATTCTAGCATCGCGTGAGGGCACGACAATGGCTTAGTATGGGGGAGTGATGAGATGGCATTTATACATGATCTCATCGTTCTTTTCGGGCTATAAATGCATAAAAATGTCATAAATTACCATATATATGCTTGTGTTTGTTTACATGTGTATTTTAGGTATAGATATCGTGAAAAAGACAAAAGATCACAAGAAACAAGTAAAAACGGACACGAGAAACGAAGCCGTACAAAGAACCGGGCCCTAATTCATGAATTATCCAAGATTTACCCTTGAAGACTTGAAGAAATACAAGATTGATCCTCAATGAATGAAGAAATGACACTTAAAACCCTTGTGAAATCATAATTACAAGTTTGGTCCCTTAAGTTTGTCAAAATTGCAAAAAGGTCCTTAAACTTTGAAGAAATGGCAAGATTAGTCCCTTAACTATTCAACATTGTCAAATATGGTCCCTCATGAAGGCAAACATCTATTGAAGACCTTTGAAGATCAAGAGTGTCCAAAACCAGCCCTTTAAATATCCAAAAATGACAAAAACAACCCTTAAAACCTTTTTGGAAAAGTTTGGTGGCAAAAGTGTGAAGAATGGAAGTTTGTTTGTGAAGAGAATTCATTTTTAAGGCTGAAAATCTTATTATACATATTTTCCCAAAGAAGAAGGACTGCTTTTGCCCAATTTCAAACATTCAAACGAATATTGCGCCAAACACTTAATTTTCCCCCATTTTCGGATCAAAAGTTACCACTGTTCACCATGATGAACCTAGTAACTCTCACCACTTAAACAAAGGGTAAACTTCAATTACCCTGGTACACGTTTGATTCACCTCACTCTAAACCTATCCCAACAACAAAATCCCTCTTCTCCACTCACCAAGGACCCCACACCCAAACCCGTTCCACCTATCACATGACAACTTCCTCTAAGGAATGCCACCTGTCAAGATCAATGATTTACATTCATTCTCTGGCCAAAAGCATAAATGAACACTCAGGATCAAATTGGACAGCTCATATCAACGATTCGTCTAGAAGCACTCAAGGGCACTTTTGAGAATTCACATCTAGGGTTTATGAATAGTGTTATGTATGCATTTGCCTATAAAAGGATACCTCAAACTTGAGAGTCCCTTTGTTCTAGATTTTGGCTATAATCTTTGTAATTCCTTTTTATTTAAATAAAATTTGAATTTCCTAAATATTGTGAAATCTCTTTTGTGTTTATTAAAAGTTGGTGTATGAATAGCTGAAATCTGTGTTCCATTTAATGTTATAGACCTTCCTTAATCTTGTGGTTAAGGTACGTCTATGTTTGTAAGGTTTTCAAAGGTTCAAAAACCTTGAAATCCGTGTTACTATTTTGGTTATTATCTTGTACTAACCCTTAGCCAAAAGCCTTAAGCTCCTTCAAGCTTGATTGACACCAAGCCTGAGAAGAGTTTTAAGCTCTTGGTTGAGTTGTTTGCTCATTTGTGTTGAAGAACCATCATAATCAAAACCTTGTTCTACTTTGAACATCAGCAGGTTTTGATCTTCCTTTTTGAAGAACGTTGGTCTTGTTCTAGTTGTTGAACAAGGTCCAAAGAGCATAGCTGGTCCTCCTAGGATGTTGTGGAGGACAGGTATAATCCCTTGTTTATGTTTCCCCTAAAAAATTTCTTTTTATTGCCTGTTTTTGATTTTGGACTGTGATTTTGTGTTCTTGTGTTTGAGGTTGTGATTTTTGTGTTTGAATCCGTTAGTTGTCATCTAGGAAGTGTGTTTGAATCATAAAATCAGTAGGTTGTTAGTTGGAATCACAAGTTGCTTTGAAAAGTTGTTGATTAAGGGTTGTTTGGGTTAACAACCTGTTTTGGATTTGTGTTATTTTGAGGTTGTGCTTTGTGGTGCTTTGTGTTGGAACATATCTCATAAGTGCTAAGTGATATTTATAGGCAAGCTCCTGTGCATATAAACACCTAGAATCAACAATAGGCTCTAAAATCTTGTAAACTTGTTGAAATTGGATGTGGTTTAAGGGACACCTAGTTCTAATCATAGACTAGGGTTAACAAGTGATTAAACCTAGTTAGTTACATCAGGGAAGTAGGATTTGAGTGTTGAATTTGGATCTTTGGTCATTTATATCAGCAAAGTATGCTATTGTTCTTGAACTTCATATCAGCAAGTGTAATATGCTTTGATCTTGTTCCATACTTTGATTCAGTGATTGATTTAAGTTTGTTTGTGCTTAATAACAGTTTACATAGCTTGTGTATGCATCTGGTTGAATTTGGAGTGCTATTTCTAGCTTAAAACTGCTTAAGTGTTCATAACTGCTTAATATCCATGTCTGTGCTAGATATGAGCATTGTTTGATATTTCTGTGCTAATTGGTGATACTGAAGTGTGTTTTTGTGCTTGATTGTGACTCCTTGTGATTAACTGATCACTTGGGTGCCCTTGTCTTCCAATAAAACAAATAGAATCTCTCTAAAATCAAAGGTCATATAGTCAAGGCAATGGGAACTAGTTCCTACTGAAAGTTCCCCTCCTAGTGTTAATTGGACATCAGCTTATCAATAAGCTATTCTAGCTTATTTTAACCAGCAACAACTAGGATTTTGTAATAGGTGCTCATCATTTGACCCATTTGTTCATACTGGAGCAATTGGTGGGTTGACTTTAGGGTTTGACTAGAAAACCAACTTAATTGACTTTTTCATAAGTGCTTATTGGCTTATTCCAGCTTATTGGTTTTTCTTATTGGATTTTGGTTTATTGATTTGGCTTATTGAAGTCATTTGTAACATTTTGCAAGTTGAATCAAGTCCTGAGGTGCCCTAGATCTCAAACCCGACTATTTTGTCTTTTAGTGGATTTGTACTTTGCTTATTTCTGGCTTATTGAGTGTGCTTTTTCAAAATTTCTTTTTATAGATCTCTTTAGTATCCCAAAAGAAGGTTGTGTGTCAAATTAGAGCTTATGGCATTAGCTTATTGCTTAATGGGCTTATTGGCCCAATAAGGATAAGCTGTTTGTTCATTAATCTGTGATAAGCTCACTTTCAGCTTTTGGGCCTTCAGAGTTTTGTGTTTAGAATTATATTTTGAGTCAGATAGTGCTTTTCCAAGTCATTTGGGCTTATTTTGACTTTTTGGGCTAAAAAGCCCATTAAGGTGGACTGTTTTTGCTTTTAGCCCATTTGGAGGCCCAATAGGGGTAATTTGGTAATTTCACTTTCATTTTTTGATTATTTAGTTTAAAATAAACTAGTTTGCAAGTTTTTAGAATTTTTTAGAATTTTTGGATTTTTAATATTATTTTAATATTATTTTATTATTATTTTTCAAATTTCACATTTTTGCACTTTTTATATTTTTCTTAGCTTAAATACATTAAAATAGGATTTTTTCAACTCTTAGATTAATTTTATCATCTTTAGATTAATTTTTATAATTATTTTAAGTTTTAATAGTTTTTAAATCATTTTTAAACAGTTTTTCTTAGTTTAAAAATTTATAAAAATAGTCTTTAATCTTTTTAGGTCATTTTAGAGGTTTACCAATTGAAAAATATTTATTTTGGCTTTTTGATAATTAATTTGATTTTTAGAGCTTTAATTAGCATTTAAAAATTAATATTTAATTAATTAAAAGGTTTGAAAAAGTTTTGATCATTGGTAAACTCTTAGTTTATTTATTTTGATTTTTTGGTGAATTTTTGGTAATTTTTAAAATTAATTTTTGTACTTTTTACGGTTTTACGTGTAGTCGTAGTAGTAATTCATTTCACGCCTTCGTCATCCTCTTTTCTCATCCCCTTCTAACCAATATTATTCTCAAACCTTGCTACGATTTATTCACACACATATACCTCCTTGGGAAACGAACTTGAACTTCATTAGGGTCATTTGTACACGGTTTTTCTAAACCGTCGTATTTAATACTTTTCCTATTTACCTCCTTTTCCTAAAGGTGTGGTAAAACACTGCAATCTGTACTTGACACTTAACAAATAATTCCCAACAATCCTACCCTAAAAAAGAGATTATAACTTGTTGTCTTCTTGTTTCTCTTGTACTGGATGTATAAAAATACATGTCTTCAGTCTTTCCTTCATCCTGGGATTGAACTTGGTAATTTGTATTTGTATCCAACTGAATGTAGCCAAACACTTCAAATGTAGATCTTCTTCTGATAAGATAATCTTCAAACATCATGAATATCATCTTTGTCGTCAAAACTATGATCTTCTTGTGTCTTCTAAACATTCATTCATCTTTGCAGTATCAGTTATTGTCTTCTTGAGTTTAATCTTTGAACTCTGAATCATGAACCTTTGTCTTGATTTGATGAGACCAAACCTTCTAAGTATTTTTCATTAAATACTTCTTTTCTTGCAATCTTCACACCTGAAATAAAACAGTTAACAATAAACACCAATCTGTATTGGCTTTATGATTTTTAGCAAATCACCAGCTATCAACGGATTTGATAAATTCTTTACCAGTTAGCCCTACACTCTGGAATAGCCAATACTTTATTCATAAAGAATAAGGTGTAATGAAAAACCTTATAATTTTTGGTAAATTTTCAACCATCAACGGATTTGATGAAGTCTTTACCTAGTACCGTTCGTCTAGGACTAGCCAACTCTTTGTCTCGAAACAAGGTGAGTTAGAACCATATAGTTTTTAGCAAACTACCAGCTTTCAACGGATTTGATAAGTCTTTACCACAAACCGTTTGCTTATGGACTAGCCAGTTCTTATGTGTCTTACACATGGTGAACTGAGAACCATTTGTAAAGTGTGACTGGAAGTCATACACTTAAGGCTCTTTCTCAGCTACTTCCTTATCTTTCAAATCCTTGATTTGTTGTTTAACCATTCTGATCAACTCCAAAGCATCAACAGATTCTTCTGTAACTTCCAATTGTTGTTCTAACATCCTTTCCAACAATTTTCTTTTGAAAGGGTAAGTTTTCTCTTGCAACATATAGTATGTAACATCCTCTACATCCAAAATATGCAATCCACATGACGTGTAATATCTCTAGTAACTAGGAACCTGATTCTCTAATTCCTACAACATTTCTTGATCATAGTTATGTGGCTCATACATAAAGAGAAATTCCCAGTATAATAGTGACACTTCAGTTTTACCTGTACTGGCTTCTTGAACTAACCTTGAAAGATCCTGAATATCTTGTCTGTCAAGAATATGAAGAATATCCTCCAAAACTCTGAATACTCTTGTTGTGCCATCAGTTCTCTGAATTCCATGAGCTTCAAGTCCTTGATCTGTAGAGTAAATCCATTTAGCAATAGATGCTTTCTTTCCAAAAATCTCTGTATAAATACATTGATCTTCAAAATTTACAATCTTCAAGTACTTCTTTAAACTCTCATCATCATCACTATCCTCTGCTGTTGTTTTAGCTTTATTGGCTTTCTTCTTTGTCTTTGTTGACCTTTTCCTTTTAACACCCTTGGAAATTCCTTCAAGTTCTGTTGAACCCTATTCTAAGTTTGTATGTACCGTCTCCTCAATATGTAATGTTGTATGTACTGTTGACTGTGTATGTACTGCTTGTACATTCTCAGTCTGTGCAATGTCTTGAGTTTCAACTCCTGTATTCATTCTTTGAGCAGTCTCTTCCTCATTTGAACTTACCTTCTCCCTTCTATTCTTCCTCACATAAGTGGTCTTGATAGGTGGAGATGTGTTTGTAGGTTCAGCAGTACTTGGCTCAATTCTAGGAGCACTACCAAATTGTCTTTGTTGTTGCAGATGTCTCTTAAACTCTTCAACAGCTTTTCTATCTACTTCAGATCCAATCTCAACATACTTTGCTCATACAAAGTCTTGATTTCTTCAAAATTCTTCTTGACCAGCTGAATATGAGTAAATCCCTTAACTTTCTTAAGAAAATTCATCATCTGATTTCTAATCTGCATAGTAGTTGGAGGCTTAATCTTTTCTTTTCTTCTCTTTTCAGCAAAGAATCTTTGTTGCTCCCTTACCAGATCATCAATCAATTTTGATTTCTCTTCATCATCATATACATCTCTCTC
Organism: Glebionis coronaria; assembly: GCA_025667525.1. Lineage (NCBI taxonomy): Eukaryota > Viridiplantae > Streptophyta > Magnoliopsida > Asterales > Asteraceae > Glebionis > Glebionis coronaria. Next base: position 445,474,202 of record CM046874.1, read on the forward strand.
TTCAGCTATCAATGAGTCTGCAAGAAGCTCACTTGCATGTATTTCACCTTGAATCCTCTCATACTTTTGTATGTTCTATTCTTGTTATATTCTTTTGGCTTCTTGTAAATTCTGCTTTGCTGTAAGTTCTTCCTGTATATCATTTTCACGAATTTGTGCTTTCATTCTATAAGAAAATTCCTCATCATGGTCTATTTGATTAAATCTGTACATGACTTTGTTTATATCATCATCTAAATCACTTTCAGCTTCAGATTCTGATAATAATTTCTTCTTCCCATTATCTTTTAGATCAATCTTAGGTAGCTTCTTCTTCAGCTTGGTAGCTTTATCCTCATTAGCTTGCTGTTGAATAACTATACCTTTAGTAGGGTGTGAAGCTTGAACTTTCTTACCTTTAATTTGATTCTTTTTTGCAAGAACTTCTTGTTGTGTCTTTTTATCTACCTCTGCTTGTTTAGTCTTCTTTCTTAAATCAAGCAGCAATTGGGCTAAAGTCTCATCTTCTCCAAAAGGAGTTTGACTTTCTAGTGAAGAATGATCATCAGCTGTACATGCAATCGGCTTAGTTGGCTTAGCAGTACTTGGGTCCTCAACAATGTCAGCAGTACTTGCAATCGGCTTAGTTGGCTTAGCAGTACTTGGATCTTCAACAATGCTGATTTCACCAGTATTAGAAACACTTGTTTCTTCAATCACTTGTGTATCCCCAAATACTTTTTCTTCCATAGAAGCCATCATATCAACTTGCACTTCTTCAGTCTTATCTGATTTATTGCTTTGTGGTGATGGAGTAGGAAACTGAACATTAATTTCCTCCAACTTCTCATAGAAAGCACTCCAATTTTTGTGAAGTGGTGATTGAGGTGATAGTTCTGGCTGAGTTACCAATGTTACATCAACTTGTGGCTCCTCTGGAGTAGGTTGTGGTTCTTGCTGCTGAATCTCCATATCTGAAGGTCCATCCACACCAGTCTCTAAACCAGTTCCATCTGCATAAGTCCCCATGACATCTGTATCTAATTCAAAATTGATGTCATTACCAGATATCTTTGTCTGATTATCAGAAGAAGGTGGTTGTCCTTCATAATTCCTCCCCTGTTTGGTTGCATTCAGTTGCCTTTTCTTGTGGTTCCTGAATCTTTGCTTCTTGATTGCAGTTTTCTAAATAGATCTATGTTGCCTCATCCAAGGTGACACTTTGTTCCTTAGCTTGATTAGGCTAGCTTCCATTTCATCAATTTTCTTGTCTTGAACAAGATTTTATTTTTGCAATACCTGTACCTGTTGGGACAAACTTGTACACAAAGTAGTTAAATTTGCAACATCCACCATCTCTGGTGCTTGTGCTTATGGTGAACCACTAGCAGCAATAGAAGCAGCAGGTGTGTGGATCATCTCATCAGTGTTTGGTGGAACACCAACATTGTGAGAAGAAGATTGTGAATCTTCTAGGGAATGGGAACTCTGGTGAGAAGGAGTTTGCTGAGAAGCACTAGCATTGCTAGGTTCCTCACCTTCTTGATTGGCAGGTTGGGCTAACATATGAGCAAACAATGGTGTTACTGTTCCTGTAAAGGCCTTGCCTTGTTTGGTCAAGAAAGAGAAAGTTCTCTTTGTGAATGTAGGAACATCCCATGTATCAGTTAACTCTGTTAGGTTAGGTATTTGGTCACTAACTAAAGTCTGAATAAATCTAGGATACATCAAAAACTTCTTAGTCCCTTCCAAATTCCTAGTCATGCCTTCAAAAATTAATTTTGAAAAATTAAAAACCCTGTTATTTGCTAGACAAACACCAGCTGATGCCAATGCAGCAGGAATTTGATCAAAAGATGTACTTTTGGAACTTAAACAGTGAATAATAGCATGAAAAAGAAATTTCCATTGAGCTGAAAATAATGCTTTAAAGAAAGTAAGACTTTCCCTACTACCTCCATAGCCCATGGCTGCAAGGCCATCATGAATCTCTGTATTGTTAAGCATACTAAGTCCATTTTAATCATTTAATCTCAAACTTGCTCGTAGCAGTACCTCAGTTACATATATGTTTCTATGATTCACCCTAGCCTTTATGCAAGGTTGATTAAACCGAGTACCTAATACAGCAGTATTCCAAAATTGTTCAACAATGGAAATAGAGACAACTGGACTTACAGTGAGTGCAAAGCGAACATGACTTCGAGATAGGAAACCAAGCATCTCATGGAAACCAAGAGAGTCATCATTCATAGAAAGATTCGCAACTAAATTATGTTTAGGGATTACTTGTAAAGCAGCCATTATTATTTTTGATGATCGAAAGATTAGAGAGAAGGTTATAGAATCAAAAGATAAAAATAAAAGATTAGGGGAATCAATTGTGTAATTGGGGTAAGTATTTAAGTAAATAACAAACCCAAGCGCGAAGAAACCGCCAAATTTACAAAAGATACCCTTAGCGGTACAACAGACATGTAGCGGTACATGGAACATAAGCGGTACTTGGATTTGTGCTAGCGGTACTTGGATTGACAACGATACCTCACAATTTTGAACAGTTCATGCTTTCCACTAACAATGTAACCTCTTTTATCTTTTTCTATTAACCTGCAATCAAATCAAAAACACAAAACATAGACTATACGATAAAAATTATAAAATTTTTTACAGCTATTACCTCCCCTCAACATATGCAGCATGTTATTGGTTAAGCATTCCAATTTGTGTCACCAAGAATTCAAATCTCTTTGCATCAAATGCCTTGGTCAACAAATCAGCTACATTGTTGTCTGTATGAATCTTCAAGACTTAAATAAGCTTTTTGTCATAAACATCTCTTATAAAGTGATGTCTTATTTCAATATGCTTGGTCTTGGAGTGAAATACTGGAATCTTGACAATGCATATAGTACTTTCATTATCAATGTAAATCTTGGTGTTCATGAAGTTAAACCCATAGTCCAACAATTGATTCTGAATCCAAAGTACTTGTCCACAGCAATGAGCAGCAGCTACATATTTAGCTTTAGTTGTACAAGTAGCAACAATGGTTTGCTTCTTACACTGCCATGATATGAGTCTTCTGCCTATGAATTGACAACCTCCTGTTGTGGATTTCCTATCATGATTAGCTCCAGCATAATCACTATCTGAGTAAGCTTCCAATTCAAAGGTGGAATCTCTAGGATACCATAATCCTAAATTGGGTTGACTTTTATAAATATTTAAAAATCTTCTTTACAACATGTAGATGTGACACCTTTGGATGAACTTGGAACCTTGAACAGGCACACGTAGCAAACATTATATCTGGTCTTGAAGCAGTAAGATACATCAATGAACCATACATGAAAATTTCTTGTATCCATACATGAAAATTTCTTGGCTTCAAAAGGTGTGTTTGTACTCCTTGTATCCATACATGAAAATTTCTTCAAGATTTCAGCAACATATTTATCTTGGCTGATAAATATTCCATCTTTCCTTTGTTTGACTTGCAGTCCCAAAAAGAAAGTTAGTTCTCCCATAGAACTCATTTGAAATCTTCCTTTCATCAAAGCTTCAAACTCTTCACACCATGTCTTCTTGGTAGAACCAAAAATGATGTCATTAACATAAACTTGAACTAGAATGATGTCTTTAGCATTCTTCTTGATGAACAGAGTTTTGTCAATGGTTCCTCTCCTATACCCATGTTCTAGCAGAAAATTGGATAAGGTTACATACCAGGCTCTTGGAGCTTGATGCAGACCATAAAGTTCTTTGATAACCTTGTAGACTCTATTGGGGAATTTAGGATCTATGATATGTGTGGAAACACCCACCCTTTTTACCACTTAATTACAATAATAACCGAGCCAAAACGTGTATTTTATGTCACTTATGTCGGAATTATGCGTGGTTTGTGTTTTTGTTGTGATTTAGGACGAAAAGGTGAAAAGTGGAGAAAACACAGGCATTTACGGGCTTTTATTGAAGAAAAAGATGAAAGACGAAGTCAAGAAGTCAAGAGTGCAAAAAGAATGGAAGTCCAAGACCAATTCTGAAGATTTATCAAAGAAAAAGTCAAAAGACGGAAGTTTATCAAAAGCCGAAAAACTCAAGTCAAATTTATTGAAGAATTAAAAGACGAGTTCAAAGAAATCCCGAGCCAAAAGTCATTAAAGTCCAAGATTAAATAAGATTTAAAGGCTTAAGGACTAATGGTGCAATTAACAAAGAGATTAAGAAGGAAGGGCCTAATGATGCAATTAAGAGAAAATGAAGGAGGGGAGGAAGCTTCCTAATCCTCCCCTATATATAGATTAGATGTTAATCATTTTCATTTTGTTGGCTAATAGTGACAATTAGTTCTTCCACCTTTAATTACCTTGTCATTTAAATACTTGTCAAATTTAATTTCCTTGTCTTGCACCTTAATTTCCTTTAATTTCAAGTAAGTTTCCATTTAATTCTTGTCAATCTTTACTTTGTCTTGTTAATCTCCTATCTACCTTTCTTAATCTTGGATTTTTATGTTTATGTTTATGTTCATGTTCATGTTCTTATTTTGATCCAAGTGGGTTTTGATTATTGTGGTTAGATTTGTTAGTTTTATTGATTTGGATAGTTTGTTTATGATTATTGGATGTTTTGTTATTAGTTTGGTTTAATCTTGTGTTTGATTTTGGTTAAATTGTGATTAGATTCGTGTATATTGTATTTCCCTGTTCTTCGGGGGTGTTTGTTTCTGTTACTGTGATTCCCAGGTATGTTCCGGATCAACACCAAGGAATTCCGAACCAAGAAGTTCCGGATCGACTCTTTGTTCATTCAGAAAACTTCCGAACCAAGGTTCCCCAGGCCAGAACTTCCGAATCAGAAAGTTTCGAATCAGGAAACTTCCGAGTCAGAAAGTTCCGGATCAAGGTTTCTTGTTCATTCGGAAGTATTCCGAACCGATTGAAGTTCCGAACCAGCAAGGCTAAGTTCTTCATTCGGAACATTCGGAGTTCCGAACCAAGAAGTTCCGATCCAAGTTCTTTTCATTCTGAACATTTCATTCGGAAGTATTCCGAACCAAACTTTTGGAGACATTCCGGATCAAGGACTTCCGATCCAAGAAGTTCTGATCCAATTAAGTTCCGAACCAAGGGTTAACTAGAAACTTCCGAACCAAGGGCTTTGAATCAGCAGAAGTTCTGAACGAAGGATTGTTTTGGATAAGTGACATATTCGGAATAATTTGTTCCGGATCAAGGATTTTGGTAATATTCCGAGCGAATAAGAATCATTCTGAACGAAGGTGACATTCCGGATGAGTGATTGTTCCGGACGAAGGATTGTTCCAAATGAGCTGTATTCAGGTTCTTTTTAGTTTTTGTCTTTGATTTTTAATTTCAAGCTTTATTTTTCCCGCCTTTTTCATTAGTCGCACTTTAAGTTTTCTTGCCTTAGATTTATTTTAGTCTTGCCTTAGTTTAAGTTTTAGTTGCGTTTTAAGTTTGACTTAGATAGATTTAAGTTTGCGTCGTTTACTTTAATTTACCTTTTAATTTCTCGTCACGCTTTTAAATACTTGCCCTTTACTTTAAGTTAGATTTAGATTTACTTCAACACCCTTTACTTTTTAGCCTTGCACATTTATTTAAAAACAACCAAATATATTTGTTTCACCAAAAACAATAGAGTCGTACTTTGAACCGGAAATCAATTCGTTAAGATATCGAGAACAACAATTGAACCTAGCAAAATCTCTTCATTAAAATGGCGCCGCTACCGGCTCTTTTCGTGAAGATTAACGGTTTTCTGTGAAAGACGCGTTGCTTTTTGGGATCTGTTCACTTATGAGCGTTATTTTCTTGCCTTAATAGAATTCAAAAAAAATCATAAAAATTAAAAATTGATAAAAATCCATAAAAATTAAAAATTTCAAAAAATCCAAAAAGATTCTATCTTTATCGTGTATATATATTGTCTTTGTGTTTGGTTTCTTTTTCTTTTACATTTTCAGGTGTATGCGTACTAGATCTTCTAATTATCAAGAGCCCGAGACTCAAGAAGATTTAAGTATGTCAGGTGTTAACAACAACAATAATCCACCGCACCTCAACAATAACAACAATGCTCTTCCACAGCCCGATCTTCGGACAATGGAGGAGCTTTGTCAACCTACCATGTTTGGACGAGGAGGACCGATTGCGCCGATGCAAATCAACGCTCCTGAGTTTTCGTTGAAGCACCACATGATTCAGCAAGTGCAAACTAACCCATTCCGTGGATTTCCTGATGATGATGCCAACAAACACCTCGACAAGTTCATTACAATCACCCAAAGCATGAAGCTGCCTGGTGCCACAATGGATGTTCTTCGCCTACAACTCTTTCCACATACTTTATCACATCACGCCGAGAAATGGTTTGATTGTCTTCCAAAGAATTCTATTCACACTTGGGATGACATGACTCAACGCTTTTTATCGCGCTACTTTCCACCATACATGGTCACGAGCCTTCGCAATCAAATCAGCGGTTTCATGCAAGATCCCGATGAATCTCTTTTTGATGCTTGGGAAAGATATGATGTCTTGATTGATCGTTGTCCAAACCACAACATGCTTCCAGTCACATTAATTGATACTTTCTACAACGGATTGACTTTTCGTGATCGTGATACGATTAATGCAGCCGCCGGTGGCACATTCATGAAAAGGAGACCCGAGGAGTGTAGAGAGCTAATTGAGAACATGACTACTCACCACAAAAACTGGGATTCCTCCGCTTCTTCAAGGAACAACCCGAGAGTCAATGTTTCTTCCACCTCAGCAAACCCTGATATGACCGAACTCACCCGCATGATGACTGAAATGAGCAAAAGTATCACGCTTCTCGCTCCAAACCAACAACAACAAGTAGTTAAAGCGGTTGCCAATCCTTGTGAAACATGCGACGGTCCACACTCATACACCGATTGTCCTTCTACTCAAGGAAATCCGAAAAATGTGTATGCAGCTTATGGTAATTATTCACCGGAAAATTACCAAGCTCGACCTCAAGGGGATAGAAATCTGCTGAGCTACCGGTCCAACAACTACCTTTCACCAGGTTTTTCTCCTTAAAACCAAAACCCCGCCAACAACTACAATAGAAGCAACCAAATCCCACCAAGAGCTTCTAATCCTTATCACCCACCCGCCCAACAAACCCCACCCATTAACCCCGATGTTGAAGCCATCATGAGAACCCAAGGTGAGAAAATCAAAAATCTTCAGAGCCAAATTATCAACCTGAAAGGAAATATCACCAAGCAATGAAATGAGATTAGATCCGAGCTTCGCGATAATATTCAATCCTCCTTCAGCAATCAAACCAATGATTTAAAGAATATGCTTGCTAGTTTCTTGCCCGCCGCTCAACCTTCTTCTTCGAGTTCTCTACCTTCAAACACCGTCACTAATCCGCGAGCAAATGTGATTGCTATTACTACTTGTAGTGGAATTACCATTGTCGATCCACCAATCCCACCCCCATCATCTACACCTCCTCCACCACCATTTATCCCTACTCCTCCTACACCTAGTATTAGTGTACCATTACCGTCTCCACCTCGTCATGACGATGTACCTAGGAAGGACCCTTCAACATCTGAACCTTTACCTGCTACACCTTCTACACCTTCACCACCCAAACCCAATATACCTTATCCCTCTCGTTTAGGCAAGACCAAAATGCTAACCAAGGATGACGCTGAAGTGTCACGCTATGTGAAGATGATCTCTCAAATGAACTTCAACATTAGCTTTCTTGAGGCACTTGTCCACATGCCGAAATTTGTCAAAGCATTCAAGGAATTGCTTAACAAGAAGGAGAAGCTGATTGAACTCGCCAACACACGCTTAAATGAAAACTGCTATGCAGTTATTCTTAAAGAACTTCCGGAAAAGCTTGGAGATCCCGGTCGTTTTGTGTTGCCTTGCGTTTTCAACAAAACTGAAGAATTTACTGCCCTTGCTGATCTCGGGGCCAGTATTAATTTGATTCCTTTGAGTGTTTGGAAAACACTATCATTACCCGACCTCACTCAAACAAAGATGACTCTTGAACTTGCAAATCGCACCCTCGCTTACCCCGTTGGTATAGCCGAAGATGTGTTCATCAAAGTTGGCACATTTACTTTCCCGGTCGACTTCGTTGTTGTTGATTATGAAATGGACCCTCGTATTCCTTTAATACTTGGTCGGCCATTCTTGAGAACCGGACGAGCTTTAGTGGATGTGGCCGAAGGTGAGTTAATCTTACGAGTCGGGATGATGCACAAGCGTTTAAAATGGGAAAGCTCACTAGTAAATCCTTTGGAGGCCGAGAATCAGTGAATATGATTAATGTGCATGATGACTTTGTTGTCTACAACAATCCTCTATTCGACTCTTGCATTGATAATCCACTTTTTCAAGATGATGTGGATGATTCTCTCTCCAATATAGAACCTTCTCCCATTTATGATTCTCCACCGGTCTTTGATGCTTATGATGATGATTCTAGCTCAGATTCGGATGATTATGATGACCTTACTTCTGAGTATCCCGATCTGCCTACATATGATGATTTTGATGAGGATGATACTCTTTCGAGCGATTCTTCACATGATGAAGATCCTCCGCCATCACTCGATCCTACTTTGGACGATTACTCATTTGAGGAAGACTTCTCTACGTTTCTCAACACTTACTTCCCTCATGAGAGTGATGCTCCTCCTTATGATTTTGAAGATTATCGTCTTGATCCTACTTTGGATTTGAAGAACATTCTTTCCAAGGAGAAGAAACCGGTCGACACCAATATCCGCAGCACATATGATGTAACACCTCTTTGTCCACCTTCTGAGGACGAGGTTGTGCTTCTTTGTGGATCTTCTTCCCATTCTGCTGAGCCTGAGTGCTATTTTCCCCTAAAGGAAAAGGTGTTCGACCCCGGTATTGAAATCTTTAAGCCATCTCAGTATCCACGTGATGAAATAAAAGGAAAAATCTTTGGAAATATTGAAGACATGCTTGCACCTCACCATACTTGCTCCCACCATGCTCCATCACTGCTTAAGGGAACCTTGCCTATTCTTCTTTGGCTTGCCTTGTTCGCCTTAAGCCTCTGCTATTTGATGGACGAAACATATGTCTTTGATCCTGGTGGATATGTTTTATGCTTCTTCCTATGATGATAAAGGCCGAGTCAGGCTCACGACTCGGTTATCAAAAATCAAGCGCTTCATGGGAGGAAACCCATGCATCTATCTTTTAGCTTTCTTTATCATAAGTGTAGGGGAGACCCGTTGGTTTGCTTTCCTCTCCTCTCTTCTTAATCAGGGATTCGAGCGCTCAATGATCCACTCTTGATGATTCTTGACGACCCGTGATTCCGTGTTCCACTTCTTCCCGGTTCTATCCTAAACTCTTTTCGATTCACTATTTTATATTTTCTCAATATATAAATAGGAATCTCTTTAGTTGTCTCTTCCTTAGCGAGATTTAAACAACGTGCACAATGTCCTAAGTGTAGGGGAGTTTACTCCCACATGCTTAAACATTGAGGACAATGTTTATCTTAAGTGTAGGGGGGACTTCTATCGAAGTTAAGTGGCCTTTTCCTTGTATTTGTCCTCATTTTAACCAGAAAATCAATTTTTCGATATTTTTCAAAATTTTTGATCTATTTTGGCCTATTAGTTTTTCCCTTTGTATAGTTATTTTCTTTCCTTATTAGAATAAAAGTTTAATAAAGTGGTTTTAATTTTCAAACGTTGTGAATCTTTTGACTCAACCCGAGTTTACTTATCTAAGTTACTCTAGCTAGTATCCTTAACGTGTTTAAGTCAAGTTTTGCTAGGCTTTTATATAGGGAGCTATAAAACGCGAAAGTTTTAACTCTCACGGGTTAAGAACAAGAACTTTTCGCAAGTTCCTATAATTGATCCTAGAGAGTCGTTTATCAAGGGAACTTAAAAATGCGATTTCTAAACTTGAAAAAGTCTTAGAATTTGCAAGATCCTATAGGCGACTCGAAAACCCAAAACTTTGATTTAATAGGCTAAGCATCCACGAGTCTCATTACTTGAGATTTTAAACTGTGGAGAACGAGAGATGATAGAGTCAATTATAAGTTTGGTATTCTTTCATGAATTTATGTGAGTTAATTATAAGCTTATTCTCCCATCGCTTGCTAATAAATTTATCTGCAATAAATAAGGTTGTACGATTTGAAAAGTTACTTAGCTTCTAGCCCAAGATCGTTTAAAAGTTGCTCGATATGGATTAGAGTTCATAGCCAAGGCATAACTTATTGAAGCGGGATGCGAAGATTGGCGAGTCCAAAAAGGTCTTAACAAGACATGAGGACTACATTTTGTTGCTAAAGATCCAAAAGTGATGTGAAGAATCATTTATCGAAAATCAATATGAAGGATCGAGACACACGACGAAAAGCAAAAACTCCCCAAAAGTCATGGAGAAGTGTATCCGAAAAGACCCTAACAAGGTATGAGGATAAATAGATCCAAGTCATAAAAGGAGGCGGATCGTTGTATATCAAAGTCCAAAATAAAGATTGGAGAAAAAAAAATGAAGAAGTCGTGGTCCAAGTATGAATCTCTCAAAACTTCAAGTGAAGAAAATCCTATTGTGAAGAGAAGGCCATTATTTCATGAACGTCTCTCAAGGTTTGAAGTATAAAGTCGCTGCCAAATATCGGTACGAGAAAGGTCTCAAATCGCGAAGCGAGTTATGCCAAGATATGAACTTTATGAGGTCCCGAGAAGCAGTTTTAAAAGATTTTGTCCTTTAGCTAACTATTGATTAAATCGTTCACTTTATTTTCGGACTAAATAACTATCGAAATAAGTCAACAATGCATCCTCGTGATCATTCAAGACAATAATAAAATATAAGAGATACACCTAGGAATAAAGGAGTCTAAGTGAGTAATTGGCCCACATCAGTTCGTGTTAGTCTACTAACTTATAATAACAATGATCTCGTTTTTAAGCTTGGTGTGGAGAAAGTGAAAACTTGAGGATGATGATTATTCATGACATTTCCAAAACCCAAGGTATGCTTTTGATTTCTTTACCTTGAATGTTTGTATTTTTCTATCTCTTTAATAAAGGCCACTATGGATTGATTATGATGAAAAGTGTAAACGTGCTTTGTAACTAATGCATTGCATGAGGACATTGCAATGGTCAAGTGTAGTGGATTTGATAGGTGTGTAAACACCCATCCTTTTTACCACTTAATTACAATAATAACCGAGCCAAAACGTGTATTTTATGTCTTTTATGTCGGAATTATGCGTGGTTTGTGTTTTTGTTGTGATTTAGGACGAAAAGGTGAAAAGTGGAGAAAACACGGGCATTTACGGGCTTTTATTGAAGAAAAAGATGAAAGACGAAGTCAAGAAGTCAAGAGTGCAAAAAGAACGGAAGTCAAAGACCAATTCTGAAGAATTATCGAAGAAAAAGTCAAAAGACGGAAGTTTATCAAAAGCCGAAAAACTCAAGTCAAATTTATTGAAGAATTAAAAGACCAGTTCAAAGAAATCCTGAGCCAAAAGTCATTAAAGTCCAAGATTAAAGAAGATTTAAAGGCTTAAGGAATAATGGTGCAATTAACAAAGAGATTAAGAAGGAAGGGCCTAATGATGCAATTAAGAGAAAATGAAGGAGGGGAGGAAGCTTCCTAATCCTCCCCTATATATAGATTAGATGTTAATCATTTTCATTTTGTTGGCTAATAGTGACAATTAGTTCTTCCACCTTTAATTACCTTGTCATTTAAATACTTGTCAAATTTAATTTCCTTGTCTTTCACCTTAAATTCCTTTTATTTCAAGTAAGTTTCCATTTAATTCTTGTCAATCTTTACTTTATCTTGTTAATCTCCTATCTACCTTTCTTAATCTTTGATTTTTATGTTTATGTTTATGTTCATGTTCATGTTCTTATTTTGATCCAAGTGGGTTTTGATTATTGTGGTTAGATTTGTTAGTTTTATTGATTTGGATAGTTTGTTTATGATTATTGGATGTTTTGTTATTAGTTTGGTTTAATCTTGTGTTTGATTTTGGTTAAATTGTGATTAGATTCGTGTATATTGTATTTCCCTGTTCTTCGGGGGTGTTTGTTTCTGTTACTGTGATTCCCAGGTATGTTCCGGATCAACACCAAGGAATTCCGAACCAAGAAGTTCCGGATCGACTCTTTGTTCATTCGAAAACTTCCGAACCAAGGTTCCCCAGGCCAGAACTTCCGAATCAGAAAGTTTCGAATCAGGAAACTTCCGAGTCAGAAAGTTCCGGATCAAGGTTTCTTGTTCATTCGGAAGTATTCCGAACCGATTGAAGTTCCGAACCAGTGAGGCTAAGTTCTTCATTCGGAAAATTCTGAGTTCCGAACCAAGAAGTTCCGATCCAAGTTCTTTTCATTCGGAACATTTCATTCGGAAGTATTCCGAACCAAACTTTTGGAGACATTCCGGATCAAGGACTTCCGATCCAAGAAGTTCTGATCCAATTAAGTTCCGAACCAAGGGTTAACCAGAAACTTCCGAACCAAGGGCTTTGAATCAGCAGAAGATCCGAACGAAGGATTGTTTTGGATAAGTGACATATTCAGAATAATTTGTTCCGGATCAAGGATTTTGTTAATATTCCGAGCGAAGAAGAATCATTCTGAACGAAGGTGACATTCCGGATGAGTGATTGTTCCGGACGAAGGATTGTTCCAAATGAGCTGTATTCAGGTTCTTTTTAGTTTTTGTCTTTGATTTTTAATTTCAAGCTTTATTTTTCCCGCCTTTTTCATTAGTCGCACTTTAAGTTTTCTTGCCTTAGATTTATTTTAGTCTTGCCTTAGTTTAAGTTTTAGTTGCATTTTAAGTTTGACTTAGATAGATTTAAGTTTGCGTCATTTACTTTAATTGCCCTTTTAATTTCTCGTCACCCTTTTAAATACTTGCCCTTTACTTTAAGTTAGATTTAGATTTACTTCAACACCCTTTACTTTAAGCCTTGCACATTTATTTAAAAACAACCAAAAATATTTGTTTCACCAAAAACAATAGAGTCGTACTTTGAACCGGAAATCAATTCGTTAAGATATCGAGAACAACAATTGAACCTAGCAAAATCTCTTCATTAATCTACAAAACCTGGAGGTTGTGAGACATATACCTCCTTTGAAATAGTACCATATAGAAAGGTACTTTTCACATCCATTTGATAGACTATAAATCCCATATATGATGCAAAGGCCAAAAATAACCTAATGGCTTCTATCCTTGCCACTGGTGCAAAAACCTCATCATAGTCTATCCCTTCTTCCTTTCTATAGCCTTGAGCAACAAGTCTTGCCTTGTTCCTCACAACAACCCCTCTTTCATCCTTCTTGTTCCTGAAGACCCATCTTGTACCAATTACTCTTTTACCTGAGGGAAGATCCACAAGAATCCAAACTTTTTGTAGCTCAAATTGTGTTAATTCTTCTAGCATGGCATCTACCCAACTTTCTTCATCAAGAGCCTGAGAAATATTTTTGGGCTCTACTTGAGATAAGAAACAGGCAAACAAACAATGCTGAGTAACTTTATGATTTGTTCTCTGCTGTTGTTTGACATAACTCACAAGTGCATGAGTTTCAATATTGGTTTGCAGTTGTTTTCTGGTTTGTATAGCAGATTTGGGATCTCCAATAATCTGGGTAGTAGGATGGTTGTTGTTGACTTTATGAGTGGGAATAGAACTGACTGGAATTTTAGTTTCCAAATTGTTGAAATCAGTTACTGCACCCTGCTCATCATAGGAAGCTTTGGAGAAGATTCCTTCAGCTAGACTAGCATATAAGTCTTCATCGTCCAATGCTTGTAAAATCTCTTCTAGTGAGTCAACAGATTTGGTAGATTTTGACTTAGAAGTACTTGTAGATGAAATACCGCTAGGTATAGTATGTACTGCTGAGTGTTGTGACTCAAAAGATTCTTCTCCTGAATGCTTACTAGAAGATGTAGCATTCTTTTCTTGATCTTGAAGCCTCTGATGCTCCTGGGAGGCTTGATCATCATTTGATGGCATGGTTTGCTTCTTGGGAGTTGCAGACATGAGAGTAACAGTAGGCATGTTGGGCACATAGACATGAACATCATCATCTGATGAAGAAACATCTTCTTGAGTACCTGCATTAGTTGCACTTGACTCCTCACCTGCATTGTTAGTTTGACAATCCTTTTGCAAAGAATAGTAATCCATAGAATTAGTTAGATAATCTAAATCAAACATCCAAGCATAACCTATTCCTGGGACATTGGGTTTATTTTCTAATAAATTGACATGAGCATTTTCTTCAACCTTCTTAGTTGCCAAATTATAAACCCTATATGCTTGACTCCGCAGTGAATATCCTACAAGATATCCTGGATCAGACTTTCCATCAAACTTTCCCAAATAATCAAGAGTATTTAGTATAGACACATGATACCCAAAAGGTCTAAAATGACTTATGTTAGGATTTACATCAGTCAAGAGTTCATAAGGTGTTTTGTTTTGAGGCTTGGTCACTAGGACTCTATTTAACACATAACATGCAGTATTGATTGCTTCTGCCCAAAAGGTATTTGGAAAAAGTGAATCAGCCAGCATAGTTCTAGCAGCCTCAATCAATGTCCTATTCTTCCTTTCATCTACTCCATTTTGTTGTGGAGTTCTAGGATTACTAAATTGTCTCTTAATTCCTTTAGACATACAGAATTCATCAAATTCAGCATTCTTAAATTCTGTTCCATTATCTGTCCTAATGATTAAAACCTGTTTAGTGAACTGCTTTTCAACTAAAATGATAAAATCCTTTAGTAATTCACTTGTTTCACTTTTAAGAGCTAAAATGAAAACCTAACTGAATCTACTATAATCATCAGTTATGACTAGACAAAAGGTCTTATGACTAATGCTTCTGATAGAAACTGGACCAAACAAATCCATATGCAAAAGCTACAAAGGTTTTGTCACAGTGTTAGCAGTCTTGGTCTTACAAGAGGCTCTATGTTGTTTACCTTTTTGACAAGCAACACATGTAAAATCATTTTGAAAATATTTGTTAGGTAGTCCTCTAACCAAATTCTTATTCACTAATCTATTAAAATTCTTGAAATTTACATGACCTAACCTTCTATGCCACAAATTTGACTCATCTAAAGAAGCCTTAGCTAGCAAACATGTAATACCACCTGTTGGAGTAACAGTATGAAGATTAAAGGTGTACATATTTTCTTGCCTAGGTACTTTAAGCTGTATTTGAGATTCCTTAGGCATCTCAAAGTCTTTAGATAACACCAAGCAGTCTTTGTCTGTGAATAGCACCTTGTTCTTTTTATCACATTTGTGATACAGAAAAGAGATTGAACTCATTCAATTCTTTTACAAAGAACACATCTTCAAATTCCAACTTTCCTGTGTTGATTTTCCCTTTGCCAGTGATTCTACCTTTGCTACCCCCAAAGGCTACTGGTCCTCCTCTGAATTCTTCAAATTCAGCAAGAAAATCTTTATTTCCTGTCATGTGTCTTGAGCATCCACTATGTACTATTCCTTTATCTTTCAATTCATCAATTAGATGCCCCGCAGTATCTCCATGTGAGAGAGCCATTAAACCAAGCTCTTCTTCTTCTTCTTATTCTTCTACCCAGTTCACCACTCCATCTACAGTAACCAATTGATATGAGCAAAAACTCATATCAATTAATCATCAAATCACCCTAAAACACAAGGAAAATACCTAACTTTTGTGCTATAAAGCGGAATTATGTGGTATGTTTTGTGTTTGTGTATAAATAGGTAAGAAGGATACATTTTCAAGCAAACAAGAAGAAAATCAAGCTTATTTGGATGAAAAAGACAAAGAAGGATCAAAGATGACAAGACTTTGAAGATAAGGGACCTATCTTGACAACACTCCAAAGTTGAAGGACTCAAAGTGTAAATTTGCCAAAGTCAAGATAAAAGTAAAACATGGTCAACTCTTCAGTCAACCAAGTCAAAGGGTCAAACTTAACAAGAATACAAGTGGAAGGACAAAAATTGCCATTATAATGAAGTCCCTAGCTCATTTGGATATTCTGCCAAAGTACAAGGGCTAAAGTTGCCATTTTTCAAATAAAAATGAATTCAATCCGTGTGAATGATAATGAGCCAATGGGAATGCAAGGATGTGTAGACACGGATTGCCAGCTAATGGGGACACATCACTATGTTGTGGGCACTTTCTTAAAAGTTCTTTAAAACGGTCCCAAGATTCACTAAAAGTCTCATCGTACTTTTGTTCAAAAGTAATGATTTCATTCCGCAAAGCGGTAGTACGAGAGGGTGAGAAAAAGTAGTTTATGAATTTGGTCTCTAAGTCCGTCCACGTAAGAATACTTTGTGACGGTTCCTTATCAAGCCAATGCCGGGCTTGTCCCTCTAAGGAGAAAGGAAAAAGTTGCAAGCGAATTACCTCTTGTGAAACCTCATTGAATTTGACCGTATTCGTGAGTTGAAGGAACCTTTTGATGTGGTCATGAGGATCATCAATGGTACGTCCCAAGAATGGTTGAGCAGAGACCATTTGAATAAAGCCGGATTTAAGCTCAAAGTTGTTGGCTCCAATCGCGGGTATGACAATAGCATCGTGGTTGCCCTCTACATGTGCTTGCAAAAGTTTGATCATAGGACGATTGTCCGGTAGAGGTTCATTGTTGTTATTATTCATGTTGTTTTGAGGTGGATTATTATTGTTGTTGTGTACACCGGCCATGTCTAAGTTATCAAGAGTCTCGGGCTCTTGATAAGACGTTAATCGAGTGCGCATACACCTGCAAAAGAACTAACAAAGCAGAAATATTTTTGGTTTTTTATGTTTTTTATTTTTTTTGTATTTTTGAAAATTTTATATTTTTTAGGATTTTTGAAAATTTTAAAGCAATGAAAATAACGTTCAAAGATGAACGGATCCCAAAATCCAATGCGTCTCTCACTAAAAACCTTTAATCTTAACGAAAAGAGCTGGTAGTGGCGCCATTTAATACAAGGATTTTACACCAAGTATAAAATCTTTATCGTCCGATCTTTTCGAATTGATTATTGGTAGAAAGTGCGACTCAATTGTTCTTGGTGGAAAATAATTTTGGGTTGTTTATCTATTTTAAACTAATGGTAAAATGAAAATGTCGTTGAGTAAAATTAAAGCTTTAAAATATAAACTAAAATGACGAGTTAAAATAAATGATTGAAAACTTAAAGAAAACAAACTTAGAAAAACAGTTGGTAAAATTAGAGATTTTGGTAAGCGTGCAATTTGTGGAAATTAAAACTTAAACAAATAAAAACTTAGTAAAAACAAAACTCAAACCATCGGAACAATCCCAATTGGGATCATATCGGAATACTAGTCGGAAAGTAGGATCGGAATATGGAAAATGAATGCTTCAATCGGAATGTTGGAAAACGGAACTAATCGGAATACCCAATAATATCCACGTCGGAATGATGGTGCAATCGGAATCTGTCGGAATATTGTGAAACGGTCCCAATCAGAATGTCTTAAAATCAAGCTATCGGAATAAGAAAAAATCACTCCAATCGGAATATCAAATAAGTCATGCAGTCGGAATGTAAGAAAGGAATCCAGATCGGAATACTTCACAAGACACTCACGTCGGAATGTCAAATAATCCCACAATCGGAATATTAAAACCCCAATACGATCAAGTGATCGGAATAACAAGGTGGTAGTCGGAATGCTGAATCGAAAAAGGGTTTACCCTTTTCCGATTATCTAGTGATTCGAAAATAAGCTAGTGATAAGCTATGTTTGATAAGCTAACACTAAAACTTCACCAAATCAGCAATGAAATAAACTAAATAAGCTCGAATAACAACTTTTCCAACTTAAAATAAGCAATCTTTTGAATCAAACCATAAAAATGAAACTTTTTAAGAAAGCTTTTAAAAAGTAAATAAGCTAAACATACAAATAAGCCAATAAGCACAAGGATCATAAAGCTTAACCGTATGAAAGCTCAAGTATGATAAAAATACGAACTTTTTAATCCTTAAAACATCAAGATCAAACACGGATCATCAACATTTCGGATCGAAATTAACTAAAATAAAGAAAGGTAGAAAGAGATTAAAGATTAAAAGCTTAAACTTAAACTTGATTAATGAAATCCAAATACAAAAAGCTTAATCTTAAAAGATTAAAAGAAAGAAAAGATGAAAACTTAGTGAGAGAAAGTTGGAACTTTCTCTCTCTAAAAACTAGAAAGGAAAAATGAAAAATGAAACTAGCTAACTCCCCTCCTAATGTGATTAGGAGGGTATTTATAGGGAAAATGGGAAGTGCATGTGTGGTGTGCTTCCTTCTTTCTTTACTTCTCGACTCGATTTAATTCTTTGTCTTTTCTCGACGTCGTCTCGGGATTTGAACTTGTCTTAATAATTTTCTTCTTTAATTTATACTTGAGTTCTTCGACTTCATTAAACTTCCGTCTTTAGACTTTTTCTTCGATAAATCTTCAGAATAGGTCTTGGACATCCGTTCTTTAAGCACTCTTGATCTTTTGACTTCGTCTTTTCTCGTTTTCTTCGATAAAAGCCCGTGTTTTCTTCCTTTTTCATCTTTTGGTCCTAAAACACAATAAAAACACAAACCACGCATAATTCCGACTTTTACGACATAAAATACACGTTTTGGTCTTGTTAATATTGAAAATAAGTGGAAAAAGGATAAGTGTTTTCACACTTATTAAATCCCCTACACTTGACCATTGCAATGCCCTCATGCAATGCATTAATTTTAAAGCACGGTTTACATTTTTCATCATAAATAACCCACCTTGGCCTTTATTAAATACTAAACATAAAAAGATAGAAACAAGTAAAGAAATCAAAGACTTACATTGGGTTTTGGCTGCCATGAACGTTTATCATCCTCAAGTTTCACGTTCCCCATACCAAGCTTAAAAACGAGATCATTGTTATAATAAGTTAGCATACTAACTCAAACTCATGTGGGCCAATTATTCACGTAGACTCCCTTATTCCTAGGTGTATCTCTTATATTTTATTGTTGTCTTGAATGATCACGAGGATGCATTGTTGACTTATTTCGATAGTTATTTTAGGCTGAAAATAAAGTAGGACTGTAACACCCCCAAATTTATACAACTCAATACAGCGGGAGACTCGTTGTGTTACGGGGTAGCACATTACTCACATAATAGACAACGCCTTAAAAATCGCGTCGTTTAATAATAAGGCATTTCCATTCATAAATATCAAATTTACATAGGTCCCAAGTCATTGTATTTCATACAGGTTTTACAAAGCATTTGAATGGAAATTATTATTTAAGTGCGGGCCATGAATTCTTGTCGTCTTCCCGAGAATTACCTTCAAGTACCTGAGATAAAACATGTTAAAAGAAAAGGTAGCGATAACGCCGAGTGAATTCATAGAGTTTAATGAAAACCATTAATATATCATCGGTATATATTTATTACCGAAAATCATTTTGTACAAATCTTTGTAGTAGGCCATAAAATAGCCAAAGTCATTTTATACAAATCCTTATCAAAATCATAATATAGGCTTTCGCCTTCAAAATCATTATACGAACCATTGTCGTTAAAAACATCATACAAAACGTTTTATAACGTTGTATAAAGTTAAATAAAAACCGTTATATGAATATGGTTATGTAAAACCAAAACACAAATATAATATCAATAATAAGACCCCGTATTTCTAGTCAGGCAATATATCGTAATTCAGTGCGTATAGCAGTATTTCCTTATTTTTGAATTATTATAAGCCGCATGACATTGTTACCTTACTACAACAAACAACGGATAGCTAGCCCGAAACTTAATTTGCCCATCTAAGTTAGCGTGTCGTCACAAAAATCAAGCTATGGAAATCTTCTCATACATAAATTCGCTAACCAATCAATGTGGCACGACGGGGATCAACCGTCAAGGCGCGAACTGGGGTGATCGTCCCCAAATAGTACTATTATATGCACAAGCGTCTACCAAATCCCGGTAGTTCACAATTCATGCTAATGGGACTTTTAGTGATATAACCTAACTTTAATAATCCATGTTATCTCATACATCGGGTCATATAATCATTCATCAGGTCATACAATCATTCGGGTCCAAATCAATAAACAAACAATCGGGACAAATGGTGTCCTATTTTATCAAAACTAACATGTTATATCCCTCGCGGGTTTATAAAACATTTCATAAAAACATTTAAAAGAGTGCGAGGCTATGAACTCACGTTGATGTGGGAAAGCGGGTTATCAGCAATTCGGATGTACGGTACGTGCTTCAATCACGGAAACCTAGACAAATAATACTTTGTCTTACACTCTTGTCCAATGACTTTATAAAAATAAAAATTATGTATACATATGATGATTTTATATATATGATGATCAAGTGGGTTTATACATTCTCATTTACTCATTTTTGTGTTATGTATTGGTAACTTTTATTCTAGTTTACTAGTTTTACTTATTTAGATGTTTTAGGCCCAATAAGCCTAGTACAAGCCTAATACTTTTTATTAGCCCAATTATACTATTGTTATCAGTATTATACTTTACATGTTGTGTCCCAGTAGGTTAAGCCCAATAAGTAAATTTATAAGTGTTTAGCCCATTTAGTTGGATTAATAGTCCAATAATGCTAACTTAGCCCGTTAATGTCCATATGCTATATAGTTCGGGTTTTATTGGTTTTTACTTGTATTAAGTACTTATATATCAGTATATGACTTTTAAAAAGTTTAAATTATACGGGTCCGACCGTCTAAGTTTTATTTGACGAAAAACGTTAATTTTACGGTAATAGCCGAAAAGACGTAAAAATCATGTTTATAGTTTTTTGTAACTTATAAAACTTACCAAAATACCATTTCTATAAAATGTCCCTTTATTTATCCTTATTCGTATTTATATAAATGAAATATATAAGTTAGTAGGTTTTAATTTCACATTTTATACTATATTATTTGAGTGCTTATATAATAGTATTAAACTTTAATTTCACAAAATCTGATTTTTAGTTTCACTTTCACCATTTTAATCATATCTTGAGTTCTATAAAGAGATAGAAGCTCATTTTTGAATGAAATAAACTTCATATTATGTGCTACAAATAACTTAGTTATATCTACTGCTCAATCCATGTCTAAGTATCCTTAACAGTCCCTACAAAACAGACTATTCAGATTGGTATACTAATTTTGTTTTGATCATATCTCACTCATTATAATGATTCGATTTCATGGCCAACTCTCACATGTGTACAAGACCTAATACTTACTGTATATTGATTCCACTTTTCTATTTTATCAGTTTAACATATGGTTAGTTACTGTTTTTATACAGCCAACTTATTAAGCAAGATTTTAACCTTTTTACATATGGTTTTCCATCTTTTTAACCATGTTTATCAACACCAAATCCCCACATAATATTTGTAATCATCATTCATCACCATATACATATACATAAATAAAGAAAATACAAGATTACATAATCAAAATAAGAAGAGGATAGGAAGAAACAATCTCTATACCACCATTAGTGATGAAAAGATGAGTTTTTGATGAACAAGGCTTGGATTTTGATGGAAAAACTTGTGATAAACCAATATCATCTTCAAGTCCACCAATATTTATAATCTTCTTGTGGGAAATCATCCCTAGGACACCAAGAAATCTCGTCTTTGGATGTTAGAATCACCTCCAATCTCCATAACTTCAAAGGGTATTCAACTTGTGCAAGTTAAACACATGATTCATGGTTGAATTTTTTATCAAATGGGGTGTTTTGGGAGCATGGTGGACGTTCATACGGAGCCAAGAGAGTTTGTGTGTGGTTTGCATGTTGTAAATGAGATAATGGTTTAGTCTTGGCTAGTTTTGTGTTGCTAGTGGTTTGGAAAGAAACAAGGACAAGTGTCCTTGTTTACTTAAGTAAACTTGACACATCAAGAGTGTGTTGTGTACTCTTGGATGCCTCTTGTATAGGGGTGGGCAAGTGTAAACTTGTCCCATCCCTATTAATTTACTGGTACTCCTCGATTCTAGTTTTCTCGATTTGCGTGCCCTCGGATAGTTTTACGAAAAACATTTTTATAAATTATGAATCAACGGCACAAAACGAATCTAATAAAAATTGTCTCATCAAAAACGGAGTTCAAAAACGTAAATACGTAATCCTAAGGTTTCCGGTTTAGTCGTAAAGGACGTTAAATTATAATCGTATGTCCTAATCTCTTCTTGTAAATTTTTGAGTTTATGAACCAACACTAATTTAAAAATCTCAAAATAATATTCACGGATAAATTTATTTTCTGAAATGTCGGACTGTCACCAAAATGGTGTATGTAAACGTAAGCACGTAACGTAGAATCCTCCGGTTTAGACGTAGTCGATGCTACTTCAAGACGTAAATCCAAATTTCTTCCCAGAAATGAGTGAGTTCATAATATAACATTAAAATAATGTTTTTAAATAACACTTGAGAATATAATATCAACCATAAATTGACGGATTGTCACAACATTTACCCCTAAACAGGATCTTTGTCCTCAAAGATCAATTGATCATACTACTCGCTTCTTATAGAGTTAGAGCCATGTGGGTATTTCTTCCACATTCGGTCTTTTCTCACAAGTGTAATTTATTACAATACGGGAGTTTCATCAAACATAACTACGGGAATAAGATCAGGCTTCATGTTGACTTACTTTCTCTATCCATGATTTTCATGGGTTTTTGATGAATGCAACTTTTCGCCAATCTAAACTTCATTAAGGAATAGTCAGATTTTCACTTGATAGGCATTTTATCAAGTTCGATATACGAAACATAATTCACGCAGCTCTTGAAGTCCTAGGGTAGATCCAGCTTATATGCCTTTCAAACCAACTTTTATATCATCTCAATGGTCCCATACAACGGGGACTTATATCCCATGATCTTTCAGATCATCAGTTCATTTTTCCATAGTTAAAATTTTCGGCATAACTTCGCTACCCATCTGGCACTTCAAGATCTACATTTCATATTCACAGAACCTCCTGCCCACTACCGGCAATTAATAATCAAATCCTAATTTCAATAATCATTTCAGGTCTCGCGGGTCGAGTATTTTGTAAGGTTAGGTTCGCCATCATAGGAAACCTTAAACCTAAAAGACATGTCCAACTCACAATGGGTGTATGTCGGGTGTCTTCATCCCAATTCCTGCTTACAAATGCTCTCACATTTAGATCCTAACAAGATTCGATCTCGATCCTAATATGATAATTATCAATGATAATCTCTCCAAATGAGAACGATTATACGGTTTATTACCAAAGGTAAATTATTCAACATAAAACAAGACTTCTAATGTTTTGTATCGTTACTTTACCTCGTCCCTTAGATTTGGGGTGGTAAACAGTACTCTCATCAAGGTTCGTTCCCAATGACTTCTGAGCAAATCTCTAGAAATTCGATGCGAAGCGAGGATCTTAATAGAGATGATCGATACAGGCACACTATGTTTACACAATTCCTTTAAATACAAAGAGTCAATCTCTTCATCGAGAATCTATCATTAACAGGAATGATATTAGCAGATTTGGTCAGTCTGTCGACGATGACCCAAATCGAATCATATTCAGATGATGACCTTTGCAATAGTTAGACGTTTACTAATGTATGAGGTGATGTCTGCCTTCATAATTTTCCATCAGTACAACTCCTTCAGATAAAGATACATTAAATCAGAAATGGCAGGAATAGAATACTTATACTTACAAGATTCCAACATACTATATCTTAAAATCTCCATTTTTAGGCAACCTCAAGTGGCCTGTTATACATTCAACGCCATCGGCTTCTCAACTTTGATGGTTCACATTAGCCGCGAACCCCTTTTATTATCTATATTATCCTTTTTACAAACATTGATTATTTTTATATTGTTCGGCAATTTATTTTGCACCTTCATTATTAAGGAACATGTCCTAATTGGTTCTTTATCTTTTCTACATAATGTGTCAGTATCTACATTCACCTTTCCTGATGAAATAGTTATCATGTCCACAATTTACTCATAAATTCTTTCTTCATATTTTCTAAGTTTTAGTTTCGTCTCAACTATCATTTTTATTAGTTTTGCTCAATCCGATGTTTAAAGCGTCGATAATTATTACAAGTAATCAAATAATAAATATTTTATTTTATGAAAAGTAACCGTAAAATTTTTAAATTTTCTCAGTTTGTCTAATTATAGAAAAATGTTCAAAATATATTTATATTTAATTAATACAATTTTTGTTGATTTATCGAAAATAATTAATAAGATTCGTAAATATTCGAAAAATCTTTGGTTATACTTTGGTCAAAATTTTCTTAATTGAAAAGCAAAAATTGTCGTTTCAAATTTCAAGTTATGGTTTAAATGTTTTCCTCAATTCAGCTTAGGTTGTCTTGAGGTATGCACAAACATTTACCCCTAAACAGGAGTTTAGTTAAATGATTTGGGCATAAGGAAATAATCCCTTAAAAATTTCTTTGATAAATTATTTGTCACAACATATTTCCACTTTCTTTTTGGTAAAACCCAAAGCCTTAATGGCTCTAATTTTCAAAGAGTCAATATATTACATTATCTTATTAATCACATGGTCAAATAATGTAAAGGATTTAGTCTTATCACATGTTAATTATTTAAGGTATAGGTTTTTGTTGTTCGGTCAATTCAGGGCAATCTATAAATAATTACTAACTCCTTCTTATACTTATAAACAAACAAATGGTCCTTAATGATCACAAGCATGAAGTTATCAAATTACAGCCTACACACGTGATTCACCAAATTTATGGATGCTACATGTGCATTAGTCAATCCAAACGACATAACATGAAACTCATAATATTCATTACAAGTTCTGGATGTAGTGATTGGAATAGATAATCTTTTTCGCGGACGCGAAATTGATGATAACCATGGCGTCGATAAAATTCCTGAATATACGCTAGAACCTTGTAATGATCGAACAATCTATCATCTTGGGTAGTGGATATAGATTTTAATCGTCAAATTACTTAGTTCACGGTAATTAATAAATATAAGGAATGATAATACCATAGCTCTTCATGATGACGAGCTTGGTAGAATAAAATCTTTCTCTGACAACTCTCTCAGTTGCACGGTAATTCTTTTAATTCAGATGGTGTTGAAGTATAGTGCACACGCCACGGGTGTAGCACCAGGAATATAATCAATACCAAATTCAACTTGTCTTAATGGCGAAAGTCTAGGTAATTCATCAACAAATACCTCCTAAAGTTTCAAATAACAGAAACATCTTTTAATAAATTCATATTAGGTTCTTTCTAGATTATAATATCTATGACTAATTCACAACCATTTACGGTATAATTTCAAGTCTAAATGCAGGATATGGTCACCCATCAAGAATTATTTAAATCACTTTTGATAATCAACATCGTATCATTTAGGGGAATTCTACTCGAGTTCCCATAAATTAAGACAATGTCGTCATGTCATAATCAATCAATCAATTCTACTGGCACTATCAACTTTCCAGTTTCATTACCGTTGATAAGATGTGAACTTCTCAAAAGACTAATAATAACTCATAATCCTTCACAAGTTCAAGGATACCTGGAGACATAACTAACCTTAAAAGAGTAAGGTCAACGCATAATCTACGGGAGACAATTTCAAATCAGATACAGACGAAAACATTTAACGAATATGAATATATTCCATGTTTTCATAATTTGAGTACGCATTCGAAAGCTCCTCGGATCGTTACCCAGATCATTCAAATGAAATCAAATCAAAAGAAATGATAGGAACGTCGATACATCCAGTCGGGTATCGACACTCGGTAATCAGATACTTTTCCTAAGAATCTCACTACGGGAGAATTGGACAAGAAAGAATTGTCAATTGTCAAATAAGACAATTTCCACAGATGAGTAAATTTGATTCAGAAGAATAAATGATACGGGCACATATGTAGTTTTTCCTAACAATATGTCCCTATTTTGCACTTCTTGCAGATCTCACAAAATTTTAATCCTTCACAATTTCAAGGAAAATGTAATGTTTATTAACAATTTTATGGTGACTACTAATCAGCCTTGCATGGTCCATTCCAAATTGTATGTAGGCGCGCAACTATATACAAATTCAAGATTAATGATGCAATACTCAGTTCTTCAAAATTTTATCATCATGTCTAAATAAAAATATTTTCATGCTTAATTCTTGAATAAGAATCAAAAATAAATTTACAAAGATTTTCTTTGTTATGAAAACAATTAAGTTTTCCAAGGTGTTTATAAACAACTTCATTTCGATAACAATCACTTATAAATCTCACTTTGAATAATCCTTATAGTGATGAAAATTCAATTTTCTCAAAGGATACGGTTTTAACATTATAAAAACAATGAGGGATCTGCAAAAGAGTGATGATAAGCTATTCACCAAGAACTAACTACAATATAATGGGAAATGAGCTTAGCCAATTAATCATGAGGTTCATGATCTCGATGGTGCTCAAAAAGAATAATCCACAACGTAACTCAAATCGAGATGAGTATTTGTTCAATGGTTGCATCTCTAATGCGATCATTAGAAAGAAGCAATAAAAGATAGATAACATCGATACATGTAGGATTTAACAATCAATGGTAGTCTTTTCATTAATCACAAACAAGTCAAAATTATACCATAACACATTATGTGTCACTATGTCATACAATTCCAAGAACTCATACTACCAACTGATGTCTCAGTTAAGTTAGGGATTTTTAAAAGATACCACAATTAATACTAATCAACAAGAGTCATTAGATGTTCCACATGTCTCGAAAGATCCATCGGTCCCAATTCAGAAGAAGATTTCTTCAATTTTTTTATTGGACACTGGGCATCCTTATCATTGGACAATGGCCTAGGAACAACACGTAACACGAATCAACAATCAATTAAAACCTTATAATTCAATCACAAAACTTAACGGCTTCCTCTTAACAGTCTCATATTCCATACAAGTTTATTTTATTCAAGTTTTAATCAACTTATACTCAATTCAATATCCTACCTCATTTTCCAATACTTTCAACCTTATTCTTACACCTTAATAGGGCAATAAAAGTTCAAAATGAACAACACTTAATTTCCAGTCCTATAGCTCTTACAACAACAATTATCAAATGAGTCACTAGTATGAAATGACTCATACATTCAATTAGACTTCTCGGAAAGGTACTAGTGACATGAGGCATTTGGGTAATGGTTCCAATGACAGCCTCAAGTGCAACATTCACCCTTTCGATTTCAAATTTAAGAATTGGGTGACAACGAATCAGATGACACCTTTCCAGGTGGTAACGTTTTGTCAAACTCCACTCTATAAGGAAAAATCGTCATGACATCGATATCAGATTCAATCTCGCCAATTCTTCTTCAATATCACAATCAACTAATATCTACATTTCTAAGAATATCAACTATTTTGTTGGGATCATAAATATCCACAACTTGGTTTAGATCTAGAATGGCTAAAATTCCTACGGGAATAGCTTCGATTGATTTACTAGGAGAGTTAGGGTTTCTTGTGACAATCTACGTCGTATAAATATCTCGTATACGTATTGAAATAATCATCAAACAATCATGTAATCAAATGACATCATAAATATATATATATAATCCAAACTATATATATATATATATATATATATATATATATATATATATATATATATATATATATATATATATATATATATATATATATATATATATATATATATATAAAATAACACTTCTCAGTCTGGCCTTGTCGGTAACTCGGGAATTCTTCGGCACCGTTATAGTCAAAAGATTTTTAGACATTTTTAGAAATATGTTTATAGTTAATAGATTTTGAAATGTTTTATTCAAAACCTTGGTCTTAAAAATCTATCGTTCTCTATAACGAGAGCTCTGGAACCAAACTGTAACACCCCCAAATTTATACAACTCAATACAGCGGAAGACTCGTTGGTGTTACGGGATAGCACATTACTCACATCATAGACAACGCCTTAAAAATCGTGTCGTTTAATAATAAGGCATTCCCATTCATAAATATCAAATTTACATAGGTCTCAAGTCATTTTATTTCATACAGGTTTTACAAAGCATTTGAATGTAAATTATTATTTAAGTGCGGGCCATGAATTCTTGTCGTCTTCCCGAGAATTACCTTCAAGTACCTGAGATAAAACATGTTAAAAGAAAAGGTCAGCGATAACGCCGAGTGAATTCATAGAGTTTAATGAAAACCATTAATATATCTTCGGTATATATTTATAACCGAAAATCATTTTGTACAAATCTTTGTAGTAGGCCATAAAATAGCTGATAGGTGTGTAAACACCCATCTTTTCTACCACTTAATTACAATAATAACCGGACCAAATCGTGTATTTTATGTCTTTTATGTCGGAATTATGCGTGGTTTGTGTTTTTGTTGTAATTTAGGACGAAATTGTGTAAAGTGGAGAAAACACGAGAATTCACGGGCATTCACGGCTTTTATTGAAGAAAAAGATGAAAGACGAAGTCGAGAAGTCAAAAGTGGAAAAAGAACGGAAGTCCAAGACCAATTCTGAAGATTTTTCGAAGAAAAAGTCAAAAGCCGGAAGTTTATCGAAAGCCGAGAAACTCAAGTCTATTTTATTGAAGAAATTAAAGACGAGTTCAAAAGATATCCCGAGCCACAAGTCCTTAAAGTCCAAACTTAAAAGAAAGATTAGAAGAAAGGGACTAATGACGCAATTAATGAAGATTAAATGAAGGAAGGACTTAATCTTGCAATTAACAAGAAATGAAGGAGGGGAGGAAGCTTCCTAATCCTCCCCTATAAATAGTTTAGATTGTTAAGCATTTGTTTTTGTTGGCTAACTTGACAAATTAGCTCTTCCATTTTTAATTACCTTGCACCTTTTATTACTTGTCCAATTTAATTACCTTGTCTTGCACTTAATTACCATTTAATTCAAGTAAGTTTTCCTTTTTAATTCTTGTCAAGCTTTATCTTTATCTTGTTAATCTCATTCTTCCTTTCTTAATCTTTGTGTTGATTTGTTTATGTTCATGTTCTTAATTTTGGTTGATTTATTTAAGTGGGTTTTGATTATTTTGATCTTTATTGTTTGATTTATTGATTTGGATCGATTGTTTATGCTTTATATTTGTTTTATCTATTTGTTTAGTTTAATCTTTTTATTGATTTGGTTAAGTTTTGTTAGATCCGTATGTTTTTAGCTTTCCTTGTTCTTCGCATATACCTACTGTTCTTTCCCAGATCAAGCCCTGAAATATTCCGAACAGGAGTGTATCATCGTGTTCTATACGGAATATCTCACTTTCCGAGTAAGGGATTTTTCCGCATAGACCCTTTCTTTCCGAATAGAGAAACTTTCCGGATAGGCCTAACTTTCCGAATAGGTGACAATATTCCGAATAGAGGTACTTTCCGAACAGGGACTTTTTTCCGCATAGACCCTTTCTTTCCGAATAGAGAAACTTTCCGAATAGGCCTAACTTTCCGAATAGGTGACAATATTCCGAATAGAGGTACTTTCCGAACAGGGACTTTATTCCGCATAGGGCTGGACATTCCGAATAAACCAACTTTCCGAATAAGTGACAGTTATTCCGAATAGGCCTAATATTCCGAATAGGGGATTTATTCCGGATAGGGAATTTCAGTTTGTAGTTTTCTGCCTTTTTATTTTTCCCGCCTTTTTCCTTAATCGCACTTTAAGTTTATTTGCCTTAGGTTAAGATTTAGTTTTAGTTGCGTTTTTAAGTTGCCTTAGTTAAATTTAAGTTTGTGTTATTTACTTTATTGCCCTTTAGATTTAGTCGCACTTTTAAATACTTGCACTTTGTTTTAATTAGATTTAGATTTACTTTAATTGCACTTTTACTTTAATTGTTTTGCACCTTTTATTTTCAACACTACAACGACACATCTTTATTTTACCAAAGTTCAACTGAGTCACACATAAAACATAAAGTTTTTCAATTCGAAAAGACATACTGAAACGAACATAATTTTTACCTGGCCAAAAGCCTTGTATCAAATGGCGTCGCTGCCGGCTCTTTTCGTAAAGATCAACAGTTTTTTGTGAGAGACACGTTGCTTTTTGGGACCCGTTCACTTGTGAACGTTATTTTTCTTGCATAAAAAATTCATAAAAACCATAAAAATTAAAAATTTCAAAAATCCAAAAAGATTTTATCTTTCTTGTGTATATATATTATCTTTGTGTTTGGTTTTGTTTTCTTTTGCATTTTCAGGTGTATGCGTACTAGATCTTCTAATTATCAAGAGCCCGAGCCTCAAGAAGATTTAGATATGGCAGGTGTTAACAACAATAATCAACTACCGCACCTCAATAATAATAATAATAACAACAATGCTCCTCCACAGCCCGATCTTCGGACCATGGAGGAACTTTGTCAACCAACAATGTTTGGACGAGGAGGACCGATTGCGCCGATGCAAATCAACGCTCCTGAGTTTTCGTTGAAGCACCACATGATTCAGCAAGTACAAACAAACCCATTTAGAGGATTGCCTGATGATGATGCCAACAAACACCTCGACAAGTTCATTACAATCACCCAAAGCATGAAGTTGCCTGGGGCCACAATGGATGTTCTCCGCCTACAACTCTTCCCGCATACTTTATCGCATCATGCCGAGAAATGGTTTGATCGTCTCCCGAAGAATTCTATTCACACTTGGGATGACATGACTCAACGCTTTCTTTCGCGCTACTTTCCACCATCCATGGTCACAAGCCTTCGCAATCAGATCAGCGGTTTCATGCAAGATCCCGATGAATCTCTTTTTGATGCATGGGAGAGATATAATGTCTTGATCGACCGTTGTCCAAACCACAACATGCTTCCGGTCACCTTGATTGATACTTTCTACAACGGATTGACTTTTCGAGATCGTGATACGATCAATGCAGCCGCCGGTGGCACATTCATGAAAAGGAGACCCGAGGAGTGTAGAGAGTTAATTGAAAACATGACTACTCATCATAAGAACTGGGATTCCTCTGCTTCTTCTAGAAACAACACGAGAGTCAATGTTTCTTCCACCTCAGCAAACCCTGAGATGACCGAACTCACCCGCATGATGGCTGAAATGAGCAAAAGTATTACGCTTCTCGCTTCAAATCAACAACAACAACAAGTTAAAGCGGTTGCTAATCCTTGTGAAACATGTGGCGGTCCTCACTCATACACCGATTGTCCTTCTACACAAGGAAATCCGGAAAATGTGTATGCTGCTTACGGTAATTATTCACCGGAAAATTACCAAGCTAGACAACAAGGGGATAGAAATCTGCTGAGCTACCGTTCAAACAATTACCTTTCACCCGGTTTTTCTCCTCAAAACCAAAATCCCGCCAACAACTACAATAGAAGCAACCAAATCCCACCTCGTGCTTCTAACCCTTATCAACCACCCACCCAACAACACCCACCCATTAATCCCGATGTTGACACAATCATGAGAACTCAAGGTGAGCAAATCAAGAATCTACAGAGCCAAATAATCAATTTGAAAGGAGATATCTTGAAGCAAGGTAATGACATCCGAACCGAGGTCTGTGATAATTTTCAATCCTCTTTCATCACTCAAACTACTGAATTGAAGAATCTGTTGGCTAGTTTCTTGCCTGAAGCTCAACCTTCTTCTTCTTCGGGTTCTCTACCTTCAAACACCATCACTAATCCGCGAGCCAATGTGAGTGCTATTACTACTCGTAGTGGAGTCACCATCGTAGGACCACCAATCCCACCCCCATCATCTACACCTCCTCCACCACCATGTATCCCTACTCCTCCTACACCTAGTATTAGTGCACCATTACCGTCTCCGCCTCGACGTGATGAAGTTCCCACGAATGATCCTTCAACATCTCAACCTTTACCTACTACACCTGCACCCTCACCACCCAAACCTAATATCCCTTATCCTTCTCGCTTGGGCAAGAACAAAATGCTAAACAAGGAGGACGCTCAAGTGACTAGCTATATCAAGATGATTTCTCAAATGAACTTCAACATTAGCTTTCTTGAAGCACTTGTCCACATGCCCAAATTTGTTAAAGCATTTAAGGAATTGCTTAACAAGAAGGAGAAGCTTATTGAACTCGCCAACACACGCTTAAATGAAAACTGCTCAGCAGTTATTCTTAAAGAATTACCGGAAAAGCTTGGAGATCCCGGTCGATTTGTGTTGCCTTGCGTGTTCAACAAAACTGAAGAATTTACTGCCCTTGCTGATCTCGGGGCTAGTATTAATTTGATGCCACTCAGTGTTTGGAAAACACTATCATTGCCCGACCTCATTCCAACTAAGATGACTCTCGAACTTGCAAACCGCACTCTCGCTTACCCCGTTGGTATAGCCGAATGTGTTTATCAAAGTTGGCACATTTACTTTCCCGGTCGATTTTGTTGTAGTTGATTATGAAATGGACCCTCGTATTCCTTTAATACTTGGTCGGCCATTCTTGAGAACCGGACGTGCTTTAGTAGATGTGGCCGAAGGTGAGTTAATCTTACGAGTCGGGGATGATTCAAAAGTTTTTAAAATGGGGAAGCTTACAGGCAAATCCTTTGGAGGCCGAGAATCAGTGAATATGATAAATGTGCTCGATGACTTTACCGTCTACGATAATCCTTTATTCGAGTCTTCCACTGATAATCCACTCTTTGAAGATGATGTGGATGATTCTCTCCCTACTTTAGACGCTTCTCCCATTTATGATTCATCACCGGTCTTTGATGCTTATGATGATGATGATTCTAGCTCAGATTCGGATGATTTTGATTGTACTTCTGAGTATCCCGAGCTGCCCACATTCGATGATTTTGATGAGGCTGATACTCTCTCGAGCGATTCTTCCCATGATGAAGATCCTCCGCCATCACTCGATCCTACTTTGGACAATTACTCATTCGAGGAAGATTTTTCTGAATTTCTTAACACATACTTCCCTCATGAGAGTGATGCACCTCCTTTGGACTTTGAAGATTATCGTCTTGATCCTACTTTGGATTTGAAGAAAATTTTGTCCAAGGAGAAGAAACCGGTTGACATCGAAATCCGTTGCACTTATGATTTGACACCTCTTTGTCCCACTTCTAAGGACGAGGTTGTGCTTCTTTGCGGATCTTCTTCACACTCGGCTGAGCCGGAGTGCTATTTTCCCCTGAAGGAAAAGGTGTTCGACCCCGGTATTGAAGTCTTTAAGCCATCTCAGTATCCACCTGATGAAATAAAAGGAAAAATCTTTGGAACCATTGAAGACATGCTTGCACCGCTTCATACTTGCTTCCACCGTGCTCCATCGCTGCTTAAGGGAACCTTGCCATTTCTCTTTTGGCTTGCCTTGTTCGCCTTAAGCTCTTGCTTATTGATGGATGAAAACTATGTCTTTGATCCTGGTGGATTTGTTTCATGCTACCTCCGTTGATGATCCAGGTCGAGTCAGGCTCTCGACTCGGTTAACAAAAACCAAGCGCTTCTTGGGAGGCAACCCATGCATCTATCTTTCCGCTTTCTTTACCATAAGTGTAGGGGGGGACCCCTTTGGATTGCTATTCCCTCTCCTCACTTCTTAATCAGGGATTCGAGCCTCAATGATCTACTCTTGATGATTCTTGACGACCCGTGATTCCGTGTTCTACTTTTTCCCGGTTCTATCCTAAACTCTTTTCGATTCACTATTTTTATATTTTATATTTTCTCAATATTAAAATAGGAATCTCTTTAGTTGTCTTTTCCTTAGCAAGATTTAAACATCGTGCACAATGTCCTAAGTGTAGGGGAGTTTACTCCCACATGCTTAAACATTGAGGACAATGTTTATCTTAAGTGTAGGGGGGACTTCTATCGAAGTTAAGTGGTCTTTTCCTTGTATTTGTCCTCATTTTAACCGAAAAATCAATTTTTCTACATTTTTCAAAATTTTTGATCTATTTTGGCCTATTAGTTTTTCCCTTTGTATAGTTATCTTCTTTCCTTATTAGAATAAATGTTTAATAAGTGGTTTTAATTTTCAAGCGTTGTGAATCTTTTGACTCAATCCGAGTTTACTCTAGCTAGTATCCTTAACGTGTTTAAGTTAAGTTTTGCTAGGCTTTTATATAGGGAGCTATAAAACGCGAAAGTCTTAACTCTCACGGGTTAAGAACAAGAACTTTTCGCAAGTTCCTATAATTGATCCTAGAGAGTCGTTTATCAAGGGAACTTTAAGATGCGACTTCTAAACTTGAAAGAGTCTAAGAAGCTGCAAGATCCTATAGGCGACTCGAAAACCCAAAACTTTGATTTAATAGGCTAAGTATCCACGAGTCTCATTACTTGAGATTTTAAACTGTGGAGAACGAGAGATGATAGAGCCAATTATAAGTCGGTATTCTTTCATGAATTTATGTGAGTTAATTATAAGCCTATTCTCCCATCGCTTGCTAAAAATTTATCTGCTAATAAATAAGGTTGTACGATTTGAAAAGTTACCTAGCTTCTAGCCCCAGATCGTTTAAAAGTTGCTTGGTAATGACAAGAGTTCATAGCCAAGGCATAACTTATGAAGCGGGGCGCGAAGATTGGCGAGTCCGAAAAGGCCCTAACAAGGCATGAGGGCTATATTTTGTTGCTAAAGATCCAAAAGTGATGTGAAGAATCATTTATCGAAAATCAATATGAAGGATCGAGACACACGACGTAAAGCAAAACTCCCAAAAGTCATGGAGAAGTGTATCCGAAAAGACCCTAACAAGGTATGAGGATAAATAGATCCAAGTCAATAAAGGAGGCGGATCGTTGTATATCAAAATCCAAAATAAAGATTGGAGAAAAATGAAGAAGTCGTGGTCCATATATGAAGAATCTCTCAAAAATTCCAAGTGAAGAAATTCCAATTATGAAGAGAAGACCATTATTTCATGAACGTCTCTCAAGATTTGAAGTATGAAGTCGCTGCCAAATATCGGCCCGAGAAAGGTCTCAAATCGCGAACCAAGTTATGCCAAGATATGAACTTTTTGATATCCCGAGAAGCAGTTTTAAAAGATTTGGTCCTTTAGCTAACTATTGATTAAATCGTGCACCTTATTTTCAGACTAAATAATTATCGAAATAAGTCAAACAATGCATCTTCGTGATCATTCAAGACAAATAATAAAATATAAGAGATACCCATAGGAATAAGGGAGTCTAAGTGAATAATTGGCCCACATGAGTTCGTGATAGTCTACTAACTTATAATAACAATGATCTCGTTTTTAAGCTTGGTATGGAGAAAGTGAAAAGTTGAGGATGATGATTATTCATGACATTTTCAAAACCCAAGGTATGCTGTTAATTTCTTCGCTTTGCATTTTTATAATTTTCTATCTCTTTAATAAAGGCCAACGTGGATTAATTATGATGAAAAGTGTAAACATGCTTTGTAACTAATGCATTGCATGAGGACATTGCAATGGTCAAGTGTAGGGGATTTGATAGGTGTGTAAACACCCATCTTTTCTACCACTTAATTACAATAATAACCGGACCAAAACGTGTATTTTATGTCTTTTATGTCGGAATTATGCGTGGTTTGTGTTTTTGTTGTAATTTAGGACGAAATTGTGTAAAGTGGAGAAAACACGAGAATTCACGGGCATTCACGGCTTTTATTGAAGAAAGATGAAAGACGAAGTCGAGAAGTCAAAAGTGGAAAAAGAACGGAAGTCCAAGACCAATTCTGAAGATTTATCGAAGAAAAAGTCAAAAGACGGAAGTTTATCAAAAGCCGAGAAACTCAAGTCTATTTTATTGAAGAAATTAAAGACGAGTTCAAAAGATATCCCGAGCCACAAGTCCTTAAAGTCCAAACTTAAAAGAAAGATTAGAAGAAAGGGACTAATGACGCAATTAATGAAGATTAAATGAAGGAAGGACTTAATCTTGCAATTAACAAGAAATGAAGAAGGGGAGGAAGCTTCCTAATCCTCCCCTATAAATAGTTTAGATTGTTAAGCATTTGTTTTTGTTGGCTAACTTGACAAATTAGCTCTTCCATTTTTAATTACCTTGCACCTTTTATTACTTGTCCAATTTAATTACCTTGTCTTGCACTTAATTACCATTTAATTCAAGTAAGTTTTCCTTTTTAATTCTTGTCAAGCTTTATCTTTATCTTGTTAATCTCATTCTTCCTTTCTTAATCTTTGTGTTGATTTGTTTATGTTCATGTTCTTAATTTTGGTTGATTTATTTAAGTGGGTTTTGATTATTTTGATCTTTATTGTTTGATTTATTGATTTGGATCGATTGTTTATGCTTTATATTTGTTTTATCTATTTGTTTAGTTTAATCTTTTTATTGATTTGGTTAAGTTTTGTTAGATCCGTATGTTTTTAGCTTTCCTTGTTCTTCGCATATACCTACTGTTCTTTCCCAGATCAAGCCCTGAAATATTCCGAACAGGAGTGTATCATCGTGTTCTATACGGAATATCTCACTTTCCGAGTAAGGGATTTTTCCGCATAGACCCTTTCTTTCCGAATAGAGAAACTTTCCGGATAGGCCTAACTTTCCGAATAGGTGACAATATTCCGAATAGAGGTACTTTCCGAACAGGGACTTTTTTCAGCATAGACCCTTTCTTTCCGAATAGAGAAACTTTCCGAATAGGCCTAAATTTCCGAATAGGTGACAATATTCCGAATAGAGGTACTTTCCGAACAGGGACTTTATTCCGCATAGGGCTGGACATTCCGAATAAACCAACTTTCCGAATAAGTGACAGTTATTCCGAATAGGCCTAATATTCCGAATAGGGGATTTATTCCGGATAGGGAATTTCAGTTTGTAGTTTTCTGCCTTTTTATTTTTCCCGCCTTTTTCCTTAATCGCACTTTAAGTTTATTTGCCTTAGGTTAAGATTTAGTTTTAGTTGCGTTTTTAAGTTGCCTTAGTTAAATTTAAGTTTGTGTTATTTACTTTATTGCCCTTTAGATTTAGTCGCACTTTTAAATACTTGCACTTTGTTTTAATTAGATTTAGATTTACTTTAATTGCACTTTTACTTTAATTGTTTTGCACCTTTTATTTTCAACACTACAACGACACATCTTTATTTTACCAAAGTTCAACTGAGTCACACATTAAACAACAAGTTTTTCAATTCGAAGAGAATCACACAACGAACTTTAATTAATTTTTATACGGGGTGTCAAAAGCCTTGTATCAATAGCCAAAGTCATTTTATACAAATCCTTATCAAAATCATAATATAGGCTTTCGCCTTCAAAATCATTATACGAACCATTGTCGTTAAAAACATCATACAATACGTTATATAACGTTGTATAAAGTTAAATAAAAACCGTTATATGAATATGGTTATGTAAAACCAAAACACAAATATAATATCAATAATAAGAGCCCGTATTGCTAGTCAGGCAATATATCGTAATTCAGTGTGTATAGCAGTATTTCCTTATTTTTAGATTATTATAAGCCGCATGACATTGTTACCTTACTACAACAAACAACGGGTAGCTAGCCCGAAATTCAATTTGCCCATCTAAGTTAACGTGTCGTCACAAAAATCACACTATGGAAATCTTCTCATACATAAATTCGCTTACCAATCAATGTGGCACGACGGGGATCAACCGTCAAGGCGCGAACTGGGGTGATCGTCCCCAAATAGTACTATTATATGCACAAGCGTCTACCAAATCCCGGTAGTTCACAATTCATGCTAATGGGACTTTTAGTGACATAACCTAACTTTAATAATCCATTTTATCTCATACATCGGGTCATATAATCATTCATCGGGTCATACAATCATTCGGGTCTAAATCAATACACAAACAATCGGGACAAATGGTGTCCTATTTTATCAAAACTAACATGTTATCTCCCTCGCGGGTTTATGAACTCGCGTTGATGTGGGAAAGCGGGTTATCAGCAATTCGGATGTACGGTACGTGCTTCAATCACGGAAACCTAGACAAATAATACTTTGTCTTAGACTCTTGTCCAATGACTTTATAAAAATAACAATTATGTATACATATGATGATTTTATATATATGATGATCAAGTGGGTTTATACATTCTCATTTACTCTTTTTTGTGTTATGTATTGGTAACTTTTATTCTAGTTTACTAGTTTTACTTATTTAGATGTTTTAGGCCCAATAAGCCTATTACAAGCCTAATACTTTTTATTAGCCCAATTATACTTTTGTTATCAGTATTATACTTTACATGTTGGGCCCAAGTTGGTTAAGCCCAATAAGTAAATTTATAAGTCTTTAGCCCATTTAGTTGGATTAATAGTCCAATAATGCTAACTTAGCCCGTTAATGTCCATATGCTATATAGTTCGGGTTTTATCGGTTTTTACTTGTATTAAGTACTTATATATCAGTATATGACTTTTAAAAAGTTTACATTAGACGGGTCCGACCGTCTAAGTTTTATTTGACGAAAAACGTTAATTTTACGGTAATAGCCGAAAAGACGTAAAAATCATGTTTATAGTTTTTATAACTTGTAAAATTACCAAACTACCATTTCTATAAAATGTCCATTTATTTATCCTTATTCATATTTATATAAATGAAATATATAAGTTAGTGGGTTTTAATTTCACATTTTATACTATATTATTTGAGTGCTTATATAATAGTATTAAACTTTAATTTCACAAAATCTGATTTTTAGTTTCACTTTCACCATTTTTATCATATCTTGAGTTCTATAAGGAGATAGAAGCTCATTTTTGGATGACATAAACTTCATATTATGTGATACAAATAACTTAGATATAGATACTGCTCAATCTATGTCTAAGTATCCTTAACAGTCCCTACAAAACAGACTATTCAGATTGGTATACTAATTTTGTTTTGATCATATCTCACTCATTATAATGATTCCATTGCATGGCCAACTCTCACATGTGTACAAGACCTAATACTTACTGTATATTGATTCCACTTTGCCATTTTATCAGTTTAACATATGGTTAGTTACTGTTTTTATACAGCCATCTTATTAAGCAAGATTTTAACCTTTTTACATATGGTTTTCCATCTTTTTAACCATGTTTATCAACACCAAATCCCCACATAATATTTTTAATCATCATTCATCATAATATACATATACATAAATAAAGAAAATACAAGATTACATAATCAAAATAAGAAGAGGATAGGAAGAAACAATCTCTATACCACCATTAGTGATGAAAAGATGAGTTTTTGATGAACAAGGCTTGAATTTTGATGGCAAAACTTGTGATAAACCAATATCATCTTCAAGTCCACCAATCTTTATAATCTCCTTGTGGGAAATCAGCCCTAGGACACCAAGAAATCTCCTCTTTGGATGTTAGAATCACCTCCAATATCCATAACTTCAAAGGGTATTCAACTTGTGCAAGTTAAACACATGATTCATGGTTGAATTTTTGATCAAATGGGGTGTTTTGGGAGCATGGTAGACGTTCATAGGGAGCCAAGAGAGTTTGTGTGTGGTTTGCATGTTGTAAATGAGATAATGGTTTAGTGTTGGCTAGTTTTGTGTTGCTAGTGGTTTGGAAAGAAACAAGGACAAGTGTCCTTGTTTACTTAAGTAAACTTGACTCATCAAGAGTGTGTTGTGTTCTCTTGGATGCCACTTGTATAGGGGTGGGCAAGTGTAAACTTGTCCCATCCCTATTAATTTACTGGTACTCCTCGATTCTAGTTTTCTCGATTTGCGTGCCCTTGGATAGTTTTACGAAAAACATTTTTATAAATTATGAATCAACGGCACAAAACGAATCTAATAAAAATTGTATCATAAAAAACAGAGTTCAAAAACGTAAATACGTAATCTTAAGGTTTCCGGTTTAGTCGTAAAGGACGTTAAATTATAATCGTAAGTCCTAATCTCTTCTCGTAAATTTGTGAGTTTATGAACTAACACAAATTTAAGAATCTCAAAATAATATTCACGGATAAATTTATTTTCTGAAATGTCGGACTGTCACCAAAATGGTGTATGTAAACGTAAGCACGTAACGTAGAATCCTCCGGTTTAGACGTAGTCGATGCTACTTCAAGACGTAAATCCAAATTTCTTCCCAGAAATGAGTGAGTTCATAATATAACATTAAAATAATTTTTTTAAATAACACTTGAGAATATAATATCAACCATAAATTGACGGATTGTCACAAGGACGATTTAATCCATAGTTAGCTAAAGGACAAAATCTTTTAAAACTGTTTCTCGAGACCTCATAAAGTTCATATCTTGGCATAACTCGCTTCACGATTTGAGACCTTTCTCGGACCGATATTTGGCAGCGACTTCATACTTCAAATATTTGAGAGACGTTCTTGAAATTATGGTCTTCTCTTCATAATAGGAATTTCTTCACATGAAGTTTTGAGAGATTCTTCATCTTTGGACCACGACTTCTTCATTTTTATCCAATCTTTATTTTGGACTTTGATATACAACGATCCGCCTCCTTTTAGGACTTGGATCTATTTATCCTCATACCTTGTTAGGGCCTTTTTGGATAGACTTCTCCATGATCTTTTGGGGAGTATTTGCCTTTCGTCGTGTGTCTCGATCCTTCATATTGATTTTCGATAAATGATTCTTCACATCACTTTTGGATCTTTAGCAACAAACTGTAGCCCTCATGCCTTGTTAGGGCCTTTTCGGACTCGCCAATCTTCGCATCACGCTTCAATAAGTTATGCCTTGGCTATGAACTCTAATTAATACCGAGCAACTTTTAAACGATCTTGGGCTAGAAGCTAAGTAACTTTTCAAATCGTACAACCTTATTTATTGCAGATATATTTATTAACAAGCGATGGGAGAATAGGCTCATAATTAACTCATATAAATTCACGAAAGAATACCAAACTTATAATTGACTCTATCATCTCTCGTCCTCCACAGTTTAAAATCTCAAGGAATTCGACTCGTGGATTCTTAGCCAATTAAATTAAAGTTTTAGGTTTTCGAGTCGCCTATAGGATCTTGCAACTTCTTAGACTTTTTCAAGTTTAGAAATCGCATTTTAAAGTTCCCTTGATAAACGACTCTCTAGGATCAATTATAGGAACTTGCGAAAAGTTCTTGTTCTTAACCCGAGGGAGTTAAGACTTTCGCGTTTTAAAGATCCCTATATAAAAGCCTAGCAAAACTTGACTTAAACACGTTAAGGATACTAGCTAGAGTAAACTTAGATAAGTAAATTCGGGTTGAGTCAAAATGTTCATGACTTTGAAAAATTTAAAACCACTTTATTTTAACAAGGAAAGAAAATAACCATAACAAAGGAAAATACAACTATACAACTAGGCCAAAATAGATTAAAAATTTTGAAAAATGTCGAAAAATCAAATTTTCCGGTTAAAATGAGGACACATTCATGGAAAAGACCACTTACTTCGATAGAAGTCCCCCTACACTTGATATAAACATTGTCCTCAATGTTTAAGCATGTGGGAGTAAACTCCCCTATACTTAAGACATTGTGCACTTTGTTTAAATCTTGCTAAGGAAAGGACAACTAAAGTGATTTCAATGTGAACATATAAAATATGAAAAATTGAATCACGACAGTTTAGGATAGAACCAGGAAGACGGGTACACGGGATCACGGTTCGTCAAAAGTCATCGAGGTGTTCTTTGAAGCTTGAATCCCTGTAGAGAATAAGAAACAAGACAACAAACACATACGGGGCTCACCCCTACACTTATTATGAAAACGATAAAGGATAGATCACGGGTTGCCTCCCGAGAAGCGCTTGTTTTTGTTCACCGAGTCACGAGCCTGAGTCGACCCAAAACTAGTTCATGGGAAACATGGTGAGGGATGGAATCATCTCATGAGAGATGTCCTCACCAAAGTACAGCTTCAAATGCTGGCCATTCACCTTGAAGTTGGGCCCATTTGGCTGAGAAAGCTCAATGGTGCCATATGGAAAGACTTTGGCGACGGTGAATGGACCAGACAAGCGGCTCTCTAACTTGCTAGAGAAGATCTTAAACCGAGAGTTAAAAAGTAAGACTTGATCACCAACGTGGAACTCTCGGTTCTTAATTCTAGCATCGTGGATGATCTTGGTCTTCTCCTTGTAGATCAGTGGTTTCTCGTAAGCTTCATTCCTCAGTTCATTAAGCTCGTTGAGTTGAATCTTGTGAAGATCACCGGCTTTGTTGATGTCGAAGTTAGCCTACTTCAAGGCCTAGTATGCCTTATGTTCCAGCTCGATAGGGAGGTGGCATGATTTCCCGTATACAAGACGATAAGGTGTACAACCAATCGGGGTCTTATAAGCAGTACGGAAAGCCCACAAAGCATCATCTAATTTATCGGCTAACGCGGCGTGATGCTCTCCCACAGTACGTTCCAGAATTCGCTTCAATCCACGGTTGGAAATCTCGGCTTGCCCATTGGTTTGGGGATGATAAGCGGTGGAAAGACGATGATTAACACCATACTTAGCCATGAGTCTTGCAAATTGATCATTGCAAAAATGAGTTCCGCGGTCACTGATTATAGCACGAGGAACACCGAATCGAGCAAACAGCTGCTTCAAAAAGTTCACAACCACCCTCGCATCGTTTGTAGGGAGAGCCTTAGCTTCAACCCATTTAGAAAGGTAGTCAACGGCTACGAGGATGTACTTGTTCCCTTTGGATGATGGAAATGGCCCCATAAAGTCGATCCCCCATACGTCAAATATTTCACATTCTTGTATGAAATTTTGAGGCATCTCATCTTTAAGTGTGATCTTGCCTTGTCGTTGGCAAGCATCACAATGCTTAACCATTTCGTGAGCGTCACGATAAATGGTGGGCCAATAGAATCCAGAGTCAAACACTTTCTTAGCGGTGTAGTTGGGACCAAAGTGACCACCAGTAGGTCCCTAATGGCAAGCATCAAGGATTTGTAAAGCTGCCGGCTCATCAACACATCGACGAATGATCAGATCAGCACATTGTTTGAAGAGGTAAGGGTCATCCCAGAAATAATGTCCAGTATCTTTAGAACTTTTTATTTTGTTGGGACGTGAACCCTTCCTTGAGAATTCTACCCGCTAAGTAGTTTGCAATGTCTGTAAACCACGGGGTTTCATCGAGATTTGGATTGATAGACATTAAAGCCTCAAGGGGAAAAGAGTCATTGATCTCTTTGTTCAGATGATCCCCTTGATAAGGTCCTCAAGTCTACTGAGATGATCCGCGGCTAGGTTTTCAGCTCCCTTTTTGTCACGAATTTCAATGTTGAATTCTTGAAGGAGCAAAACCCAACGAAGAAGTCTTGGATTAGAATCTTGCTTAGTCATCAAGTACTTCAACGCGGAATGATCGGTATACACGATGGTGGTAGAAAGGATAAGATAGGGGAGGAACTTTTCAAAAGCATACACTACAGCTAAAAGCTCTTTTACGGTAGTGGTATAATGCAATTGAGCCCCCGTCATTGTCTTGCTAGCGTAATGGATTGGTTAGAAGTGTTTGTTCACTCTTTGGCCCAAAACCGCTCCAATAGCAAAGTCGCTAGCATCACACATCAACTCAAAAGGTAGATCCCAATTAGGGGTAACCAAGACCGGTGCCTTAGTTAGCTTATCCTTAAGAAGATTGAAGGATTCAAGACACTCTTTGGAAAAGATGAAAGGAGTGTCTTTTTCCAAGAGGTCGGTCATAGGGCGAGCGATTTTAGAAAAATATTGAATGAATCGACGATAGAAGCCCGCATGACCAAGGAAACTTCTCACACCCTTCACGGTTGAAGGTGGAGGTAATTTGGCTATGACATCCACTTTAGCACGATCGACTTCAAGACCGGCTTTTGAGATTTTGTGTCCTAGCACAATGCCTTCTTTTACCATGAAATGGCATTTTTCCCAATTTAGAACAAGGCGAGTGTCTTCACACCGCTTAAGCATACGTTCTAAATTGGCAAGGCAAGCAGAGAAAGAATCACCATAAACCGAGAAATCATCCATGAAGACTTCCATAGTTTCTTTAACCATGTCATGGAAGATAGCCATCATACACCTTTGGAAAGTCCCAGGAGCATTGCATAAGCCGAAAGGCATTCTTTTGTAAGCAAATGTTCCATAAGGACAAGTGAATGTGGTTTTCTCTTGGTCTTTGGGGTCGATGGGAATTTGAAAATACCTGGAGAAACCGTCTAAAAAGCAGTAATAGTCATTACCCGCTAGACGTTCAAGCATTTGGTCCTAGAAAGGAGGGGAAAATGATCCTTTCTCGTAGCATCATTGAGTTTGTGGTAGTCTATACAAACTCTCCACCCTGTAACGAGACGATTAGGAATCAACTCGTTGTTTTCATTGGGAACAACGGTGATTCCACCTTTCTTAGGCACACAATGGATTAGACTAACCCATGGTGAATCCGAGATAGGATAGATCATGCCCGCATCAAGAAGTTTGATAACCTCTTTTTTGATAACATCATGGATCTTAGGATTCACCCTTTGTTGGCTTTGAATAGTGGGTTTAAAGTCGTCCTCCATGAGAATTTTATGTGTGCAAAAGTGAGGATCAATTCCACGAATATCGGAGATTTTCCATGCAATAGCTTTCTTGTGATT
Source organism: Glebionis coronaria (assembly GCA_025667525.1). Taxonomy (NCBI): domain Eukaryota; kingdom Viridiplantae; phylum Streptophyta; class Magnoliopsida; order Asterales; family Asteraceae; genus Glebionis; species Glebionis coronaria. Next base: position 445,519,027 of record CM046874.1, read on the forward strand.
CTTCAGCACGGCTTTATGTCGGGATTTTTCTTCTTCTTTCAAGTACTTAGTGATGATGACGGGAGACTTCTTGTTGTCTTCAAGGAAAACGTACTCGAGATGAGACGGAAGGTCCTTAAGCTCTAAATCCGAAGGATTTTCGATGGAAGGCGTAGTCAAATTCAGTTCATCGATAAAGATATCCTTAGGAGATGGTGGAGAAGTATGGTCCTCATTGAGAAGTTTCTCAATGGTACGAATGTCTTCATCCCAATTGGAGGGAGAATCGTCATATTTTAAGTCCACATCTCCCAAAGTTGCTTCAAATTCTTTCAAGATGAAATCACTTTCTCATAATGGAGTCAGTGATGGAGCAATAGAGGCAACGGTCTCAACAGTGGGTAGAGAAGAAGAACCACTTTTACAAGCATCTTTGAAATGTTATTCACAAGCCTCATCAAGAACGTCAATAAAATTAACACTCTCTTTTTTCGAAGGCTGCTTAGAAAGTTTACCCATGTTGAAGACGATTTTATCGTCACCAACTCTCATGATTAATTCGCCCGCGGCTACATCGATGAGAGTGCGACCGGTCCTCAAGATTAATGGAACACGGGGGTCCATCTCGTAGTCAACAACAACAAAATCCGCCGGAAAGGTGTATTTTTCGACACCAACGAAGACGTCTTCGGCTATCCCCACTGGATAAGCAACCGTACGGTTGGCTAATTCCAAAGTCATTCGTGTGGGGACTAGCTCGGGGAGAGATAATTGCTTCCAAACACTTAAAGGCATTAAGTTTATACTAGCACCTAGATCGGCTAGGGCCATGCAATTATCTACTCCTGGGAAGTTGCAAGGAATCAAGAAGCGACCCGGATCACCAAGTTTGGTGGGAAATTTCCTTAAGAGAACCGCAGAGCAATTCTCAATAAGTTGGGTCTGAGCAATGTCAAGAAGCTTCTCTTTGTCACTAAGAAGATATTTAAACATCTTCGCATATTTAGGCATGTGAGCGAGAGCCTCAGTAAAGGAGATATTGAAATTCAGTTGTTTGAACATTTTAAGAAAGTTCGAAACCTGAATATCATCCTTGTTCTTCAACTTCTCTTTCCTCAACCTCGAAGGATAAGGTATATTGGGTTGAGATGAAGGCTTTAGGATAGAATTCGCACTCACATCCTTGGGTGGTGGAGGGGTAGAAGTAGAAGGTGGTGGAATTGGAGAAGTAGAAGTTGGAGGAATAGAAAATGGAGGATTCGGAGAAGGAGACTCGTTTTCCTTTGTCACAATCACCGGTGTAGGTGTAGGAAGCTCGGGTTCCTTTAAACCTTTTCCACTGCGAGTGGTGATTGCTTTCATCTCCCCTCTTGGATTAGAAACGGTGTTACTCGAAAGAGAACCCGATCCAGAGGCTTGATTACTTGGGAAGAAACTAGCCATCATGTTCCTCAAGTCATTCGTTTGACTTGCCAAAGTGTTTCGCATATCAGCTCGAAGATCATTTCCTTGCTTCACCATATCTGCTTTCATGTTGGCCATTTCCCGCTAAAGATTTTGCACGATCACATCATTAGTCCTCATGTAGGTTTCAACATCTTGGTGTAATGAGGTGGGTTGGTTGGGAGGAGGAGCATGGTAGGCGGGTGGTTGATAAGCAGGTTGTTGGTAAACTTGGTTGTTTCTTTGAGGTGGATATGGGTTTCTTTTGTTTTGATATGGAGTTGGAGCACGTGGTTGGTTTTGATTGTTGCGATTGAGGTTGTTTGGGTTTTGTGGGGGGAAACCGGGTGGTGAAAGAAAGTTGTTTGAGCGATAGCTGAGCAAGTTGCGGTCACCTTGAGGACGTGCTTGATAGCCTCCCGTAGAATAGGTACCGTTGGCGGCATACACATTTTCCGGATTGTCATGAGTCGAAGGACAATCGGTGTATGAGTGAGATCCCCCACATATATCACATGATTGAGTCATAGCATTGGCTTGGGCAGTGATAGCTTTGGTATTATTGGCGGCTTGGAGAGCAAGTGATTCAACAAGCGAAGTAAGCTTACCAAGTCTCTTGTCGCTCTCATTAGTGCTAGCACTAGCCACATTGGTCCGAACACTCTTGGTTTGCACTCTAGACTTGTTCTCAATAATATCCCAAGCGGCATTAGAAGACTTAACCAAAAGATTACCCCCCGAGGCACTATTTAGTAAATCTTGGTCATTCATGCTTAAACCATTGTAAAAAGTATTAATTTGGTGCACTTTGGTAAAACCATGTTGTGGGCACTTTCTTAAAAGTTCTTTAAAACGGTCCCAAGATTCACCAAAAGTCTCATCGTACTTTTGTTCAAAAGTAATGATTTCATTCCGCAAAGCGGTAGTACGAGAGGGTGGGAAAAAGTAGTTTATGAATTTGGTCTCTAAGTCCGTCCACGTAAGAATACTTTGTGGCGGTTCCTTATCAAGCCAATGTCGGGCTTGTCCCTCTAAGGAGAAAGGAAAAAGTTGCAAGCGAATTACCTCTTGTGAAACCCCATTGAATTTTACCGTATTTGTGAGTTGAAGGATCCTTTTGATGTGGTCATGAGGATCATCAATGGTACGTCCCAAGAATTGTTGAGCAGAGACCATTTGAATAAAGCCGAATTTGAGCTCAAAGTTGTTGGCTCCAATCGCGGGTATGACAATAGCATCGTGGTTGCCCTCTACATGTTCTTGCAAAAGTTCGACCATAGGACGATTGTCCGGTAGAGGTTCATTGTTGTTATTATTCATGTTGTTTTGAGGTGGATTATTATTGTTGTTGTGTACACCGGCCATGTCTAAGTTATCGAGAGTCTCGGGCTCTAGATAAGACGTTGATCGAGTACGCATACACCTTCAAAAGAACTAACAAAGCAGAAATATTTTTGGTTTTTTATGTTTTTTAATATTTTTGTATTTTTGAAAATTTTATATTTTTTAGGATTTTTAAAAATTTTAAAGCAATGAAAATAACGTTCAAAGATGAACGGATCCCAAAATCCAACGCGTCTCTCACTAAAAACCTTTAATCTTAACGGAAAGAGCCGGCAGTGGCGCCATTTAATACAAGGATTTTACACCAAGTATAAAATCTTTATCGTCCGATCTTTTCGAATTGATTATTGGTAGAAAGTGCGACTTAATTGTTCTTGGTGGAAGATAATTTTGGGTTGTTTATCTATTTTAAACTAATGGTAAAATGAAAATGTCGTTGAGTAAAATTAAAGCTTTAAAATATAAACTAAAATGACGAGTTAAAATAAATGATTGAAAACTTAAAGAAAACAAAATTAGAAAAACACTTTGTAAAATTAGAGATTTCGGTAAGCGTGCAATTTGTGGAAATTAAAACTTAAACAAATAAAAACTTAGTAAAAACAAAACTCAAACCATCGGAATAATCCTAATTGGGATCAGATCGGAATACTGGTCGGAAAGTAGGATCGGAATATGGAAAATGAATGCTTCAATCGGAATGTTGGACAACAGAACTAATCGGAATACCCAATAATACCCACGTCGGAATGATGGTGCAATCGGAATCTGTCGGGATATTGTGAAACGGTCCCAATCGGAATGTCTTAAAATCAAGCTATCGGAATAAGAAAAAATCACTCCAATCGGAATATCAAATAAGTCATGCAGTCGGAATGTAAGAAAGGAATCCAGATCGGAATACTTCACAAGACACTCACGTCGGAATGTTAAAGAATCCCACAATCGGGATATTAAAACCCCAATCTGATCAAGTGATCCGAATAACAAGGTGGTAGTCGGAATGCTGAATCGGAAAAGGGTTTACCCTTTTCCGATTATCTAGTGATTCGAAAATAAGCTAGTGATAAGCTATGTTTGATAAGCTAACACTAAAACTTCACCAAATCAGCAATGAAATAAACTAAATAAGCTCGAATAACAACTTTTCCAACTTAAAATAAGCAATCTTTTGAATCAAACCATAAAAAATGAAACTTTTTAAGAAAGCTTTTAAAAAGTAAATAAGCTAAACATACAAATAAGCCAATAAGCACAAGGATCTTAGAACTTAACCGTATGAAAGCTTAAGTATGATAAAAATACGAACTTTTTAATCCTTAAAACATCAAGATCAAACAGGGATCATCAACATTTCGGATCGTAATTAACTAAAATAAAGAAAGGTAGAAAGAGATTAAAGATTAAAAGCTTAAACTTAAACTTGATTAATGAAATCCAAATACAAAAAGCTTAATCTTGAAAGATTAAAAGAAAGAAAAGATGAAAACTTAGTGAGAGAAAGTTGGAACTTTCTCTCTCTAAAAACTAGAAAGGAAAAATGAAAAATGAAACTAGCTAACTCCCCTCCTAATGTGATTAGGAGGGTATTTATAGGGAAAATGGGAAGTGCATGTGTGGTGTGCTTCCTTCTTTCTTTACTTCTCGACTCGATTTAATTCTTTGTCTTTTCTCGACTTCGTCTCGGGATTTGAACTTGTCTTAATAATTTTATTCTTTAATTTAGACTTGAGTTCTTCGACTTCATTAAACTTCCGTCTTTAGACTTTTTCTTCGATAAATCTTCAGAATAGGTCTTGGACATCCGTTCTTTAAGCACTCTTGATCTTTTGACTTCGTCTTTTCTCGTTTTATTCGATAAAAGCCCGTGAAAGCCCGTGTTTTCTTACTTTTTCATCTTTTGGTCCTAAAACACAATAAAAACACAAACCACGCATAATTCCGACTTTTACGACATAAAATACACGTTTTGGTCTTGTTAATATTGAAAATAAGTGGAAAAAGGATAAGTGTTTTCACACTTATTACTACATCTCATGGAAAACTTCAAACATGAAAATTGTGTATTTTTGAAAGACGAATTCATCCCACATGCTCAATTAACCTGGAAATCATCCAAGAAGAAAAGCCCAATTTCAAATTCATAACGGCTAGTAGCAATTGGCAGGTTCAAGACACGTAGCAACAATTAAGTGGTTGGGACACGTCATCAGCTTCAACTACCTCTCATAATTTGTCTATAAATAGTGATAGGACCCTTCATTTGTCATTGTAGCTTAAGTGTGAAATTTTCACACACTCACTTTTTCTCTCTCTCAATCTTAGCTTGTAGTTGATAGCATAACGACCTCAAGAGTCTGACAAGCTCTTGAGTTAGTTATTGTAGTTGTAACTACTTTACCAGCATTTGTAACAATCTTTCACCTTCAATCAATAAAATCTCCTTCCTTTTCCCTCAATTTACTATTCATCTCTTGCATTCCTGTTATCCTAGTGCTGATATAAGCTACTTGTGATCACCAGTGATCATGAGAAGCTATTGTTGAAGATTGTTGCTGTTTACACTTGTCCTGTTCATCCAGTAGCTGCCATTGTTAAATTTTGAAGCAGATTGTACAAAAATGGTGATGATGATGATTTTAGCAGGTTGATTAAGTGGTAAATAGTGTTAAGGTGGTGGTTAACACTATCTAGGAGGCTCAGCACCTACCTACTCCTTCAGTGGAGGCCTTTGCTAAAAGGTTTTATGGTTTCTGATTTTGGTTCCTCTAAACAGTAAATGCATGCACAATTCTAGCTTAATCTTCTTTGCTGATATGATCAAATGTGTTTAGCTTGTGCTTGTGTTGATTTTTGCTGATTAGATAAGTTTCTAGTAGTATGATACTTGTTTACTAGCTTATACCTGTTACTGATATCATCTTATCAATCATTCTTAGCTTACTTGTGCATTTTGTGCATTTGCCTGTTTAACTGCTTGTTATTGGTTCCATTTCACTTCATTTTGGTTATAGAGTTTGAGTAGATATCACATTTAGTTTAGTTCAACCAATTGCCTAGTTTTCATTCATAAAAAGTTGTTCAAGTTCAGTAACTAGTGTTTGGATTTAGTTGTCATTATAGTATAAAGTGTTGTTAATTGGACAAACATTGTGCATTTACTTTAATTCAGTCATTGTAAACAAGGTTTAATAGTTTTAAAGTCAAATAGCAAGGCAAAAAGGCAATTTTTTGTGAAAAAGTATGGGTCAATTTTTAGCTTAAAAAGTTCATAAATAGTTGCTGATTTCAATTGCTTGGCATTTACTCATTTCTTGATGAAATCTCTTCAAACCAGCTCACACTTGTCTTTTAACATCTGAAAATTAAGTGCTTAGAAAGAAATTATACAGTTTAACATTTCAAGTGAGAAATAAGCATTTTCATAAGCTGAATATCAAATGAAAGTTTCTGTAATATAAGTGCTTACTGATTTCTCATTCCAACAAATTTACTTCATAAATCTTCCCATTTTCTTTCATATTCCTGTTTAGAATGTGTTCTTAAGTAGATCTGGAAGTTTTCAAGTTTTTCAAAAATTTGGTCAACTTTGGTCAAATAAGCTAGTTTTAGCTTATTTTCATTTTCCTGATTCATTACTTGATCATTTTATTTTTCAAAAGACATTCCATACTCTCAATGGATTGATAAACAAGATTTAGCAAAAATATCAGTTTGTGCAAGTCTGGCTTATTAGATAGCTTAATTGTGGCTTATCAATATTGGCTTATTTGAGATTTACTTAGTTTCAAGCTTATTCCTTTTACAAGTCTAAGTAAAATTGGATTTTAAGCTGTTTACAATTTGTTTGAGCTTATTTGGTCAAGTTTAGATCTTAAACGAGCTTATATACTCAACTAGCCCGTTTTTGCCAAAATTTCCACTTTTATTGCACTTAGGTCCTTATAGTTTGGAGTTGTGTGGTTTGTTTGCTAAAATTCCAAGTAATTAGGGTTTGCTATTAATCAGTCCTTTACTTTTCAAAACTTGTCAAATTTGGTTAATCGGTTTTTAAAGTTTGTTACAATTAGTTAGTAGTTTGGTAAAATTTGCATAGTTAGTCCTTGTAGTTTTCTGATTTTACATTTCAAGCATCATAGTTTCAAGCATTTACATTTTTAGCACTTAAATTCCATAGATTTACATTTTTGTCCTTAATTGAATTAAAATTTGGTATTTGCTAATTGTTTTACGGATACGTAGTTAATATTTTGTACATTTTTACTTGATTGTTCAATTAGACATAGAAAATCCAAATAACCCTACCAACCAAAAACGATCATAAATCCGATTTTGTTAGGACTTTCAATTGGTTAAGAATCGAGAAAACGAACTTCAATTATACACAATTTCAAATGGCGCTGCTGCCGGTTCTTTGACTTTACGAGAGACTAACGATTGACGGTTTTCATTGGCTTTTGGGATCTGTTCACCTTGTGAACGTTATTTTTACGTATCATAAATAAAAAACAATAAAAAATCAAAAATATAAAAATATAAAAACTAAAAAATAACAAAAACAATTCTTTTCCTATAGAATTGACCAAACAAATTAAAAAATCCAAAAAGCAATCTTTTTCCTAAGAGATTGCACCCAAAAATATATATTATTGGATTCCCTGGGTTTTTATGTACATATAGTATTTTCTCTTAAAAAACCCCATAAATACAAAAATGTTTTCCATATATTAATATAAGTAAATACGTATACGTATAAGAACAACCAATACACATATTCTCCATAAGTATTGCCAAGGCAATACACCGTGTTGAGGGGCGTTCCGGTCCTTGACACGCGTATCGATCAAACTCAATAAAGCAAGAATAGATAAATACTTCCAATAAGCAATAGTTAGAAGAATACAAACTACAAAGTGAATAGAAAGGCGATGTGCTATAAAATGAGGTACTTAAGTGCTTCGTGCCACCTAACCCCCCGTTCACTAGTGAGTATTCTAAGAAGGAAGGCTTCATTGGGGGTCTTGCACCCAAGTAGTACATACGTATATTATACTTTCTTTTGGATATTTCATATTGAAACTCGAAGAGGATAATCCTTTTCTCTTCAAAGTCACACGAGAGCTTCTCTCTCATTCCTCGTATTGAGTTGCATGCTCACTCGCGGGCGTGCACAAATACCGATTGGTGTACAACCCCTTCCTCCGAAAAGGAAGAAAAAGAGAAAGAGTAGGAACACCACCGTCCATCAAGCCGATCCCGGGAATCGTGCTTTGATCCATCCACAACAAGAAGCCATGGCCGGAGTTGATACTCGACCTTTGATGGAGCACTTGCAATCCAATGTGCAAGGATATGCCGATGCTATCAAGATACCCGATATTCGCGCAAACACATTTGAGCTAAAAACATCCATGATTAACTTGGTTTCAAATACACCATTTTATGGAAACAAGAATGATAATACACATGATCACCTTAAGAAATTTCTTGCTCTTTGCAACACCATTAAGTATAATGGAGTTCCCCATGATGCCATTAAGTTGATATTGGTGCAATTTTCACTAGAGGGTCCGGTTAAGCATTGGTTAGATACACAACCACCCGAGAGCATTACCACATGGGATGGTTTCACTAAGAGGTTTTTGAACAAGTTCTTTCCCCCATCTAAGACCACGACTTTGAAGAACTTAATTATAGGCTTTCAACAAAAACATAGTCAAACATTTAGTGATGCTTGGGAGGAGTATAGAGAGTTATTGAGGAGATGCCCTACCCATGGATTGGATGAAGTTCACCAAATCAATACTTTCTACAATGGCCTTAAACCTCATCACCAAGACTCACTAATTCTTTCGCGGGAGGAAATATTCTTCTTAAATCCATTTAAGAGGCTTGGGATATTATTGAGACCAAAGCAATGGTGCGAACTAACACACAATTTGATGAAAGTGTGCATGTCATTCAAGAAGGACGTTCTAAACCATTGGTGACTCAACTCATTTCATGCATTCAAGCATTAACTCAAGCTCAAAAGGAAAGTCAAACAATCATGCAAAACAATCAAAAGATGTAAGAAACCATGATGAATGACTTTATGAAACTTTCTATGGGCAATCATTCCACAAATAATGTGCATGCTATTAATCTTTCATGTGAGACTTGTGGAGGTCCCCATTCATATCAACAATGTGATAAGGTGCAAGGATATCAAGGGAAATGTTATATTTACCAACAGGAACATCGTGAACATTTCAAGCCAAACATCAATCCAAACAACCTTTCTTACAAGTCTCAAAATTACCTTACTCCACCGGGATTCCCGCCCCAACCACCCACCCAACCTCAACAAAATCCTCCTCAATTGTTACAAAGAAACCAAGGTCCAAGACCACAATACCAAGGGAATAACAACAAGGCACCTAACAATTTTCAAAATCAAGGAAATACTTTTTATACACCAACTCAAGGATTTAATCCACCACTCCCACCCTTCCCAAATCAAGGATACCCTCAAATCCCAAATCAAGGTTACCCTCAACTTCAAAATCAAGGATATGGGCTACAAGAGACTCATGAGTATGTTGAGAGGAGAATTCGTGAAAGTGAGAAAAGAATGAATGACCAAATGAAACTTTCAATGGAGGAGCAAACTAAGAGGCTTTTGATGGCATTCAATCAAAGACAACAAGGGGATTTACCATCTAACACACAAACAAACCCGAGGGCAAATGTCAATGCTATTACAACAAGAAGTGGAAAAACAACAAAGGATCCTTCACCTCCTACACCTCCTATTGTTAAACCCACTTTTGTTCTTACATGTGATAAGCCTTCTACATCTACTTCACCACCTCCAAATGATCCTACTCAATCACCCACACCTTCTCAACCTATTTCCACTTCTCCTTTACCTTCCAGAAATCCCAATGAAGAAGCTAACAAAGACAAATCTTCCACCACAACACCTACACCTAAACCATATCTTCCTTACCCTTCAAGATTGAAAAATGACAAGTTAAAGAACAAGGATGATATACAAGTCTCAAATTTCGTAAGGATGTTCAAGCAACTCAACATAAACATCTCCTTTGCGGAAGCTCTTGCTTACATGCCAAAATTTACTAAGATGTTCAAGGATTTACTCTCCAAGAAGGAAAAATTGGTTGATTTACCCAACACATCCCTTAATGAAAATTATTCCGCCGTGCTATTTAAAACCTTACCAACAAAACTTGGAGATCCGGGGCGCTTTTTAATACCTTGTAATTTTCCCGGGGAGGAAAATTGCATGGCTTTGGCGGATCTATGGGCAAGCATAAACCTCATGCCTTTGTCGGTTTGGAAAAAACTCTCTCTTCCCGAGCTCACTCCCACTAGGATGACACTTGAGTTAGCCAACCGTACCATAGCTTACCCCGTAGGTATCGCGGAGGATGTGTTTTTAGGTGTGGATAAGTTTACTTTTCCGACCGACTTTGTAGTGGTTGATTATGACATGGACCCTAGAGTCCCTTTGATTGTTGGTAGACCGTTTTTTAGAACGGGTCGTACTTTGATAGATGTGGCGGAGGTAGAACTAATTATGAGAGTTGAGGATGAGAAAGTGGTGTTTAAGCTAGGGAAAGTTTGTGATAGGAAAGAGATTAAGGAGTCTTGTAGGATATGTAAATCTTGCTTATGTTTTAGAGAGAGAAAGAGATAGAGAGTTGGTGGATTTCACACAATTCTAGAGAGAGAAAATAAAGATAACTATGTGTAAAATTATGAAGAACCACTACCCTCTCCATCAAATGATAGGGTTTATATACCCAAGCCCTTGTCATGGGCTTGGGCTTACATTTGGGCCGGCCTACACATGTTGTAGGCTAGCCTTGGTCTTGTTAGTTAAGTAAAGATAAATAACTAAACTACGAGCTATTACATGGACTATCGTTGGAGTGACCGTTCCTTCTTAATACGTAAAACGTATTTCCAACAATCTCCCCCTAAGGGAGGTCACTCCAAACAAGGGCATTACTCAAGTTACAATAATAAGATAAACCTAGCATACTATGCTTGTCTTGAGCTCGTAGTCTTCGTCTTTCTTTTTCTTTTTCTTTTCTGGTGAACATGCTGATGTGATCTTTGATATCAATCTTGAGAATTAATCTCTTGCCTTGATCTCGAGCATCCTTCACTAGTGATCTTCGCCTCTTCGTGACTTCACGTCCCACATACTTATAACTTTGTAATTCTTGAAAGCTTCAGAGTTTGATACAGCGGAAGACTTGACTTTTAGGCTTTCTTGAATTAGATTAAGTATTAAGTGTATAAAGTATAAGCATGCGGGGACGACTTCTTCTCGGATTCCGCAACGCCACCGTCTTTAAATGCCGCAACATAAGTACACACGAACAAAATGGCTTTGAACATTTCATTCTAGTTCGGTAGCAGTTTACCTCCGGTCGGTGAAGACCGTTGGATGATATAAAATATCGTACTTGTGGCAGGTAGATTTAATTAAAAATCTCCTTGACAAGATTTCGCGGGTAAACCCGTTCTCTTTACTCGACCGTCCAAAGCTGACTGCGAACGTAAAGAGTGAATCATTTGGATAAAATTATCCGCATGATTGAAGCCGTCAATTCTGATTCCTGGAACAAGTTTGATTCATTAAATAATCGCACCATCGTTGCTTTCCAGTTGTCACGAGCTTGATTCGTATAGAATCTTGCAAGTTACCTACCAAGTGCTATTTGAGGTTAACACTAGAAGGATTTCCACTCATCACCGTTGATATGAGCTTAAACTCATATCCTTTTATCAACAAATAACCCTAAAACATGAAGCAAAATACCCTTTTATATTGTAAAAAGCAGTGTTATGTGGTATGTTTGTGTTTGTGTGCTATTATGTAGGTAAAAGGATACAATTTCAAGCAAACAAGGAAAAACCAAGCTCAAAAGGATGAAAAAGACAAAAGAGGATCAAAAGTGACAAGACTTTGAAGTCAAAGGACCTATCTTGACAAATTGTGAAAGTTGGAGGACTTAAAGTGCAAATACTGCAAAGTCAAGATCCAAGTCAAACCTGGTCAAACTACAAAGTCAATCAAGTCAAAGGGTCATTTTGTTGAAGAATCAAAGTTGAAGGGCCAAAATTGTCAAAGGAATGAAGTTTCTAACCTTAAAGAGAAATCTGCCAAGTTAAGGGGCTTATTCTGCCAAGTTTGGAAAGTTAATAAAGATCAATCCATGTCAAAAGGAAGAGAACCAATGAGAAGCAGGGATTCACTTCACACGGATTGAGTATTAATTACCCACTTCCGCCGCCTTCATTTAATACAGGATCTGTACAGTGTGATCCGTGTGACATTTTCTCCGCCAATAAGAAGATGCCACGTGTCCTTCTCCTTCACAAGAAATATTTCCAGATCGCGTTTTTGATAGAATGCATTTCAGAAGAAAATCAAAACACCAATCTTGCTCGTCTTGAAGAGAGGAATCCAATGGTGCAACTTAATTAGCATATTATCCAATGGATCAAAAACACCCAAATGAGTTCATCACCTTCAAAGTGGGTTTGCAGAATTCATCCACGTGTCAAGCTGTGATTGGCCCGAACACGTCACATCTCCAACAAACTCTCAAGTCTAGCCTATAAATACTTAGATTGTTCTTCATTTTGATGAGTAGCTTAATTTTGTAAACACCTAGTTCTCTCAATTTCACTTTTCTCTTTTTCCCTCCTTTTCACCTAACAACTCAAGAGTCTGACAAACTCTTGAGTTAGTTAGTTAGTTAGAACCCTTGTAACTACCTTTTGTAACTGATTTCATCAATAAAAATTCAAATTCAAGTTTTCCCGCCAAATTCTGTTCTTCAATTCCTGCTACTTTACTGCTGTTGTGTGATCACATTGTTGCTGCTTGAAGTTTGTTATGATCATACATTGATCATAACTGATTTTGTTGAAGATTTGTTGCTGTTTGATCAAAAATTCAGTTCATTCCTAGTTTCTTGAAGTTTTCATGGCAGAATGAAGAGTTGAAGCTGTTTTGGTTGTTGATTTGAGTTGATAGCTAGTGATAGGTGGTGGTATCACTAGGGCAAGAGAGATCAGCGCTCCTCTTCTACCCAAAGGATCTCTACAATAGGTTTCATGGCTTCTGTTTTTAAGTTCCTCTAAACAAGTACTTGCATGCTCAATTTCTTAGTGTAAACTTGATGGCTGCCTGATTCTATTTGATTAGTAGTTGTTGATTGAGTGATCCTAGTGTATTGTAGCTTGTTCTTGTGCTTTTGAGTTCAGTCTTGTAGTTTTAAGCTCATTTTCAGTAACTTTTAAGTCCTATAGCTTAATTGAGTTCTAGTTGGTAAACTTGCTTGATTTCAGTTTCATTAGCCTTCATTTTGATTACCTAAACTAGTTTGCTATAGCTCTTTACTCAGTCTTAATCATTACTCAAAAATCCTTTGTTAAAGTTTGATCATAATCAGATAAAGGTGTGTTTGGGAGTAGTTGTTAATCAGTATTCAAGTGTTGTTAATTGGATTTTAAGTGTTCATTTCTACTTAATAGGAGTTAACAAGTAATTTTGAGCCTTTTGTAAGTCAGTATAATAGTCAAAAAGGCAATTGGTTGATAAAAAGTTTGGGTCATACTTGAATTCAGTTTTCATTACAAAACTTGCCAAATTCATTTGATCATTTCTCCTTCATTACTAGATCATATTTGCTCAAACCAGTTTCTAGTTATAGCTTATAACATAATCTTTCAGACTTTAAGAGGAAATTCTACAGTATCAAGAAATAAGCAAGAAAACAGCTTATTAGTTAAGGCCTGAGCATTCTTCATTCTCTGATATAAGTAGCTTACTGTTTCACTAGATCTCTTAATCCACTTCATAAAAGTTGTAGTTTTCTTTCACATATCTGTTTAGTAAGTGTTGGATATGAAGTTTTGAGATTTTGAGCTTTTTCAAAAATCTGGTCAACGTTTGGTCAACATAAGCTCATTTGAGCTTATTTTCAGATATCTGGCTTATTTCTGGATGAAAATTGTTCTAATTTGATTTCCCCTTCCTCAAATCAAGTGCTTATTCATTTTCTTTACAAAAATCAAGTTGTGGATGTTTGGATTAAGCTGTAGCTTATTTTGAGCTTATTGATAAGCACTCTTTTGCTTATCTTGAACTTTTAGCTTATTTCCTTGAACACACGTAGTTGTAATTGGATTTTAGAAGTTTTGCAAGTGATTTCAGCTTCATTGGTTGAGAAATAAGCTCAAACGAGCTTATTCTTTCTTTGTGCCCGTTTTTGGTTATAATTTTGGTTTATTTGCACTTTAGTCCCTATATTTCTAATCTGTTTCTAAACCTAGCTAATCTTTCTAAATTTGTGGTAATTGCATAAAGTTAGTCCCTGGAATTTGTTAGTTGTTAAATTTCAGTTTTAAAGTTTGTTAGTTTGTTAATTTTTGGTTAGTTTGTTTAAATCTTTACAAGTTTAGTCCTTTTAGTTAACTGATTTACATTTTTAGTCCTTGTAACTTTTAGAATTTACATTTCAAGCATTTACATTTCATAGAAATTACATTTTTAGTCCTTATACTTTTATATTTTGCATTTTTATATTTTACTTGAATAAAATTTAGAATTTGCAATTTGTTTTACGTATAAGTAGGTTTATATTTTTCATTTTTACTTAGTGTTGTTTGAATTAGCAATAGATTACCAAGCAAGCTTGAACAACCAAAAACAATTATAAATTTGATATTGATTGGACTTTCTATTAGTTAAGAACTGAGAAAACGAACTTGCATTATACACATTTCAAATGGCGCCGCTGCCGGTTCTTTGACTACACGAGAGACTATCGATTGACGGTTTTCATTGGCTTTTGGGATCCGTTCACTTTGTGAACGTTATTTTTACGTATCATAAATCAAAAACAAATAAAAAATCAAAAATACAAAAATATATAAAAACTAAAAAATTAACAAAACAATTCTTTTCCTAAAAGAATTGACCAAAAAAATTAAAAAATCCAAAAAGCAATCTTTTTCCTAAGAGATTGCACCCAAAAATATATATTATTGGATTCTCTCGGTTTTTATGTACATATAGTATTTTCCTTTAAAAACTCATAAATACAAAAATATTTTCCATATATTATGATAAGTACATACGTATACGTATAAGAACAATCAATCTACATATCTTCCATAAGTATTGCCGAGGCAATACACCGTGTTGAGGGGCGCTCCGGTCCTTGACACGCGTATCGATCAAACAAAATAAAGCAAGAATAGATAAATACTCTCAATAAGCAATAATTCGAAGAATACGAACATTTAAGTGAATAGAAAGGCGATGTGCTATAAAATGCCATCTAAGGGTCAATAGGTACTTAAGTGCTTCGCGCCACCTAACCCCCCGTTCACTTGGGAGTATTCTAAGAAGGAAAGCTTCATTGAGGGTCTTGCACCCAAAGTAGTATTACATATATTGTTACTTTCTTGTGGATATTTAATATCGAAACTCGAAGAGGATAATCTTATTCTTTTCAAAGTCACACGAGAGCTTCTCTCTCATTCCTCGTATTGAGTTGCATGCTCACTCGCGGGCGTGCACAAATACCGATTGGTGTACAACCTCTTCCTCCGAAAAGGAAGAAGAAGAGAAAGAGTAAGACCACCACCGTTCACCAAGCCGATCACGAGAATCGTGCTTTGTCACCACCACGAGGAGCCATGGCTGTTGATAACCGTACTTTGTTTGAACGTATGCAAACCAACATTCATGGATTTGTTAGTGCCATTAAGATTCCCGACTATCCCGCTAACACATTTGAGCTACATACATCTATGATCAATATGGTTGCTGCATCACCTTTCTATGGAAAACAAAATGAGGATCCCCATGCTCATCTTAAGAGATTCCTTTCACTTTGCAATACCATTAAGCATAATGGGGTTCCACCGGATGTCATTAGATTGTTGTTAGTGTCATTTTCACTAGATGGGAGTGCTAAGCATTGGTTAGACACCCAACCACCCGATAGTATCACCACTTGGGAAGAGTTTACCACTAAGTTTTTGAACAAATTCTTTCCTCCACAAAAGACTATGGCTTTGAGGAATTTGATTATGGGCTTTACACAAAAACCTAGTCAATCCTTTGGTGATGCTTGGGAAGAGTATAGTGAGTTGTTGAGGCGATGCCCTAATCATGGAATGGATGATCTAAGCCAAATCAATACTTTCTATAATGGCCTTAAACCTCACCACCAAGATTCACTAAATGCTTCTGCGGGAGGGAGTATTCATTTCAAGACATACCAAGAGGCTTTGACCATTATTGAGACTAAGGCAATGGTTCAAACAAACGATCCATTTGAAGAAAGAGTTCATGTTATCCAAAACACCTCTCAAACACCTTGTGATAACCAATTCCTTAAATACCACCAAGAGATCCTTCAACAAGTCAAACAAGGACAACAAGAAATGACTCAGGAGTTAGTTCAAGCCTTGAAGAGCTTGACATTGAATAATTCCTCAAACAATGTGAATGCCATTACCACTTCTTGTGTTACTTGTGGAGGCCCTCACTCTTATGAACAATGTGACAAGGTGCAAGGTTATCAAGGGGAATGTTATGCTTATCAAGAGGAACACCGTGAACACTTCAAGCCTAACATCAATCCAAATAACCTTTCTTACAAATCCCAAAATTACCTTACTCCACCCGGCTTTCCACCCCAACCACCCACCCAAATTCAACAAAATCCTCCTCAAATTTTAGCAAGGAATCAAGGGCAAAGACAACCATACCAAGGAAATAACTACAAGGCACCAAATCAATTTCAACCTCAAGCAAGTACCTTTTATCCACCAAATCAAGGATTTACCTCTCAACCTTTACCTTTCCAACCTCAAGGTTTTCAAGGTTATGTGCCACAAGAGTTAAACACAATGGATCTTTTGCAAAAGATGAATCAAGAGAATGAAAAGAAATTCCAAGCTATAGACAAGAAAATGAATGACCAATTCAATAAGCTTTTCATGGCATTAAATCAAAGACCACAAGGGGCTTTACCTTCCAACACACAAACAAATCCAAGGGCCAATGTCAATGCCATTACAACAAGGAGTGGTACAACAACAAAGGATCCTTCACCTCCTAAACCTACTATTGTTCAACCCACTTGTGCTCCTACTTGTGACAAGCCTTCTACTTCTACTTCACCACCTCAAAATGCTCCCATTGCTCCACTTTCAAAGCCTATTCATGAAATACTCAATAAGGAAAATCCTTCATCCACACCTCAACCACAACCAAAACCAAGTCTTCCTTATCCCTCAAGATTGAGAAAAGAAAAGCTTAAGAACAAGGATGACATCCAAGTTTCTAACTTTTTGAGGATGTTCAAGCAACTTAACATCAACATCTCCTTTGCGGAAGCCTTAGCCAATATGCCTAAGTTTGCTAAGATGATTAAGGATTTGCTTTCTAACAAGGAAAGATTGGTGGATTTGCCTAATGCTTCTTTGAATGAAAATTGTTCCGCGGTGTTGCTTAAGAAGTTGCCTACTAAGCTTGGAGATCCGGGGCGGTTTTTGATTCCTTGCAATTTCCCGGGGGTGGAAAATTGTATGGCTTTAGCGGATTTAGGAGCAAGCATAAATCTTATGCCATTATCGGTTTGGAAGAGACTTTCACTTCCCGAGCTTACTCCTACTAAGATGACTCTTGAGTTGGCTAACCGTACTATAGCTTATCCGGTGGGAATTGCGGAGGATGTTTTTGTTGGGGTTGATAGATTTACATTTCCCGCGGATTTTGTGGTAGTTGATTATGATGTGGATCCTAGAGTGCCTTTGATTGTTGGTAGGCCATTTTTGAGAACGGGTCGTACTTTAATCGATGTGGCGGAAGGAGAACTTACAATGCGGGTAGGAGATGAGAGAGTGGTGTTTAACATGGGAAAGTTGTCCAAAAAGTCTAATGAGCCCGAAGCGGTAAAACATATTGATGTTGTACATGAGGAGGAAACACAAGATGATCTTCTTGATGAAGTTTGTGATGAGTACTTTTATGAAGCTTGTTCAAGTGGAGACTTTGATTACCCTCATATTGAGACCATTGCTTCAATTACTTCCTCTTTGGATTTTCATGAACCTCAAGAGCTAAACTTTAGTGAAGTTCCATATGACACCCCATTTTTCCACCATACTAATCACTTTGATGAGGACTTAAGTAATGAGGGATCTTTTCTTTGTGATTCACCAACATATGATGACTATAGTGATGATGAGCTTTCTACTTGTGACTCTCCATTTGTGGATGATCATACTTCCTTTGGTTTTGAGGGATCACCCATTTTTGATAGACCAATCTATGATGTTTATGGTGATGAGGAGGATTCTATCATTGATGAGAGTGATGAGTTTTTATTGGAGGATATATCTTTTGAGTATACTCTTGGTTACCTTGATGAGGAGGGGGACATACTCTATCTAGAATCTTTATTGCTTGAAGATCCTTTACCTTCTTTGGCCACCCAAACCTTTCTCCAACCAATCACTCTACAACCTTTCTCTCACCATGTGACCTACAAAGGAGAATCTTCTAAGGCAACCATCACTTGTTGTTTTCCCATCAAGGAACGGATTTTTGATCCTGGCATAGAGCTTGCTAAATCATCTCAGTATCCACCTGATGCAACAAAAGGAAACCTTGTGAAAGATTTGAGAACTTTACACCATCACCTTGGAGAGAACATATGGGAAACCAATTTAGAGAACTACACCTCATTCTTGTCACCATTAATTGGGAAGCTAGTTGTTGGCTTGTGTTATAAGTGGGAGGGTAATTATGTATTTGATCCTGGGGGATATTTATGGAGTTTTGATAAATGAACACTTGTTTTACCTCATCATGGAGATTTTTCTTAACAAAGGGGCAAACATTTTCTTCTCCATGATAGGTTTTAGACACTTTTAAGTGTGGGACGAGTCGAGCTAGAGACTCATTAACTCAAGCATCGTATAACTAGGTTTAGAGTGTTGTAGGTTAGAAATAAAGGCATAGATTTGGAGATAAGTGTAGGGGAGACCTTCTTTTGTCTTCATGCTTGTTTGTAGGGTTGCTCACTCATCTCATGCTTTGGAGCTTATGGAGGAGGCCCTTGTATCCGGTTCACTTCGTTACTTTAGTGATTTTTCATTGACACCTTGTGCTTAAACTTGATTTCACTAATAGTAGTCCTTTCCTTAACTTGGGTTAAGCAAAGTCTATTCATTGTCATAAGTGTAGGGGAAGTTTTTATACTTCCATGCTCTTAAACATTGAGGACAATGTTTAGCTTAAGTGTAGGGGGGTCTTCTATCGAAGTGACCTTACCTAGAACTTGTCATTGTCTTGCATGATAACATGGAAAATTGGATTTTCAACATTTTTCAAATTTTTGATCTACTTTGGCCAACAAAAATATGCATTCATAATTTTTGCATCAATCATTTTTCATTTGCATAACACATTTGCATTGTATATATTTCTTCTTTTATTTTTCATCAAAAATATATAAAAAGGAAAAATATAATAAAACATGGTTTTAACAAATTTAGACTTCTTTGACATATTAGGCCCGCCATGGATATTTTGACTCAACCCGAGTTTGCTTATTTTAGCACTCTCTAGCTAGTATCCTTAACCATGTAGTCCTTCATTGGTCTATTAGGCTAAGCTTCCACCAATTTCATTCTTTGAAATTTTAAATTTGTGGAGAATGGGAAATGATAGGGTTGAAGCAAGTGTAAAAGGGCTAGATAGACTTCATGGCAATTACTTGTGGCTAAACCCTTCTCTTCTTGACCTCTATTTTCTTCGCTTGTATATAATTGTTAATAAATAATCAAGTACGGTTTTAATTGGTTCGTAATCTCTTATGCATTTTTGGCTAATCATTTATGGTTGATATGAGTACGTCTTAAGATTCTAAGTTAGCACGTTTTATGTGTACTAGACTTGTGTCATGCTCCATATTTAGCGGGTGTTTTTCCTTTTCTTCTTTGCAAATTTTTTGGTGAGGAATAAAGAAAAATAAGAGCGGCTTATGAAAAAAAAAATGAGTGGCTAGAGAAAAAAAAAAAAAAAAAGAAAAAAAAAAGAAAAGAAAAAAATAATAATGCAAGACTCCCAAGAGGGGCAGTGTGGTGTTAATTATAGTGACTATTGAGTTCCAATATTACCTTGACGGGTTGCGGGGATTCAATAGATTGCTCCAATCCAATATTACCTTGACGGGTTGCGGGGTTGAAGATCCAAAATCTCAAAAAGATGCGGATGTAAATTATTGCGTGAGTTTTATTTTTCTTTCCTTAGCGAGTGTGTAGTTACTTATGAAAGCATGACATGAGGATTTTACACATAAGGCGAATGACTTATTACTCTTAATACGGACTTATATTAATTGTGAGCGGTTTTTCAAGTAATGGATGAGAAGATTACTTAGGATTAAAACCGTCCTTCCTTATTTTTGGATTTTACATTTCTTATATTTCACACTTTAATAATGACAAATTTGCCCACAAGCAATTTGCTCAAATAATAACCGGTTCCACATTTAATTGTCATGAATAAGTTGATGCACTTTTTACTTGTGAATGCAATGATCCCATTTACTAGCTTGGTATGGGGAAAGTGAAACTTGAGGGTGATAAATGTTCATGGTATCCAAGCCCTAATCCAAGTCATTGAATTCTTTATGAGTTATTTCCATCAAAACCTTTTCAAGAAAAATCAAAAAGATATAGATAGAATTGTATTTTAATCCATTGCATTGTTAAAAGTCAAAATCATGCATCATCTAGTTTAGAGTAGTGTAGATGCATCTCATATGGCCAAGGTGGATTAATTATGAGGGAAATGTAAATTTTTAAGCCTTGAAAGATAATATTGCATGAGGACATGGCAATGCTCAAGTGTAGGGGAATTTGATATGAGCTTAAACTCATATCCTTTTATCAACAAATAACCCTAAAACATGAAGCAAAATACCCTTTTATATTGTAAAAAGCAGTGTTATGTGGTATGTTTGTGTTTGTGTGCTATTATGTAGGTAAAAGGATACAATTTCAAGCAAACAAGGAAAAACCAAGCTCAAAAGGATGAAAAAGACAAAAGAGGATCAAAAGTGACAAGACTTTGAAGTCAAAGGACCTATCTTGACAAATTGTGAAAGTTGGAGGACTTAAAGTGCAAATACTGCAAAGTCAAGATCCAAGTCAAACCTGGTCAAACTACAAAGTCAATCAAGTCAAAGGGTCATTTTGTTGAAGAATCAAAGTTGAAGGGCCAAAATTGTCAAAGGAATGAAGTTTCTAGCCTTAAAGAGAAATCTGCCAAGTTAAGGGGCTTATTCTGCCAAGTTTGGAAAGTTAATAAAGATCAATCCATGTCAAAAGGAAGAGAACCAATGAGAAGCAGGGATTCACTTCACACGGATTGAGTATTAATTACCCACTTCCGCCGCCTTCATTTAATACAGGATCTGTACAGTGTGATCCGTGTGACATTTTCTCCGCCAATAAGAAGATGCCACGTGTCCTTCTCCTTCACAAGAAATATTTCCAGATCGCGTTTTTGATAGAATGCATTTCAGAAGAAAATCAAAACACCAATCTTGCTCGTCTTGAAGAGAGGAATCCAATGGTGCAACTTAATTAGCATATTATCCAATGGATCAAAAACACCCAAATGAGTTCATCACCTTCAAAGTGGGTTTGCAGAATTCATCCACGTGTCAAGCTGTGATTGGCCCGAACACGTCACATCTCCAACAAACTCTCAAGTCTAGCCTATAAATACTTAGATTGTTCTTCATTTTGATGAGTAGCTTAATTTTGTAAACACCTAGTTCTCTCAATTTCACTTTTCTCTTTTTCCCTCCTTTTCACCTAACAACTCAAGAGTCTGACAAACTCTTGAGTTAGTTAGTTAGTTAGAACCCTTGTAACTACCTTTTGTAACTGATTTCATCAATAAAAATTCAAATTCAAGTTTTCCCGCCAAATTCTGTTCTTCAATTCCTGCTACTTTACTGCTGTTGTGTGATCACATTGTTGCTGCTTGAAGTTTGTTATGATCATACATTGATCATAACTGATTTTGTTGAAGATTTGTTGCTGTTTGATCAAAAATTCAGTTCATTCCTAGTTTCTTGAAGTTTTCATGGCAGAATGAAGAGTTGAAGCTGTTTTGGTTGTTGATTTGAGTTGATAGCTAGTGATAGGTGGTGGTATCACTAGGGCAAGAGAGATCAGCGCTCCTCTTCTACCCAAAGGATCTCTACAATAGGTTTCATGGCTTCTGTTTTTAAGTTCCTCTAAACAAGTACTTGCATGCTCAATTTCTTAGTGTAAACTTGATGGCTGCCTGATTCTATTTGATTAGTAGTTGTTGATTGAGTGATCCTAGTGTATTGTAGCTTGTTCTTGTGCTTTTGAGTTCAGTCTTGTAGTTTTAAGCTCATTTTCAGTAACTTTTAAGTCCTATAGCTTAATTGAGTTCTAGTTGGTAAACTTGCTTGATTTCAGTTTCATTAGCCTTCATTTTGATTACCTAAACTAGTTTGCTATAGCTCTTTACTCAGTCTTAATCATTACTCAAAAATCCTTTGTTAAAGTTTGATCATAATCAGATAAAGGTGTGTTTGGGAGTAGTTGTTAATCAGTATTCAAGTGTTGTTAATTGGATTTTAAGTGTTCATTTCTACTTAATAGGAGTTAACAAGTAATTTTGAGCCTTTTGTAAGTCAGTATAATAGTCAAAAAGGCAATTGGTTGATAAAAAGTTTGGGTCATACTTGAATTCAGTTTTCATTACAAAACTTGCCAAATTCATTTGATCATTTCTCCTTCATTACTAGATCATATTTGCTCAAACCAGTTTCTAGTTATAGCTTATAACATAATCTTTCAGACTTTAAGAGGAAATTCTACAGTATCAAGAAATAAGCAAGAAAACAGCTTATTAGTTAAGGCCTGAGCATTCTTCATTCTCTGATATAAGTAGCTTACTGTTTCACTAGATCTCTTAATCCACTTCATAAAAGTTGTAGTTTTCTTTCACATATCTGTTTAGTAAGTGTTGGATATGAAGTTTTGAGATTTTGAGCTTTTTCAAAAATCTGGTCAACGTTTGGTCAACATAAGCTCATTTGAGCTTATTTTCAGATATCTGGCTTATTTCTGGATGAAAATTGTTCTAATTTGATTTCCCCTTCCTCAAATCAAGTGCTTATTCATTTTCTTTACAAAAATCAAGTTGTGGATGTTTGGATTAAGCTGTAGCTTATTTTGAGCTTATTGATAAGCACTCTTTTGCTTATCTTGAACTTTTAGCTTATTTCCTTGAACACACGTAGTTGTAATTGGATTTTAGAAGTTTTGCAAGTGATTTCAGCTTAATTGGTTGAGAAATAAGCTCAAACGAGCTTATTCTTTCTTTGTGCCCGTTTTTGGTTATAATTTTGGTTTATTTGCACTTTAGTCCCTATATTTCTAATCTGTTTCTAAACCTAGCTAATCTTTCTAAATTTGTGGTAATTGCATAAAGTTAGTCCCTGGAATTTGTTAGTTGTTAAATTTCAGTTTTAAAGTTTGTTAGTTTGTTAATTTTTGGTTAGTTTGTTTAAATCTTTACAAGTTTAGTCCTTTTAGTTAACTGATTTACATTTTTAGTCCTTGTAACTTTTAGAATTTACATTTCAAGCATTTACATTTCATAGAAATTACATTTTTAGTCCTTATACTTTTATATTTTGCATTTTTATATTTTACTTGAATAAAATTTGGAATTTGCAATTTGTTTTACGTATAAGTAGGTTTATATTTTTCATTTTTACTTAGTGTTGTTTGAATTAGCAATAGATTACCAAGCAAGCTTGAACAACCAAAAACAATTATAAATTTGATATTGATTGGACTTTCTATTAGTTAAGAACTGAGAAAACGAACTTGCATTATACACATTTCAACCGTGAACACTAGGGTGTCACTCTGAGTGTTCTGGCAAGATCACTGAGATATTGCGAGAGGCCTGGAACGTGTTTAAATTCAGTTAAGAATTAAACCACTGTTGCTTTCCAATTATCACAAGCTTGATTCATAAAGAATCACACAAGTCACCTACCATGAGCTTTTTGATATTCGCTCAAGAAGGATTTCCATCTTCATTGTAAATACTTTCGTATTACTCGGATGTTCAAGCAAGATCATGAAGATTTTGCGTAGGACTCTTAATATCTTTCTTACTTTTCACAGTGTGTGAAGAAGCAAGGAAATATGAAAGTGTGACCTAATGAGATATTTGATGATCTCAAATGGCTCTAGACTCGATCGTGCACTTTGGATTTTAGTGATCAAAGGCTGGAGAGGAGTGCCACCATTTCAATACTAATTTATTCGGAGTGAATAAATCGATAGATAACGTGTTGTCTCTGGGTGATTAAAACAAATATCTTTTAGCTAGGATGGGTTGTGGATTGCATCACTGGGTCCATGATGTCTATCTTCAATATCGAGCATCATTAAAATGATCTCAATAGCATATGTGTTGACCCAGTTTCTGCCGAAAGTTGTAAGGAGGGCTTTTTTCTTTACACCCTTTATCTTTACAATTCTTTTTCATTCTTCAACCCCTTCAATGCTTACCAATATGTCATAACTAGCACCTTGTTGTGAGTGTTCCAGTGCTAACTTAAGTACTTGGTCGGCATTCAGCTACATTCACAATATTTTCTCCAACTTTCCTAAGGACTACTATTTTTAGCTATGGAATGTCCTTGGGAAGATTCCTCCGGTTCTGGAAGAATCATAGGACTTAACCTATCCAACCATCCTTATGTTACCACAATATTCATCGTCGTGAAATAAATGGGTTTTGGGTAAGTATATGTCACCATGAAAATCCATTTTGATATAGCAAATCCGTTTTTCTCCCCCTTAACATATACCACGATATTCGAAAACATTTCGCATATGTCGGGATGAGCCAACACATTAAGTCAAACCATTTGTGATAATTTCCCATATTAAATCACATTTTCTCCCCCATATTAAAAATATTAACCCAATCGATGTTTTTAATATCAATTGATTTAATGAAGTTTTAACAAAGGTTTTGGGAAGAAAAATGCAAGTCCGTTTTATCTTCATGATATCAAATGTATGATATATGATACTGATTAGTAACATGATCACATATTCACCATATTAGAAAAGAATTGACAAGGTTGGACCTGATAGATGAGAACATCATATGATGAGATCAAATGGTTCTTGTCGGCAAGTGTTGGTCACCTCGTCACGTCTGAAGTCATCTCTTGACACCACATGTACGATTGGTATTGTAGTATTGACACCAACTTGTGAACTTGGCACTTTCGGCATCGAAGATTTTGAATGCTGGAAAATTGCTCCCCCTCAATTGTTGACCCGTGTTCTATCTAAAGAGCTGTAGTCGTCGGTTAAGTAGTCGCATCGTCGAGTATGTAGATACCAATTGTAGATTGCTATGGTTGTAGAGATGATAGCTTCATAAAAACAAGACTTCTCTTGTTTTAACAAATAAATGTACTGAAGCGTACATAGATTTGTGTTAGACCAAGTTATAAAGTAAACTTGATCCCTTACAAGGTTTTAAAGTAAACCTTGCCCGAGAAAATTAATTCCTATTGTTGAGCCAAAGCTTTCATAAGAAATACTTGACTTTAATAAGAAAACCGGGTAGCAGTCTGAAATAACTACAAGCCATATAGGCATGTTTTATGAAATATTTACAACTTTTGTACGAACTCTATTTATGGCGCCGTGTCAATATTAATCAACATTTCTAAGGCCGTAAATATTATCGTACCAAAAGACATGCCTTTGAAAAATAAAGTAAAAATATTTTTGGATTTTTCTAGATTTTTCAATATTTATGGTTTTTATATGGTTTTATATTTTTGTATTTTGCTTTTGTGGATAAAAATATAAACAATATATACAAATGATCACCAAGGATACGGAGAATAGTTTACCACCACTTATTCTTTCGCTTCATCTGCTAGTTCCTTAAGAGTCTCAGGCGAGAAGGTTCTCATTCCTAGCTTGTCGGCCAAAAATTCAATTCGAGCGCGATCTAAAGCCTTCGTGAAAATATCCGCCAATTGATACTCAGATCGTACAAAGAAAGCTCGATTACTCCATTTTCCACTTGCTATTTGATGAAGTGGTAGCGAATGTCAATATGCTTCGACCGGGATAATTGAACATTGTTGCAGCATAAGGCAATTGCACTTTTGTTGTCGCAGTACATCGGAATTTTGTTGAAACCTAGACCATAGTCGGTTAATTGCGACCTCATCCAAAGAATTTGAGCACAGCAACCGGACATAGCTATGTATTCTGCTTCCGTACTTGAAATTGCAGCGCTTTTCTGCCTTTTCGATGCCCAACTGATTAGTCGATCTCCTAATAGTTGCAAAGTTCCACTCGTGCTACGCCTTGTATCTTGACAACCCGCGTGATCCGCATCTGCATATGCCATAAGTGCAATCGAAGAGTCCTTTGAATACCAAATTCCCCGATTAATGGTTCCTTTAAGATATCAAAAGATCCGTTTCACAGTAGCCAAGTGTAACTTAGTAGGTCGAGTTTGATACCGAGCACACATACATATAGCAAACTGAAGATCAGGTCGACTAGCTGTGATATACATAAGAGTAACGATCATTCCATGGTAAAGTGTCAGATCATCGGTAACTCCATGTGGATCTGCATCAAGCTTTGTTCGTTCCAACATTGGAGTATCCACGGGATCACAAGATTCCATCTTATATTTCTTAAGCGATTCAAGGACATACTTTGATTGATTGATAAAGATGCCTCTGGGAATCTGAGATATCTGAAGACCTAAGAAGAATGATACCTTGGCCATCATTGACATCTTAAACTTGGAAGACATGAGTTTCCCAAATTCGTCAGATAAGGTTTGGGTCGATGCTGCAAATATAATATCATCAACATATATTTGTACCATAATCATATCTTTACCTCATTTCTAAATGAACAACGTGGGATCCACCTTGCCTTTAGCGAAGCCTTGCGTAATGAGAAATTGTGACAATAGATCATACCATGCGCGTGGAGCTTGCTTTAACCCATAGAGAGCCTTCTTAAGCTTGTACACATGATTAGGATAATTAGGATTCACAAAACCATCCGGCTGTTGAACATAGACCTCTTCCTTGATTTCCCCATTAAGAAATGCCGTCTTCACATCCATCTAATAGACGATCGTATTCATGTGGGCTACATAAGCGAGGAATAGTCTAATAGCTTCCAAACGGGAAACCGGTGCAAAGGATTCCATAAAGTCGATGCCCAATAATTGCTTGTATCCACGAGCTACTAGTAGAGCTTTGTTCTTCAATATTCCGCCTAACTCATCAAGTTTCACCTTGTAAACCCATTTCAAAGTGAGTAACTGCACTTGATCCGGGCATGGGACAAGTTCCCATACTTCAAGACGTATAAATTCATTAAGTTCTTCTTGCATAGCTTCTATCCAACATGATTGAGTAAAAGCTTCTTGCCATGTCTTAGGTTCAACTTCAGTGAGAAAAGCATCAAAATGACAAAACATTGCATTTTCTTGTAGCTGACTTCGTGTGGATACCGGACGATTAGGGTAACCAATAATAGAATCTATAGGATGATCCTTTGTCCACTTGCTGTCATGTTCACGAATCCGTGGATTGGAGTAAATCGTAGTAGGAGCTTCCTCTGAGGTGGACGACCCGACTTGATTAGGGTCGGGAATTGGTACACCAAAGAATGGAAGTTCACGCATTTGAGCGAATTCCAAATCATGATCATCGTCATCCTCTTCATCATCAATAGGCATGACATGGGTAGTTGGTTCGGGTGTAGGTTGAGAATTACTCATTGATGGTATATCTTGACCAATTGTAGGTGCAGACGTATCTGATTGTGCTTCGGTTGCTGGAGCGATAACTTCGGTTACCGGAGCTATTACCTCAGGTTCTGGTGCAACAATAGTTGGAGGAGTAAAGAATTCATCAAAGAACGGTTGAAACAACGTATCCCATTCATTCCTAGTAGGTGGTATAAATGATGATGAAGTGGGGTTGTTTGGGACAAGACCAGAACGAATGTTACTGGGTCCCATTTCATGAAGTGCGGGTTCAAAGCTGCTTTGCTCAGAAGCCATTGCTGTCAGCTCATCAAAATCATCATTCATAGTTTAGAGGATCTTGCGAGACTTACGGTTGTAGATTCGGTATGCCTTCTTTGCAGGTGCGTCACCAACGAAAATACCAATATCAGCCTTTGGTTGAAGTTTTCCCAAATTGTCACCAACATTATTTGGATAACAAAGAGAACCAAATACATGAATATATGATAAATCTGGTACTTTTCCATGGAGAAGCTCATAAGGTGTTTTACCATGGCGTTTACGAATTAGTGACCGGTTTTGGGTGTACACTGCTGTAGATACTCCTTCTTCCCATAAAAACAAAGGAGTCTTTGCGCAAATTAACATTGTTCGATCAGCTTTCATAAGTGTGCGGTTTCACCTTTCAACGACACCATTTTGTTGTGGAGTGCGAGCAACGGATGTTTCATGAGATATGCCAACTTCTTCATAATAATCACGCAAGATTTGATTCACAAATTCGGTTCCATTATCTGTACGAATACGTCGGACAGTAGTGTTGAGACGCACTTGAATCATCTTGAGGAATCCGATATGAATTTAGGTGCCTCATTTTTTGTTGTAAGAAATTTCACCCATGTAAACCGAGAGTAATCCTCGACAATTACAAGGATGTACTTTTTGCCACTAAGACTTTCAACACGCATTGGCCCACAAAGATCCATATGAAACAAATAAAGTTTTTCTTGGCTGGTGTCTTCAGTCTTGGGTTTGTATGATTTCTTAGTGCTTTTCCCCATTGTACATGTGACAATCCGTCAATTTATGGTTTATATTTTATTCTCAAATATTATTTAAAAACATTATTTTAATGTTATATTATGAACTCACTTATTTTTGGGAAGAAATTTGAATTTACGTCTTGAAGTAGCATCGACTACGTCTAAACCGGAGGATTCTACGTTACGTGCTTACGTTTACATACACCATTTTGGTGACAGTCCGACATTTCAGGAAATAAATTTATTCGTGAATATTATTTTGGAATTTTAAATTTGTGTTGGTTCATAAACTCACAAATTTACGAGAAGAGATTAGGACTTACGATTATAATTTAACGTCCTTTACGACTAAATCGGAAACCTTAGGATTACGTATTTACGTTTTCGAACTCCGTTTTTTATGAGACAATTTTATGAGATTCGTTTTGTGCCGTTGATTCATAATTTATAAAAACATTTTTTCGTAAAACGATCCGAGGGCACGCAAATCGAGGAAACTAGAATCGAGGAGTACACGTAATTAAATGGGGATGAGACAAGAATAAACTTTCCTCACCCCCACTCTTGGACCGCAAGAACAAGCTAACAAACACCCTTAGGTGTTAAAGCTTACATAGTAAGCAAGGACACATGTCCTCTTCATTTGACTATACAACTAGCAACATCAAACCATCCAACACAAACCACTTTCTCCTAAACACTTACATGCAAAAACTCACAACTCTCTCCTCCCTCTCTCTAAAATTCGTCCACCACCATCCCTAAACACCCTCATTTGATCAAATTTAACCGTGAAATCCTATGTTATTCACACATATGATGAAGCCTTTTTCAACCTCTATTAATTGGTGGTGATTTTAACATCCAAGGAGAAGATTTGGTGATGTCCAAGGGCTGATTTCTACAAGAAGTTTACAAAGATTGGTGGTCTTTAAAGTTGGTGTTGATCTATCACAAGTTCTTCCACCAAAATCCAAGCCTTGATCATAAACTACACAACCTTGGTGGTATATAGATTGTTCTTCCTATCCTTCTGTTATTTTGATTATGTAATAATGTATTTTCTTTTATATTGTATATGCATATGATGATGAATGATGATAAAAATATTATGTGAGGATTTGGAGTTAATAAACATGGGTAAAACGATGGAAAACCTCATTTAAAATGGTTAAAATCTTGCTTAATGTGATGGCTGTATAAAAACAGTAAGTAACCAAATGTTAAACTGACAAAATGGTAAATTGGAATCAATATACAGTAAGTATTAGGTGTTATACACATGTGAGAGTTGGCCATGCAATGGAATCATAAAAATGAGTGAGATATGATCAAAACAAGTTTAGAGTGTAAATCTGCCTACACTGTTTTGGACGAATTTATTAAAATATTTAGAAGTTGATTCATCAGTAGCTATAAAGGAATAAAATGAAGCACATATCATTCAGTTTTATTGATAAAAATTTGAGGTCCTATCTCATTATAGAACTCTAGATATGGACATTTTAGTGAACTTAAAATTAAGGACTGATTTTGTGAAATTAAAGTTTAATATTATTATATAAGCACTCAAATAAATATAATATAAAATTTGAATTAAAACCCACTAACTTATATATTTCATTTATATAAATATGCATAAGGATAAATAAATGGACATTATATAAAACTGGTAGTTTGGTAAGTTTTATGAGTTATAAAAACTATATACTAAGTTTTACGTCTTTTCGGCTAAAACCGAAAGATTAACATTTTTTTCAAATAAAACTTAGACGGTCGGACCCGTCTAATATAAACTTTTATTAACTCACATTATGATATATGAACTTATATAACAAGTAAAAACCGATAAAACCCGAACTTTACAACGTATAGACATTAACGGGTCAAAGTAGCCTTATTGGACTATAAACCCGATTAGTTAGTAAAACACTTATAAATTTGCTTATTGGGCTTAACCCACTTGGGCCCAACATGTAAAGTATAATACTGATAACAAAAGTATAAAATAGATTAATACAAGTTAATGGACTTATAAAAGGCTTATTGGACCTAAAACATGTAAATAGGTAAAACTAGTAAACTAATATAAAAGTTGTCAACACATAACACAAAAAAATGAGTGAATGAGAATATATAAACCCACTTGATCATCATCATATGTATAAAGTCATCATATATATATATACATATATATATATATATATATATATATATATATATATATATATATATATATATATATATATATATATATATATATATATATATATATATATATATATATATATATATATATATATATATATATATATATATATATATATATATATATATATATATATATATATATATATATATATATATATATATATATATATATATATATATATATATATATATATATATATATATATATATATATATATATATATATATATATATATATATATATATATATATATATATATATATATATATATATATATATATATATATATATATATATATAATTGTTATTTTGATAAAGTCATTGGACAAAAGTCTATGACGAGTATTATTTGTCTAGGTTTCCGTGATTGAAGCACGTACCGTACATCCGAATTGTCGATAACCCGCTTTACCACATCAACGTGGGTTCATAGCCTCACACTCTTTTAAATGTTTTTATGAAATTTTTTATAAACCCGCGAGGGAGATAACATGTTAGATTGATAAAATAGGATACCATTTGTCCCGAATTGTTCGTTTATTGATTTGGACCCGAATGATTGTATGACCCGATGTATGATTATATGTGATAGATGAAATGAAATGGATTATTAAAGTTAGGTTATGTCATTAAAAGTCCCATTAGCATGAATTGTGAACTACCGAGATTTGGTAGACGCTTATGCATTTAATAGTACTATTTGGGGACGATCACCCCAGTTCGCGCCTTGACGGTTGATCCCCGTCGTGCCACATTGATTGGTAAGCGAATTTATGTATGGGAAGATTTACACAAGCGTGATTATTGTGACGACATGCTAATTTAGATGGGCAAATTGAGTTTCGAGCTAGCTACCCGTTGTTTGTTGTAGTAAGGTAACAATGTCATGCGGCTTATAATAATCTAATTAACGAAATACTGCTATACGCACTGAATTACAATGAATTGCCTGACTAGCAATACGGGGTCTTATTATTGATTTTATGTTCGTGTTTTGTTTTTTCATAACCATATTCATATAACGGTTTTTATTTAACTCTATACAACGTTATAAAACGTATTGTATGATGTTTTTAATGACAATGGTTCGTATAATGATTTTGAAGGCAAAAGCCTATATTATAATTTTTGATAAGGATTTGTATAAAATGACTTTGGCTGTTTTATGGCCTATAACAAAGATTGGTACAAAATGATTTTCGGTAATAATTTTATACCGATGTTATATTGATGGATTTCATTAAACTCTATGAATTCACTCGGCGTTTTCTCTGACCTTTTCTTTTAACATGTTTTATCTCAGGTACTTGAAGGTAATTCTCGGGAAGACAACAAGAATTCATGGCCCGCACTTAAATAATAATTTCCATTCAAATTCTTTGTAAAATTTCTATGAAATAATATGACTTGGGACCTATGTAAATTTGATATTTATGAATGGAAATGCTTTATTATTAAACGGCGGGATTTTTAAGCGTTGTCTATGATGTGAGTAATGTGCTATCCCGTAACACCAACGAGTCTTCCGCTGTATTGAATTGTGTATATTTGGGGGTGTTACAGTTTGGTACCAGAGCTCTCGTTATAGAGAACGAAAGATTTTTAAAACCAAGGTTTTGAATAAAACATTTCAAAATCTTTTAACTATAAACATTTTTCTAAAAATGTCTAAAAATCTTTTCACTATAACGGTGCCGAAGACTTCCTGAGTTACCGACAAGGACAGACTGAGCAGTGTTATTTTAATATATATATATATATATATATAACTTGGATTATATATATATATGATGTATTTTGATTACATGATTGTTTGATGATTATTTTAATATTTATACGAGGTATTTATACGACGTAGATTGTCACAAGGTACCCTAACTCCCCTAGCGAATCAATCGAAGCTATTCCCGTAGGAATTCTAGCTATTCTAGATCTAAACCAAGTATTGGATATTTATGATCCCAACAAAGGGTTGATATTCGTAGAAATGTAGATACTAGTTGATTGTAAAATTGAAGAAGAATTGGCGAGATTAAAACTGATATCGATGTCATGACGATCATTCCTTATAGAGTGGAGTTTGACAAAACGTTACCACCTTGAAAGATGTCATCTGATTCGGTGTTACCCAATTCTTAAATTGAAATCAAAAGGGTGAATGTTGCACTTGAGGCTGTCAATGGAACCATTACCCAAAAGCCTCATGCCACTAGTACCTTTCCGAGAAGTCTAATTGAATGATCGAGTCATTTCATAATAGTGACTCATTTGATAACTATTGTTGTAAGAGCTATAGGATTGGAAATTAAGTGTTGTTCATATTGAGCTTTTATTGCCCTATTAAGGTCTAAGAATAAGGTTGAAAGTATTGGAGAATGAGGTAGGATATCGCATTGAGTATAAGTTTATTGAAACTTGAATGAAGTAAAATTTAACTTGTATGGAATAAGAAAATTGTTAAGAGGAAGTTGTTGAGTCCTGTGATTGAATTATAAGGTTTTAAATGATTGTTGGTTCGTGTTAAGGGTTGTTCCTAGGCCATTGTCCAATGACGAGGATGCCCAATGTCCAACAAATAAATTGAAGAAATCTTCTCCTGAATTGGGACCGATGGATCTTCCGAGACAGGTGGGACACCTAATGACTCTTGTAAATTAGTATTCATTGTGGTATCTTTTAAAAATCCCTAATTTAACTGAGACATCAGTTGGTAGGATGAGTTCCTGGAATTGTATGACATAGTGACACGTAATGTGTTACGGTACAATTTTGACTTGTTTATGATTAATGAAAAGACTACCTTTGATTACTAAATTCTACATGTATCGATGTTATCTATATTTTATTGCTTCATCCTAATGTTCGCATTAGTGATGCAACCATTGAACAAGTACTCATCTCGAATTGAGTTACGTTGTGAATTATTCTTTTTTTAGCGCCATCGAGGACATGAACCTCATGATTAATTGGCTAAGCTCATTTCCTATCATATTGTAGCTAGTTCTTGGTGAAAAACGTTTCATCATTCTTTTGTAGATCACTCATTGTTTTTATAAGTTAAAACAGTATCCTTTGAGAAATTTGAATTTTCATCACCATATGGATTATTTAAAGTGAGACTTATAAATAATCGTTATTGAAATGAGGTTGTTTATAAAACACCTTGGAAAACTTAATTGTTTTCATAACAAAGAAAATCTTTGTAAATTTATTTTGATTCTTATTTAAGAATTAAGCATGAAAATGTTTTTATTATAAACATGATGATAAAATTTTGACGAACTGAGTATTGCATCGTTAGTCTTGAAAGTGTATATAGTTGCGCGCCTACATACAATTTGGAATGGACCATGCAAAGCTGATTAGTAGTCACCATAAAATTGATTAATAAACACTACATTTTCTTTAAAGATTGTGAAAGATTAAATTTTATGAGATCTGCAAGAAGTGAAAAATAGGGACATAGTGTTAGGGACACCTACATATGTGCCTGTAGCATCTATTCTTCTGAGTCGAATTTACTCATCTGTGGAAATTGTCTTATTTGACAAATTGATATTCCCTTCTTGTCCAATTCTCCCGTGGCGAGATTCTTAGGAAAAATATCTGATTACCAAGTGTTGATACCCGACCGGATGTATCGACATTCCTATCATTTCTTTTGATTTGATTTCATTTGAATGACCTGGGTAACGATCCGATGAGCTTTTGAATGCGTACTCAAATTATGAAAACATGGGATATACTCATATTCGTTAATGTTTTCGTCTGTATCTGATTTGAAATTCTCTCGCATAGATTATGCGTTAACCTTACTCTTTTAAGATTAGTTATATCTCTTGATATCCTTGAATTTGTGAAGGATTCTGAGTTATTATTTGTCTTTTGAGAAGTTCACATCTTATCAACGGCAATAAAACTGAAAAGTTGATGGTGCCAGTAGAATGGATTGATTAATTATGACATGACGACATTGTCTTAATTGATGGGAACTCGAGTCGAATTCCCGTAAAAGATAAGATGTTGATTATAAAAAGTGATCTAAATAATTCTTGATGGATGACCATATCCTGCATTTAGACTTGAAATTATACCGTGAATGATTGTGAATTAGTCATAGATACTATAATCTACAAAGAACTTAAAGAAAATTTATTAAAAGATGTTTCCGTTATCTGAAACTTTAGGAGGTATTTGCTGGTGAATTACCTAGACTTTCGCCATTAAGGCAAGTCGAATTTGGTATTGATTATATTTACGGTGCTGCACCTGTGGTATGTGCACTGTACGTCAGCACCATCAGAATTAAAGGAATTACCGTACAACTGAGAGAGTTGTCGGAGAAAGATTTTATTCTACCGATCTCGTTATCATGAAGAGCTATGGTGTTATCATTCCTTATTTTTACTGATTACCGTGAACTAAGTAAATTGACGATCGAAATCGATATCCACTACCCGAGATGATAGATTTTTTCGATCATTTACAAGGTTCTAGCGTATATTCAAAATTTGATCCACGGCATGGTTATCATCAACTTCGCGTCTGCGAAGAAGATTATCTATTCCAATCACTACATCCAAAACTTGTAATGAACATTATGAGTTTCATGTTATGTTGTTTGGATTGACCAATGCACATGTAGCATCCATAAATTTGGTGAATCACGTGTGTAGGCTGTAATTTGATGAATTCATGCTTGTGATCATTAAGGACCATTTGTTTATTTATAAGAATAAGAATGAGTTAATAATTATCTGTAGAATGCCTTGAGTCGGCCGACTAGTGAAAACTTGTACCTTGAATATTTAACATGTGATGAAAGACTTAATCCTTTACATTATTTGACCGTGTAATTAATAGAAAATGGAATATATTGACTCTTTAAAAATTGGAACCATTAAGGCTTTGGGTTTTACCAAAAAGAAAATGGAAATATGTTTTGACAAATGTTTTAACAAAGGATTTTTAGGGATTATTCCCTTATACACAAATCATTTAACTAAACTCCTGTTTAGGGGTAAATGTTTGTGTATACCTCAAGACAACCTAAGAGGAATTGAGGAAACCGTTAAACCATGACTTAAAATTTGAAACGACAATTTTTGCTTTTAAACTAAGAAAATTTTTACCAAAGAATAAGCGAAGGTTTTTCGAACATTTACGGATCTTACTAATTATTTCCGATAAATCAACAAAAATTGTGTTAACTAAATTCAAATTTATTTTGAACATTTTTATATAATTGGACAAACTGAGAAAATATAAAAACTTTTTGCGTTTACGTTTCATAAAAATTAAATATTTGTTTTTTAATTACTTGTAGTAATTATCGACGCTTTAAACGCCGGATTGAGCAAAACTGATAAAAACAATGGTTGAGATAGAACTAAGACTTAGAAAATATGAAGAAAGAAATTCTGAGTGAATTGTGGTCATGATAATTATTTCATCAGGAAGGTGAATGTAATTACTAACATATTACGTGGAGAAGATGAAGAATCAATTAGGATGTGTTCCTTAGTAATGACTGTGCAAAATAAATTACCGAGCAATTAAAAATAGCTGATGCTTGTAAAAGGATAATATTAATAAAAGGGGTTCGCGGCTAATGTGAACCATTAAAACTAAGAAGCCGATAGCGTTAAATGTATAAAAGGCCACTTTGGTTGCCTAAATATGGAGATTTTGAGATGTAGTCATGTTGGAATCTCGTAAGTATAAGTATTCTATTCATGACATTTCTGACTAAATGTATCTTTATTTTAAGAAGTTGTACTGATGGCAAATTATGAAGGCATACATCGCCTCATACATTAGTAAACGTCTAACTATTGCAAAGGTCATCATCTGAATTTGATTCGATTTGGGTAATCGTCGACAGACTGATCAAATCTGCTAATATCATTCCTGTTAATGATAGATTCTCGATGAAGAAATTGACTCTTTGTGTTTAAAAGAGTTGTGTAAACATAGTGTGCCGTATCAATCATCTCTATCAAGATCCTCGCTTCGCATCGAATTTCTAGAGATTTTCTCAGAAGTCATTGGGAACGAACCTTGATGAGAGTACTATTTACCACCCCAATCGAAGGGACGAGGCAAAGTAACGATACAAGACACTATAAGTCTTGTGTTATACTTGAATAATTGACCTTTGGTAATAAACCGTATAATCGTTTTCATTTGGAGAGATTATCATTGAAAACTATCGTATTAGGATCGAGATCGAATCTTGTGAGGATATATATTAGAGCATCTGTAAGCAGGAGTTGGGATGAAGACACCCGACGTACACCCATTGTGAGTTGGACATGTCTTTTAGGTTTAAGGTTTCCTATGATGGCGAACCTAACCTTACAAAATACTCGACCCGCGAGACCTGAAATGATTGTTGAAATTAGGATCTGATTATTGACTGCCGGTAGTGGGCAGGAGGTTATGTGAATATGAAATGTAGATCTTGATGTGCAGATGGGTAGCGAAGTTATGCCAAAAAATTTAACCATGGAAAAATGAATTGATGATCTGAAAGATCATGGGATATAAGTCCCCGTTGTATGGGACCATTGAGATGATGTAAAAGATTGGTTTGAAAGGCATATAAGCTGGATCTACCTTAGGACTTCAAGAGCTGCGTGAATTATGTTTCGTATATCGAACTTGATAAAATGTCTATCAAGTGAGAATCTGATCACTTCTTGATGAAGTTTAGATCGGCGAAAAGTTGCATTCATCAAAAACCCGTGAACATCATGGATAGAGAAAGTAAGTCAACATTAAGCCTGATCTTATTCCCGTAGTTATGTTTGATGAAACTCGCGTATTGTAATGAATTACACTTGTGAGAAAAGACCGAATGTGGAGGAAATACCCACATGGCTTTAACTCTATAAGAAGCGAGTAGTAAGATAAGATGATCTTTGAGGACAAAGATCCCGTTTAGGGGTAAATGCTGTGACAATCCGTCAATTTATAGTTTATATTTTATTCTCAAATATTATTTAAAAACATTATTTTAATGTTATATTATGAACTCACTTACTTTTAGGAAGAAATTCGGATTTACGTCTTGAAGTAGCATCGACTACGTCTAAACCGGAGGATTCTACGTTACGTGCTTAAGTTTACATACACCGTTTTGGTCACAGTCCGACATTTCAGGAAATAAATTTATCCGTGAATATTATTTTGGTATTTTAAATTTGTGTTGGTTCATAAACTCACAAATTTACGAGAAGAGATTAGAACTTACGATTATAATTTAACGTCCTTTACGACTAAACCGGAAACCTTAGGATTATGTATTTACGTTTTCGAACTCCGTTTTTGATGAGACAATTTTTATTAGATTCGTTTTGTGCCGTTGATTCATATTTTATAAAAACATTTTTCGTAAAACGACCCGAGGGCACGCAAATCGAGGAAACTAGAATCGAGGAGTACCCGTAATTAAATGGGGATGAGACAAGAATAAACTTGCCCCATCCCCACTCTTGGACGGCAAGAACAAGCTAACAAACACCCCTAGGTGTTAAAGCTTACATAGTAAGCAAGGACACATGTCCTCTTCATTTGACTAAACAACTAGCAACATCAAACCATCCAACACAAACCACTTTCTCCTAAACACTTACATGCAAAAACTCACAACTCTCTCCTCCCTCTCTCTAAAATTCGGCCACCACCATCCCTAAACACCCTCATTTGATCAAATTTAACCATGAAATCCTATGTTATTCACACATATGATGAAGCCCTTTTCAACCTCTATTGATTGGTGGTGATTTTAACATCCAAGGAGAAGATTTGGTGATGTCCAAGGGCTGATTTCTACAAGAAGTTTACAAAGATTGGTGGTCTTTAAAGTCGGTGTTGATCTATCACAAGTTCTTCCATCAAAATCCAAGCCTTGATCATAAACTACACAACCTTGGTGGTATAGAGATTGTTCTTCCTATCCTTTTGTTATTTTGATTATGTAATCATGTATTTTCTTTTTTATTGTATATGTATATGATGATGAATGATGATAAAAATATTATGTGGGGATTTGGAGTTAATAAACATGGGTAAAAAGATGGAAAACCACATGTAAAATGATTAAAATCTTGCTTAATGTGATGGCTATATAAAAACAGTAAGTAACCGAATGTTAAACTGATAAAATGGTAAAATGGAATCAATATACAATAAGTATTAGGTGTTATACACATGTGAGAGTTTGCCATGCAATGGAATCATAAAAATGAGTGAGATATGATCAAAACAAGTTTAGAGTGCAAATCTGCCTACACTGTTTTGGAAGAATTTATTAAAATATTTAGATGTTGATTCATCAGTAGCTATTAGGAAATAAAATGAAGCACATATCATGTAGTTTCTGTGATAAAAATTTGAGGTCCTATCTCATTATAGAACTCTTGATATGGACATTTTAGTGAACTTAAAATTTAGGACTGATTTTGTGAAATTAAAGTTTAATATTATTATATAAGCACTCAAATAAATATAATATAAAATGTGAATTAAAACCCACTAACTTATATATTTCATTTATATAAATATGCATAAGGATAAATAAATGGACATTATATAAAAATGGTAGTTTGGTAAGTTTTATGAGTTATAAAAACTATATAC
Organism: Glebionis coronaria; assembly: GCA_025667525.1. Taxonomy (NCBI): domain Eukaryota; kingdom Viridiplantae; phylum Streptophyta; class Magnoliopsida; order Asterales; family Asteraceae; genus Glebionis; species Glebionis coronaria. The sequence goes on from CM046874.1 coordinate 445,558,637, forward strand.
TAAGTTTTACGTCTCTTCGACTAAAACCGAAAGATTAACGTTTTTTTTCAAATAAAACTTAGACGGTCGGACCCGTCTAATATAAACTTTTATAAACTCACATAATGATATATGAACTTATATAACAAGTAAAAACCGATAGAACCCGAACTTTACAACATATAGACATTAACAGGCCAAAGTAGCCTTATTGGACTATAAACCCGATTAGTTAGTAAAACACTTATAAATTTGCTTATTGGGCTTAACCCACTTGGGCCCAACATGTAAAGTATAATACTGATAACAAAAGTATAAAATGGATTAATACAAGTTAATGGACTTATAAAAGGCTTATTGTACCTAAAACATGTAAATAGGTAAAACTAGTAAACTAATATAAAAGTTGTCAACACATAACACAAAAAAAATGAGTGAATGAGAATATATAAACCCACTTGATCATCATCATATGTATAAAGTCATCATATATATATATAATTGTTATTTTGATAAAGTCATTGGACAAAAGTCTAAGACGAGTATTATTTGTCTAGGTTTCCGTGATTGAAGCACGTACCGTACATCCGAATTGCCGATAACCCGCTTTCCCACATCAACGTGTGTTCATAGCCTCGTACTTTTTTAAATGTTTTTATGAAATGTTTTATAAACCCGCGTGGGAGATAACATGTTAGATTGATAAAATAGGACACCATTTGTCCCGAATTGTTTGTTTATTGATTTGGACCCGAATGATTGTATGACCTGATGTATGATTATATGTGATAGATGAAATGAAATGGATTATTAAAGTTAGGTTATGTCATTAAAAGTCCCATTAGCATGAATTGTGAACTACCGAGATTTGGTAGACGCTTATGCATATAACAATACTTTTTGGGGACGATCACCCTAGTTCGCGCCTTGACGGTTGATTCCCGTCGTGCCACATTGATTAGTAAGCGAATTTATGTATGAGAAGATTTACACAAGCGTGATTATTGTGACGACACGCTAATTTAGATGGGCAAATTGAGTTTCGGGCTAGCTACCCGTTGTTTGTTGTAGTAAGGTAACAATGTCATGCGGCTTATAATAATCCAATTAACGAAATACTGCTATACGTACTGAATTACAATGAATTGCCTGACTAGCAATACGGGGTCTTATTATTGATTTTATGTTCGTGTTTTGTTTTTTCATAACCATATTCATATAACGGTTTTTATTTAACTCTATACAACGTTATAAAACGTATTGTATGATGTTGATGAGATGGCTTTTATACATGATCTCATCGTTCTTTTCGGGCTTTAAATGCACAAAAATTTCATAAAATACCATATATATGCTTGTGTTTGTTTACTTGTGTATTTTAGGTATGGATATCGTGAAAAAGACAAAAGATCACAAGTTACAAGGAAAAACGGACACGAGAAACGAAGCCGTACAAAGAACCGGGCCCTAATCATGGAATTCTCAACAAAATACCTTGAAGACTTGAAGACAAGCAAGATTGATCCTCATTTATTGAAGAAATGACACTTAAAACCCTTGTATATTCATAATTACAAGTTTGGTCCCTTAAGATTGTCAAAATTACACAAAAGGTCCTTCAACTTTGAAGAAATGGCAAGATTAGTCCCTCAACAAATCCAAATTGCCAACAATGGTCCCTCATAAAGTCAAAGATACATTGAAGACCTTTGAAGATCAACAATGTCCAAGATCAGTCCTTGAAATATCTCAAAATGGCAAATATAACCCTTGAAACACTTTTTGTAAAGTTTGTGCCAAAAGTGACAAATGGTGAAACGTTGATACATGTAAAAAGGGCGCTGATAGAAGTTTATATCCAAGTGACAAAAGAAATGAAGAGAAAGGGCTAAAGTTGTGTATTTGAAACATTCAAACGTAATAATGCGCCAAACAACTTTCACTTCCCCTAATATCGGATCAAAAGGTTTACTATTCACCCTAAGAACCTAGTTACCACTTCACTTAAAACAAAGGGTAAAACCAAATTACCCAGGCACATGCTTGATTCACATGCCCAGAAACCTATCCCACACCAAATACCCTCATCTCCACTCACAAAAGGGGTCCCACCCATTCACCCGTCCACCTATCACATCACACCCTCCTCTCCAAGTCATCCTATGTGGCAAAATCAACAGCCAAGAACCTTAGCTTCATCCTAAAGCTAAAAATGAACGTCCTTGATCAAATTGGACAGCACATTCCATCAAAACGTCTAGAAGACTTCAAGGACAAATAGGGAATTTCACTTCTAGGGTTTATGGACAGTGTAGCATTGGCATTTGCCTATAAAAAGACTCCTCAACATGTGAGAGAGCTTTTGTTCCAGTTTTAGGCTATCAATCTTTGTAATTCCTTTTTAAGTTAAATAAAATTTGGATTTCTGAAATTGTGAAATCTCTTTTTGATTTAGTTAAAAGTTTGGTGTTTGAGTAGCCTAATTATGAGTTCCATTTGATTGTGAAGGCCTACCTTAATCTTGTGGTTAAGGCACGTCTTGTTTCATAAGGTTTTTAAGGTTTGAAAACCTTGAAATCCTAGGTTCTGTTTTGGTTATTTTGTGTACTAACCCTTGACCATTAGCTATAAGCTCTTACAAGCTTGTTGACACCAAGCTTGTGAAGGGATTAGAGCCCTTGGTTGAGTTGTTTGTTGTTTGTGTTGAAGATATAAAGTCCTTGAGGTTCTACTTTGAACCATCAACCAAGGTAGTTTGCATCACCTTTGTTGAAGTACCTTGGTCTTGTTCTAGTTGTTGAACAAGGTCCAAGGAGCATTGCTGGCCTTCCTAGGATGTTGTGGAAGGCAGGTATAATCTCTTGTTAAGATTCCCCTAAAAATTTCATGTTTATGACTGTTTTTGATTTGGTACTTTGATTTTGAGTATTGGTGTTTGTGCTGGTGATTGTTTAGTTTGATTGTGTTATTTGCTATTGTTTAAGTGTTTTTGATCATTAAAATTAGTAGGTTATTAGTTAAAATCAGAAGTTCCTTTGTTAAGTGCTTGATTAAGGGTTGTTTGGGATTACTGGTTATCAAGGCCTTGTGGCCTTGTGCCCTTGGTTCTTAGAGTTTGGGTGGTCTAAACAAGTCATAATATACAAGTTTTTGCCATTGGTTCACTTTCTGAAAGTTTGAAAAAGGGATTCTAAGTTTTGCAAAAATCTAATAAAATTGGTTTTGAATTTGGTCAAACACATCAGATCCAATAACTTCTTTGTTAGTTGGATCTAAGGTCTAAAATTTGGTTTGGGAATAGTTTGGGTGATAAGCTATCTATTGGTTATCTGCTTGTTGAATTTGGTTGCTTATTGTGGTTTTTATAGCTTATCAAAAGTTGCTGAAGTGGTCATTTGCATCAGCAAAGTGACCACCTCAAATTGTGCTTGCATTTGTTTGCCTAGTGTATGCCTTGTGGCTTTGCTGCTTGGAACTTGTTCATGTGCTGCTTGTAATTGGTTTTTGCTATTTGGATTGCTTTGTTCATAGCTTATAAGCTCATTGGCTTATTGGCTTATTTGTGCCAAAATACATCAAGTTTACCCAACTAGTAAGCTTTGATTCACAAGGTTTGCACTCAAACCTTGACCAGCAGGGTGAAAAACAAGTCCTTACACATCATTAAGTCTGTCAACGCCTACTTTGTTCCTGTCAGTGTTTGATTTCAACTTATCAGCGTTTGACTTTTGGTCAAACTTGGTTTTCAGCTTATTTGAATCTGTTTTGCTTATTGGTACTTGCAACAACTTAGTTTTTGTAATAGAACTCATTTTTCTTAGCTTAATATCAAGTCTGGAAGGTTTCAAGTCTTTTGGTTAAGCTTTTGCTAGGAAACTAGCTTATTTGGCTTTTTCAGCCAGCTTATCTGTTCTTACAGCTTATTCTACTTGGCTTTTTGTGATTTTCTTGATTGATTATTCTTATTTAAGCTATTTGTGAGCTTTTGCAACAAACTAGAACTTCTGAGGTGTCCTAAATCTCAAACCCGACTATTTTGTCGTTTTGTGGATTTTTGCTTTTCTATTTTCTGGCTTATTGAGTGTGCTTATTGGAAATTTCTTTTGACAGATCTCTTAAGCATCCAAAAAGAGGGTTGTGTGTCAAATTAGATCTTATGGCATTAGCTTTTGGCTTAATGGGCTGAAAAGCCCAATAAGAATAAGCTTGGTGTTTAATAAGCTGTGATAAGCACATTTTCAGCTTTTGGGCCTTTAGAGTTTTGTTCTTAGAATTAAATTTTAAGTCAGATAGGGCTTTTCCAAGTCAATTGGGCCAAGTTTGACTTTTTGGGCCCAAAAGCCCATTTGTGTTGACTGTTTTTGGATTTGGCGCATTTGAGGGCCCATTAGGGGTATTTTGGTAATTTCACTTTCATTTTCTGAATATTTAGGTTAAAATAAACTAGTTTGCAAGTTTTTAGAATTTTTTTATAATTTTTGGATTTTTTATATTATTTTATTATTATTTTATTATTATTTCTAAAATTTCACATTTTCCAACTTTTTACATTTTTCTTAGGTTAAATACATTAAAATAGGAATTTAGCAACTTTTAGAATAATTTTATCACTTATAGATTAATTTTTATAATTATTTTAAGTTTTAATAGTTTTCAATTCATTCTAAATAGTTTTTATTAGTTTTAAAATTTCTAAAAATAGTTTTTAATCATTTTAGGTCATTTTAGAGGTTTATTAATTGAAAAACCTTTATTTGGGCTTTTTGATAATTTATTTGATTTTTAGGGCTTTAATTAGCATTTAAAAATTGAATATTTAATTATTTAAAAGGTTTAAAAAAGTTTTGATGATTGGTAAACTCTTAGTTTATTATTTTTGATTTTTGGTGAATTGTTGGTAATTTTTAGAATTTATTTTATTTTTGGTGATTTTTTTAGGTTCTACGTCTTAACTTTCTAATAGTGATTTTTGCCATATTTTTCTATTTTTTCGTCTTCGTCATTTTCTCTTCTAATCCCCTTCTAAACCAATCATTAATCACAATCATTTGGCAAGTTTTTCACACACATATACCTCCTTGGGAAACGAACTTGGACTTCATTTTGGGTCATTAGTGCTCGGTTTTCCTAAACCGACACTTAATACTACCACTATTTTGTTGCTCTTTATCCTAAAAGGGTATACAAATATACTACATCAATTTTGGCGCCGCTGCCGGGGAGGTGTGTCGTGATTAATTTGCATTGTTGTTTTTAATATTAACCAAATAGTATTTGTATTAGTAGAACTCTACTAATACGTATTATCGGTTTTCTTGGTTTTTCTTGTACAAATATTATTACTATATTGTATTAAGTATCACAACCAATAAACAATATCTCCAAAAGTGTGAAAACACAACCTTAATTGGGATTTGATCTCCTAATTATTGTATTCGAATCTCAAACAAAAAGAAAAGGCAAAAATAGATAAATACTTTCGTGAAGCTCGATTTTGAAAGATACGAACTATAAGGTGGGTATAAGGCGGTTATTATAAAAAATACCCTAAGGAAAAAGGCTCTTAAGTGCTTCGCGCCGCCTCGTTTCCCCGCTTGCTTGTGAGTATTTTGAGATTGAAGGCTAATCGAGGGTTTTGCCACCCAAAGTATTATTACGTATACTATATTTGCTTGGTTTTCTTTGTGATTAAACCCTCTTGAACAATTTGGTTTTCACCAAAGTTCTAAAGTCATTAGAAGGCGTTCACTCCACGTGATCATTTTCATTCCTTTGAGGCTTCTTTAATCAAGAGTTTGATTCGAGGAGAGATTTTGTAGATTGTTGTCTACGAAGATACACCAAAATCCAAAAAAATTAAATATCATCAAAAACACAAAAAAATTAAAAATTCACAAAACACCCAAAAAGAATCTTCTTTGCTCACCTCCCATTCTTCGTGAAGTTTATGATCACTCGTAATCAAGCAAAACGAGCTCGTAAACGACTTCAAAAGCAAGCCAATCAAGAGACGTTGATTGTTGAAGAACCTCCAATTGTTGAACCTATTGTAGAACAAGAAGCTATCATGGCTAATCGTACTATGATGGAGTTGCTTCAAGCACCCACCGAGGGTTTTGGAGAGGCTATTGTGATTCCCGCCATCCTTGCGGAGAATTTCGAGATTAAGACGGGTTTAATGTCGATGTTGCAAGCAAATAAGTTTAGAGGTCACGAGAAAGACAACCCGCATTACCATATTAGGAATTTCAACCGTCTCACCGCCACTAGCAAATTTAAGGATGTTCCACATGACACCATTAAGATGATGTTGTTTCCATACTCGTTGGATGGACCCGCAAAAATTTGGCTCGAGAAAGAACCGCCAAATTCGATTTTGACATGGGCCGATCTCGTTTCTAAGTTTGTGAACAAGTTTTTTCCACCATCTAAAACAACACACTTGAAAATGAGATTTCACGATTTGTGCAAAGAAATAATGAAAGTTTTTCAATGGCATGGGAACGCTTTAAAGAAATGTTACATGAATGTCCACACCATGATTTTACGGAATTGCATCAAGTGGATACTTTTTATAATGGGCTTAATGATCATGAACGAGATTATTTGAATGCCGCCGCGGGTGGTAATTTTTTGTGCAAGACGACAAATGAGGCTTTACAAATCATTGAAAATAGATCTAAGGTTTATAACCCTCGTAACACACCGAGTGTTGCCAATATGGGTTCGTCATCTTCGTCACAATCGTCTCGTAGCATTAATACCTTACATGATGAAGCTAATGAGGAAAATCGGTTTTTTGATAGATTTGCTAATCTTATGTCCCATTGGAAGGCTCAAGAAGCTTCCAATTCCGCTTCGGTTAAAGCGGTTGCTAAGAGTTGTTTATCTTGTGGGGGAGCTCATGATCTTTCCGAGTGCATTACCGCAGATGGTAACACTTCGAGTGCTTATGTAGCAACGGGAACTTACAACCAAAACGGTCAAGGTTCCCGCAAAAATCAAGCTCCACCAAACCAAAATGTTAACAATTATCGAAACAACAACCAAGGTAATTACCAAGGCAACACACGCAATTACAACAAAGGGAATTATCAAAGTGGGAATGGACAAATCTCTAATCAAAACCAAAACCGTGATTTTCAAAACACTACACAAGGTTTTCAAAATGCTCACACGAAAAATTTGCAAGGAGAATTTTTGGATTATGCTAAAGCAAATGATGCTAAATTTGATAACATGCAACGTGAGATGATTAGCTTAAGATCCGAGTTGAAAAACGAGCTTAAAAATGAACTTGCTAATGAACTTAAAACTCATGCAAACAAAATGGAAGGAAATGTCCAACGTCTTCAACAAAATCAACAAAAGATGGAATTAGGACAACATGAGATTAACCAAGAGTTATTAAAAGCGGATGCTAGGCAATCAAAATTTGAGGACCGAATGGCTAAGATGTTTGAAGCAATCATGTGTAAGCCCTCTTCTTCGGGTGGTCTTCCTAGTGATACCATTAACAACCCGAGGGGAGAATTGAAGGTTGTTGCTACACGAAGTGGTAAAACTTTCAAGGAATCAATCTCTCGTCCAAGTACTTCTAAGGAGAAGGAAATCGAGAAAGAACCCGAGGTGATGGTCGAAAAGGAGCACATTACAATCCCACGAAGTACCGCTCATACCACACCTACGGTTGAACCTACACCAATTGTGGAACCCGAGTTTCCAAGGCCGTTGCCTAATGACCAACCCACACCACCTTTACCTTACCCTTCAAGACGAAACAAAGAGAAAGCACAAGAACGGAACAATTATCAATTTGAGCTATTTATGAAAATGTTTCGTGATCTACATTTTAACATAAGTTTTGCCGATGCTTTAATCATGATGCCTCGATTCGCCGCAAACTTCAAAAGGATGCTTAACAACAAAGAGAAGTTACAACAATCGTCTAGTTGTTCATCGGTTTTTCTTAGCCGCATACCACAAAAAGTCGGTGATCCCGGTAAATTTTTGATTCCGTGTGCTATTCAAGATATGGAGGAATGCTACGCCTTGGCCGATCTTGGTGCTAGTATTAATTTAATGCCTCTCGAGATCTTCAAATCGCTTTCACTTCCGGCTCTTACTCCTTCGAACATGTCTATCGAGATGGCCGATCATTCTACGATTTTAGCATGTGGAGTAGCCGAGGACGTTTTTGTTAAAGTCGGAAAGTTTTACTATCCTGTTGACTTTATCGTTGTAGACATTCCTATTGATCAAAAAGTTCCTCTCATTTTGGGTCGTTCATTTTTGGATACATCAAGAGCACTTATCGATGTTCATGCTCGAAAAATCACCCTTCGTTTCAATGAAGAAGAACTTGTCATCAATGCAACACAAAATTCCAATCTTTCTCATGTCTATTCTATTGCAACTTTAAACCATGGTGATTCAACCAATTTCGTTTGCAAAGAATTTTCACCAAGAATTTTAGGAAATGTCGCCAAAAACAATTTACCATTTCCTCCGCCGGTGGAGGTTATGAGTGTAAAGCCTACAAAGAAGAAACCGTCAATACTTGAATCGAAAAATCCTTCACCTCATCTCGAACATTCATTCTTGAAAAGTGTTGATAAATTGCCGGTTTCTACGAAAGATCTTTCGGATGATGAATATGTAGACCCCGATGGGGAGGTTTTCTTCGTCGATAAACGTTTTGAGAACTTGCCACCACCAAAACCAAAACGGTTTCAAAATGTGAGAATTTTTAGTGCAACTAACATCGTCTTAGAAACACCGAATATTTTCGACATAATCAAAAAGGTTTTTCATAAGGAGAGTTTAAAAGATAACAAAGGAAAAGATCTTAAATGTGATTTAATTGATTTTTCTACAAAACTAACTCCGTCATCACCACGTGTTTTGAGTGCTACAAGCTCGTCTACTCCTTTTGACGATGCTTTGTGTGGTTTTAGTATGGGGGAAGCCCCTTATGTTCCCTCATCCTTGTCCACCGAGGACGAGATATTCGATCCCGAAATTTCATGTAAAGGGAAATCTCGGTCTTCCACCGATGCAATAAATGGAAAATCTTTCTATTTGCTTGGTGCGAGTCTACCTCGAGTAGCTCAAACGTTTGTCTTACCAATTGTCTCACCCTTCTACTTCTCATCTATTTTCTTCAAACTCTTTGAGTTTATGGCACATGTTGAAGTGGCGTTAATTTGTTTTTCCAATAAAAACGAGAACGCCATTTTCGACCACGGTATTTTGCATCATCAAAGGACTTAGTCCTTTATACCGGTTGCTTTTTGGGCCTTGTTTATCATGTAAGCCCCATCAAAAATTGACCATACCATGATTTTCCCTAAATGTTCACATTTTGAGGGATTCGAGTCGAGCTCATGACTCGGTAATCAAAAACGAGGTGCCTCGTGGGGGAGATCCCATGCTTATCTTTATGCTCACTATTCACTAATAAGGGGATTTGTACCCTTTCAACTCGTTGTCTCGTGGTTGTTTGTGATTGTGTTATCTAGATCATCATCATCATCTACGATTGAAGACTCTCGTGTTCGTTTACGTGAGCCTCCATCGTTCGTTTGAAGAAGTTTTTCACGATTCCATGACATATCCTTTATTGTTCTAACAATTATCTTTTAGCATACTTAATAAACGGCTTTAGATATATTGTTGATCACCCTTTCCATGCTAGATCCTAAGCGTTCGACTCTTCGTCTCTAGTATGGGGGTGCTCCACCTTTAGACTCGAAACATTGAGGACAATGTTTACTTTTAGTATGGGGGGGTGAATAGGTACTTGCTTTGCTACGCCCTCACGCTTTCCAATTTTCAATGTTTTGTTTTGATAATAAGGCTAAAAATGGCCAAATTTTAAAATTTTTCTTAAGTTTTAATAAGTGTTTTTAAGACACGAATGTATATTTTCCGTTGGGTAGAATAAGAGTTAATTTTTGACTTGATGGGCATTTGGAGCCATTTACATTCCTTAACCCGCTCAATTCAAGTTTTGCTAGACTTTTATATAGGGAGCTTTAAAACGCGAAAGTCTTAATTCATACGGGTTAAGAACAAGAACTTTTCGCAAGTTCCTATAATTGATTCTAGAAAGTCACTTATCAAGGGAACTATAAAACGCATTCTCTAAACTTGAAAAAGTCCAAGAAAGTGCAAGATCCTATAGGTGGCTTGAAAACCCAAAACTTCGATTTGATATAGTCTTAATGAAAGCTAATCCAAATTTGGCTTAATTTTGACTTGCATGGCTAAGTATTCACGAGTCTCTTTAATTAGAGGTCTTTATATAGTGAAGAACGAGAAATGATAGAGTTAGACAAGTGATCATGCTAAACGTAGAACATGAAAGTGTTCTTTCAAAAACTCATATGTTTTTAATTGTGGCTTTTTCTTCCCATAAGATCAATGCATTAGGAATAAATCATAATTGCAATAAGTAAGGTCGTACGATTTGAAAGGTTACTTAGCCTCTAGCGCAAGATCGTTTAAAAGTTGCTCGGGGTTGAATAGAGTTAATAGCCAAGGCATAACTTATTGAAGCGGGACGCGAAGATTGGCGATCATCCAAAAAGGCCCTAACAAGGCATGAGGAGCTCTATTTTTGCTAAAGATCCAAAGATGATGTGAAGTATCATTATTCCTAAATCAATATGAAGGATCGAGACACACGACGAGAAGCAATTACTCCCCTAAAGAATGGAGAAAGTCTATCCAAAAAGACCCTAACAAGGTATGAGGATAAATATATCCAAGTCCGAAAAGGAGGCGGATCGTTGTATATCAAAATCCAAAGTAAAGATTAAAGAAAAATGATGAAGTCGTGGTCCTATATGAAGAATCTCTCAAAAACGTCAAGTGAAGAAATTCCAAAAATATGAAGAGAAGACCATAATTTCAAGAACGTCTTCCCAAGATTTGAAGTATGAAGTACATGCCAAATATCGGTCCGAAAAAGGTCTCAAATCGTGAAACAAGTTATGCCAAGATATGAACTTAAGGAGATACACGAGAAGTCGTTTTAAAAGATTTTGACCTTCGGCTAACTATTAATCAAATCGTGCTACTTTGCTTTTGGACTAATAACTACTCAAATAAGTCAATATGAATCACTTGTGATCCATGACAAATAGATAAAAAATTCTAGTAACCCATTTCTTTTATAATAACTAGGATTGCGGGGAGAAAAAGTATTACACAATTTGGACGTATGAGTAGTGTTAGCATTGTGACTTGTACCAACAATGATCTTGTTTTTGCACTTAGCATGGAATGTATGACAATCAAGGATGACGAAGTTTGCTCTAAGGGACATTAACTTGTTTCTATTCTTTGACCCTAAAAGTCACTTTTTGTGATAAAAATCATACATTATGTCTTTACACATCATCGTAGTATGTTGCAAGTCTTTTTACTCTTCAATAAAAGTTAATAAATTTGAACTTTGGTGATGCTTAGATACTTTATTCTAGCATTGCGTGAGGGCACGACAATGGCTTAGTATGGGGGAGTGATGAGATGGCATTTATACATGATCTCATCGTTCTTTTCGGGCTTTAAATGCACAAAAATGTCATAAAATACCATATATATGCTTGTGTTTGTTTACTTGTGTATTTTAGGTATGGATATCGTGAAAAAGACAAAAGATCACAAGTTACAAGGAAAAACGGACACGAGAAACGAAGCCGTACAAAGAACCGAGCCCTAATCATGGAATTCTCAACAAAATACCTTGAAGACTTGAAGACAAACAAGATTGATCCTCATTTATTGAAGAAATGACACTTAAAACCCTTGTATATTCATATTTACAAGTTTGGTCCCTTAAGATTGTCAAAATTACACAAAAGGTCCTTCAACTTTGAAGAAATGGCAAGATTAGTCCCTCAACAAATCCAAATTGCCAACAATGGTCCCTCATAAAGTCAAAGATACATTGAAGACCTTTGAAGATCAACAATGTCCAAGATCAGTCCTTGAAATATCTCAAAATGGCAAATATAACCCTTGAAACACTTTTTGTAAAGTTTGTGCCAAAAGTGACAAATGGTGAAACGTTGATACATGTAAAAAGGGCGCTGATAGAAAGTTATATCCAAGTGACAAAAGAAATGAAGAGAAAGGGCTAAAGTTGTGTATTTGAAACATTCAAACGTAATAATGCGCCAAACAACTTTCACTTCCCCTAATATCGGATCAAAAGGTTTACTATTCACCCCAAGAACCCAGTTACCACTTCACTTAAAACAAAGGGTAAAAACAAATTACCCAGGCACATGCTTGATTCACATGCCCAGAAACCTATCCCACACCAAATACCCTCATCTCCACTCACAAAAGGGGTCCCACCCATTCACCCGTCCACCTATCACATCACGCCCTCCTCTCCAAGTCATCCTAGGTGGCAAAATCAACAGCCAAGAACCTTAGCTTCATCCTAAAGCTAAAAATGAACGTCCTTGATCAAATTGGACAGCACATTCCATCAAAACGTCTAGAAGACTTCAAGGACAAATAGGGAATTTCACTTCTAGGGTTTATGAACATTGTAGCATTGGCATTTGCCTATAAAAAGACTCCTCAACATGTGAGAGAGCTTTTGTTCCAGTTTTAGGCTATCAATCTTTGTAATTCCTTTTTAAGTTAAATAAAATTTGAATTTCTGAAATTATGAAATCTCTTTTTGATTTAGTTAAAAGTTTGGTGTTTGAGTAGCCTAATTCTGAGTTCCATTTGATTGTGAAGGCCTACCTTAATCTTGTGGTTAAGGCACGTCTTGTTTCATAAGGTTATTAAGGTTTGAAAACCTTGAAATCCTAGGTTCTGTTTTGGTTATTTTGTGTACTAACCCTTGACCATTAGCTATAAGCTCTTACAAGCTTGTTGACACCAAGCTTGTGAAGGGATTAGAGCCCTTGGTTGAGTTGTTTGCTGTTTGTGTTGAAGATATAAAGTCCTTGAGGTTCTACTTTGAACCATCAACCAAGGCAGTTTGCATCACCTTTGTTGAAGTACCTTGGTCTTGTTCTAGTTGTTGAACAAGGTCCAAGGAGCATTGCTGGCCTTCCTAGGATGTTGTGGAAGGCAGGTATAATCTCTTGTTAAGATTCCCCTAAAAATTTCATGTTTATGATTGTTTTTGATTTGGTACTTTGATTTTGAGTATTGGTGTTTGTGCTGGTGATTTTTGAGTTTGATTGTGTTATTTGCTATTGTTTAAGTGTTTTTGATCATTAAAATTAGTAGGTTATTAGTTAAAATCAGAAGTTCCTTTGTTAAGTGCTTGATTAAGGGTTGTTTGGGATTACTGGTTATCAAGGCCTTGTGGCCTTGTGCCCTTGGTTCTTAGAGTTTGGGTGGTCTAAACAAGTCATAATATACAAGTTTTTTCCATTGGTTCACTTTCTGAAAGTTTGAAAAAGGGATTCTAAGTTTTGCAAAAATCTAATAAAATTGGTTTTGAATTTGGTCAAACACATCAGATCCAATAACTTCTTTTTTAGTTGGATCTAAGGTCTGAAATTTGGTTTGGGAATAGTTTGGGTGATAAGCTATCTATTGGTTATCTGCTTGTTGAATTTGGTTGCTTATTATGGTTTTTATAGCTTATCAAAAGTTGCTGAAGTGGTCATTTGCATCAGCAAAGTGACCACCTCAAATTGTGCTTGCATTTGTTTGCCTAGTGTATGCCTTGTGACTTTGCTGCTTGGAACTTGTTCATGTGCTGCTTGTAATTGGTTTTTGCTATTTGGATTGCTTTGTTCATAGCTTATAAGCTCATTGGCTTATTGGCTTATTTGTGCCAAAATACATCAAGTTTACCCAACTGGTAAGCTTTGATTCACAAGGTTTGCACTCAAACCTTGACCAGCAGGGTGAAAAACAAGTCCTTACACATCATTAAGTCTGTCAACGCCTACTTTGTTCCTGTCAGCGTTTGATTTCAACTTATCAGCGTTTGACTTTTGGTCAAACTTGGTTTTCAACTTATTTGAATCTGTTTTGCTTATTGGTACATGCAACAACTTAGTTTTTGTAATAGAACTCATTTTTCTTAGCTTAATATCAAGTCTGGAAGGTTTCAAGTCTTTTGGTTAAGCTTTTGCTAGGAAACTAGCTTATTTGGCTTTTTCGGCCAGCTTATCTGTTCTTACAGCTTATTCTACTTGGCTTTTTGTGATTTTCTTGATTGATTATTCTTATTTAAGCTATTTGTGAGCTTTTGCAACAAACTAGAACTTCTGAGGTGTCCTAAATCTCAAACCCGACTATTTTGTCGTTTTGTGGATTTTTGCTTTTCTATTTTCTGGCTTATTGAGTGTGCTTATTGGAAATTTCTTTTGACAGATCTCTTAAGCATCCAAAAAGAGGGTTGTGTGTCAAATTAGAGCTTATGGCATTAGCTTTTGGCTTAATGGACTCAAAAGCCCAATAAGAATAAGCTTGGTGTTTAATAAGCTGTGATAAGCACATTTTCAGCTTTTGGGCCTTTAGAGTTTTGTTCTTAGAATTAAATTTTAAGTCAGATAGGGCTTTTCCAAGTCAATTGGGCCAAGTTTGACTTTTTGGGCCCAAAAGCCCATTTGTGTTGACTGTTTTTGGATTTGGCCCATTTGAGGGCCCATTAGGGGTATTTTGGTAATTTCACTTTCATTTTCTGATTATTTAGGTTAAAATAAACTAGTTTGCAAGTTTTTAGAATTTTTTTATAATTTTTGGATTTTTTATATTATTTTATTATTATTTCTAAAATTTCACATTTTCCAACTTTTTACATTTTTCTTAGGTTAAATACATTAAAATAGGAATTTAGCAACCTTTAGAATAATTTTATCACTTATAGATTAATTTTTATAATTATTTTAAGTTTTAATAGTTTTCAATTCATTCTAAATAGTTTTTATTTGTTTTAAAATTTCTAAAAATAGTTTTTAATCATTTTAGGTCATTTTAGAGGTTTATTAATTGAAAAACCTTTATTTGGGCTTTTTGATAATTTATTTGATTTTTAGGTCTTTAATTAGCATTTAAAAATTGAATATTTAATTATTTAAAAGGTTTGAAAAAGTTTTGATGATTGGTAAACTCTTAGTTTATTATTTTTGATTTTTGGTGAATTGTTGGTAATTTTTAGAATTTATTTTATTTTTGGTTATTTTTTTTAGGTTCTACGTCTTAACTTTCTAATAGTGATTTTTGCCATATTTTTCTATTTTTTCGTCTTCGTCATTTTCTCTTCTAATCCCCTTCTAAACCAATCATTAATCACAATCATTTGGCAAGTTTTTCACACACATATACCTCCTTGGGAAACGAACTTGGACTTCATTTTGGGTCATTAGTGCTCGGTTTTCCTAAACCGACACTTAATACTACCACTATTTTGTTGCTCTTTTTCCTAAAAGGGTATACAAATATACTACATCAGATGTTTTTAACGACAATGGTTCGTATAATGATTTTGAAGGCAAAAGCCTATATTATAATTTTTGATAAGGATTTGTATAAAATGACTTTGGCTGTTTTATGCCCTATAACAAAGATTGGTACAAAATGATTTTCGGTAATAATTTTATACCGATGTTATATTGATGGATTTCATTAAACTCTATGAATTCACTCGGCGTTTTCGCTGACCTTTTCTTTTAACATGTTTTATCTCATGTACTTGAAGGTAATTCTCGGGAAGACAACAAGAATTCATCGCCCGCACTTAAATAATAATTTCCATTCAAATTCTTTGTAAATTTTGTATGAAATAATATGACTTGGGACCTATGTAAATTTGATATTTATGAATGGAAAGGCTTTATTATTAAACGACGCGATTTTTAAGCGTTGTCTATGATGTGAGTAATGTGCTACCCCGTAACACCAACGAGTCTTCCGCTGTATTGAATTGTGTATATTTGGGGGTGCTACAGTACACACAGAACACAACTGATCCTTGTGAAATGAAAGTTTAGGAAGACCACGACTCAGTTCGTTTTTCGCCGAATGATTAATAGCGTCAAAGTAAAGATGAGATAACTGTCGATGCCATAACCATGACTTAGTCTTCGATGCTTTGGAGAGAAGACATACGGGAGACGCGGCCATCATATCTTGTAGAGACAAAGTGTACAAATTATTCCCTCGAGTACCTTTCAATAAATCAACCCCTTCCAAATTACGAATGAAGCAGGTATGCTCTCGAAAAGCAACTTCAAGGTTTGCATCACAAAATTGTCCCACAGAAAATAAGTTGTGACCGAGACCTTCCACATAATAAACTCTTGAAATTATAACGTTCCCAATATGATATTCACCATAACCTATTATCTTTGCAATATGATCATTTCCAAATCGAACCGTTCCAAGAAACTTGCTGACGAAATTTCTGAGCTGAGAGCGATCTCCGGTCATATGCTTGGAGCAACCAGAGTCCAAATACCAGAGAACAATTTGGACCACCTGTTTTCAATAACAACAGTAGACAATGCATTGGAAACTATTGGTTCCAGAGTGTTAGCAGATATAGATATAAGATTATCAGAATTGTTAACATTTGTGAGACCCTTATATTTCCTGCATTTTCTAATGTGAGTTTTAGCACTAACAGGGTTTACTGTTCCAACTTTCTTAGGTTTTGGATTATTCGCGGGCACTACAGTGGGAGTAGACCTATTTAAAGGGCACTTGGTTCCTACAGTAGTGTCAGTGTTCCTAGTTAAAGGACACGCTTGTGTTTTGGTAGCCTTGGTACTCCTAGTTAAAGGGCACGCTTTCTTCGCTGTAGTGGGAGTGATCCTAGTCAAAGGGCACATATTTCCTACTATAGTGAAAGTTCTACCAGTGGGGCGCCACAACCAACCAACTTGGGTTAACACTTTCCCAGTCGGTTTCCATTCTAATCCATTTTTCCGGGCTTTCATCTCATTCACATGGTCAATAAGGTAAGAATCATGACGACTAGAAAACATACATTCATTGCAATTCTAACATTTCAAATTAGAATTCACAGTAGGCTTAGAACGCTGCACAACCGCAGAGCCTTTAGGTTTAGCTACATGATTCTTTTTATTCAAAACAGAAATAACATTCCTAGGATGGGCTTCTACTTTCTTCTTCTCTTGACTACTAGATGGGGGCAAGATCCTATCATTCTTCTTGTTTCTTTTAAGCTTAGATCTTTGAGCCTTAGTAGTGTTGATTACTCTTTTAGAAGGCAACACGGGAATATTAGAAGTTGTTTTTGATTCCGCCTTATCTTTAGTGACCAAAGTTTGAGATGGTTTAGTCCTAGGGCCCTTATTAAATGGTGTAACGGCTATAAGGTTCCTTTTGATTGCACTAGAGGATGATGCTGAGACAGTGGCTGCGTTATCCACACATTCTTACCTTTTAGAGTACGAAGTGTTTCCTTTAACTCAGCCAAGACCAAATTTTTATCACAAATTTGTTCCCTCAAATCAGATATTTCCACCGACTTTTGATTCAATTGTTCAATCAATGATTGATTATGTGCAGTGGTATTAACACATGCGGGCTTTACTGAATCGAAGAGTCGTGTATCTTTCTATTTTAAGTTATCAACTTTGGACAAAATCATGGAAACTCGATTATATAGATCAAGTTTAAAATTCTCAGCGGCCTCAAGTACGTCCACACAGTTAAGCTCCTTAGATTTCTCTATGTCTATCGGCAAAGATTTAACAACTTTGTTACTTGGCTGACGTTGTTTTGATTGTAAATTCAATCGAAAATTCTTTTCAAAGTTTGCATCATCGATATTAACATCTTCGAATGACGTTTCAAAGATTTATTAAATAAATTGTTGCTTTCATTCAAGCTACAATGTGTTTGAATCTCATCAAAACGTTTTGAAAGCGAAGAATATGAATCTTGAAGCTTTAAAATTTCAGCGTCAGATTCGTGACAAGTAGTATCTATCACATTATCCACAGATTCAACATTATGCACAATAGAATCATTATCAACACTTTTATTCACACTGACAGAAACTATATCAAGAGACATCACTTGCTTCAGAAGTTGATCATTTTGGTGTGAAACCCGTTCTATTTCAAGTAAACTGTTTTCATAAGCATCATCCATTTCATTGAAAACACGTTTAACTTCTTCGATTTCCAAATGCAAATCTTGATCAAGATTACTAAGAAAAGCTTTAACATTCTTTACAAATGGAACAATTTCATCTCGGAACACAACTATAGTGTGCTCAAAGTTCCATTCACCTTCCGTTATGGCCGTGGCCGTCGTACGTTCCAAAATGACCTTGTCAAAATCGGCTAAGTGTTGGTGTACCACGTTTAAGTTAACGGACGCCTTACTTACCGGTGGAAGTAACTTCGTTAAATCCGTTTTGACAAGTGTAGGAGACGTACTAGGAGGGTTTTCATTTGACAAACTTGGGGGCACAAGAACTGTTAGTTCAACTAATTCCTTTTGTAAGCGAATTCGTGTCTTTTTGGAAAGTTGATCTTTATTATGCTTATCATAATTAATCGTATGGAATTTTGAAAGCATTTTAGAATGAGTTTCTTTCGCAAGTGACTGTGTCTCCTCAGTACTACGAACAAAAGGTGCTTCTTTCGATTTGCCAATTATGGTCATATCATAAAGACCGGGAATATATTCCTGAGCTTGTTTTGCATAACCGGGATTAGGTGGTAACTCTTGAAGACGCTTAAGTTCGAGTTCTTTAAATGATTTAGTTAAAAGATGAACCTTTTCTGTGGAAGCGTATTGTTTTAAAAGTTGTTGTTCTTTGAATTTAAGAAGTTTGGTAGCATTAATTTCCGATTCAAACTTTTTAGACTCGAGAGTTTCGAAATCCATTTTATGTTTCTGAAAATTATTGACAACTGACTCTTTTGCTTTTAATTCATTGGAAAGATTAGCTTTTAGTGATTCTATTTCTTTCAAGTGTTCAATCTTTTCAAAACGAAATTGGTCAAATTCAGAACATGTTATTTTCTCTGCTTAAGGGAACATTTCAAAAGTTTTGACCTTTTCTTTATGCAACGCAAGCTCAGCAGTTAGGGTGGAATTCGTATCTACGGATTGTCTGAGAGCCGTATGCATTTGATCAATAATATGTTTAGGTACCATGACCAAATCATGTTGAGCATAAGATTCCATACCCGTCGTAGCATTTGGTTGAGGTTCACTCAAATGGGTAGGATTGGGTACCACATCATCTTAGTTACTAGTTCCCGAATGCTGTTCGAGGTTGTCATTTTCATGCCCAACTTGATGTGGGTTATCATCATTACCAAAACTGGTTGTGGTGGGTACCTCACTTACGACATCAGAACTGTTGTAAGAGAGATTAGCAACGAGAGCAGCTTGGGCAGAGTGAATGTCATCACAATCCGAATCATATGCGTCAAGATCATTTGCTTGATAAGCTGCATTAGAAGTAGAAACGACTGCAATGCCTTCAGTATCTGCTACCCCTGGGTCTGCAAGAAATGCTAACTCCTCTGAATCCAAAATCTTCCCCTTAGACTGAGCATCGACCAAATACATCTTTTTATGAAACCACGCGTCATCCCTTCTCCTTTTCGGCTGAGTGCATTACCTAGCCATATGACCTTGTCCTCGGCAATTGTAGCAAGTCACAACCTTTTGAGGACCAATGGGGCTTCCATTTCCATTAGCTTGAGAATTCACAGCTTGAGCATTCACAGTCCTTGTAGGAGGTCCATATGAATTTTGCCTTCCCTGAATAGGTTGCACTGTTACTTGACCATCTTGAACAGTAGCTTGTTGTCGAGGATTTGAAGAGGTGCGAAGCTGATTGTTTGTTGGTGGAAATCCTCTAGTTGCAATAAGTTTTGACAAGTAGGCAGTGAGATGGTTTAGAACATCAGTTGGCGTATCATTTGCAGTAAAGACCGGTGCTTGGATTGGTGGAAGTTCATTAGAGTAGAAGGCTTGTGCTGGTTGTGCTTCAAGTGGAAAGTATCCTTGCTGAGGAGTATAGCCCATTGGAGAAGTGTTGGCTTGTGATGGTGATGTATGATATGGTGGTTGCTGTGGAAAAGATTGTTAATGAACACTTTGTTGAAATGCTTGCTGTAGCATCATTGGTGGTTGATAAGATGGTTGCTGTGGTTGCTAATAGGTGTGTGGTGGTGGCTGCTGCAAGTATGATGGTTGTTGATAAGTATAAGCCATTTTTTGTTGAGAAGCATACTTGGCAAGTGGATCATGAACTTGAGGTTTAGACAACCGAGCCTCGATCACATGGCATTCGTGTTGTTGAAGAAAAGCTTGAAGTTGATCCACATTGGTGTTATGCAAGTCCTTAGCCAATTTAACATCCGTCATGTACTTTTTCCATTCTGAAGGAAGAGTGTTCAGATACTTGGTGTTCAATTGAAACGTAGGAATTACCATGCCATAGATATTTAGCTCATTCAACAATAGGGTAAATCTCAGATAGTAGTCATTGAGAGTCTCCGCTGGCACATAGGCAAACTTATCAAAAGTATCATAAAGCTTACACTCTCGTTCTTGTTTAGTTAACGAGGTTCCTTGCATTAGAACACGAATTCTATCCCATAACTCTTTGGCAACTTTATGTTTGCTGACGAGTTTGTAGACATCTGGAGGAAGGGCTTGGAGAATGATGTTTGTAGCATACTTATCGCATTTGTCTTGAATCTTCATATCTCTAGTCAATTCACCCGTTGTGCGAGGACGAGTAGTCGTACCTTCCGTCACTGTACCATAATCTAATGGTCCATTGAGCACTGATGCCCAAATGAGATGTCCATTCTCTTTGTTCAACATGTAAAGTTCCATTCGGGAAGTCCAATCCTCGTGAATAGACTTCTCCAACATAGGTGGACGATTATCCGTACCCGAGAGGATGGACTTATCCGTAAGAGATGTGTGTTGATCGATCAATAAGTGAAGATTTACAAACGTTGATCGATCAATGAGAGAAAGTAAATGTGTTTGTTGTTGTGTGTAGAAGCCGAGAAATAATGTTAAAATCCCCTAAATTATGTTCTCGATAAACCAAAATATCCAAGATGAAATTGCACACGAGTTAAAAATTTTCAAAAACACGTTTTTGAAAAATGTTGGAATTCTATCGCAATGCCTAAAAGGAATGCTATCGCAATATCTAAAGGAATGCTGTCGTAATGAATAAAAGGAATGCTGTCGCAATGTTTAAAGGAATGCAATGCTGTCGCAATGTTGTATCGCAGTGAGTCCAATCGCAATAAATCCTATCGCAATACTTCCAATCGCAATACTCCAATCGCAATACTGTCGCAATACCCTGTCGCAATACCCTTGTCACAATGTGAATCGCAATACGGATCGCAGTGTCTCAAGATGAAATCCAATCGCAATACCAGTCGCAATATGGATCGCAATGTTAAAACCCTAGATATTGCGATGGGAGCTGTCGCAATAGTACAAACAGTATACTCTTTTTTCCACTTTTCTCGGACAAAACACACCAAATTCGAGATTTTAAGCCAAAAATTGATCCAAACACCCAAACATTTTGCGTTTTTAACCAAAGAAAAAATACCAAATCACTAACATAACTATGTAGATGATTTGTATCAAGATTAAACCATAAAAAACACAAAAAACAAATTGGACGTGGGTTTGTATAGATCAAAAACTACAAAAACCAAGAACACGAAGACATAAAAAATACAATCATCCCAAGGCTCTTGATACCATTTGTAGGGTATGTAAATCTTTCTTATGTTTTAGAGAGAGAAAGAAATAGAGAGATGGTGGATTTCACACAATTCTAGAGAGAGAAAATGAAGATAACTATGTGTAAAATTATGAAGAACCAATACCTTCTCCATCAAAGGAGAGGGTTTATATACCCAAGCCCTTGTCATGGGCTTGGGCTTACATTTGGGCCGGCCTACACATGTTGTAGGCTAGGCTTGGTCTTGTTAGTTAAGTAAAGATAAATAACTAAACTACGAGCTATTACATGGACTATTGTTGGAGTGACCGATCCTTCTTAATACGTAAAACGTATTTCCAAAAAGTCTAAACCTTGTGAGACTATTAACATAGTTGATGTGCTAGATGAGGTGTGTGATGAGCATTTTCATGACGCTTGCAAGAGTAATAGTGAGGATATGCCCCATGTTGAAACTGTGGCCTCAATTGCTCCCTCCTTAACACCTTTTGGAGAGAGTGATTTCCTCTTGGAGGAATTTGAGTCCAACTTTCTTAGTAATGATGATTCTCCCATCAATTGGGAAGAAGATATTCTCACTATCCAAAAGTTGCTCAATGAGGACCCCATTCCTTCACCCATTCCACAAGAAGTAACCAATGATGATCCATCCATAGTTAAACCTTCCATAGAGAGTCCACCTCCACTTGAACTTAAGGAATCTCACCTAGAGTATGCTTTCTTAGAGGGCAAAGACCAATTACCCATGATCATTGCTAAAGAATTGAAAGAGGATGAGAAAGAGAAGCTCATAGAAGTCCTTAAGAAACATAAGTAAGCCTTAGCATGGAAAATATCCGACATAAGGGGAATTGATCCACATTTTTGTACACACAAAATACTTATGGAGGATGATTACAAACCCGCCATTCAAAGCCAACGAAGGGTTAACCCAAAAATTCATGAGGTCATTAAAAAGGAAGTTATCAAACTCCTTGATGCGGGCATGATTTACCCCATTTCCGACTCTCCATGGGTTAGCCCGGTACATTATGTTCCAAAAAAGGGTGGAATTACCGTAGTACCCAATGAGAACAATGAGCTTATTCCTACGAGACTTGTTACCAGTTGGAGAGTTTGTATTGATTATAGGAAGCTCAATGAGGCTACTAGGAAAGATCACTTCCCATTACCTTTTATGGACCAACCGCTTGAACGCTTAGCGGGAAATGAGTACTATTGATTCCTTGATGGCTTTTCAGGTTATTTTCAAATACCCATTGACCCTAAGGATCAAGAAAATACCACATTTACTTGTCCCTACGGTACATTTGCTTACAAGAGAATGCCTTTTGGCTTGTGTAATGCACCGGGAACATTTCAAAGGTGTATGATGGCAATTTTCCATGATATGATTGAGCAAACTATGGAGGTTTTCATGGATGACTTCTCCGTCTTTGGAGATTCATTTACCTCTTGTCTCACCAATTTAGAACGAATGCTTAAGCGGTGTGAGGAAACACGTTTAGTTCTTAATTGGGAGAAATGTCATTTTATGGTGAAAGAGGGAATTGTTTTGGGACACAAGATATCCAATAAGGGATTAGAAGTGGATCGAGCTAAAATTGATGTGATTGCTAAGCTTCCCCCACCCACTACGGTTAAAGGTGTAAGGAGTTTCTTAGGTCATTCGGGGTTTTATAGATGCTTCATACAAGATTTTTCTAAGATAGCAAGACCGATGACTCACCTCTTAGAAAAAGAGGCTCCTTTTATTTTCAACCAAGAGTGTTTGGATTCATTTGAGACGCTTAAGGAGAAATTGACTAAGGCTCCCGTTTTGGTTTCTCCAAATTGGGAATTACCTTTTGAGCTTATGTGTGACGCTAGTGATTATGCGGTAGGGGCCGTCTTAAGACAATGAGTGAATAAGCATTTTCAACCTATACACTATGCTAGTAAAACCATGATCGGGGCACAACTTCATTATATTACCACGGAAAAAGAGTTGCTTGCTATAGTTTATGCTTTTGAGAAATTTAGACCATACCTTGTGCTATCCAAAACCATAGTATATACGGATCATTCCGCTCTCAATTATCTCATGACAAAGCAAGATGCTAAGCCTAGGCTTTTGAGATGGGTTTTATTGCTTTAATAGTTTAAGATAGAGATTCGAGATAAAAAAGGAGCCGAGAATTTAGCGGCGGATCACTTGAGTAGACTTGAGCATCCTTTTCAAGGATAATTTCCTAATAAAGAAATCAATGAATCCTTTCTATTAAAGGAGCTCATGTCTATCTCTTCTCAAGAGGATGCCACCCCTTGGTTTGCAGATATTGCAAACTATCTTGTGAGGAATGTGCTTATAGAGGGTCTTACTTCCCAACAAAAGAAGAAATTTCTCAAGGAAGTAAAGTGTTACTTTTGGGATGACCCTTATCTCTTTAGGCAATGTGCGGACCAAATCATTAGACGGAGTGTAGATGGGCCCGAGGCATTTAAGATTTTAGAAGCTTGTCATAAAGGACATACGGGTGGACATTTTGGGCCCAACTATACCGCCAAGAAAGTATTTGATTCGGGTTACTATTGGCCTTCCATTTACAAGGATGCCCAAGAGATGGTGAAATTTTGTGATGTATGTCAAAGAGAAGGAAAAATTACACAACGTGATGAGATGCCACAAAATTTCATTCAAGAGTGTGAGATTTTTTATGTGTGGGGCATAGATTTTATGGGACTTTTTCCATCTTCCAAGGGAAACAAGTATATACTTGTAGCGGTGGATTATGTGTCAAAATGGGTTGAGGCCAAAGCCTTACCTACTAATGATGCTAGAGTTGTTGTGAAGTTTTTGAAGCAATTGTTTGCTAGATTTGGTGTACCTCGGGCCATCATAAGTGACCGTGGTACGCACTTTTGTAATGATCAATTCACGAGAGTTATGAAGAAATATGGATTTAATCATAGACTTTCTACCGCGTATCACCCTCAAACCAATGGTCAAACCGAGGTCACAAATCGTGGTTTGAAGAGAATTTTGGAGAGAACGGTGGGAGAGCATCGAGCTTCTTGGTCGGATAAGCTTAATAACGCTTTGTGGGCTTTTAGGACGGTTTTTAAGACACCAATTGGTTGTACCCCTTATAGACTTGTCTATGGAAAAGCATGCCACCTCCCATTCGAGTTAGAACACAAGGCTTCTTAGGCTTTCCAGTGGGCTAACTTTGATTTAAACCAAGCCAGTTCACATAGAAAGGATCAACTTAATGAAATGGATGAATTGAGAGCCAATGCCTATGAGAATTCTTTGCTTTATAAGGAGAAGACTAAGAAATTGCATGATGCTAAGATCAAGAACCATGAGTTTAAAGTTGGAGAGCCGGTTCTCCTCTTTAACTCAAGGTTGAAACTTTTTGCGGGCAAGCTTAAGTCGAGATGGTACGGTCCATTCACTATTGCTCAAGTATTTCCTTATGGAACTATTGAGTTGTCACAAACCGATGGTCCCAATTTTAAAGTGAATGGTCACCGTGTGAAGCACTATTTTGGGGAGGACATTTCCGTTGAAATAGTCCAAGAGATCCCCATTTTCCCCATGAATTAATTCATTGTGGGATGAGTCGAGCTAGAGACTCCTTAAATCAAGCTTGAATAACTAGGTTTAGAAGTTTTTAGATCTACAGGTTGTAGGTTAGAAATAAGGATAGCAAATTGATGAGAAGTGTTGGGGAGACCTTCTTTTGTCTTCATGATGTTTGTAGGGTTGCTCACTCATCACGTGCTTTGAAGCTTATGGAAGAGGCCCTTATATCCGGTTCACTTTGTTACTATGGTGATCTTTCATAGACACCTTGTGCTTTAAAAATGAATTCACTATAGTTGATCTTTCCTTAACTTGGGTTAAGCAAAGTCTATTCATTGTCATAAGTGTAGGGGAAGTTTTATACTTCCATGCTCTTAAACATTAAGGACAATGTTTAGCTTAAGTGTAGGGGGTCTTCTATCGAAGTGACCTTACCTAGAACTTGTCATTGACTTTCATGATAACTTGTAAAATTTATTTTTCAAACATTTTTCAAATTTTTGATCTACTTTGGCCACCAAAAAAATATGCATTCATAATTTTTTGCATTAATCATTTTTCATTTGCATAACACATTTGCATTGTATATATTTCTTCTTTTATTTTTCATCAAAAATATATAAAAAGAAAAAAAATATAAAATAAAAACATGGTTTAACAAATTTAGACTTCTTTAACATATTAGGCCCGCCATGGATATTTTGACTCAACCCGTGCTTATCTTAGCATTCTCTAGCTAGTATCCATAACTATGTAGTCCTTCATTGGTCTATTAGGCTAAGCATCCACCAATCTCATTCTTTGAGATTTTAAATTTATGGAGAATGGGAAATGATAGAGTTGAAGCAAGTATAAAAGGGCTAGATAAACTTCATGATAATTACTTGTGGCTAAACCCTTCTCTTCTTTACCTCTATTTTCTTTGCATGTATTTATGTTAATAAATAATCAAGAACGGTTTTAATTGGTTTGTAATCTCTTATGCATTTTTGTCTAATCATTCACGGTAGATATAAGTACGTCTTAAGATTCTAAGTTAGAACGTTTTATGTGTACTAGACTTATGTCATGCTTAATATTTAGCGGGTGTTTTTCCTTTTATTCTTTTCAAATTTCTTTGTGAGGAATAAAGAAAAATAAGAGCGGCTTACAAAAAAATGAGTTGCTAGAAAAAAGAAAAAGAAAAAAATAATTATACAAGACTCCCAAGAGGGGCAGTGAAGTGTTAATTATAGTAACTATTAGATTACAATATTACCTTGACGTGTTGCGGGGATTTAATAGTTGCTCCAATCCAATATTACCTTGACGGGTTGCGGGGTTGAAGATCCAATGTCTCAAAAAGGCGGCGGATGTAAATTATTGCGTGAGTTTTATTTTTCTTTCCTTAGCGAGTGTGTAGCTACTTATTAATGCATGACATGAGGATTTTACACATAAGGCGAATGACTTATTACTCTTGAAACGGACTTATATTAATTGTGAGCAGTTTTTCAAGTAATGGATGAGAGGATTACTTAGGATTAAAATCGTGCTTCCTTATTTTTGAATTTTACATTTCCTATACTTCACGCTTTAAATAATGGCAAATTTGCCCAAAAGCAATTTGCTCAAATAATAACTGGTTCCACATTTAATTGTCATGAATAAGTTGATGCACCTTTTTATTTGTGAATGCAATGATCCCATTTTTAAGCTTGGTATGGGGAAAGTGAAACTTGAGGGTGATAAGTGTCCATGGTACCAAAGCTCTAATTTAAGTCATTGACTTCTTTATGATTTTTACCATCAAAGCCATTTTAAGAAAAATCCAAAAAGATATAAATAGAATTTTTTTCTTTTGCATTACATTGTCCAAAATCAAAATCATGCATCATGTAGAATAGCATAGTGTAATAGCATTCCATATTGGCCAAGGTAGGTTAATTATGGGGAAAATGTAAATTTGTTCTTTAAAATATAGCATTGCATGAGGTCATGGCAATGCTCAAGTGTAGGGGATTTGATATGAGCAGAAACTCATATCAATTAATCAACAAATCACCCTAAAACACAAGGAAAATACCTAACGTTTGTGCTATAAAGCGGAATTATGTGGTATGTTTTGTGTTTGTGTATAAATAGGTAAGAAGGATACATTTTCAAGCAAACAAGAAGAAAATCAATCTTATTTGGATGAAAAAGACAAAGAAGGATCAAAGATGACAAGACTTTGAAGATAAGGGACCTATCTTGACAACACTCTAAAGTTGAAGGACTTAAAGTGTAAATTTGCCAAAGTCAAGATAAAAGTCAAACATGGTCAACTCTTCAGTCAACCAAGTCAAAGGGTCAAACTTAACAAGAATACAAGTGGAAGGACAAAAATTGCCATTATAATGAAGTCCCTAGCTCATTTGGATATTCTGCCAAAGTACAAGGGCTAAAGTTGCCATTTTTCAAAGTAAAAATGAATTCAATCCGTGTGAATGATAATGAGCCAATTGGAATGTAAGGATTTGTAGACACGGATTGCCAGCTAATGGGGACACATCACTAGCTCATTAAAGCGCCGCAAAGCAACAGTAATTCCCACTTACTTTATTTTCACCCAATCAGAGAACGCCAACCAATAATCAATATATCCAAAAGTGGATTATGATCCGTGTGCTTATCTCTCTCCCAATCAAATTTGTCCACGTCGAACCTTCTTCCTCAACACAACCCAGGAACGATTTTAAGTCTTACTGCATCTCATGGAAAACTTCAAACATGAAAAGTGTGTATTTTTGAAAGACGAATTCATCCCACATGCTCAATTAACCTGGAAATCATCTAAGAAAAAAGCACAATTTCACATTCATAACGGCTAGTAGCAATTTGCAGGTTGAGGACACGTGGCAGCAATTAAGTGGTTGGGACACGTCATCAGCTTTAACTACCTCTCATAATTTGTCTATAAATACTGATAGGACCCTTCATTTGTCATTGTAGCTTAAGTGTGAAATTTTCACACACTCACTTTTTCTCTCTCTTAATCTTAGCTTGTAGTTGATAGCATAACGACCTCAAGAGTCTGACAAGCTCTTGAGTTAGTTATTGTAGTTGCAACTACTTTACCAACATTTATAACAAACTTTCACCTTCAATCAATAAAATCTCCTTCCTTTTCCCTCAATTTACTATTCATCTCTTGCATTCCTGTTATCCTAGTGCTGATATAAGCTACTTGTGATCACCATTGATCATGAGAAGCTATTGTTGAAGATTGTTGTTGTTTACACTTGTCCTGTTCATCCAGTAGCTGCCATTGTTGAATTTTGAAGCAGATTGTACAAAAATGGTGATGATGATGATTGTAGCAGGTTGATTAACTGGTAAATAGTGTTAAGGTGATGGTTAAGACTATCTAGGAGGCTCAGCGCCTACCTACTCCTTGAGTGGAGGCCTTTGCTAAAAGGTTTTATGGTTTCTGATTTTGGTTCCTCTAAAACAGTAAACGCATGCTCAATTCTAGCTTAATCTTCTTTGTTGATATGATCAAATGTGTTTAGCTTGTGCTTGTGTTGATTTTTGCTGATTAGATAAGTTTCTAGTAGTATGATATTTGTTTACTAGCTTATACCTGTTACTGATTTCATCTTATCAGTCATTCTTAGCTTACTTGTGCATTTTGTGCATTTGCTTGTTTAACTGCTTGTTATTGGTTCCATTTCACTTCATTTTGGTTATAAAGTTTGAGTAGATATCACATTTAGTACAGTTCAACCAATTGCCTAGTTTTCATTCATAAAAATTTGTTCAAGTTCAGTAACTAGTGTTTGGATTTAGTTGTCATTGTAGTATAAAGTGTTGTTAATTGGACAAACATTGTGCTTTACTTTCATTCAGTCATTGTAAACAAGGTTTAATAGTTTTAAGGTCAAATAGTAAGGCAAAAAGGCAATTGGTTGTGAAAAAGTATGGGTCAGTTTTTAGCTTAAAAAGTTCATAAATAGTTGCTGATTTCAATTGCTTGGCATTTACTCATTTCTTGATGAAATCTCTTCAAACCAGCTCACACTTGTCTTTTAACATCTGAAAATTAAGTGCTTAAAAGGAAATTATACAGTTTAACATTTCAAGTGAGAAATAAGCATTTTCATAAGCTGAATATCAAATGAAAGTTTCTGTAATATAAGTGCTTACTGATTTCTCATTCCAGCAAATTTACTTCATAAATCTTCCCATTTTCTTTCATATTCCTGTTTAGAATGTGTTCTTGAGTAGATCTAGAAGTTTTCATGTTTTTCAAAAATTTGGTCAACTTTGGTCAAATAAGCTAGTTTTAGCTTATTTTCATTTTCCCGATTCATTACTTGATCATTTTCATTTTCAAAAGACATTCCAGACTTGCAATGGATTGATAAACAAGATTTAGCAATAAAATCAGTTTGTGCAAGTCGGGCTTAATAGATAGCTTAATAGTGGCTTATCAATATTGGCTTATTTGAGATTTACTTAGTTTCAAGCTTATTCCTTTTACAAGTCTAAGTAAAATTGGATTTTAAGTTGTTTACAATTTGTTTGAGCTTATTTGGTCATGTTTAGAGCGTAAACGAGCTTATATACTCAACTAGCCCGTTTTTTTCCAAAATTTCCACTTTAATTGCACTTAGGTCCTTATAGTTTGGAACTGTGTGATTTGTTTGCTAAAATTCCAAGTAATTAGGGTTTGCTATTAATCAGTCCTTTACTTTTCAAAACTTGTCAAATTTGGTTAATTAGTTTTAAAGTTTGTTACAATTAGTTAGTAGTTTGGTGAAATTTGCATAGTTAGTCCTTGTAGTTTTCTGATTTTACATTTCAAGCATCATAGTTTCAAGCATTTACATTTTTAGCACTTAAATTCCATAGATTTACATTTTGTCCTTAATTGAATTAAAATTTGGTATTTGCTAATTGTTTTACGGATACGTAGTTAATATTTTGCACATTTTTACTTGATTGTTCTATTAGACATAGAAAATCCAAATAACCCTACCAACCAAAAACGATCATAAACTCGATTTTGTTAGGACTTTCAATTGGTTAAGAATCGAGAAAACGAACATCAATTATACACAATTTCACCAATGCTTTGGTTCCTTTTGGACTTCTGCTGTTTCCTTTTGGAAAGCTTTCAGTTATTCTTGGACTGGTTCTATAGTTGTGCTTGGACTTATGATTGTTATCCTCAGCTTTATCTCTAGAGCATTCTCTTGCAAAGTGTCCATTCCTTCCACATTTATAGCATTCAACCTTGGACTTGTCATATCCTAATGGCTCATTAGGATCAACAGTCATTTTTCGTCCAGTCTTATTGAAAAACCTATTAGATCTTACTGACACCATAGCAGCTGGCCATTTAAGATCCATCTCTTCAACATCAGCATCATCCATTTATAACAAGTCATTGAGTGTTAATCTTGGCATGTGGTCTTGTCCAGCAAAGAATGAGAAGGCATCATTGTCACTAAACAATGGTGAAGACCTTCCATGTGGATTTTAAGAGACTATAGGACTGCTTTCAATACTTTTTGGGTAAGTACTGCTTGTAAGTCCTCCAGCGGTATTTGTGAAGTATGTACCGCTGCTAGATCCACTAGCGGTATTTTGAAAGTAAGTACCGCTGTTCCCATCTAATACAAACGCCATGTTAGACTTTGAAGTAGTTGATGTCTTTACTTCAGTTCCTTTCACATCCATCTCATATGCTCTAAGATTGTTGTAGAGATGATCAAAAGGAATTGTTTCCAAATCATCTCTTGTGATGAAGTGCATGGCCATTGCTTTCCACTCTGGTGGAACACTTCTTAAGAATTTTAGATTAGCTTCTTCATTAGGAATTACTTGTCCATAAACTGCTAACAGAAGTTTGTTGAACCTTCCATATCCACCATGTATCCTCTCTATACTGGTAATTGAGAAGATATCAAATTCTTGCTTAAGAACAATCTTCTTAATCTTCTTAGATTTGTCATTGCCTCCAAATCTAAGTTTTATAGCATCCCATATAGCTTTAGCATCCTTATAATTATGAAAGCTTGGTAGAATGTCTTCAGAAAGAGCCATAGCCAAGGCAATTCTGGCTTTTCTTTCTCTGATCTGCTTGTACCTCCTCAGTAGTCACAGAAGGTATAACATAGCATGTATTGTCTGGCAACCAGTTTAGCTTCTTTGGTGTATTCACATTCTTGATAACATGCCACACAGTGTGATCTGTGTGATTCAAGTAATGTTCCATCTGCATAGCCCATGTCTCATAATTGTCACCTTTGAGAACTGGGAGTTTAACAGCATACATAGTATGAGAAGGTGTTGGTGTAGAGGTAGCTACAGCATTCACTGCTTAAACACCTTGTGCTGGTGTAGGATGCACAACTTGTGGTTGTCCTGTAGAATAGGATCAGGGATCTGAGCATCATTCAAGTGAGCATCATCACCTTCTGGTTGAGACATTGAGTTTTGGGATGTGTGGAGTGTTTGGGGTTGTGTTCTTCCTTTTTATAGTTTCTCAACAAGCTCTGATACCACTTGTTGATCCCTTTGGTTGGATCTATATTCTGTTAAGAATTAGTATAGTAGTTTGTAATCAAACTAAAACACTTTGAGCACTCTTACTAATACTAAATAAGTTATGACGGAATCTAACTTATAAAGCACAGAAGAACAAAATTACTTTTAACTATTCGATTCTCTTATTAATCGACTTGAATGAGGTACATGAAAGACATTGTACCTATGTTCCTTTTATAGAGTAAGGAACCCTAGAAACCTTAGAATATTCTATAAAGATAACTATATCACAGACGATATATTATCAATATTCTAACTATTTAGATATATCACATAAGATATACTCTAACTATAACTATGACATATCTTATACAAAGATATATTCGTCCTAATCATCATAGCAGTGCTTACTTTATAAGTAGCAGTACTTACTATGTACCGCGTTAATACTAACGGTACTTACATAACACTAACAGTACTTGAAATACACTAACGGTACTTGACACTTAACAAATAATTCCCAACACAAGAAAAGATGGATAAGATCGATACATGTAGGATTTAGCAATGAGAGGTAGCCTTTTCATTAACCACAAACAAGTCAAAATTGTAGCGTAACACATTACGTGTCACTATGTTATACAATTCCAAGAACTCATCCTACCAACTGATGTCTCAGTTAAGTTAGGGATTTTTAAAAGATACCACAATGAATACTAATCTACAAGAGTCATTAGGTGTTTCACATGTCCCGGAAGATCCATCGGTCCCTATTCAGAAGAAGATTCTTCAATTTATTTCTTGGACACTGGGCATCCTCGTTATTGGACAATGGACTAGGAACAACCCTTAACACGAATCAACAATTATTTAAAACCATATAATTCAATCACAGGACTTAACGACTTCCTCTTAACAATCTCATATTCCATACGAGTTAAATTTTACTTCATTCAAGTTTCAACCAACTCATACTCATTGCGATATCCTACCTCATTCCCCAATACTTTCAACCTTATTCTTAGATCTTAAAAGAGCAATAAAAGCTTGATATGAACAACACTTAAATTCCAATCCTATAGCTCTTACAACAATAGTTATCAAATGAGTCACTAGTATTAAATGACTCACACATTCAATTACACTTCTCGGAAAGGTACTAGTGGCATGAGGCTTTTGGGTAAAGGCTCCAATGGCAGCCTCAAGTGCAACATTCACCCTTTCGATTTCAAATTTAAGAATTGGGCGACATCGAATCAGATGACACCTTTCCAGGTGGTAAGGTTTTGTCAAACTCCACTCTATAAGGAAAGATCGTTGATGTAGTTATTTTGTATATACTTTATTTTAGGAAAAACAAAGCAACACAAAAATAGGGTAAGCGTGCACGACGATTTAGGAAAACCGTGTGTGAATGACCCTAAAAGTGAGTTCGTTCTCTCGAGGAGGCACGTGTGTTGTGTAATGAATGATTGATTTTTGTTTTTGATTATTAATGATAAGAAAAGAAGAGAAAATGACGAAGACGAAAAAAATAAGGAAAAATAAGGCGAAAACACTACTAGAAAGTTACGACGAAGAACGTAAAAAGTGCAAAATCAAAAATTTTAACCTAAAAAATCCTAAAAATTACCAAAAATCCCAAATATTATCCTAAGAGTTTACAAAAAATCCAAACTTGCCAAAACCTTTTAATTAATTTAATAATGACTTTTTAATGCTAATTAAAGCCCTAAAAATCACTTTTAAATATTAAAAAGCCCTAAACAAGATTTTATAATTTGTAAACCTCAAAAATGACCTAATTAAACTAAAAACTATTTTTTAAAATTTTAAAACCAATTTAAACTATTTTTAAACTCCTAAAAACTATTAAAATCTATTAAATCTTAAATTAATTCTAAAAATTAATTGAAAAGCCTAAAAATTATTCTACAAATGGGAAAAGTCCTAATTAATGATAAAGAACCTAGGAAAAATGAAAAAGAAATAAAAATAAAACTTTTTATTTTAATGAATAAAATAATAATAAAATAATCCAAAAAATTAAAAGTTCTTAAATAAATTCTAAAAAATTCTCAAAAATCCTAAATATTCTAACTAAGAAGAAAATGTAAATTAAAGCTCCTAAAACCTTTTAGTTAATTTTATATTAATTTTCAAAGTTTAATAAAAAACCTAAAATCAAATAAAATTAAAGATTAAAGTTTTTGAAAACTTTTTTATATGTAAACCTCAAAAATGCAAATTAAAACCTAAAAACTATTTTTTTGTTTTTTTTAACTACTGTTCACTATTTTTAAATGACTTTCTAAATTTTAAAAGAAAAATAATCCTAGAAATTAATTTAATAATAGGAAAAATACAACTTTTAGACAGAAAAATCACTAAGCCTATAAATGTCCTAGGAAAATTGAAACAAGCCCAAAGTGCTTAATAAATAAGCCAGAATAAGCTTAAAAAGCTACGGCTTATTAAACTAAGCTCAAACCAAAACGTAGTTAAATAACTTTTGATACCAAAACTCTCAGTCAAAGTCCCTAGGGCGCAGATGGTTAGCACGTTGGTTTGTGAGAGGAGTGGCGCAGGTTCGAGTCCTGGCCACGTCCTTTTTGGAGTTTTTTTTTTTTTCTTTTTTAGCTTTTAAAAACTCAAACAGTACAACTTATAAGCTAATGAACTCAAATCCAAATCCAATTTGCACCTAGATTGAGCCAAATGAAAGATCAAAATGTGCCAGGTTCCAAAATGTTGAACACAAGTTAGTGTTCTTTCTTTCCTTTCTTAACAGATGGAAAATAGCCAAGAGGGCTTGACTTAATGCTTATTTGATGGATGATTTTGGACAATGGGGGCACCCTTGTGCTTATTTAAGCACAAGGAGTCAACACAAAGCACAAATAAGCACTTAGCACCACAAAATAAGCAAATCAAAGCACACACAGGCAATGTTGAGTTGCTATGGTAAAAGGACTAGGTCAGTGGACTTTTTAGCTTATATCTAGCACTCTAATGAACTTCAAACGACCAAACTTGCACACACAATCACCAAATAGTATACAATCAAACTGCAAACCTCAAATCACCCTAAACTTAGACAGATTTCAAAACCAAAGCTCACAAATTCATGAAATACAGGCAGATTAGTTGATATGCAGGTTTTACTTTATGATTATCTTTTCAAAACACACCAATAGCTTCTATTCTTGCACTAAACTGAAACACCACTAACAACAAACCTATTCCAATCCTATTTCAACTGGTCTAACACCTTTTAATAACCAAATCAAAAACTTTGCCCTGCTAAAATGCTTATCCAAACACCACTTAATAATCTTTGAAAACGTTTTAACAAGCCAAAACACTATAGAACCTATTCAAACTGATCCAAATCAAGTCTAGCATGCATTCAAACACAAAAGCACTTAATTCCAACAGCTTAAACACACAATAGCATAAAATCAAATAAGATCATACAAACAGCTTTTTCTGAAAATTTCCAAAGGGAAAAAGTGAGTTACCTAAGGACCTTACATCCAAGGTCCTAGTGGATGTGTAATCCACCTCCTTACCAACTCGGGTTGGTGCTGAAACAAAAATCAACAACAAATGCTCAACCTGTTTAAGAAAGAAATCAAAAGAAAACACAAGCAATATCCAATATTCTGTTTTTCTATTTCTTTCTTAAAAATTCTTTCAAAGTAAAAACTTAGAACCTTAACACCATGTTTTAAAAATACTCAAACTTCAAAAATCACCAATCCCTCAGTCCACTTTCACTTTCCAAAGGACTGGATTTTTGAAAGTTGAAAACTTTTTCAAAACCTTGTTGAAATTGAAACCTCAAACAAATTTTTAACAATTTAAATGGAACTCAGCTTTGCATACAACATACACCAACTTTTATCAGGATTAAAAAGGAATTACAATTGTATACCACAAATACCAAACTTTTAATTTTATAAAAAAGGTAAATACAAGATGTTATGCAAAAACTGGAACAAGGATATGAGACACAGGCGTCTCATATTTATACAACCTCATGGAACATACTAGAATGCAAATAAAATAATACAAGTCCTAAAACCCTAAACTGGAAAATCTCAAAATTGCCCTTTGAGTTCTTGACGAATCTTGGTCAAATGTTGCTCCATGTGACTTGACAGCTACAATCTTTGATCTTGGACGTTAAACTACTCCTTGGAGGCAAAGGAATGCAATCAAACCGTTGATTGTGTCGGGTTTTGGGGTTGTGGGAAAGTGACAAGAGCAGGGGAGGGTTGGGGAGAGGACCACAGGACACGTGGAGGTGTTTTGTTGAGTGGGTTTGGGTGAGGGTTTCGTTAATCAAAGATCTGTACACTTTGGGGGAATATCCCCTTGATTTGTGCTTAATTAAAACTGGGGTGGGATTAGGGTTCAAGGTGATTAGGGCAGGTTTTGATTTGTTTTTGGTTTAATTATTTTTAAATAAGTGTTATGGAGGGAAGTGTGGGGATTAGTGGGTGGGTTGACTTGGGTTTGACCAAGTTTAAATAATAAACCGGGTATAGGGTATTGGGTAGGGTCGGGTAAAAGGGTTTAGTGGGTGGGTTTGTTGACGTGGCAATGCCTGGTTGGTTATAGGAGTATGTTGGTTTGGCAGTTTTGATCCCCAAGTTTTCAACTTTTCTTCACTTTGTATTAAAACCCCATCAGCGCTTGTTTTTGCCTTGTCAACTTTGGACAAGTTGCTGAAAATGGCACAATTACTTTCTAAAACTTTTCCAAAGGGTTTAACTTGTATATTCTTGATTCCCAAGGGCTGAACTTGTAATATCTTCAAACATAAAGGATCATACTTGTACATTTGATATTTTGAGGGTCAAATGTGACAAGTTCTTCAAAGATGAGGGACCATTTTTGCCAATCTTCAATTCTTCAAGGGTCATTTTGCAAATTTCCAAACTTGGGCCCGGTTCATTATGCGACTTCGTTTCCCGTGTTCGTTTTTGATTGATTCTTGTGATCTTTTGCCAATTCCTCAATATCCGTACCTAAAAATACACAAGTAACAAATACGAGCATATATTTGGTCTATTTTATGATATTTTATGTATTTTAAGGCCGTTTTGGACGATGAGACCATGTATAAAAGCAGTCTCATCACTCCCCCATACTAAACCATTGCCGTGCCCTCACGCAATGCTAGAATAAAGTATCCAAGCATCTCCAAAATTTAATTTTATTCACTTTTATTCAAATGATAAACTAGCTACGTTACACTATTACTACTACTTGTGTTTTAGACATAATGTATGATTTTCATCGCAAAATGGGACGTTTAGGTTCATAGAACAAGAACACATGAATGCTTCGTTAGAAATAATTTCGTCGTCCTCGATTTTCACCCCAATTCCATGCCAAGCGTGCAACGAGATCATTGTCATTATAAGTTAGTAATGCTAACACTACTCATATGCCTTAATCACGTACTTATTCTCCCATTATTCCTAAGTTGTATCTCTTATATTTTATTATGTCTTAATGATCACGAGGATACATTATTGACTTATGCGATAATAGAGATTTAGGTCTAAAAATAGAGTCCTAACGGTGTAACTAAGACCATCAAATCAATAACCCCTCCTAATAGACAACGATGTTAAAAAATTAAGTTGACAAGAAGAATCGATAAACACGGTTTTATAACGGTTTTGAACATGAGACTTATTACCAAGACTTTTATACGCCCCCTAACGGAAGGACCTTATTATCTTTGGTTTACCTCCATCTTTTATTCAACTTCGCCATGAAGCTTTTATTATGACTTCGGTCTTGCCTTGCCTTTTATTATCCGCCTCATCGGTGGTTTTATTAGCCAAAGACGTATATCCTCACGCTAAAGCGAATTTTGGATCTTTAAAGCTTCGAAGATTAAGGCTTGATTCACTTTCAATTTTGCATAGATTTTAGGCCTTGTGGGGCTTCAAATTGTTTGCTAGATTTAGGTGAGCACTTGAAATCTTATTATTGGGTGAAGCTTTCGATTATTCGGGTTGCCAATACTTCAAAACCGTGACGCTGGCGATACCTTAATGTCTTCCCAATTTAATTACACGGAAGCTACTAGAAAAGACTAGAAACCCAACAATCAAAACTAAACCGCTAAATCAATATTTATTAAGCAAAAAATATTTACATGCGAAGGGAGAATAAGCAAACAACGAGAACACATGAGTTTTTGAAAGAATACGAGTACTCTACGTTTAGCATAGTAACTTATAATTAACTCTATCATTTCTCGTCCTCATTTAAGAGACTTAGCCTAATGTGTAGTTAAGGAATCAAAGCTAAGTGCTCAACACGCACGGTCGAGTCAAAAATTACTCTTATTCTCGCCATCAGAAAATCTACATTCGTGTCTTCAAACACTTATGAAACATGAGAAATATTTTAAAATTTGGCCATTTTTAGCCTTATTTTGCAACAAAACGATAAACAAAACGATAAACTTTGGAAAGCGTGAAGGTTTGGCAAGGCAAGTATCTATTCACCCCCCCATACTAAAGTTAAACATTGTCCTCAATGTTTCGAGTCTAGGGGTGCAAACACCCCCATACTAGAGACGTAGTCGAATGCCTAATCTAGCATGGAAAGGGTGTAACCAATAAGTAATAGCCGTTTATGAAGTGTGCTAAAAACCTAAGGTTAGAACATAAAAGGATATATCATATGGATATTGGGAATGGCCTCCAAAGCAAACGATCGAGTGCTCCCATAAACGAACACGAGAGGCTCCAATCGTGAAGATGATGATCTAAAAGACACAATTCACAAACAACCACGGAACAAAGATTGGAAGGGCACAAATCCCCTCACATTACACTAATTAGAAAGCAATAATATGTACATGGATAAGCGTGGGTCTCCCCCACGAGGCACCTTGTTTTTGATAACCGAGTCAAAAGCTCGACTCGAATCCCCATAAATGTGATCATTTAGGGATAATCATGGTTTGGTCAATTTTTGGTGGGGCTTACATGATAAACAAGGCCCAAAAGCACGTGGAGTACTTTAAAAATCCGATAAACGTATACCGGGGTCAAAGATAGCGTCCTCGTTTTCGGATGAAAGACGAGACAACACAACTCCAACACAAATCCCAATGGGATAGAAGAAAATAGGAGAGAAGAAATAGAAGGGTGGGACAATGGGTAAGTCATAACATTGAGCTACTCGAGGTAGACTCGCACCAATCAAATGAAAAGATTTTCCATTTATTGCATCGGTGGAAGACCGAGATTTCCCTATAAAAGCAATTCCAGGATAAAATATCTCGTCCTCGGTGGAGAAAGGGGAGGAAACATAAGGGGCTTCCCCCACACTAAAACCACACAAAGCATCGTCAAAAGGGGAAGACGAGCTTGTAGTACTCAATAAACGCGGTGATGACGGAGTTAGAATAGTAGAAAAATCTTTTAAATTTAATTCAAAATCTTTTCCTTTTTCATCTTTAACACTCTCCTTGTGAAAACCCGATTTAACTATGTCAAAAATATTTGGTGTATCTAAAACAATATTAGTCACACTAAAAATTCTCACATTTTGAAAGCGTTTTGGTTTAGGTGGTGGCAAGTTTTCAAATCTTTTGTCAACAAAGAAAACCTCCCCATCGGGATCAACGTATTCATCATCCGATGAATCACTCGAGATTGGAATCATAGGCTTAACACTCTTAACCTCCATCGGCGGAGGGGACGGAACTTCATTTTTATCAACTCCTAAAACTCTATTTGAAAT
The DNA here is from genome assembly GCA_025667525.1 of Glebionis coronaria. Lineage (NCBI taxonomy): Eukaryota > Viridiplantae > Streptophyta > Magnoliopsida > Asterales > Asteraceae > Glebionis > Glebionis coronaria. Next base: position 445,598,200 of record CM046874.1, read on the forward strand.
CTTTTGCCAAATGTTTTTAATGGGATTGACATTGTACAAAGATGTGATCGAATAAACATGAGAAAGCGTGGAGTTTTGGGTTGCATTAATGACGAGTTCTTCCTCATTGAAACGAAGAGTGATTTTTCTTGCATGCACATCGATAAGTGCTCTCGAGGTATCCAAAAAAGATCGACCTAAAATTAACGGAACTTTAGGATCGATGGGAATATCAACAACAATGAAGTCCACGGGATAATAGAATTTCCAAACTTTCACAAAGACGTCCTCGGCAATTCCACAAGCTAGAATCGTAGAATGATCGGCCATTTCGATTGACATTCTTGAAGGAGTGAGATTTGGAAGATTGAGCGATTTAAAAATCTCGAGAGGCATCAAATTAATACTAGCACCAAGATCGGCCAAGGCGTAGCATTCTTCCATGTCTTGGATAGCACATGGGATTAAAAACTTTCCAGGATCACCGACTTTTTGAGGTATGCGGCTTAGAAAAACCGAAGAACAACTAGACGATTTTTGCAATTTCTCTTTGTTATTCAACATACTTTTGAAGTTTGCGGCAAATCGAGGCATCATGACTAAGGCGTCGGCAAAACTTATATTAAAATGCAAGTCACGAAACATTTTCATAAAAAGTTCAAATTGATAATTATTTCGTTCTTGTGCCTTTTCCTTGTCTCGTCTTGATGGGTAGGGTAAAGGTGGTGTGGGTTGGGGCAAATTAGGCATAGGCATCGGCCTTGGAATCTCGGGTTCCATAATGGGTATTGGTTCAACCGTAGGTGTGGTTTGAGCGGTACTTCGTGGGCTTTGAACTTGCTCCTTTTCAACCACGACCTCGGGTTCTTTCTCTTTTTCCTTCTCCATAGAAGTACTTGGACGAGAAATGGGTTCTTTGAAAGTTTTACCACTACGAGTGGTAATAACCTTCAATTCTCCTTTCGGGTTCACGATGGTATCACTAGGAAGACTACCCGAAGAAGAAGGCTTACACATGATAGCTTCAAACATCTTAGCCATACGGTCTTCAAACTTAGATTGCCTAGCATCCGCTTTCAACAATTCTTGCTTAATCTCATGTTGTCCTTGCTCCATTTTTTGTTGATTTTGTTGGAGTCGTGTGACATTTCCTTCCATTTTATTAGCATGAGTTTTAAGTTCATTAGCAAGTTCGGTTTTAAGCTCGTTTTTCAACTCGGATCTTAAGCTAATCATCTCACGTTGCATGTTGTCAAACTTAGCATCATTAGCCTTAGCATAATCTAAAAATTCTCCTTGCAAATTTTTAGTGTGAGCATTTTGAAAACCTTGAGTGGGAGTTTGAAAATCACGGTTTTGGTTTTGGTTTGAAATTTGCCCATTTCCACTTTGGTAATTACCCTTGTTATAGTTACGTTGATTTCCTTGGTAACCACCACTTTGATTGTTTCGATAGTTATTAGCATTTTGATTTTGTGGAGCTTGATTTTGGCGGGAACCTTGACCGATTTGGTTATAAGTTCCCGTGGCTACATAAGCATTCGAAGTGTTACCATCCGCGGTAATGCACTCGGAAAAATCATAAGCTCCACCACACGAAATACAACTCTTAGCAACCGCTTTAACCGAAGCGGTGTTTGAAGCTTCTTGAGCTTTCCAATGAGACATAAGAGTCGAAAACCTATCGAAAAACCGATTCTCCTCATTTGCTTCATCTTGCAAGGCATTAATGGTACGAGATGATGACGACCCCAAATTGGCAACACTCGGTGTGTTACGAGGGCTATAGACCTTAGACCTATTCTCTATGATTTTCAAAGCCTCATTGGTCGTTTTGCACAAAAAATTACCACCCGCGGCGGCATTCAAATAATCTCGTTCATGTTCATTAAGCCCATTATAAAAAGTGTCAATTTGATGCAATTCGGAAAAATCATGGTGTGGACATTCATGTAACATTTCTTTAAATCTTTCCCAAGCCATTGAAAAACTTTCATTTGGTCTTTGTGTAAAACGTGAAATCTCGTTTTTCAAATGTGTTGTCTTAGATGGTGGAAAAAATTGATTCACAAATTTAGACACGAGATCGGCCCATGTCAAAATCGAATTCGGCGGTTCTTTCTCAAGCCATATCTTGGCGGGTCCATCTAACGAGTAAGGAAACAACATCATCTTAATGGCATCGTGTGGAACATCCTTAAACTTGCTTGTCGCGGTGAGACGGTTAAATTGCCTAATGTGATAATGTGGGTTGTCTTTTTCGTGACCGCGAAACTTGTTTGCTTGAAGCATAGACATTAAACCCGTCTTGATCTCAAAGTTCTCCGCAAGGATGGCGGGAATCACAATGGCCTCTCCAAAACCCTCGGTGGGTGCTTGAAGCAACTCCATCATAGTACGATTAGCCATGATAGCTTCTTGTTCTACAATAGGTTCCTCACTTGGAGACTCCTCACTAGATTGAGTGAGTGATTTGTTTCTTCGTTTACGAGCACGTCTAGCTTTAGAGCGAGTTTGCATAAACGTCACGTACAACGAGAAGGCGAGCAAAGAAGATTCTTTTTGGTATTTTGTGTTTTTTCAATTTTTTTGTGTTTTTGATGATATTTAATTTTTTTGGATTTTGGTGTATCTTTGTAGACAACAATCTACAAAATCTCTCCTCGAATCAAACTCTTGATTAAAGAAGCCTCAAAGGAATGAAAACGATCACGTGGAGTGAACGCCTTCGAATGACTTTAGAACTTTGGTGAAAACCAAATTGTTCACGAGGGTTTAATCACAAAGAAACCAAGCAAATATAGTATACGTATTAATACTTTGGGCGGCAAAACCCTCGATTAGCCTTCAATCTCAAAATACTCACAAGCAAGCGGGGAAACGAGGCGGCGCGAAGCACTTAAGAGCCTTTTTCCTTAGGGTATATTTTATAATACCCGCCTTATACCCACCTTATAGTTCGTATTTTTCAAAATCGAGCTTCACGAAAGTATTTATCTATTTTTGCCTTTTCTTTTTGTTTGAGATTCGAATACAATAATTAGGAGATCAAATCCCAATTAAGGTTGTGTTTTCACACTTTTGGAGATATTGTATATTTATTGTGATACTTAATACAATATATTAATAATATTTGTACAAGAAAAACCAAGAAAACCGATAATACGTGTTAAGGGAGTTCCACTTAACACAAATACTTATTATGGATAATATCAAAAACAAAAGCTTCCAAATTAAAGCACAACACACCTCCCCGGCAGCGGCGCCAAAAAGTGATGTAGTTATTTTGTATATACTTTATTTTAGGAAAAACAAAGCAACACAAAAATAGGGTAAGCGTGCACGACGATTTAGGAAAACCGTGTGTGAATGACCCTAAAAGTGAGTTCGTTCTCTCGAGGAGGCACGTGTGTTGTGTAATGAATGATTGATTTTTGTTTTTGATTATTAATGAGAAGAAAAGAAGAGAAAATGACGAAGACGAAAAAAATAAGGAAAAATAAGGCGAAAACACTACTAGAAAGTTACGACGAAGAACGTAAAAAGTGCAAAATCAAAAATTTTAACCTAAAAATTCCTAAAAATTACCAAAAATCCCAAATATTATCCTAAGAGTTTACAAAAAATCCAAACTTGCCAAAACCTTTTAATTAATTTAATAATGACTTTTTAATGCTAATTAAAGCCCTAAAAATCACTTTTAAATATTAAAAAGCCCTAAACAAGATTTTATAATTTGTAAACCTCAAAAATGACCTAATTAAACTAAAAACTATTTTTTAAAATTTTAAAACCAATTTAAACTATTTTTAAACTCCTAAAAACTATTAAAATCTATTAAATCTTAAATTAATTCTAAAAATTAATTGAAAAGCCTAAAAATTATTCTACAAATGGGAAAAGTCCTAATTAATGATAAAGAACCTAGGAAAAATGAAAAAGAAATAAAAATAAAACTTTTTATTTTAATGAATAAAATAATAATAAAATAATCCAAAAAATTAAAAGTTCTTAAATAAATTCTAAAAAATTCTCAAAAATCCTAAATATTCTAACTAAGAAGAAAATGTAAATTAAAGCTCCTAAAACCTTTTAGTTAATTTTATATTAATTTTCAAAGTTTAATAAAAAACCTAAAATCAAATAAAATTAAAGATTAAAGTTTTTGAAAACTTTTTTATATGTAAACCTCAAAAATGCAAATTAAAACCTAAAAACTATTTTTTTGTTTTTTTTAACTACTGTTCACTATTTTTAAATGACTTTCTAAATTTTAAAAGAAAAATAATCCTAGAAATTAATTTAATAATAGGAAAAATACAACTTTTAGACAGAAAAATCACTAAGCCTATAAATGTCCTAGGAAAATTGAAACAAGCCCAAAGTGCTTAATAAATAAGCCAGAATAAGCTTAAAAAGCTACGGCTTATTAAACTAAGCTCAAACCAAAACGTAGTTAAATAACTTTTGAAACCAAAACTCTCAGTCAAAGTCCCTAGGGCGCAGATGGTTAGCACGTTGGTTTGTGAGAGGAGTGGTGCAGGTTCGAGTCCTGGCCACGTCCTTTTTGGAGTTTATTTTTTTTTCTTTTTTAGCTTTTAAAAACTCAAACAGTACAACTTATAAGCTAATGAACTCAAATCCAAATCCAATTTGCACCTAGATTGAGCCAAATGAAAGATCAAAATGTGCCAGGTTCCAAAATGTTGAACACAAGTTTGTGTTCTTTCTTTCCTTTCTTAACAGATGGAAAATAGCCAAGAGGGCTTGACTTAATGCTTATTTGATGGATGATTTTGGACAATGGGGGCACCCTTGTGCTTATTTAAGCACAAGGAGTCAACACAAAGCACAAATAAGCACTTAGCACCACAAAATAAGCAAATCAAAGCACACACAGGCAATGTTGAGTTGCTGTGGTAAAAGGACTAGGTCAGTGGACTTTTTTGCTTATATCTAGCACTCTAATGAACTTCAAACAACCAAACTTGCACACACAATCACCAAATAGTATACAATCAAACTGCAAACCTCAAATCACCCTAAACTTAGACAGATTTCAAAACCAAAGCTCACAAATTCATGAAATACAGGCAGATTAGTTGATATGCAGGTTTTACTTTATGATTATCTTTTCAAAACACACCAATAGCTTCTATTCTTGCACTAAACTGAAACACCACTAACAACAAACCTATTCCAATCCTATTTCAACTGGTCTAACACCTTTTAATAACCAAATCAAAAACTTTGCCCTGCTAAAATGCTTATCCAAACACCACTTAATAATCTTTGAAAACGTTTTAACAAGCCAAAACACTATAGAACCTATTCAAACTGATCCAAATCAAGTCTAGCATGCATTCAAACACAAAAGCACTTAATTCCAACAGCTTAAACACACAATAGCATAAAATCAAATAAGATCATACAAACAGCTTTTTCTGAAAATTTCCAAAGGGAAAAAGTGAGTTACCTAAGGACCTTACATCCAAGGTCCTAGTGGATGTGTAATCCACCTCCTTACCAACTCGGGTTGGTGCTGAAACAAAAATCAACAACAAATGCTCAACCTGTTTAAGAAAGAAATCAAAAGAAAACACAAGCAATATCCAATATTCTGTTTTTCTATTTCTTTCTTAAAAATTCTTTCAAAGTAAAAACTTAGAACCTTAACACCATGTTTTAAAAATACTCAAACTTCAAAAATCACCAATCCCTCAGTCCACTTTCACTTTCCAAAGGACTGGATTTTTGAAAGTTGAAAACTTTTTCAAAACCTTGTTGAAATTGAAACCTCAAACAAATTTTTAACAATTTAAATGGAACTCAGCTTTGCATACAACATACACCAACTTTTATCAGGATTAAAAAGGAATTACAATTGTATACCACAAATACCAAACTTTTAATTTTATAAAAAAGGTAAATACAAGATGTTATGCAAAAACTGGAACAAGGATATGAGACACAGGCGTCTCATATTTATACAACCTCATGGAACATACTAGAATGCAAATAAAATAATACAAGTCCTAAAACCCTAAACTGGAAAATCTCAAAATTGCCCTTTGAGTTCTTGACGAATCTTGGTCAAATGTTGCTCCATGTGACTTGACAGCTACAATCTTTGATCTTGGACGTTAAACTACTCCTTGGAGGCAAAGGAATGCAATCAAACCGTTGATTGTGTCGGGTTTTGGGGTTGTGGGAAAGTGACAAGAGCAGGGGAGGGTTGGGGAGAGGACCACAGGACACGTGGAGGTGTTTTGTTGAGTGGGTTTGGGTGAGGGTTTCGTTAATCAAAGATCTGCACACTTTGGGGGAATATCCCCTTGATTTGTGCTTAATTAAAACTGGGGTGGGATTAGGGTTCAAGGTGATTAGGGCAGGTTTTGATTTGTTTTTGGTTTAATTATTTTTAAATAAGTGTTATGGAGGGAAGTGTGGGGATTAGTGGGTGGGTTGACTTGGGTTTGACCAAGTTTAAATAATAAACCGGGTATAGGGTATTGGGTAGGGTCGGGTAAAAGGGTTTAGTGGGTGGGTTTGTTGACGTGGCAATGCCTGGTTGGTTGTAGGAGTATGTTGGTTTGGCAGTTTTGATCCCCAAGTTTTCAACTTTTCTTCACTTTGTATTAAAACCCCATCAGTGCTTGTTTTTGCCTTGTCAACTTTGGACAAGTTGCTGAAAATGGCACAATTACTTTCTAAAACTTTTCCAAAGGGTTTAACTTGTATATTCTTGATTCCCAAGGGCTGAACTTGTAATATCTTCAAACATAAAGGATCATACTTGTACATTTGATATTTTGAGGGTCAAATGTGACAAGTTCTTCAAAGATGAGGGACCATTTTTGCCAATCTTCAATTCTTCAAGGGTCATTTTGCAAATTTCCAAACTTGGGCCCGGTTCATTATGCGACTTCGTTTCCCGTGTTCGTTTTTGATTGATTCTTGTGATCTTTTGCCAATTCCTCAATATCCGTACCTAAAAATACACAAGTAACAAATACGAGCATATATTTGGTCTATTTTATGATATTTTATGTATTTTAAGGCCGTTTTGGACGATGAGACCATGTATAAAAGCAGTCTCATCAATCGTCATGACATCGATGTAACACCCCCAAATTTATACAGTTCAATACAGCGGAAGACTCGTTGGTGTTACGAGATAGCACATTACTCACATCATAGACAACGCTTAAAAATCGCGTCGTTTAATAATAAAGCATTTCCATTTATAAATATAAAATTTACATAGGTCCCAAGTCATATTATTTCATACAAATATTACAAAGCATTTAAATGGAAATTATTATTTAAGTGCGGGCCATGAATTCTTGTCGTCTTCCCGAGAATTACCTTCAAGTACCTGAGATAAAACATGTTAAAAGAAAAGGTCAGCGAAAACGCCGAGTGAATTCATAGAGTTTAATAAAACCATCAATATATCATCGGTATATAACTATTACCGAAAATCATTTTGTACAAATCTTTGTAATAGGCCATGAAATAGCCAAAGTTCTTTTATACAAATCCTTATCAAAAATCATAATATAGGCTTTAGCCTTCAAAATCATTATAAGAACCAAAGTCGTAAAAACATCATACAATACGTTTTATAACGTTGTATAGAGTTAAATAAAAACCGTTATATGAATATGGTTATATAAAACCAAAACACGAACATAATATCAATAATAAGACCCCGTATTGCTAGTCAGGCAATATATCGTAATTTAGCGCGTATAGCAGTATCTCGTTATTTGGATTATTATAAGCCGCATGAAATTTGTTACCTTACTACAACAAACAACGGGTAGCTAACCCGAAACTCAATTTGCCCATCTAAATTAGCGTGTCATCACAAAATAACGCTATGAAAATCTTCTCATACATAAATTCTCTTACCAATCAATGTGGCACGACAGGGATCAACTGTCAAGGCGCGAACTGGGGTGATCGTCCCCAAATAGTACTATTATATGCATAAGCGTCTACCGAATCCTGGTAGTTCACAATTCATGCTAATGGGACTTTCAGTGACATAACCTAACTTTAATAATTCATTTTATTTCATACATCGGGTCAAGTAATCATTCCTCTGGTCATACAATCATTCGGGTCCAAATTAATAAACGAGCAATCGGGACAACTGGTGTCCTATTTTTAATTAAAACTAACATGTTATCTCCCTCGCGGGTTTATAAAACATCTCATAAAAACATTTAAAAGAGTGCAAGGCTATGAACTCACGTTGATTGGGAAACGCGGTTATCGGCGATTTGGATGTACGGTACGTGCTTCAATCACGGAAACCTAGACAAATAATACTCGTCTTAGACTTTTGTCCAATGACTTTATCAAAATAACAAATATATATACATATGATGATTTTATATATATGATGATGATCAAGTGGGTTTATACATTCTCATTTACTCATTTTAGTGTTATGTATTGGTAACTTTTATACTAGTTTACTAGTTTTACTTATTTACATGTTTTAGGCCCAATAAGCCTATTATAAGCCCAATACCTTATATTAGTCCATTTTACACTTTTATTATCAGTATTATACTTTACATGTTGGGCCCAAGTGGGTTAAGCCCAATAAGTAAGTTTATAAGTGTTTTACCAAACTAGTCGGGTTTATAGTCCAATAAGGCTACTTTGGCCCGTTAATGTCTATATTTTGTAAAGCTCGGGTTTTATCGATCTTTACTTGTTATATAAGTTCATATATCAGTATGTGTGTTTATAAAAGTTTACATTAGACGGTTCGGACCGTCTAAGTTTTATTTGACAAAAACGTTAATCTTTTGGTTTTAGCCGAAAAGACGTAAAACTTAGGTATATAGTTTTATAACTTGGAAAAACATTTATACTTGTAATTTATGTAGCATGTACCATTTTAATATCAATATATATATACCTCTTTATTTATGATTATTATCAACTAGTGGGTTTTATATATGTATATTTTATATAAATTTTTTAGTGCTTATATTATATACTATTTATATGCAAAATCAGTCCCAAGTTTTAAGTCCACTAAAATATCCATATCTAGAGTTCTATAAGAATATAGGACCTCAAATTTTTATGACTAAAACTAAATGATATGTGCTTCAATTTATTCTTTTATAGATACTGATGACTCAACCTCTAAATATTTTAATAAATTCGTCCAAAACAGTGTAGGCAGATTTGCACTCTAATCTTGTTTTGATCATATCTCACTCATTTTGATGATGCCATTGCATGGCCAACTCTCACATGTGTATAACACCTAATACTTACTGTAAATTGATTCCACTATGCCATTTTATCAGTTTATCATTTGGTTACTTACTGTTTTTATAAATCCATCATATTTAGCAAGATTTTAACCTTGTTACCTATGGTTTTCCATCTTTTTTCCCATATTTATCAACACTTGATCCCCACACAACATTTTTATCATCATATATTCATCATATACAAAACAATAGAAAATAAAATACAATATTACATAATCAAAATAATAAGAGGATAGAAAGGACAATCTCTATACCACCAAGATTGAGTAGTTTATGATCAAGGCTTGGATTTTGATGGAAATACTTGTGATAGATCAACACCAACTTTGAAGACCACCAATCTTTGTAAACTTCTTGTAGAAATCAGCCCTTGGACATCACCAAATCACCATCTTGGATGTTAGAATCACCTCCAATCTTCAAGGCTTCAAATGGGCATCATCATGTGTATGAATAACACATGATTTTATGGCTAAAATAGATCAAATGAGGTGTTTATGTGATGATATGGGACTAATTTTAGAGAGAGAAAAGGGAGGATGAGAGTGGTTTGCATGTATGTGTTTTGGAGAAATGGTTTTGGCTTGAATGGTTTTGGTTATGTGTAGCTTACTTGTTAAGCTAGCATGGACAAGTGTGCAAGCTTCTTGGTGAAACTTTTTGACACCTAAGGGTGTCGTGGAGCTCTCTTGGCCGTCCCATATTAGTGGGGTGGGATAAACTTGTTTTTTCTCATCCTACTAATTTACGGGTATTCCTCGATTCTAGTTTCCTCGATTTGCGTGCCCTCGGGTCGTTTTACGAAAAAGGTTTTTATAAATTATGAATCAACGGCACAAAATGAATCTAATAAAAATTGTCTCATAAAAAACGGAGTTCAAAAACGCAAATACGTAATCCTAAGGTTTCCGGTTTAGTCGTAAAGGACGTTAAATTATTCACGTAAATCCTAATCTCTTCTCGTAAATTTATGAGTTTATGAACTAACTCAAATTTAAAATCCCAAAATAATATTCACGGATAAATTTATTTCCTGAAGTATCGGACTGTCACCGAAACGGTGTATGTTAACGTAAGAACGTAACTTAGAATCCTCCGGTTTAGACGTAGTCGATGCTACTTCAAGATGTAAACCCAAATTTCTTCCCAAAAATAAGTGAGTTCATAATATAACATTAAAATAATGTTTTTAAATAACACTTGAGAATAAAATGTCAACCATAAATTGACGGATTGTCACAGCATTTACCCCTAAACAGGATCTTTGTCCTCAAAGATCGATTTATCTTACTACTCGCTTCTTATAGAGTTAGAGCCATGTGGGTATTTCCTCCACATTCGGTCTTTTCTCACAAGTGTAATCCATTACAATACGTGAGTTTCATCAAACATAACTACGGGAATAAGATCAGGCTTAATGTGGACTTACTTTCTCTATCCATGATGTTCACGGGTTTTTTTATGAATGCAACTTTTCGCCGATCTAGACTTTACTAAGAAACAATCAGATTTTCACTTGATAGACATTTCATCAAGTTGGATATACGAAACATAATTTACGCAGCTCTTGAAGTCCTAGGGTAGATCCAGCTTATATGCCTTTCAAACCAACTTTTACATCATCTCAATGGTCCCATACAACGGGGACTTAATTCCCATGATCTTTCAGATCTTCAATTCATCTTTCTATGGTGAAATTTTTTGGCATAACTTCGCTACCTGATGAGACTGCTTTTATACATAGTCTCATCATCCAAAACGGGCTTAAAATGTATTAAATATCATCAAAATACCCAAATATATGCTTGTGTTTGTTTCTTGTATATTTTAGGTACGGATATTGAGAAAATGACAAAAGATCACAAGAATCATACAAAAACGAACACGGGAAACGAAGTCGCACAATGAACCAAGCCCTAATGAAGAATCTTCCAAAGAAAACCCTTGAAGATTTGAAGAATTATGAAGAAGGGTCCTCCAATATGGAAGAATTGACACTTTATACACTTGTATCTTCATAATTACAAGTTTGGTTCCTAGAGTTTGTTAAAATTACAAAAAGGACCCTTAACTTTGAAGAATTGGCAAATTTAGTCCCGCAACAAAACTAAATTGTCAACATTGGTCCTCCAAGAAGTCAACAAACAAGTCAAAACCTTGAAGAATGAAGACATGACAAGTTAAGCCCTTGAAGATTGAAGAAATTGCATTTAAAGTCCTTGTGATAAACTTTGAAAAGTCTTTGTGCCATTTTTGACAACTCAGCCAAAGTTTTTTAACAAAGGAATTAAAGATATTGGGATGTTATTACAAAGTGACAAAGACAAGAAACATTGGGGGGCATTCTTGGGAGACAAATAAACCTTCAACACCCACTCACAACACACCACGTCATCTTGACTGGTTGACCCACCAATCACTACCTCCCAATCCTACACGTCACTCTTCCACTAGTTTTATATAAACTGATTATTAATCAGTTATTAATTTGAGTGGGAAACAGACTTTTTAAAACTAATTTCCCCTAAAACGAATTGAAACCCCTTGTTCATCACCACCCAACACCATAAACCCTAATCTTGATTAGTTTTAATCCAAAGGGGTTTTTATTGAGATTCTCTAGATCACCAATTCTTGTCCACTCCAACCCAAACCCACTCAAAAATATGACCCCAACACAACCATATGATCCTTGGTCCCCACCCCTGCACCCGTCACTTTCCCCAAATCCCCAAACCTCGACAAGATGAATGGCTTTGATGAGAAACATGTCCTCCACACCAAATGAACGACCAAGATGGCATTCTAACAGCTGTATCAAGTACCAGCATCACATGACACCAATTTGACTGAAAATTCAAGCAAGGACCAAGGGCTTTTGTGGAATTTCCTGAATTAGGGTTTAGGGCTTTTCCTTTTTTCTGTATTATTTTATTTCACCTTCTAGATTATTCTGAGAGTTAGTATAAAACCAAGTCGACTGTGACTTTGGTTTTTGGTTCCAGCTTTTGTAAAAGTTTTCTTATGAATGAAATTTTTAAAGCTTTTGTATAAATGTTGAGTTCCTTTTTAAATACATGTTTGTAGTTTAAAATTATTTACTTTTCTGCATTAGTTCTATTTCTGTTAATATGGATTCACTATAAACACGGGTAAAAGATCCTGTGACAATCCGTCAATTTATGATTGATATTTTATTCTCAATATTTATTTGAAAATATTATTTTATGAACTCACTTATTTTTAAGAAGAAATTTGGATTTACTTCTTAAAGTAGCATCGACTACGTCTAAACCGGAGGATTCAACGTTACGTGCTTACGTTTACATACACCGTTTTGGTGACAGTCCGACATTTCAGAAAATAAATTTATCCGTGAATATTATTTTGGAGTATTAAATTTGTGTTGGTTCATAAACTCACAAATTTACGAGAAGAGACTAGGACTTACGATTTTATTTTAACGTCCTTTACGACTAAACCGTAAACCTTAGGATTACGTATTTACGTTTTTGAACTCCGTTTTTTATGAGATAATTTTTATTGGATTCGTTTTGTGACGTTGATTCATAATTTATAAAAACGTTTTTCGTAAAACGACCCGAGGGCACACAAATCGAGAAAACTAGAATCGAGGAATACCCGTAAACTAGTGAGATGGGACAAAATACATTGTCCCACCCCACTAGCACTATGGGACGACACCAACATGACACCACAACCATATGTGGCATCATGTTAGCTAAGTTATAACAAGTGTAAGACTTAGCTTACTCTTTAAGCTTTTGCTAGCTAAAACCACAAAACCATTAACCACTTTTCACACATACCATTTACTTACATGCAAAACTACTTCAAATCCTCTCAAAAACTCCCACCCTTGCCGTCCATATTGAAGCTACAAACACCCTTTTTGATCTTTTCTAGCCATGAAATACATGTTAACTAGCTCTATCATGGAGTTATCTTGAAGCCTTGATCATTTGGTGGCCATATTAACATCATAGGAGGTGATTTGCTTGTGTTATAGGGCTGATTTCTCAACTATTGTTCTTGGTGTTTGATGATCTTGGAGTTACTTTTGGTGTTCATCAAGTTCTTATCTTCCAAAAACAAGAAATACACTTGGTTGGTAAAGAAGATCATCCTCTCCATTTTCTCTTGTTATTTTTGTAAAGAACAAATGTATTTTCTTTCTTATTGTATATGTATATGATGTATATATGATGATAAAAATGTTGTGTGGGGATCAAGTGTTGATAAATATGCTTAAAAATGTTAATAACCATAAGAAATAAGGCTAAAATTATGCTTATTTAGTTGGCTGTATAAAAACAGTATATATCTAAAACTTGAACTGATAAATTTGCATGGTATGATCTATTTACAGTAAGTACAAGATGTTATACACATGTGAGAGTTGTCCATGCAATGGAATCAATATAATGAGTGAGATATGATCAAAACAAGTTGGGTGTTCTAATCTGAATAAGCTGTTTTGTAGGGACTGTTAAGCATAGATTAACTTAAAATGAGCAGTAGCTATAGCTAAGTTAAATGTATCACATAATATTAAGAACATGTCACCCAAAAATGAGCTTCTAATTCATTATAGAACTCTAGATATGATAAAAATGGTGAACATGAAGATAAAAATCAGATTATGAGAATTTATGTTTATTATTATTATATAAGCACTCAAATTTTATTGTATAAAATGTAAAATAAAAACCCACTAACTTATGAAACTTATTTATATAAATATTAAAGGGTTAAATGAATTAATAACTTATAAAAATGGTAGTGGAATAATACTTATAAGTAATAAAAACTATAAACTTGATTTTTACGACTTTTTCGGCTATTACCGTAAAATTAACGTTTTTCGCCAAATAAAACATAGACGATCAAACCCGTCTAATGTAAAGTTTATAAAAGTCATATACTGATATATAAGTAACTAATACAAGTAAAAACCGATAAAACCCGAACTATAGGACATACGGACATTAACGAGCTAACTAAGCATATTGGACTAATAATTGGACTAAATAAGTTAACCACTTATAAAAAGAACTTATTGGGCTTAACCCATTTGGGCCCAACATGGAAAGTATATATACTGATAATATAGGTATAAAATAGATTAAAACAAGTTAAAGAACTTATACTAAGCTTATTGGACTTAAAATAGGTAAATAGGTAAAACTAGCAAACTAGTAAAAAGTTACCAAAACGTAAACACTAAAATGAGTAAACGAGAATATGTAAACCCACTTGATCATCATATATATATAATCATCATATGTATACATAATTGCTATTTTTATAAAGTCATTGGACATGAGTCTAAGACCGATTATTATTTATATAGGTTTCCGTGATTGAAGCACGTACCGTACGTCCGAATTGCCGATAACCCGCCTTCCCACATCAACGTGAGTTCATAGCCTCGCACTCTTTTAATTTTTTTTATAAATGCTTTATAAACCCGCGAGGGAGATAACATGTTAGTTTTTATAAAAGTTTGGACACAATTTGTCCCGATTGTTTGTTTATTTGATTTGGACCCGAATGATTGTATGACCCGATTGTATGACCTGATAAATGATTAAAGGACCCGATAGATGAAATTAAATGGATTATTAAAGTTAGGTTATGTCACTAAAAGTCCAATTAGCATGAATTGTGAACTACCGGGATTTGGTAGACGCTTGTGCATATAATAGTACTATTTGGGGACGATCACCCCAGTTCGCGCCTTGACGGTTGATCCTCGTCGTGCCACATTGATTGGTAAGCGAATTTATGTATGAAAAGATTTTTATAGCGTGACCTTTGTGATTACACGCTACTTTAGATGGGCAAATTGAGTATCGGGTTAGCTACCCGTTGTTTGGTTTAGTAAGGTAACAATGTCATGCGGCTTATAATAATCCAAATTAAAGAAATACTACTAGATGCACCGAATTACGATGTATTGCCTGACTAGCAATACAGGGTCATACTATTGATATTATGTTTGTGTTTTGGTTTTTATAACCATATTCATATAACGGTTTTTATTTTTATACAACGCCATAAGACGTATTGTATGATGTTTTTACGACATTGGCTCGTATAATGATTTTTAAGGCAAACGCCTATATTATGATTTTGATAAAGATTTGTATAAAATGATTTTGGCTATTTTATGGCCTATTACAATGATTTGTACGAAATGATTTTTGGTACTAATTTTATACCAAAGTTATATTGATGGAATTTATTAAACTCTATGAATTCACTCGGCGTTATTGCTGACCTTTTCTTTTAACATGTTTTATCTCAGGTACTTGAAGGTAATTTTTGGGAAGACGACAAGAATTCATGGCCCGCACTTAAACAATATTTTCCATTCAAACACTTTGTAAAAATTTGTATGAAATGTAATGACTTGGGACCTATGTAACTTTGATATTCATGAATGGAAATGCTTTATTAATAAACGACGCGATTTTTATGCGCTGTCTATGATGTGAGTAATGTGCTATCCCGTAACACCAACTAGTCTTCCGCTGTATTGAGTTGTATAAATTTGGGGGTGTTACAGTTTGGTACCAGAGCTCTCGTTATAGAGAACGAAAGATTTTTAAAACCAAGGTTTTGAATAAAACATTTCAAAATCTTGTAACTATAAACATTTTTCTAAAAATGTCTAAAAATCTTTTGACTATAACGGTGCCGAAGAATTCCCGAGTTACCGACAAGGCCAGACTGACAAGTGTTATTTTAACATATATATAACATAGATTATATATATATGATGTAATTTTATTACATGATTGTTTGATGATTATTTTGATTTTTATACGAGGTATTTATACGACGTCGATTGTCACAAGTAACCCTAAATCCCCTAGTAAATTAATCGAAGATATTCTCGTAGGAATTCTAGCTATCCTAGATCTAAACCAAGTTGTGGATATTTATGATCCTAACAAATGGTTGATATTCGTAGAAATGTAGATATCGATGTCATGACGATCTTTCCTTATAAGAGTGGAGTTTGACAAAACGTTACCACCTAGAAAGATGTCATCTCATTCGTTGTCATCCAATTCTTAAATTGAAATCGAAAGGGTGAATGTTGCACTTGAGGCTGTCATTGGAACCATTACCCAAAAGCCTCATGCCACTAGTACCTTTCCGAGAAGTCTAATTGAATGTGGGAGTCATTTCATACTAGTGACTCATTTGATAATTGTTGTTGTAAGAGCTATAGGATTGGAAATTAAGTGTTGTTCATATCGAGATTTTATTGCCCTTTTAAGGTTTATGAATAAGATAGAAAGTATTGGAAAATGAGGTAGGATATCAAATTGAGTATAAAAGTGGTTGAAAATTTGAATAAAGTAAAATTTAACCCATATGGAATAAGAAATTGTTAAGAGGAAGTCGTTAAGTCCTGTGATTAAATTATAAGGTTTTAAATGATTGTTGATTCGTGTTAAGGGTTATTCCTAGGCCATTGTCCAATGACGAGGATGCCCAGTGTCCAAGAAATAAATCAAAGAAATCTTCTTCTGAATTGAGACCGATGGATCTTTCGGGACATGTGGAACACCTAATGACTCTTGTAGATTAGTATTCATTGTGGTATCTTTTAAAAATCCCTAACTTAACTGAGACATCAGTTGGTAGGATGAGTTATGAGAATTGTATGACATAGTGACACGTTATGTGTTACGGTACAATTTGACTTGTTTGTGATTAATGAAAAGACTACCTTTGATTGCTAAATTCTACATGTATCGATGTTATCTATCTTTTATTGCTTCATCCTAATGTTCGCATTAGTGATGCAACCATTGAACAAGTACTCATCTCGAATTGAGTTACGTTGTGGATTATTCTTTTTGAGTGCCATCGAGGTCATGAACCTCATGATTAATTGGCTAAGCTCATTTCCTATTACATTGTAGTTAGTTCTTGATGAACAACTTTTCATCACTCTTTTGCAGATCACACATTGTTTTTATAAAGTTAAAACGGTATCCTTTGAGAAATTTAATTTTCATCACAATAAGGATTATTCAAAGTGAGATTTATAAGTGATTGATATCAAAATGAAGTTGTTTATGAAACGCCTTGAAAAACTTAATTGTTTTCATAACAAAGAAAATCTTTGTAAATTTATTTTTGATTCTTATTTAAGAATTAAGCATGAAAATGTTTTTATAAATATGATGATAAAATTTTGACGAACTGAGTATTGCATCGTTAATCTTGAAATTGTATATAGTTGCGTGCCTACATACAATTTGGAATGGACCATGCAAGGCTGATTAGTAGTCACCATAAAACTGATTAATAAACACTAAATTTTCTTTGAAGATTGTGAATGATTAAATTTATGAGATCTGCAAGAAGTGAAAAATAAGGACATAGTGTTAGGGACACCTACCCATGTGCCTGTAGCATCTATTCTTCTGAGTCGAATTTACTCATCTATGGAAATTGTCTTACTTGACAATTGACAATTCTTTCATGTCCAATTCTCCCGTAGTGAGATTCTTAGGAAAAGTATTTGATTACCGAGTGTTGATACCCGACTTGATGTATTGACGTTCTTATAATTTCTTATGATTTGATTTCATTTGAATGACCTGGGTAACGATCCGAGGAGCCTTCGAATGCGTACTCAAATTATGAAAACATGGGATATATTCATATTCGTTAAATGTTTTCGTATGTATCTAAGTTGAAATTCTCTCGCATAGATTATGCGTTGACCTTACTCATTTAAGGTTAGTTATGTCTCCATGTATCCTTGAATTTGTGAAGGATTATGAGTTATTATTAGACTTTTGAGAAGTTCACATCTTATCGACGGCAATGAAACTGAAAAGTTGATAATGCCGGTAGAATGGATTGATTGATTATGACATGACGACATTGTCTTAGTTGATGGGAACTCGAGTAGAATTCCCTAAAAGATAAGATGTTGATTATCAAAAGTGATCTAAATAATTCTTGATGGATGACCATATCCTGCATTTAGACTTGAAATTATACCATGAATGGTTTTGAATTAGTCATAGATATTATAATCTAGAAGAACCTAATATGAATTTACTAAAAGATGTTTCCGTTATTTGAAACTTTAGGAAGTATTTGTTGACGGATTAACTAGACTTTCGCCATTTAGACAAGTTGAATTTGGTATTGATTATATTCTCGGTGTTGCACCTGTGGCTTGTGCACTGTACGTCAGCACCATCTGAATTAAAGGAATTACCGTACAACTGAGAGAGTTGTCGGAGATAGATTTTATTCTACCAAGCTCGTCATCATGAAGAGCTATGGTACTATCATTCCTTATATTTATAGATTACTGTGAAGTGAGTAAATTGACAATCGAAAACGATATCCATAACTCAAAATGGAAGATTTGTTCGATCATTTACAAGGTTCTAAGTGTATGTTTTAAAGATTTGATCCACGGCATGGTTATCATCAGCTTCGCATCTGCGGAAAAGATTATGTATTCCAATCACTACATCCGGTACTTGTAATAAACATTATGAGTTTCACGTGGTGACGTTTGGATTGACTAATACACATGTAGCATTCATAAATTTGGTGAATCACGTGTGTAGGCTGTAATTTGATAAATTCATGCTCGAGATCATTAAGGACTATATGTTTGTTTATAAGAATAAGAATGAGTTAATAATTATTTATAGATTGCCCTAAATTGGCCGAACAATGAAAACCTATATCTTAAATATTTAACATATGATTAAAGACTAAATCCTTTATATTAAATGACCGTGTGAATAATAGGTAATGAAATATATTGACTCTTTAAAAATTAAGAGCCCTTTTAAGACTTTGAGTTATACTAAAAAGAAAGTGCAAATATATTTGGACAAATTTTTTAACAAAGGATTTTAAGGGATTATTAGCTTATACACAAACCATTTAACTAAACTTCTGTTTAGGGGTAAATGTTTGTGTATACCTCAAGACAACCTAAGAGGGATTGAGGAAACCATTTAAACAATGATTTGAAATTTGAAACGACCCTTTTTGCTTTTAACTAAGAAATTTTGACCAAAGTATAAGCAAAGATTTTTCAAACATTTACGAATCTCATTAATTATTTTCGATAAATCAGCAAAAATCTTGATAATTAAAATCAAATTTATTTTGAACATTTTATTATAATTGGTCGAACTAAGAAATTTAAAATTTTTACGTTTACGTTTCAAAAAAAAATTAACTAATTATTATTTAATTACTTGTAATAATTATCGACGCTTTAAACATCGGATTGAGTAAAACTGATAAAAATGATAGTTGAGACGAAACTAAAACTTAGAAAATATAAAGAAAGAATTTTGAATAATTACGGTTATGATATTTATTTCATCAGGAAAGTGAACGTAATTACTGACACATTATGTATGAAGATAAAGAATCCATTAGGATATATTTCTTAATAATGAACGTGCAAAATAAAATTTGCCAAACAATTTAAATATGAACAATGTTTGTAAAAAGGATAATATAGATAATAAAAGTGGTTCGTGGCTAATGTGAACCATTAAAATTGAGAAGCCAATAGCGTTAAATGTTTTAAAGACCACTTGTGATTGTCTAAATATTGAGATTTTGAGATTTAGTCATATTGGAATCTTGTATGTATAAGTATTCTATTCCTGTCATTTCTGATTTAATGTATCATTATCAAAAGAAGTTATACTGATGGTAAATTATGAAGGCAGACACCGCCTCATACATTAGTAAACGTTTAACTATTGCAAAGGTCATCATCTGAATTTGATTCGATTTGGGTCATCGTCGACAGACTGACCAAATCTGCTAATATCACTCTCGTTAATGATAGAATCTTGATGAAGAAATAGACTCTTTTATTTAAAGGAGTTATGTAAACATAGTGTGCCTGTATCGATCATCTATATATCAAGATCCTCGCTTCGCATCGAATTTCTAGAGATTTGCTCAGAAGTCATTGAGAACGAACCTTGATGAGAGTACTATGTACCACCCTAATCGAAGGGGCGAGGTAAAGTAACGATACAAAATACTATAAGCGCTGTTCTATGTTTGAATGATTGACCTTTGGTAATAGACCGTATAATCGTTTTCCTTTGGAAATATTATCATTGCTAATCATCGTATTAGGACTGAGATCGAATCTTGTTAGGATCTAAATATTAGAGCATCTGTAAGCAGGAGTTGAAATGAAGACATCCGACATACACCTATTGTGAGTTGGACATGTCATTTAGGTTTAAGGTTTCCTATGATGGCGAACCTAACCTTGCAAAATACCCAACCCGTGAGATCAGAAATGATTATTGAAATTAGGATCTGATTATTGACAGCCGATAGTGGGCAAGAGGTTATGTGAATATGAAATGTAGATCTTGAAGTGCCAAATGGGTAGCGAAGTTATGCCAGAATTTTTTACCTTGGAAAAATGAATTCATGATCTGACAAATCATAGGATATAAGTCCCCATTGTATGGGACCATTGAGATGATGTAAAATATTGGTTTGAAAGGCATATAAGCTGGATCTACCCTAGGACTTCAAAAACTGCGTGAATTATGTTTCGTAAATTGAACTTGATGGAATATCTATCAAGTGAAAATCTGATCGTTTCTTAGTAAAGCTTAGATTGGCGAAAAGTTGCATTCATCAGAAACCCGTGAACATCATGGATAAAGAAAGTAAGTTAACATTTAGCCTGATCTTATTCCCGTAGTTATGTTTAATGAAACTCGCGTATTGTAACGAATTACACTTGTGAGAAAAGACCGAATGTGGAAGAAATACCCACATGGCTTTAACTCTATAAGAAGCGAGTAGTAAGATGATCTTTGAGGACAAAGATCCTGTTTAGGGGTAAATGCTGTGACAATCCGTCAATTTATGATTGATATTTTATTCTCAATATTTATTTGAAAATATTATTTTATGAACTCACTTATTTTTGGGAAGAAATTTGGATTTACTTCTTGAAGTAGCATCGACTACGTCTAAACCGGAGGATTCAACGTTACGTGCTTACGTTTACATACACCGTTTTGGAGACAGTCCGACATTTCAGAAAATAAATTTATCCGTGAATATTATTTTGGAGTATTAAATTTGTGTTGGTTCATAAACTCACAAATTTACGAGAAGAGACTAGGACTTACGATTTTATTTTAACGTCCTTTACGACTAAATCGGAAACCTTAGGATTACGTATTTACGTTTTTGAACTCCGTATTTGATGAGACAATTTTTATTGGATTCGTTTTGTGACGTTGATTCATAATTTATAAAAACGTTTTTCGTAAAACGACCCGAGGGCACGCAAATCGAGAAAATTATAATCGAGGAATACCCGTAAACTAGTGAGATGGGACAAAATACATTGTCCCACCCCATTAGCACTATGGGGCGGCACCAACATGACACCACAACCATATGTGGCATCATGTTAGCTAAGTTATAACAAGTGTAAGACTTAGATTACTCTTTAAGCTTTTGCTAGCTAAAACCACAAAACCATTAACCACTTTTCACACATACCATTTACTTACACGCAAAACTACTTCAAATCCTCTAAAAAACTCCCACCCTTGCCGTCCATATTGAAGCTACAAACACCCCTTTTGATCTTTTCTAGCCATGAAATACATGTTAACTAGCTCTATCATGGAGTTATCTTGAAGCCTTGATCATTTGGTGGCCATATTAACATCATAGGAGGTGATTTGCTTGTGTCCTAGGGCTGATTTCTCAACTATTGTTCTTGGTGTTTGATGATCTTGGAGTTACTTTTGGTGTTCATCAAGTTCTTGTCTTCCAAAAACAAGAAATATACTTGGTTGGTAAAGAAGATCATCCTCTCCATTTTCTCTTGTTATTTTTGTAAAGAACAAATGTATTTTATTTCTTATTTTATATGTATATGATGTATATATGATGATAAAAATGTTGTTTGGGGATCAAGTGTTGATAAATATGCTTAAAAATGTTAATAACCATGAGAAATAAGGCTAAAATTATGCTTATTTAGTTGGCTGTATAAAAACAGTATATAACTAAAACTTGAACTGATAAATTTGCATGGTATGATCCATTTATAGTAAGTACAAGATGTTATACACATGTGAGAGTTGTCCATGCAATGGAATCAATATAATGAGTGAGATATGATCAAAACAAGTTGGGTGTTCTAATCTGAATAAGCTGTTTTGTAGGGACTGTTAAGCATAGATGAACTTAAAATGAGCAGTAGCTATAGCTAAGTTAAATGTATTACATAATATGAAGAACATGTCACCCAAAAATGAGCTTCTAATTCATTATAGAACTCTAGATATGATAAAAATGGTGAACATGAAGATAAAAATCAGATTATGAGAATTTATGTTTATTATTATTATATAAGCACTCAAATTTTATTGTATAAAATGTAAAATAAAAACCCACTAACTTATGAAACTTATTTACATAAATATGTAAAGGGTTAAATAAATGAATAACTTATAAAAATGTTAGTGGAATAATACTTATAAGTAATAAAAACTATAAACTTGATTTTTACGACTTTTTCGGCTATTAACGTAAAATTAACGTTTTTCGCCAAATAAAACTTAGACGATCAAACCCGTCTAATGTAAAGTTTATAAAAGTCATATACTGATATATAAGTAACTAATACAAGTAAAAACCGATAAAACCCGAACTATAGGACATACGGACATTAACGAGCTAACTAAGCATATTGGACTAATAATTGGACTAAATAAGTTAACCACTTATAAAAAGAACTTATTGGGCTTAACCCATTTGGGCCCAACATGGAAAGTATATATACTGATAATATAGGTATAAAATGGATTAAAACAAGTTAAAGAACTTATACTAAGCTTATTGGACTTAAAATAGGTAAATAGGTAAAACTAGCAAACTAGTAAAAAGTTACCAAAACGTAAACACTAAAATGAGTAAACGAGAATATGTAAACCCACTTGATCATCATATATATATAATCATTATATGTATACATAATTGCTATTTTTATAAAGTCATTGGACATGAGTCTAAGACCGATTATTATTTATATAGGTTTCCGTGATTGAAGCACGTACCGTACGTCCGAATTGCCGATAACCCGCCTTCCCACATCAACGTGAGTTCATAGCCGCGCACTCTTTTAAATGTTTTATAAATGCTTTATAAACCCGCGAGGGAGATAACATGTTAGTTTTTATAAAAGTTTGGACACCATTTGTCCCGATTGTTTGTTTATTTGATTTGGACCCGAATGATTGTATGACCCGATTGTATGACCCGATAAATGATTAAAGGACCCGATAGATGAAATTAAATGGATTATTAAAGTTAGGTTATGTCACTAAAAGTCCCATTAGCATGAATTGTGAACTACCGGGATTTGGTAGACGCTTGTGCATATAATAGTGAGTTGAGTATGAGTGAGTGTCGTTAACTAGGGAACCAACAATGACTAGAGAAAGAGAGATCGTCAACGTCGTCTAGCAAACTTGACTTTTGAAGCCCAAAATCAATCATATACCCAACTGATGCGCGGATCGTCCTCCGCGGTGAGGTCGTCGAAAAATTTTCGATAGATTAAGATTTTAAAACGAGGGTTTTCTTAGATCGAAATAAATCCGTAACCACCATATCCCCATAATCCATCATGGTTAACATACTCGATCCGACACCTTGAGGAAAACTAGTAGCCCCAAGTCCATGTTGAGAGAACCAAAGCGAATACCAACCGTCTTGACTATATTGAAAAAACTCTCAACATTATACACCAAGTCTAATAGTCAGGAGGCGACCCATCAATCAAAATATTATCCAACTAAGTTTCTAATAGGACAAATGAGAAACATGCCCATATCAAATGAGTTTGATTAGCAAACATGGCCCATCAAAAATTATAATCGCATCCGGTCCACCCATCCAACCCACATTGAGATATAAATTACATCAATCCTAAAAATTAGGTCACAACTAATCCTAATCCCATTCTTTGTTTAGTCCGCCTCCATATTCTTGAAACATCTCTCAATCACCATAGACTTAGATCTAATCAATCCATTACTCATCTTGATTATTTCCTCTTCTATCTAAGCCATACAAAAAGCCTTACCATTACCAAAGAACCTTGAACTACGTTTCTTAATTAGATCGAGCACCACACACGGTTTGAACAACATGTGTATAAAGGTTTTGTCTTCAAGATCATCTATTGATCTCGGGTAGGTATTGGTCTAATTGTTGATGCATGTGTTTTTTTTTGTTTTTTTTTATTAAACGAAACTAAAACAAGATTATAACATAATTGTTATAATCATTCTTTATGTTTCGAACAGAAAAGTGGGATAAATCATCACAGATCTATGATGAACCGTGTATAAATCTTTGAAAAGATTTTGGTTAAGAGAACCAAGCACGAATCTGAGATGCTAGAAACATTGCATGTGTTATTTTTTTTTTAAGACAAATTATATTGGGAGACGAAGGGATATGGATTGGTTGATTGGATTTGGATTGATGGTTTAATTTTGTGCAAGGTCTAAAAAACCATCTGTTGTATACCCATCGCAATGTTTTGACAGTGCTATCGCAATGTATTTTTCCATCGCAATATGTTACAAGAACCCATCGTAATAAACCAAAATCCATCGCAATGTTGGAAAAAATTTGGCAGCATGACGACATGAATGCCATTGCGATGGATCAAGCCACCATCGCAATGAGACCCATCTGAATGAGTCCCATCGCAATAGATCCAGCCCTATCCATCGGAATGTTTTAAAAGACCCATCAGAATAAATCCGAAAGAGAAGCCATCGCAATGTGTACATTTGAAAAAGCATCATGATATCCGTCTGAAAAGCTCATCGCAATAAGGCATTGCAAAAGGGTTTTACAACCGACAAAGAAAAGTGGATCGGTTATCTTTGTTTTTTCCCCAATAAACAAATAAACCAAATGATATTTGATGGGATAAACAAAAAACGTGTAGAGCAAAGGACATAAAAATTTTATAAATCCAAGAAAACTGATTAAAAAAATGGATGATGAGGTGGTGATTTAGACCTGGTAACAGTTATGAAAAGAAAATGAAAAACGTACCACATCAAAAAAAAATTTGACACACAAACACGAACACAAAACATCGAGACAAAAACACGAAACACCCCCGGTTAGCTCTGATGCCAGTTGTTAACTTGGATTCATTAAGAACGCGGGTTTATGATCCGGAGGTCGGGGAGGATAGATGTGGTTTTAGCCATGGTAGAGAGAAACAAGTAAGAATAAAAGTGTGTTTATTCTAGTGAGAGAAAGACAAGAAGGAAATAATAAGCCTCACCCCTCCATGGAAGTATGGAGGGGTTTATATAGCCCGGGACTTGGACTTTACATATGACAATATTAGTCCCTACAAGTCCCGGCTATGAAACTAATGTAATTTCGTTAGTCGCACACATTTTAAGGCTAACAATTTCTATCAAAACGTTTTGTTCAAATATTACTTTGGTCAAAATCTTTTTGAGATCCAAAAGCTTGAAGTTGCTTATGTTAGGATTGACAAGCCAAACATAAGCATACTGAAGTTCTTGTTATTTTAAAAAGCTTGTAAGTTGGTTGGTTTCAAAGTAGTTGATTTCAAAAAGTTGTTTTCACAAGATCTCCTTAAAATATTATTTATCTTTCTGGAAGCTTACTGCTATAAGCATTCAATAAGCTCATTTGCCATTGAGCTTATTGAACTGCTTATCAGCTTGTTTTCTCTTGTGGTTTGTTGTGCTTGTGCAGGCTTCAAGGTCAAGAAGACCTCATTCCCATTCATTTTTTTGCCTTTTGGTTTGAACACATTGGCATCCCCCACATCAACAAGATCTGCTCAGACCCGAGCCTGAAAGGAGGTGGCTTTTCAGCCATTGTGGGACCTGGATTATAGGTCCCACAAGGTAACTTGGCTTGAACCCATTTGGCCTATTTTTTTTGGTTTTCATGAGAATTAATGAGTTTTTGGTGTTAATCTGTTTTTGTGGTGATTTTCTTGCTTGATTATGCTAAATGAGGTGTATTATGCATGTTAGTAGTAATTAGAAGTAGATTGATAGTAGTTTGATTTGATTTTGTTTGTTAAACCATTTTCTGAATTTTTAAGAGGGTGTTTGGATCTGGTATTTAACTGAGTTTGGTGAAAGATTATTGGGGTATAAACTGGTTTAACACACTCCTTAGGTTAGCAATAGGGTGTATGTTAGTTCATTTTCAGTTTGGATAGGTCTTTAAAAAGATTACATGTGAAAAAATGGGTATTATGGCCTAAAATCAGTAACTGCCTTGTTAGTTTGTTTTAGAGTAAATTTTGCCTTTAAATCTTGTTCATTGTTAGATGATAGGATAAAGTAGGGTTTGCAATCAGTTTTTTGTCATTTGGTTAGCTTGTATGCAAGAATTTGGCAGTTGAAATTCACTTTTGAGCACTTTGATTCAGTTACTATTCATCAGAAACCTCAAAGCTATAACAGTCACCTTATTGTGTTATTTGTGTTTGATTTGTGTGAAATACTTGCTTGTTTTTTAGCATATTCTGACTCCCTACACTCCACTGAGTGTAGCGGTGCCTTATTGTCCAAGGAAAAGCCCTCATTAAGCTTTCCTAAGCTTTTAGGTCAACTGACCAAAAATTAACACTACCAGTGGGAACCAATTTCCCACTGCTAGTATTTAAGTTACCTCTGCTCTACAAGCAGACAAAATCAGGCACATGTCACTATCAGTATTCTAAATATTTTGTCTTTAGTGGCTCAAAACAAGAATTAGGGTTTCAAATTAGTTTCATTATTTTTCTAATTTAATTTTTGATTTTTCTGCTTAATTAGATTATTTGTTACTGTTCATTTTATATTTTTTACATTTAATAGCTATTTTAAATTAACTTTTTAATTTCTGTTTTTGTCTTTTAGTGACAAAAATAATTATTTTTCAGTTTTAAGATTTTTCTTTGATTTAGAAAAATAATTTAAGATTTTTAGTTTAAAAAGTTTTTACTGTTCACTTTTTATTTAATTTTTAGAAATAAATTTAGATTAATTAGGGTTTAATTAATATCAGTTTTGTCTTTTAGTGGAAAATTTTATATTTTTCAAACTTTTTCATTTTTCTACTGTTCTTTAGAGTAATTTAGGATTTTTAAAATTGTCAAATTATTTTTAGCATTATTTATTATTTTTTATGATTATTCTAGTTTAAAAATAGTTTTAAGTTTTTTAAAAATAGAAAAATAGTTTTTAAAATTTAGGAAAAATACTTTTTAGATCTTTAGATAATATAAGTAAGTTATTTGTTCAATAAAATAATATTTTGGACATTTTGTTAATTATATTAAATTTTAGGGCTTTAATTAGCATTTAAAATTGAATATTTAATTAATAAAAGGTTTTAAAAATATTTTTGTTGGATTTTTATTCTTATTTATATTATTTTAGACTTAGTTTTTACTTTTAATTTTTTTTAGGTTTAAAATTTTTAATTTGTAGCTTTTTACGGTTTTACGTGAACGACCTTTTCGTCTTAGCTTAATCCGTCTTCGTAACCGTCATTCTCTTCTTACCCCATTTCTAATTTATTTTTCTCAATATAATCACAAATCATTAATCAATTCATTACACAACGCACTTGCCTCCTTGAGAACGAACTCACTTTAGGGTCATTTACACACGGTTTTCCTAAATCGTCGTGCTTACCCTTTTTACTCTCTTTTCCTAAAGAGTAGTAAAATCACTACATCACTACCCATCCTGCACTTCAAGATCTATATTTCATATTCATATAACCTTCTTCCCACTACTGGCAGTCAATAATCAAATCCTAATTTCAACAATCATTTCAAGTCTCGCCGGTCGGGTATTTTGTAAGGTTAGATTTGTCATCATAGGCAACCTTAAACCTAAAAGACATGTCCAACTCACAATGGGTGTTGGAAACTCACTTTATGTGACGACATTTAAGAATTCTCATTAGTTATCAGAGTCACACACGTTTAGACTAGACTAGGTTCATGTATAGTTAAGTGTATCGTGTGTGACTATATATACCCCTCCTTAGCTTCCAAGGAGGGGTGTTGCTTGTGTTTATTTTCACTTCAATTCATTTTCTTTCTTTTACACACACAACCTCCCTTCTCTCTCTCTCTCAACAATGGCTACCACCATTTATCACCCTACTAGACCACCGGATTAGCATATAGCAAATCCACAATTGGCATCAGAGCTTCGGTTCCATCCTTGGATCGTGTTCATGTATTCGATTTGGTGGTCTAAATTTTTTTTTCTTATCTCGTTCTATTAATTTTTTGGTCACCTCTTGTTACTTAGAAGATTTTTCACGACTTATTATTTGTTGTCCAACAGTTTCCATGTTTCTCATATCTAGTGTCATATCCATACATATATTACTGTCTCATTTTTTGTGTGTGATGATATTTTTATATATCTGTCCAAACAGTCCAACTTTTTCCTTGTCAAAAGTCACCCTGCATCTTTTCTTGTATCTGGTATCTTTGTGACTGGGTTTTGCTTGGTGTGCTCACAGTGATATTTCATGCTTTCATGGTCATTGTTAACATATTTTAATAGTTTTTCTGGGTTTATTATGATAATCTTTTTTGAAGATGAAGTTTGTAACCAAGAGAAACTTGACCCTGAAAGAAAAACGGAACCATGCACTTTTGGATAAGATTTTTTTGAGATGGTAACATTCAGATCGGAATATTGCGATCGCAAAAACCAATGGTTTCTACATTGCGATCGAATATTCCGATGGAACACATTCGGACGCATTCCAATGGAACACATTCTGACGGATGCATTCCGACGGAATGCATTCCGACGGATGCATTCCGATGGGGTGTAGAGGAAAGATTCCGATGGACTGATTTACAGAAAACATTGCGATGGAAGTAACAAATGAAAACATTGCGATGGACTGAAATTTAACACATTGCGATGGACTTGAATTTGAAAAACATTGCGATGGATTGGTTTACTCAAATAATAAATCAGACTTTGTCTCATGTTTTTCAAAAACCCATCTGTTTATACTAAACACACAACACTTTTAACAAAACCAGTTAATCAAAACCAATCTTATATCACATCATTCAAACCACTCTCCATCCTTGTAACCTCCAAAAAACGACTCATAGACATTCAAACTTATACCAAGACCTAATCTGTAACAATTATACTCAACTCTCCAACCTTTTTCCTCCACAAATCCTCAACTATCTTATTCCCTTCGTCACCTAATCCCATCATCTAGACTCATAAACCATTGACTCGAATATCACATTCTCATGATCTCAATTTGTTAAAACGTTTTTTTTAATCTGTAAAAAGGTTTTTTACGTTTAACAAGTTTCCATCATTGACCAAAACTATCTCATGTAATCACAAACGCCAACCTACCCGAGATCATATGAAATGATCTTGATGCCATCGTCGCATAAAGGGGTTGTAGTTTGCTTGCTTGATCACGGGTTATTATCTGTTTCAAGGGACGAATGCACTCTAAAGGGGTTCTAACTTCGTGGGATATCAGTTTTTTTCTTTTTGTATTCAGAGATGGATTTGGGTTTGGTATCTGCTATGAGGTGTTGGAGAATAGTGTGATGGAGGGGGAGGTTTCACGATGAAGGATATGGGATAGATGAGTTAGATGATGTCTGTGGATTGAAAATGGGGTGCGGATTTTACAAGGTTAAGATTAAGTGAAATGGGGCCGAGGTTTCGAGATTAGAGTTGGGGATTTGGAATGATTTGATTTTTATGAGAGAGAAATTAGGGATTCTATAATTTTTATATACCATCCCTGACGTGGACTGGATACATGATGGACAGATGTTGAGATAAGAGAGTGGGTTAGTGTTGCATGCTTCGTTTTAATTTCTTTTCAGGAATACTCTTGTGTTTGGTTTTAATGATTGTTTTGGGACGAATATTCGACGGAAATCTCAGGATTGATCTATGATATAAAGATCGGGCTGTGTGAATTGGGCCATGAACAAACGTTTATTAAACAATTTCAATGGATGCTATTTCATTTGGACAAAAAATGTGTTGGGCCGAGACATATATTTTTTGGCTAAAAATTTGTTACATCAAATTCTTATTTTATCATTTTATTTTCTTTGAAAATATTTTGATTAACGGTATTGAAAGTGACTAAAAGTGCCGAGACAAAATATGACGAGACAAATGTGACAAAATCATTTGACGAGACGAAGAAAAATTTAGGTATATTTTTAGTGACTACAGATTTTTTTTAGATCGGGTATTAATTATTTGACTTTGAAGACGGATTTTTTCGAAGGCGTGCACTTATTTTATCTTCAGAGATAACTTGCTCGTGCTTAATCTTAGAATGAAGACTTGTTTATCTGGTTTCCGAGTTCGGGGTGGTTGGTTGATGACTCGGATAACTATCACTTAAAGGGGTTACATTGTTGTACTCAGTGTCACACGCTTCGTCGACGTGGATAATTTCAAGAGGTGTTGTGCTTATAGACTTCTTCAGTGATGCATTGAGTACTTAGAGATTTCTCCATCATTCCTCATTCAACAATAGCGCAAGCTTAAGTCACAAGATCGAAGGATTTTTATTCAACTTCATGTTTGATATATCTGGTTCATTTTATCAGTGGTCACTTCAAATTGCCTACAAAGGGGTTGGTAAAGATGGCCATGGAGAGTTTATGAGTAGAGATTTTCGATCAACAGCTGATTCTCACCGAATATAATTAAGCTTATTTATTATTCTCTCGAGATTTTCAGGTTCATGTGCTTATGATTTATTGATGGTTCCGAGTTTCGAAACCATCAAGGGGAAGAAGAAGACACATTGAACGCACAACGAGTACACGTGATGAACTTCATACCTTCTTTTGATTTGAAGACATTTCGGGATGACATTTGTCATAGCCGTAGAGAAAATCAGTGTTTTAACTCGTGGCGTTATCAGTCTCTAAACGATACACTACTGATTCGATGTTTAATTGTTTGGTTGTTGCAATTATTCATCATCATTATCCTATATGCATTCCCGGGACTTAATTGACTCTGGTGCATCTCCGGAAGAAGATATGTGCATTTCCGGGACTTAATTGACTCCGGTGTTACGATGTCAACTTCATGAATGGGATAAAGTGTCTACTTCAGTATTTAAGCTTCATACTCGGGATTGATTTACTTTCTTCAACTATGTGGGGGAAGAAATGTCTTGATTCTTTCTAGTATGCATAACTTGATTTCTCAGGGTGAAGAAAAATACAGAAGAATTATTCAAGCGTGAGAAGAGAAGTTGTTGATCTACTTGGTGTGCCCCAAACTTTCAATCCCTCTTAGCAACGTTATCATGTTATATGATGGGATTTGCTTGTTAGATTCCGCTGTGCGCTTAATCATTCTAAGCTTTATTGAAAGCTTTGAAGTTTCTTACGAGGATTGTCGGTTTAGGGGGAAGCTATTTAAAAGCTTCTACATCAAGTTTATGTGGCATGAATTAGGGGGAAGCTAATTCAGAAGCTTATCCTTAACCAGAAGTGTATGGGTTACTTAGCTCGTGCCGTTACAGTATTTCTTCTACAAGTTACTTTAAAGATGAGTCGTGATACAGTGATTTTTGCTATGGGGTTCAATATTGTTCTCGGTATCTCCTCGAATTGATCTCGGCTCTAAGTGGAATGATTTGTTCTTCGTTAATAAAAAGTTGTTGGTTTGTTTATCTATTTTAAACTAATGACAAATAAGTAAGTGTCGATGAGTAAAATTAAAGCTTTAAAAGATTAGACGAGTTTAAAAATAAATGCTTGAAACTAAACTACAAATTTAGAAAAATACTTGAACACTAAATAAAACAAACACTTGTAAACTTTATAAAATCAGGAAATTCAAACAATCGGAAAATCAAATCGGAATATTAGACAAAGTTGCTGATCGAAATGTTCAAAGAAAAACCAAGTCGGAATGTGGCAAAATAAGCCCAGATCGAAATATATTCCGATCTGGTTATCGGAATGTTTGAAATCTGCTTGATCGGAATGTTATCAAAAGGGGTAATCGGAATAATCTTAAAATGGCAGATCGGAATAATCAAAAACTAGCTGATCAGAATATTGGGAAATAAGTAGTAATCGGAATACCCAAAAATAGCTACAATCGGAATATCCAAAACCCTTTTCCGATCACTGCGATCGGAATAAGGTGCTGATGTGCTGGTCGAAATGACCCAATCGGAAAGGGGTTTATAACCCTTTCCGATGCCTATGTGATCCGAAAAATAAGCAAGACCAATAAGCTATTTCAATAAGCTTATTACCAAAGCTAGCTCGAATCTAATATGAAACGAATCAAATAAGCATAAATAAAACCTTATCCAAATATAAAATAAACAAACTCATAAATCAAATGAATAAAAAGATAAACTTTTTAAGAGAACTTATAAAAAGTAAATAAGCAAGACTAACAAATAAGCCAATAAGCACAAGGATCTCAAAGCTTATTCATGTAGAAACTTAAGAAAACATAAAAAGATTAACTTTTTAAGCACGAAAACATAGATGAACAACACGGATCATAAGTAATTCGTACCAAAAGTAATCAAAATCAAAGAAAGGTAGAATAAGATTAAAGATTAAAAGCTTGAATTTAAATTTGATTAATGAAAAACAATACAAAGGTTTGATCTTGAAAGAAAGAAAGATGAAAACTAGTGAGAGAAAGTTTAGAACTTTCTCTCTCTAGAACTAGAGAGAATGAAAAAAAACTAAAAACTACTACTAAAGACTAACTCCAAATTTTGTGAAGTAAAGTCCTATTTATAGGCGTGTGATGGTGGGCTTGTGAATGGGCTTTGGTTTGGGCTTCTTTTCTTCTTTCTTCTTTAGTCTTCACGTTTCTTTAAATAAACGTTTCCGACTTTGGATTTTGAGAAGTGTCGGTGAATAATTCCAACTCGTCTTATAATCTTTTGTTTAATAGACTCGAGTTCTTCGACATATATGAATCTTCCATCTTTGGCTCTATTCTTCGATAAATCTTCAAATAGGCACAATGACTTCAAATCTCTTGCATCTCTTGGACAATAGACTTCGTCTTGAGTCTTTTTCCTCGATAAAACCCGTGCAATCCCATGTTTTCTTCAATATTCATCCGGTTGACTCTGAAAACACAATAAACACAAAAACCACGCATAATTCCAAACAAATGATATTAAATACGTGTTTTGGTCTCGTTTTAGCCAGAATTAAGTGGTAAAAGGATAGGTGTTTTCACACCTATCAAATCCCCTACACTTAACCATTGCCATGCCCTCATGCAATGCTTAGCGATAAAGCAAATTTACACTTTTATCATAATCAATCAACCTTGCCCTTATTAATATACTACTAAACCAAAATTATAGTACTAAGAGAAATCAAAACTTTAAAGTAAACAAAAGGATGGAAATAACTTGCAAAGAGATCAAGGACTTACATTAGGGCTTTGGTGCTGCGAAGATTTATCATCCTCAAGTTTCACGTTCCCCAAACTAAGCTTAAAAACGAGATCATTGTTATTATAAGTTAGCATATCAAACACTTACACACATGGCTTAATTAAATTCTTAAACTCCCTTATTCCTAGGTGTATCTCTTATATTTTATTTTTGTCTTAGAATGATCATGAAGATGCATTTTTGGACTTATTTCGATAGTTTATTTAGGCTGAAAGCAAAGTAGGACGATTTTATCAATAGTTAGCTAAAGGACAAAATCTCTTAAAACTGCTTCTCGGGATATCAAAAAGTTCATATCTTGGCATAACTTGGTTCACGATTTGAGACCTTTCTCGGGTCGATATTTGGCATGTACTTCATACTTCATATCTTGAGAGACGTTCTTGAGATAATGGTCTTCTCTTCGTAATAGAGTTTCTTCACTTGGAGACTTTTGAGGGGTACTCCAACTTTGTTGACCACGACTTCATGATTATTTCTTCAATCTCTAATTGGGATTCTGAAATACAACGATCCGCCTCCTTTTCGGACTTGGATCTATTTATCCTCATACCTTGTTAGGGTCTTTTCGGATAGACTTCTCCATGATCTTTATGGGAGTTGATTGCTTTTCGTCGTGAGTCTTGATCCTTCATATTGATTTTGGGAATAATGCTTTTTACGTCACTTTGGATCTTCAGCAATAAAATGGAATTCTCATGTCTTGTTAGGGCCTTTTCGGACTCGCCAATCTTCGCGCCCCGCTTCATAAGTTATGTCTTGGCTAT
This sequence comes from Glebionis coronaria, assembly GCA_025667525.1. Classification (NCBI taxonomy): domain Eukaryota; kingdom Viridiplantae; phylum Streptophyta; class Magnoliopsida; order Asterales; family Asteraceae; genus Glebionis; species Glebionis coronaria. The sequence continues at coordinate 445,632,872 of CM046874.1, forward strand.
GAACTCTTATCATTACCGAGCAACTTTTAAACGATCTTGGGCTAGAAGCTAAGTAACTTTTCAAATCATACGACCTTGCTTATTGCAGATAAATTATTAGCAAGTGATGGGAGAATAGGCAAATAATTACACCAAGTGAGCTTGCGCAAGAATACCGACTTATAATTGACTCTATCATTTCTCGTTCTCCACAATTTAAAATCTCAAGTAATGAGACTCGTGGATGCTTAGCATAATAAACCAATTAAGGTCTAAATGGTTAAGGATACTAGCTAGAATAAACTAAGATAAGTCTATTCGGGTTGAGTCAAAATAATCGCAACGGGCCTAATATGTCAAAGATTTCAAAACTAGCTACACCACTTTATTAATATTTTTGACTTTATTGCGGGATATATACATATGAAAGTAACGATAAAAATTTAAAAATTACGACTAAATGGCTAAAGTTAATTAAAAATTTGAAAAATGTTGAAAAAGATGAGTTTCCGGTTAAATGAAGGCATTTTCATGGAAAAGTCCACTTAAAACATCGATAGAAGTCCCCCTACACTTAAGATAAACATTGTCCTCAATGTTTAAGCATGTGGGAAAAGTCTCCCCTACACTTATGACATTGTGCACGTTGGTTAAATCAAGCTAAGGAAAGGACGACTAAAGTAATCAATTTCAAATGTGAGTATGAAGAAAATTGAATCATGATAGTTGAGAGATAGAACCGGATTTCAGATGACATGGGAGCACGGTTCTTCAAAGGTTCCAAAAGTGCATTCATCCCTGTAATCACATCACCACACAAACAAAAACACCTATATAGGTCCCCCTACACTTAGGAGGTTAAAACAGAATAGGATAGATACTCGGGCTGCCTCCCGAGGAGCGCTTGTTTTTTATAACCGAGTCACGAGCCTGATTCGACCCAAAATTAGTTCATGGGAAACGTGGTGAGGGATGGAATCATCTCCTGAGAGATGTCCTCACCAAAGTACAACTTCACTCGTTGGCCATTCACTTTAAAATTAGGTCCATTAGGTTGAGCGAGCTCGAGAGTACCATATGGAATAATTTGGGCAATGGTGAATGGGCCGGACCAATGAGACTTCAGCTTGCCCGAAAAGATTTTCAACCGAGAGTTATAGAGTAAAACTTTGTCTCCAACTTGGAACTCTCGGTTCTTAATCTTAGAGTCGTGAATGAGCTTAGTCTTCTCCTTATAGATTAAAGAATTTTCATAAGCCTCATTACGGAGTTCATTCAGCTCATTGAGTTGGATCTTGCGTAGGTCACCAGCTTTGTTGATATCAAAATTAGCCCACTTCAAGGCCCAGTAAGCCTTGTGCTCCAACTCAATGGGGAGGTGGCACGCTTTCCCGTACACGAGACGATATGGTGTACAACCAATCGGAGTCTTCTATGCGATACGAAAAGCCCACAGAGCATCATCAAGTTTATCGGCCCATGAGGCACGATGCTCTCCCACGGTTCTTTCAAGAATTCGCTTTAATCCTCGGTTAGAGATTTCAGCCTGGCCATTAGTTTGTGGGTGGTAGGCGGTGGAAAGACGATGATTTACACCGTACTTAGCCATGACTCTAGCAAATTGGTCATTGCAAAAATGAGTCCCGCGATCACTAATAATGGCACGAGGCACACCGAATCTAGCGAATAGCGATTTCAAAAAGTTACAAACCACCCTTGCGTCATTAGTGGGTAAAGCATTGGCTTCAACCCATTTGGAGACGTAGTCAACGGTTACAAGGATGTATTTGTTTCCTTTAGATGAAGGGAATGGCCCCATAAAGTCGATACCCCAAACATCAAAGATTTCACATTCTTGTATAAAATTCTGAGGCATCTCGTCTTTATGTGTGATCTTGCCTTGTTTTTGGCAAGCATCACAATGTTTAACCATCTCGTGAGCATCACGGTAAATGGTGGGCCAATAAAATCCCGATTCAAACACTTTTTTGGCGGTGTAGTTGGGACCAAAGTGACCACCGGTGGGTCCTTGGTGGCAAGTGTCAAGGATTTCTAAAGCTGCCGGTCCATCAACACATCGGCGAATAATCAAGTCAGCACACTGCTTGAATAGATACGGGTCATCCCAAAAGTAAGTCTTAATGTCGTTAAAGAACTTCTTCTTTTTCTGGGATGTTAACCCGTCAACGAGAATTCCACCCGCCAAGTAGTTTGCAATGTCCGCAAACCACGGGGTTTCATCAGCAGTCGAGTTGATAGACATTAAGGTCTCCAAGGGAAAAGAATCATTGATTTCTTTGTTCGGATGATCCCCTTGGTAAGGATCCTCAAGTCTACTGAGATGATCCGCGGCTAGGTTTTCAGCTCCTTTTTAATCGCGAATTTCGATTTTAAATTCTTGGAGAAGCAAAACCCAACGGAGAAGCCTTGGTTTGGAATCTTGTTTAGTCAACAAGTACTTCAACGCAGAATGATCGGTGTAAACGATTGTGGTGGAAAGGACAAGATAGGGGCGGAACTTTTCAAAAGCATAGACAACAGCTAAAAGCTCTTTTTCGGTTGTCGTGTAATGCAATTGGGCCCCCGTCATTGTCTTGCTAGCGTAATGGATCGGTTGGAAGTGTTTGTTCACTCTTTGTCCCAGAACCGCTCCAATAGCATAGTCACTAGCATCGCACATCAACTCAAAGGGAAGCTCCCAATTAGGGGTAACCAAGACTGGTGCCTTAGTTAGCTTATCCTTAAGCAAGTTGAAGCTTCAAGGCACACTTTGGAAAAGATAAAAGGAGTATCTTTTTCCAAGAGGTGGGTCATCGGGCGAGCGATTTGAGAAAAATCTTTGATGAATCGATGGTAGAAGCCCGCATGACCAAGGAAACTTCTCACACCCTTCACGGTTGAAGGTGGAGGCAACTTAGCGATAACATCGACTTTAGCACGGTCTACTTCAAGACCGGCTTTGGAGATCTTGTGTCCTAGCACGATGCCCTCTTTTACCATGAAATGGCATTTTTCCCAATTAAGAACAAGGCGAGTGTCTTCACATCGCTGAAGCATACGTTCTAAATTGGCAAGGCAAGCAGAGAAAGAATCGCCATAAACAGAGAAATCATCCATGAATACTTCCATAGTGTCTTCCACCATGTCATGGAAGATAGCAATCATACACCTTTGGAATGTCCTAGGAGCATTACATAAACCAAAAGGCATGCGTTTGTAAGCAAATGTTCCATAGTGACAAGTGAATGTGGTCTTTTCTTGGTCCTTGGGATCGATGGGAATTTGAAAATACCCGGAGAAACCGTCTAAGAAGCAGTAATAGTGATTACCCGCAAGACGCTCGAGCATTTGATCCATGAAAGGAAGAGGAAAGTGATCTTTTCTCGTGGCATCATTGAGTTTGCGATAATCAATACAAACTCTCCACCCAGTAACGAGACGAGTGGGAGTCAACTCGTTGTGTTCATTGGAAACAACGGTTATTCCGCCGTTCTTGGGCACACAATGGACGGGACTTAGCCATGGCGAATCCGAAATAGGGTAAATCAAGCCGGCATCGAGAAGTTTAATAACCTCTTGTTTGATGACGTCATGAATTCTAGGATTAACCCTTCTTTGGCTCTGGATTGCGGGTTTAAAGTCATCTTCCATGAAAATCTTGTGAGTACAAAAGTTCGGATCAATTCCGCGGATATCGGAAATTTTCCAAGCGATTGCCTTCTTATGATCTTTAAGCACGGAGATTAGGCGAGATTTCTCTTCTTCTTTCAAGTCCTTCGCGATGATGACAGGCGACTTCTTGTTTTCTTCAAGGAACACGTACTCGAGATGGGGTGGCAACTCCTTAAGTTCTAAATCCGGAGGATTTTCGATGGGAGGCGTTTTCAAAGTCGGAGCATCGATAGCAATAACCGTGGGAGATGGTGGAGAAAGATTGTCTTCTTTAAGAAGGTTCTAAATGAGGCGGAGATCTTCATCCCAATTGGTGGTAGAATCGTCATTAGCTAAGTTCACATCTCCCATGGTGGCTTCCAAATCTTTCCAAAGGAAATAACTTTCTCCAAATAGAGATAGTGATGAATCGATAGAGGAAACGGTCTCAACATTGGGAAGAGAGGTAGGAATACTTTTGCAAGCATCTTTGAAGTGTTCTTCACAATCCTCATCAAGAACGTCAATACAATTAACACTCTCGTTAGAATAAGGCTGTTTAGACAACTCCATGTTGAAAACGATTTTATCGTCACCTACTCTCATGATCAGCTCACCGGCTTCAACATCGATGAGAGTGCGACCGGTCCTCAGGAATGGACGAACAACAATAAATGGCACACGAGGGTCCATGTCATAGTCGACTACGACGAAATCGGCAGGAAGGGTGAATTTGTCGACTCCTACAAAGACGTCTTCGGCTATCCCCACTGGATAAGCAATCGTACGGTTAGCTAATTCCAAAGTCATTTTGGTGGGGACTAGCTCAGGGAGAGATAATTGCTTCTAAACGCTTAGAGGCATTATATTAATACTGGCACCTAGATCGGCTAGGGCCATGCAATTCTCTACTCCCGGGAAGTTACAAGGGATTAAGAAACGACCCGGATCACCAAGCTTGGTTGGGAATTTCCTTAAGAGCACTGCAGAGCAATTCTCATTAAGTTGGGTGTTAGCAATATCAAGAAGCTTCTCCTTGTCGCTAAGAAGATCTTTGAACATTTTCGCGTACTCAGGCATGTGAGCGAGAGCCTCAGCGAAGGAGATGTTAAAATTCAATTGTTTAAACATTTTGAGAAAATTCGAAACCTGAATATCATCCTTGCTTTTGAGCTTCTCTTTCCTCAACCTAGATGGATAAGGTATATCGGAAGAAGAGGGAGTCTTTGGGATCGAAGGATCACTCACATCCTTGGGTGGAGGAAGGGTAGAAGTAAGAGGCGGAGAAATTGGGGAAGTAGAAGGATGAGGAATAGGAGCAGGTGACTCATTTTCCTTAGTCACAATCACCTGTGGAGGTATTGGAAGCTCGGGTTCCTTAGTACCTTTGCCACTGCGAGTGGTGATTGCTTTCATCTCCCCTCTTGGATTCTCAACGGTGTTACTCGAAAGAGTACCCGAAGAAGAGGGTTGATTACCTTGGAAGAAACTAGCCATCATGTTCTTTAAGTCATTCCTTTGACTATCCAAAGTGTTTCTCATATCAGCTCTCAGATCGTTCCCTTGTTTCACCAGGTCTGCTTTCAAGTTCAGCACTTCCCGCTGAAGATTTCCCACGATCACATCGTTAGTCCTCATGTAGGTTTCCACTTCTTGGTGTAAAGCGGTGGGTTGGTTGGGAGGAGCATTGTATGCGGGTGGTTGATAAGCAGGTTGCTGGTAAACTTGGTTGTTTCTTTGAGGTGGATATTGTTGTTTGTGAGGTGGTATGTATGGTCCATGAGATTGTTGTTGTTGTTGAGGAGTGCGGTTGAGGTTTTGTTGTTGGTTTGGGTTGTTAGGAGTAAAAGCGGGTGGTGAGAGATAGTTGTTTGAGCGGTAGCTAAGCAAGTTACGGTCACCTTGAGGACGGGCTAGATAAGCGGGTTGAGGATAGGTACCGTATGCTGCATTCACATTCTCAGAAGGGTAGTCTTGGGTGGCGGTACAAGTGGTGTAAGAGTGAGGACCCCCGCATATCTCACATGGTTGGCTAACAGCATTGACTTGAGCGTCTTTAGCGTTTTTAGCGTTGATGCTGTTGGTGTTGCTGGCGGTTTGGGTAGCAAGCGATTCAAGAAGCGCAGTGATTTTGTCAAGTCGCTTGTCGCTGTCACTAGTACTAGCACTAGCGACATTGGTCCGAACACTCTTGGTTTGCACACGAGACTTATTCTCGATGATATCCCAAGCAGCATTGGAAGTCTTAGCCAAAAGATTACCCCCCGAGGCACTGTTTAGTGAATATTGGTCATTCATGTTTAAACCATTATAAAAAGTATTAATTTGGTGCACTTTGGTAAAACCATGTTGTGGGCATTTTCTCAAAAGGTCTTTGAAACGGTCCCAAGATTCACTAAACGACTCATCGTACTTTTGTTCAAAATTGATAATTTCATTCCACAAAGCGGTAGTACGAGAGGGTGGGAAAAAGTAGTTGATAAACTTGGTCTCCAAATCCGTCCACGAAAGAATACTCCGTGGCGGTTCCTTAGCAAGCCAATGCCGGGCTTGTCCCTCTAAAGAAAAGGGAAAAAGTTGTAAACGGATTACCTCTTGTGGAACACCATTGAATTTGACCGTATTGGTGAGTTGCAAGAATCTCTTGATGTGGTCATGTGGATCATCAATGGTACGCCCCAAGAATGGTTGAGAAAAGACCATCTGGATAAAACCGGATTTGAGCTCAAAGTTGTTGGCTGCAAACGCGGGTATGACAATTGGATCATTGTTACCATCTACATGTGCTTGTAGAAGTTCAATCATCGGGCGATTATCCGGTAGAGGCTCATTTTTGTTGTTATTATTGTTGTTGAAAGGTGGGTTGTTATTGTTATTATTATTGTTTTGAGGTGGGTTATTGTTGTTGTTTTGTACACCGGCCATGTCTAAGTCTTCGAGAGGCTCGGGCTCTTGATAAGACGTTGATCTTGTACGCATGCACCTACAAAAGAACTAACAAGGCAAAAACAAAGAAATATTTTTGGTTTTTATGTTTTTTTTTAATTTTTTGTATTTTTGAAAATTTTATATTTTTTAGGATTTTTTGAAAATTTTTATGAAAAAGTAACGTTCACGGGAAACGGATCCCAAAATCCAAGTTCTCACAAAAAACTATTGATCTTAACGAGAAGAGCCGGCAGCGGCGCCATTTGATACAGTATTTTTGCTATGGGGTTCAATATTGTTCCCGGTATCTCCTCGAATTGATCTCGGCTCTAAGTGGAATGATTTGTTCTTGGTTAATAAAAAGTTGTTGGTTTGTTTATCTATTTTAAACTAATGACAAATAAGTAAGTGTCGATGAGTAAAATTAAAGCTTTAAAAGATTAGACGAGTTTAAAAATAAATGCTTGAAACTAAACTACAAATTTAGAAAAATACTTGAACACTAAATAAAACTAACACTTGCAAACTTTATAAAATCAGGAAATTCAAACAATCGGAAAATCAAATCGGAATATTAGACAAAGTTGCTGATCGGAATGTTCAAAGAAAAACCAAGTCGGAATGTGGCAAAATAAGCCCAGATCGGAATATATTCCGATCTGGTGATCGGAATGTTTGAAATCTGCTTGATCGGAATGTTATCAAAAGGGGTAATCGGAATAATCTTAAAATGGCAGATCGGAATAATAAAAAACTAGCTGATCGGAATATTGGGAAATAAGTTGTAATCGGAATACCCAAAAATAGCTACAATCGGAATATCCAAAACCCTTTTCCGATCACTGCGATCGGAATAAGGTGCTGATGTGCTGGTCGGAATGACCCAATCGGAAAGGGGTTTATAACCCTTTCCGATGCCTATGTGATCCGAAAAATAAGCAAGACCAATAAGCTATTTCAATAAGCTTATTACCAAAGCTAGCTCGAATCTAATATGAAACGAATTAAATAAGCATAAATAACAACTTATCCAAATATAAAATAAACAAACTCATAAATCAAATGAATAAAAAGATAAACTTTTTAAGAGAACTTATAAAAAGTAAATAAGCAAGACTAACAAATAAGCCAATAATCACAAGGATCTCAAAGCTTATTCATGTAGAAACTTAAGAAAACATAAAAAGATTAACTTTTTAAGCACGAAAACATAGATGAACAACACGGATCATAAGTAATTCGTACCAAAAGTAATCAAAATCAAAGAAAGGTAGAATAAGATTAAAGATTAAAAGCTTGAATTTAAATTTGATTAATGAAAAACAATACAAAGGTTTGATCTTGAAAGAAAGAAAGATGAAAATTATTGAGAGAAAGTTTAGAACTTTCTCTCTCTAGAACTAGAGAGAATGAAAAAAAACTAAAAACTACTACTAAAGACTAACTCCAAATTTTGTGAAGTAAAGTCCTATTTATAGGCGTGTGATGGTGGGCTTGTGAATGGGCTTTGCTTTGGGCTTCTTTTCTTCTTTCTTCTTTAGTCTTCACGTTTCTTTAAATAAACATTTCCGACTTTGGATTTTGAGAAGTGTCGGTGAATAATTCCAACTAGTCTTATAATCTTTTGTTTAATAGACTCGAGTTCTTCGACATATATGAATCTTCCATCTTTGGCTCTATTCTTCGATAAATCTTCAAATAGGCACAATGACTTTAAATCTTTTGCATCTCTTGGACAATAGACTTCGTCTTGAGTCTTTTTCCTCGATAAAACCCGTGCAATCCCATGTTTTGTTCAATATTCATCCGGTTGACTCTGAAAACACAATAAACACAAAAACCATGCATAATTCCAAACAAATGATATTAAATACGTGTTTTGGTCTCGTTTTAGCCAGAATTAAGTGGTAAAAGGATGGGTGTTTTCACACCTATCAAATATTTTAATGTAAGGTTTTACTAGTTGAAAAAGTTCGTTTTCTCGGTGTCTAATCGAATTGATTTCCGGTTCAAAGTGCGACTCAATTGTTCTTGGTGGAAATGAAAATGGTTTGGTTATCCATTACTAAGTAAAATGAAAATGTAAATTGCGATAAGTAAAAGGAATGCAAAAGGAATGCGAAAGGAATGTAAAAGGAATGATGAAAGGAATGCTAAAAGGAATGCTGATAGGAATGCTAAAAGAAATGCTGATAGGAATACTAAAAGGAATGCTGATAGGAATGCTAAAAGGAATGCTGATAGAAATGTAAAAGGAATGCTGATAGGAATGCTAAAAGGAATGCTGATAGGAATGCTAAAAGGAATGCTGATAGGAATGTAAAAAGGAATGCTGATAGGAATGCTAAAAGGAATGCTGATAGGAATGCTAAAAGGAATGCTGATAGGAATGTAAAAAGGAATGCTGATAGGAATGTAAAAGGAATACTGATAGGAATGCTAAAATGAATGCTGATAGGAATGTAAAAAGGAATGATGATAGGAATGTAAAAGGAATGCTGATAGGAATGCTAAAAGGAATGCTGATAGGAATGCTAAAAGGAATGCTGATAGGAATGCTAAAAGGAATGCTGATAGGAATGTAAAAGGAATGCTGATAGGAATGCTAAAAGGAATGCTGATAGGAATGTAAAAAGGAATTCTGATAGGAATGCTAAAAGGAATGCTGATAGGAATGCTAAAAGGAATGCTGATAGGAATGTAAAAAGGAATGCTGATAGGAATGTAAAAGGAATGCTGATAGGAATGCTAAAAGGAATGCTGAAAGGAATGTAAAACCCTTTTCCAATCAAGATGATCGGAATGCAAAAGGAATGTATAAAAGGAATGTAAAACCCTTTTCCAATCAAGATGACCGGGATGTAAAAGGAATGTATAAAATAAGCTAAATCTAATAAGCTATTAATCAAATAAGCACACGCCTAAAAACCTAATCCAAACACGTTTAAGAAAAACTAATAAGCTAGAATTTAAAGGCTTTTTAGAACACAAAATAAACAACTTTATAAAATAAACTTTGAAAAGATAAAATTTTAAGAAAAACTAGAAAAAAACTAATAAGCTAAACACAAAACAAGCCAATAAGCATGTCAAGCTCAAAACTCATTTGTATTAAAACTTATAGATGAATAAAAAGATAAACTTTTTAATCAATCAAACATCAAAACTAAACAAGATCAAAGATTATATCGAATCAAAGGTAAATAAAATCAAGAAAGGTAGAATGAGAATGATTGTAAAAAGCTTGAAATAAGATTAAGATTAAAGATTCAAAAGTACAAGATTAAAGATTAAGATTAAGAGAACTTGAAAGAAAAGCTTAAGAACATGAAAGGAATCTAGAGAGAGAAAGTAATCTACTCCTACTCCTAAAACATATCTACTCCTAAATGACTAACACCCTTTCATGTGGTGAAATGAAGGGTATTTATAGGAACGGAAGGGATGCTTGTGTTGCTCTTTTCTTTCTTTCTTTCTTCACATCTTTTCGTCTTTTAAGTTCTTCGACTTTTTCGACTTTGTCTCGGGATTAATTTAAACTCATCTTATAATTTCTTCATTTATTAGACTTGAGTTCTTCGGCTTAATTAAACTTCCGTCTTTAGACTTGTTCTTCGATAAATCTTCAGAATAGGCCTTGGACTTCCGTTCTTTTTGCACTCTTGATCTTTTGACTTCGTCTTTTGTCTTTTTCTTCGATAAAAGCCCGTGAAAGCCCGTGTTTTCCTCCCTTTTTCACGTTTTGGTCCTAAATCACAACAAAAACACAAACCACGCATAATTCTGACATTTACGACATAAAATACACGTTTTGGCCTGGTTATTATTGTAATTAAGTGGTAAAAGGATGGGTGTTTTCACACCTATCAAATCCCCTACACTGAACCATTACAATGTCCTCATGCAATGCATTAGTTACAAAGCAAGTTTTACATTTTCCATCATAATCAATCCACATTGGCCTTTATTAAAATGATAGAAAATTTCAAAAATAAGAAAACAAGTAAAGAGATCAAAAACTTACCTTAGGGTTTTGGAAATGTCATGAATGATTATCACCCTCAAGTTTCACGTTCCCCAAACCAAGCTTAAAAACGAGATCATTGTTATTATAAGTTAGCAAACTAACACGAACTCATGTGGGCCAATTATTTACTTAGACTCCCTTATTCCTAGGTGTATCTCTTATATTTTATTTTTGTCTTGAATGATCACGAGGATGCATTGTTGACTTATTTCGATAGTTATTTAGGCTGAAAATAAAGTGAACGATTTAATCAATAGTTAGCTAAAGGACAAAATCTTTTAAAACTGCTTCTCGGGACCTCAAAAAGTTCATATATTGGCATAACTCGCTTTGCGATTTGAGACCTTTCTCGGACCGATATTTGGCAGCGACTTCATACTTCAAATCTTGAGAGACGTTCATGAAATAACGGTCTTCTCTTCATAATAGGAATTTCTTCACTTGAAATTTTGAGAGATTCTTCATATATGGACCACGACTTCTTCATTTTTCTCCAATCTTTATTTTGGACTTTGATATACAACGATCCGCCTCCTTTTATGACTTGGATCTATTTATCCTCATACCTTGCTAGGGTCTTTTCGGATACACTTCTCCATGACTTTTGGGGAGTTTTTGCTTTTCGTCGTGTGTCTCGATCCTTCATATTGATTTTCGATAAATGATTCTTCACATCACTTTTGGATCTTTAGCAACAAAATGTAGCCTTCATGCCTTCTTAGGGCCTTTTCGGACTCGCCAATCTTCGCATCCCGCTTCAATAAGTTATGCCTTGGCTATGAACTCTAATCTGTACCGAGCAACTTTTAAACGATCTTGGGCTAGAAGCTAAGTAACTTTTCAAATCGTACAACCTTATTTATTGCAGATAAATTTATTAGCAAGCGATGGGAGAATAAGCTCATAATTAACTCACATAAATTCACGAAAGAATACCAAACTTATAATTGGCTCTATCATCTCTCGTTCTCCACAGTTTAAAATCTCAAGGAATGAGACTCGTGGATGCTTAGCCTATTAAATCAAAGTTTTGGGTTTTCGAGTCATCTATAGGATCTTGCAAATTCTTAGACTTTTTCAAGTTTAGAAATCGCATTTTAAAGTTCCCTTGATAAACAACTCTCTAGGATCAATTATAGGAACTTGCGAAAAGTTCTTGTTCTTAACCCGCGAGAGTTAAGACTTTCGCGTTTTATAGCTCCCTATATAAAAGCCTAGCAAAACTTGACTTAAACACGTTAAGGATACTAGCTAGAGTAAACTTAGATAAGTAAACTCGGGTTGAGTCAAAAGATTCACAACGTTTGAAAATTAAAACCACTTTATTAAACATTTATTCTAGCAAGGAAAGAAAAATAACTATACAAAGGGAAAAACTAATAGGCCGAAATAGATCAAAAATTTTGAAAAATGTCGAAAAATTGATTTTCCGGTTAAAATGAGGACAAATACAAGGAAAAGGCCACTTAACTTCGATAGAAATCCCCCCTACACTTAAGATAAACATTGTCCTTAATGTTTAAGCATGTGGGAGTAAACTCCCCTACACTTAGGACATTGTGCACTTTTTTAAATCTCGCTAAGGAAGAGACAACTAAAGAGATTCCTATTTTAATATTGAGAAATATAAAATAGTGAATCGAAAAGAGTTTAGGATAGAACCAGGAAGAAGGGAACACGGAATCACGGTTCGTCAAAAGTCATTAAGAGTGTGTCTTTGAAGCTCTAATCCCTGCACATGATAAGAAAGAAAGCAAGAAACACCACGGGGCTCCCCCCTACACTTATGGTGAAAATAGATAGATAATTGGGTTGCCTCCCAAAAAGCGCTTGTTTTTGTTAACCGAGTCACGAGCCTGACTCGTCCCCGAATTAAATAGTCCATGGGGAAGCCTCGAATGTAATAACGGGATCAAAGACCTTGTCCTCGTTCCCGGTTGACATCAACAAAGGAGAGGCGGGGGGATAAGTCTTGAATGGGAGAAAAGTCCTTTCAACATACGAGAAGTATGTGAATTCAAGATCCACGGGAGGTGGGGTGGGTAAAGTAAGCACATTGTCCTCCGCCAAAGGCAATGGAGGCTGAGCAAGCGGCAAAGCCGTATTGTTATCAATCATAGCATAATCAATGTCACCTCCCGGGTCAAAGCACTCATCCTCCGTGATAGTGGCTAAAGGGGAGGATGAAAGGTGCTCGGGAGGGGGACTTGGGACAATATCTTCCTGCAGCAAATTATCATAAATAATGTCCCCCTCCATATCATTATCATCAATACCTGGAGGCATGGAGTGAATGTCGATTTCTTCCAGCAATGGGTCATTATCTTCAACGGGAGGAATAGGTGGAGGCAAAGACTCGAAAAGAGGAGGAGAAGTCAACGCTTCGATTTGAGCAATAAGAAGGTGCACTTTCCGTAATCTATCGCGAAGAATCACGTCTTCCACCTCATCCACAGGATCATGTTCATCGGTGAACTTCTCGTAAACCGGAGAGAATAAATCGTCATGACCCGCATCTCCCGGTGGAGATTGAGAAATTTCAAAAGTGAAATTCTCATAGCTTGGAGAAAAATCGTCATCATAAGGATCGACTCTTCCATAAGAGCAACGTCGTCCTCAAGCTCCATAGCAGCTGGTATGTCACAAACCTCATCATCAAACACTTTATCAAGACCAACATCACTAAGCTTACTCAATGTATCATAATCCTTGGACACGTTTGGGATATTGAGAGGAGGGATGACAATAGCACTAGGACATTGAGCAGTAAGATCATTCCAAGAAATAGTAGGCTCATCGTCATCATCATCATAATAGTATGGATACACCGGGGGAGGATTATAAGTCTCGATATTCGATATTTGCCCCTGTCGTTGATCCTCTTGACATTTCTCGATGATCTTGTTGCAAGCTTCTTGAATTTGTTGACTTTGCTTAACAAGAGTGTCCCATTGTTCGTGGGGGCTCAAATGTTTGAAGGAGGGTTGATGATCGATGGGGTGTTGTGGGGGTTCAAAATGTTGAAAACCTGAATTATAACATGGTTGTGGCTCATAGTAGTTCATCGGTTGAGAAGAATTAGAAACCGGGTTCGGCTCATAATAATCCATTGGTGAAGAAAACTAAGGACACGGATTTTGCTCATAATAATTCATTGGTTGACAATAATAGGTATCGTGAGGACCCCCACAGTTGTTGCAAAATGGGTAAGGTGAAAGAATGGGTGCGTCTTGTGGATAGCTATTATCATTGTCATAATTGTACCCCGGTTCTTGCCCGTGATCATACGGGTATCGAACCGGGCACGAAACATGCCAATGAGAATCGCTTCCACAATAGATGCACGGGGAAAGAGTGGGTGGGTTAAAAAAGGACGAATTAGTCGAGTTGCACAAAGGACAAAATCCGTATATGAATTGTGTATTGTTGATATCGTTACCGCACCGCTCACATGTACACCATTGACATGAGTCGTTCCCGTACAATCGTCTCCCACACCCGACGCAATAGACATAAGAATCCATTAAGAAAAATAGATGAGCAAGAAGAATATTTTTGGTGCAAAACTTTGAAAAAGAAATGCTTTTTAAGATTTTTCAAATGTTTTTGGATTTTTTATTTTTTATTTTTGAAAATTTTTGACTCGAAAAAATAACGTTCACAAGTGAACGGATCCCAAAATCCAACGCGTATCTCACAAAAAACCGTAGATCCTCACGAAAAGAGCCGGCAGCGGCGCCATTTTAATGTAAAGATTTTACTAGTTGAAAGTTCGTTTTCTCGGTGTCTAATCGAATTGATTTCCGGTTCAAAGTGCGACTCAATTGTTCTTGGTGGAAATGAAAATGGTTTGGTTATCTATTATTAAGTAAAATGAAAATGTAAATTGCGATAAGTAAAAGGAATGCAAAAGGAATGCGAAAGGAATGTAAAAGGAATGCTGAAAGGAATGCTAAAAGGAATGCTGATAGGAATGCTAAAAGGAATGCTGATAGGAATGCTAAAAGGAATACTGATAGGAATGCTAAAAGGAATACTGATAGGAATGTAAAAGGAATGCTGATAGGAATGCTAAAAGGAATGCTGATAGGAATGCTAAAAGGAATGCTGATAGGAATGTAAAAAGGAATGCTGATAGGAATGCTAAAAGGAATGCTCATAGGAATGCTAAAAGGAATGCTGATAGGAATGTAAAAAGGAATGCTGATAGGAATGTAAAAGGAATGCTGATAGTAATGCTAAAAGGAATGCTGATAGGAATGTAAAAAGGAATGCTGATAGGAATGTAAAAGGAATGCTGATAGGAAAGGTAAAAGGAATGCTGATAGGAATGCTAAAAGGAATGCTGATAGGAATGCTAAAAGGAATGCTGATAGGAATGTAAAAGGAATGCTGATAGGAATGGTAAAAGGAATGCTGATAGGAATGTAAAAAGGAACGCTGATAGGAATGCTAAAAGGAATGCTGATAGGAATGCTAAAAGGAATGCTGATAGGAATGCAAAAAGGAATGCTGATAGGAATGTAAAAGGAATGCTGATAGGAATGCTAAAAGGAATGCTGAAAGGAATGTAAAACCCTTTTCCAATCAAGATGATCGGAATGTAAAAGGAATGTATAAAAGGAATGTAAAACACTTTTCCAATCAAGATGAACGGGATGTAAAAGGAATGTATAAAATAAGCTAAATCTAATAAGCTATTAATCAAATAAGCACACGCCTAAAAACCTAATCAAAACACGTTTAAGAAAAACTAATAAGCTAGAATTTAAAGGCTTTTAAAAACACAAAATAAACAACTTAATAAAATAAACTTTGAAAAGATAAAATTTTAAGAAAAACTAGAAAAAACAAATAAGCTAAACATAAAACAAGCCAATAAGCATGTCAAGCTCAAAACTCATTTGTATTAAAACTTATAGATGAATAAAAAGATAAACTTTTTAATCAATCAAACATCAAAACTAAACAAGATCAAAGATTATATCGAATCAAAGGTAAATAAAATCAAGAAAGGTAGAATGAGAATGATTGTAAAAAGCTTGAAATAAGATTAAGATTAAAGATTCAAAAGTACAAGATTAAATATTAAGATTAAGAAAACTTGAAAGAAAAGCTTAAGAACATGAAAGAAATCTAGAGAGAGAAAGTAATCTACTCCTACTCCTAAAACTAATCTACTCCTAAATGACTAACACCCTTTCATGTGGTGAAATGAAGGGTATTTATAGGAAAGGATGGGATGATTGTGTTGCTCTTTTCTTTCTTTCTTTCTTCACATCTTTTCGTCTTTTAAGTTCTTCGACTTTTTCGACTTTGTCTCGGGATTAATTTAAACTCGTCTTATAATTTCTTCATTTATTAGACTTGAGTTCTTCGGCTTAATTAAACTTCCGTCTTTAGACTTGTTCTTCGATAAATCTTCAGAATAGGCCTTGGACTTCCGTTCTTTTAGCACTCTTGATCTTTTGACTTCGTCTTTTGTCTTTTTCTTCGATAAAAGCCCGTGAAAGCCCGTGTTTTCCTCCCTTTTTCACGTTTTAGTCCTAAATCACAACAAAAACACAAACCACGCATTATTCTGACATTTACGACATAAAATACACGTTTTGGCTTGGTTATTATTTTAATTAAGTGGTAAAAGGATGGGTGTTTTCACACCTATCAAGTCGTTTTGAAGACGAAGGCCTCAAAAGACATAATCAACATTGGACGCTTCATGAAAGCTCTTGTTCTTTATCATTATGTACTTGTTAGGAAAAATATTGTAAGGAATTCTACACGTCGTCCCATGGGGGAAGATTGTTGGAAACTCACTTTATGTGACGACATTTAAGAATTCCCATTAGTTATCATAGTCACACACGTTTAGACTAGACTAGGTTCATGTATAGTTAAGTGTATCGTGTGTGACTATATATACCCCTCCTTAGCTTCCAAGGAGGGGTGTTGCTTGTGTTTATTTTCACTTCAATTCATTTTCTTTCTTTTACACACACAACCTCCCTTCTCTCTCTCTCAACAATGGCTACCACCATTTATCACCCTACTAGACCACCGGATTAGCATATAGCAAATCCACAATGGGTGTATGTCGGGTGTCTTCATCCCAATCCCTACCTACAGATGTTCTTCATATAGATTTTAACAAGATTCGATCTCGATCCTAACATGATAATTATCAATGATAATATCTCCAAAGGAAAGCGATTATACGGTTTATTACCAAAGGTCAATAATTCAAACATAAAACAGCACTTCCAGTGTTTTTTATCATTACTTTACCTTGTCCCTTCGATTGGGGTGGTAAACAGTTCTCTCATCAAGGTTCGTACCCAATGACTTCTGAGCAAATCTCTAGAAATTTGATGCGAAGCGAGGATCTTGATAGAGATGATCGATACAGGCACACCATGTTTACACAACTCCTTTAAATACAAAAGAGTCAACTTCTTCATCAAGAATCTATCATTAACAGGAATGATATTAGCAGATTTGGTCAGTCTGTCGACGATGACCCAAATCGAATCAAATTCAGATGATGACCTTTGCAATAGTTAGACGTTTACTAATGTATGAGGCGATGTCTGCCTTCATAATTTGCCATTAGTACAACTTCTTTAGATAAAAATACACTAAATCAGAAATAGCATGAATATAATACTTAATCTTATGAGATTCCAACATAACTAAATCTCAAAATCTCCATATTTAGGCAACCACAAGTGGCCTTTAAAACATTAAACGCCATCGGCTTCTTAATTCTAATGGTTCACATTAGCCGCGAATTCGTTTTATTATCTATATTATCCTTTTTACAAGCATCGGCTATATATCAAATTGCTTGGCAATTTATTTCGCACAATTATTACTAAGGAACACATCCTAGTTGATTCTTTATCCTTTCTATATTATGTGTCAGTAATAATATTCACCTTCCCCGATAAAATAAATATCATGACTATATTCATTTAAAATTTCTTTCTTCATATTTTCTAAGTTTTAGTCTCGTCTCAACTATTACTTTTATCAGTTTTGCTCAATCCGACGTTTAAAGCGTCGTTGAATATTTCAAGTAATTAAATAATAAATATTCAATTTTTATTAAACGTAAACGTAAAAAATTTAAATTTCTTAGTTCGACCAATTATACGAAAATGTTCAAAATAAATTTGAATTTAACTAACAAGATTTTTGTTGATTTATCGAAAATAATTAAAATAATTAACAAGATCCGTAAATGTTCGAAAAATCTTTGTTTATACTTTGCTCACAATTTTCTTAGTTGACAAGCAAAAATTTGTCGTTTCAAATTTCAAGTCATGGTTTAAATGGTTTTCTCAATCCCTCTTAGGTTGTCTTGAGGTATACACAAACATTTACCCCTAAACAGGAGTTTAGTTAAATGATTTGAGTATGAGGGGATAATCCCTTAAAAATCCTTTGACAAAATATTTGTCAAAACATATTTGCACTTTCTTTTTGGTAAAACCCAAAGTCTTAAATGAATTCTAATTTTTGAAGGGTCAATATATATATATATATATATATATATATATATATATATATATATATATATATATATATATATATATATACATATATATATATATATATATATATATATATATATATATATATATATATATATATATATATATATATATATATATATATATATATATATATATATATATATATATATATATATATATATATATATATATATTACCATCATTAATCAAACGGTCATTTTATGTAAAGGATCAAGCCTTAAATCACATGTTAAATATTCAAGGTACAGGTTTTCATTGTTCGGTCAATTCAGGGCAATCTATAAATAATTATTAACTCCTTCTTATTCTTAGAAACAAACAAATGGTCCTTAATGATCACGAGCATTAATTTATCAAATTACAGTCTACACACATGATTCACCAAATTTATGAATGCTACATGTGCATTGGTCAATCCAAACGACATAACATGAAACTCATAATGTTCATTACAATTTCTGGATGTAGTGATTGGAATAGATAATCTTTTTCGTGGACGCGAAGTTGATGATAACCATGTCGAGGATTAAATTTTGAGTATACGCTAGAACCTTGTAAATGATCGAACAAATCTATCATCTTGGGTAGTGGATATCGATTTCGATCATCAATTTACTTTGTTCACGGTAATCAGTAAACATAAGGAATGATAACACCATATATCTTCATGATGACGAGCTTGGTAGAATAAAAGCTTTCTCCGACAACTCTCTCAGTTGTACGGTAATTCTTTTAATTCAGATGGTGCTGATGTACAGTGCACATGTCACAGGTGCAGCACCGGGAATATAATCAATACCAAATTCAACTTGCCTTAATGGCGAAAGTCTAGGTAATTCATCAGCAAATACCTCCTAATGTTTCAGATAACGGAAACATCTTTTTAATAAATTCATATTAGGTTCTTTCTAGATTATAATATCTATGACCAATTCATAACCATTCGCGGTATAATTTCAAGTCTAAATGCATGATATGGTCATCCATCAAGAATTATTTAGATCACTTTTGATAATCAACATCTTATCATTTAGGGGAATTCTACTCGAGTTCCCATCAATTAAGACAATGTCGTCATGTCATAATCAATCAATCCATTCTACTGGCACTATCAACTTTCCAGTTTAATTACCGTTGATAAGATGTGAACTTCTCAAAAGACTAATAATGTCTCATAATCCTTCACACTTCAAGGATATCTTGAGACATAACTAACCTTAAAAGAGTAAGTTCAACGATAAATCTACGCGAGAGAATTTCAAATCAGATACAGACGAAAACATTTAATGAATATGAATATATCTCATGTTTTCATAATTTGAGTACGCATTCAAAAGCTCCTCGGATCGTTACCCAGGTCATTCAAATGAAATCTAATCAAAAGAAATGATAGGAACGTCGATACATCCAGTCGGGTATCAACACTCGGTAATCACATACTTTTCCAAAGAATCTCGCCATGGGAGAATTGGACAAGAAGGGAATATCAATTGTCAAATGAGACAATTTCCACATATGAGTAAATCGACTCAGAAGAATAAATAGTACGGGCACATATGTAGGTGTCCCTAACAATATGTCTCTATTTTGCACTTCTTGTAGATCTCATAAATTTTTAATCTTTCATAACTTCAAAGAAAATGTAGTGTTTATTAACAATTTCATGGTGACTACTAATCAGCCTTGCATGGTCCCTTCCAAATTGTATGTAGGCGCGCAACTATATACAATTTCAAGATTAACGATGCAATACTCAGTTCGTCAAAATTTTGTCATCATGTTTATAATAAAAACATTTTCATGCTTAATTCTTAATAAGAATCAAAAATAAATTTACAAAGATGTTCTTTGTTATGAAAACAATTAAGTTTTCCAAAGTTTTTCATAAACAACTTTATTTCGATAACGATTACTTATAAGTCTTACTTTAAATAATCCATATGGTGATGAAAATTCAATTTTTCTCGAGGGACACTGTTTTAATTTATAAAAACAATGAGTGATCTGCAAAAGAGTGATGAAAAGTTGTTCACCAAGAACTAACTATGATATAATAGGAAATGAGCTTAGCCAATTAATCATGAGGTTCATGACCTTAATGGCACTAAAAACGAATAATCCACAACGTAACTCAAATCGAGATGAGTACTTGTTCAATGGTTGCATCACTAATGCGAACATTAGGAAGAAGCAAGAAAAGATAGATAACATCGATACTTGTAGAGTTTAGCAATCAAAGGTAGTCTTTTCCTTAATCACAAACAAGTTAAAATTCTACCGTAACACATTACGTGTCACTATGTCATACAATTCCAAGAACTCATCCTACCAACTGATGTCTCAGTTAAGTTAGGGATTTTTAAAAGATACCACAATGAATACTAATCTAGAAGAGTCATTAGGTGTTCCACCCGTCCTAGAAGATCCACTGGTCCCGAGTCAGAAGAAGATATCTTCGACTTATTTCATGGACACTGGGCATCCTCATAAGTGGACAATGGTCTAGGAACAACCCTTAACACGAACCAACAATAATTTAAAACCTTATAATTCAATCACAAAACTTAACGGCTTCCTCATAACAATCTCATATTCCATACGAGTTAAATTTTTACTTCATTCAAGTTTCAACCAAATCATACTCAATGCGACATCCTACCTCATTCTCCAATACTTTCAACTTTATTTTTAAACCTTAAAAGGGCAATAAAAGCTCGATATGATCAACACTTAATTTGCAATCCTATAGCTCTTACAACAACAATTATCAAATGAGTCACTAATATGAAATGACTCATACATTCAATTAGACTTCTCAGAAAGGTACTAGTGGCATGAGGCTTTTGGGTAATGGTTCCAATGACTGCCTCAAGTGCAGCATTCACCCTTTCGATTTCAATTTAAGAATTGGGTGACATCGAATCAGATGACACCTTTCTAGGTGGTAACGCTTTGTCAAACTCCACTCTATAAGGAAAGATCGTCATGACATCGATATCAGTTTTAATCTCGTCAATTCTTCTTCAATATCACAATCAACTAATACCAACATTTCTACGAATATCAACCATTTTGTTGGTATCATAAATATCCACAACTTGGTTTAGATCTAGAATACCTAGAATTCCTACGGGAATAGCTTCGATTGATTTACTAGGGGATTTAGGGTTCCTTGTGACAATCTACGTCGTATAAATACCTCATATAAATATTAAAATAATCATCAAACAATCATGTAATCAAATTAAATAATATATATATATATAATCCAAGTTATATATATATATATATATTAAAATAAAACTTCTCTGTCTGGCCTTGTCGGTAACTCGGGAATTCTTCGGCACCGTTATAGTCAAAATATTTTTAGACATTTTGAGAAAAATGTTTATAGTTAAAAGATTTTGAAATGTTTTATTCAAAACCTTGGTTTTAAAAATCTTTCGTTCTCTATAATGAGAGCTCTAGTACCAAACTATAACACCCCCAAATTTATATAGTTCAATACAGCGGAAGACTCGTTGGTGTTACGGGATAGCACATTACTCACATCATAGACAACGCTTAAAAATCGCGTCGTTTAATAATAAAGCACTTCCATTCATAAATATCAAATTTACATAGGCCCCAAGTCATATTATTTCATAGAAATTTTACAAAGCATTTGAATGGAAATTATTATTTAAGTGCGGGCCATGAATTCTTGTCGTCTTCCCGAGAATTACCTTCAAGTACCTGAGATAAAACATGTTAAAAGAAAAGGTCCGCGAAAACGCCGAGTGAATTAATAGAGTTCAATAAAACCATCAATATATCATCGGTATATAATTATTACCGAAAATCATTTTGGACAAATCTTTGTAATAGGCCATGAAATAGCCAAAGTTATTTTATACAAATCCTTATCAAAAATCATAATATAGGCTTTAGCCTTCAATATCATTATACGAACAATGTCGTAAAAACATCATACAATACGTTTTATAACGTTTTATAGAGTTAAATAAAAACCGTTATATGAATATGGTTATATAAAACCAACACGAACATAATATCAATTATAAGACCCCGTATTGCTAGTCAGTCAATATATCGTAATTTAGCGCGTATAGCAGTATCTCGTTATTTGGATTATTATAAGCCGCATGACATTGTTACCTTACTACAACAAACAACGGGTAGCTAACCCGAAACTCAATTTGCCCATCTAAATTAGTGTGTCATTACAAAATCACGCTATGGAAATCTTCTCATAGATAAATTCTCTTACCAATCAATGTGGCACGACGGGGATCAATCGTCAAGGCGCGAACTGGGGTGATCATCCCCAAATAGTACTATTATATGCATAAGCGTCTACCAAATCCCGGTAGTTCACAATTCATGCTAATAGGACTTTCAGTGACATAACCTAACTTTAATAATCCATTTTATTTCATACATCGGGTCACGTAATCATTCCTCGGGTCATAAAATCATTCTGGTCCAAATCAATAAACGAGCAATCGGGACAATTGGTGTCCTATTTTTATTAAAAATAACATGTTATCTCCCTCGCGGGTTTATAAAACATCTCATAAAAACATTTAAAAGAGTGCGAGGCTTTGAACTCACGTTGATTGGGAAACGCGGTTATCGGCGATTTGGATGTATGGTACGTGCTTCAATCACGGAAACCTAGACAAATAATACTCGTCTTAGACTATTGTCCAATGACTTTATCAAAATAACAAATATGTATACATATGATGATTTTATATATATGATGATGATCAAGTGGGTTTATACATTCTTATTTACTCATTTTAGTGTTATGTATTGGTAACTTTTATACTAGTTTACTAGTTTTACTTATTTACATGTTTTAGGCCCAATAAGCCTATTATAAGCCCAATACCTTATATTAGTCTATTTTACACTTTTATTATCAGTATTATACTTTACATGTTGGGCCCAAGTGGGTTAAGCCCAATAAGTAAGTTTATAAGTGTTTTACCAAACTAGTCGGGTTTATAATCCAATAAGGCTACTTTGGCCCGTTAATGTCTATATTTTGTAAAGCTCGGGTTTTATCGGTTTTTACTTGTTATATAAGTTCATATATCAGTATGTGAGTTTATAAAAGTTTACATTAGACGGGTCGGACCTTCTAAGTTTTATTTGACAAAAACGTTAATCTTTTGGTTTTAGCCAAAAAGACGTAAAACTTAGGTATATAGTTTTATAACTTGGAAAACGTTTATACTTGTAATTTATGTAACATGTACCATTTTAATATCAATATATATATATATATATATATATATATATATATATATATATATATATATATATATATATATATATATATATATATATATATATATATATATATATATATATATACCTCTTTATTTATGATTATTATCAACTAGTGGGTTTTATATATGTATATTTTATATAAATTTTTGAGTGCTTATGTTATATACTATTTATATACAAAATCAGTCCCAAGTTTTAAGTCTACTAAAATGTCCATATCTAAAGTTCTATAAGGAGATAGGACCTCAAATTCTTATGACAAAAACTACATGATATGTGCTTCAATTTATTCCCTATAGATACTGATGAATCAACCTCTAAATATTTTAATAAATTCGTCCAAAACAGTGTAGGCAGATTTGCACTCTAATCTTGTTTTGATCATATCTCACTCATTTTGATGATTCCATTGCATGGCCAACTCTCACATGTGTATAACACCTAATACTTACTGTAACTTGATCCCACTATGCCATTTTATCAGTTTATCATTTGGTTACTTACTGTTTTTATACATCCATCATATTTAGCAAGATTTTAACCTTGTTACCTATGGTTTTACATCTTTTTTACCATATTTATCAACACTTGATCCCCACACAACATTTTTATCATCATATATTCATCATATACATATACAATAGGAAAGAAAATACAATATTACATAATGAAAATTATAAGAGGATAGAAAGGACAATCTCTATACCACCAAGATTGAGTAGTTTATGATCAAGGCTTGAATTTTGATGGAAATACTTGTGATAGATCAACACCAACTTTGAAGACCACCAATATTTATAGTTGATACACGCTTTTTGTGTGGGTTCAAAATATTTCTCGATATCCTCTCGAATTGATCTCAGTTTAAAGTGGAATGATTTGTTCTTGGTGACAAAAAGTGAATTTGATTTTCTATTTTACTAAAACTGGGGAAAGAAAAGATTTACACTTAAAACAATTAAAAAGTAAAATTGAAATAAGAAATTAAATCAAAACAGTACTAGAAAAATACCCTAACTGAAAAATACCTTATGCGGAAAACAAGTCCTATTCGGAAAATAATGTCTATTCGGAAAGAGAGAACCTATTCGGAATAAACGTCTATGCTGAAAGTTATTCTATGCGGAAAGTATGGCCAATTCGGAAAACGTTGCTCTATGCGGAAAATGGTGCCTATGCTGAATGTTTTGCTATGCGGAATAAAACGCTTATGCGGAATAACACCTTATGCGGAAAAACTGAGCCTATTCGGAATAAAATTCAGGCTATGCGGAAAATAATGCACCATGCGGAAAAACTTGCCTTATTCGAAAAAGAAGCCTCTATTCGGAAAGACTGGCTTATGCGGAAAAATGGTGCCTATTCGGAAAGACATGGCCGTTCGGAATATATGAGATATTCCGAGTAAGAGAGAATTAAAAGCCCTATTCGGAATATTCAAAATTCCGAATAAGGGAAATGAGAAATATTCTATTCGAAATAAAACGTTCTGTTCGGAAAGATCTGGCAGCGAAGAACAGTAACAGCTGATACCAAAACGATTTTTCAATCTAAACACCAAAATACTCAAAAAGGTTTTGCCAAATTAAACACAAATCATTTAAATACCTTAAGTAACAAATCCCACCAATAAAAACACTAAATCAACAACTTTTTAAAATCAAACTTGAATCAAATAAGAACTTAAAAACTTGCAATAAAAATGGAGATGAACAAGATGAATGAAAAGATGGAATTGATAGATTAATGGAAGAGTAACAAGGGTAATGATTAAGGATTACAAGATTGAAAAAGAAAATGAAAAATCGCCAAACACCCTAATGGTGTTTGTGATGCTACGAACCTAAGAACTGGAAAAAGGAAAATGAAGCTAACTCCCTAAAATGTGAAGGGAGTGATCTATTTATAGTCCTAGTGGTTGGTTGGTGAGTGGGCTTTCTCCCTTTCTTCTTGTCTTCTCGTCTTTTCAGAAAAGTTGACGTTTTCGATTCTGATTCGGGATTTGTCGTCGATTAAATTCAACTCGTCTTTTAATTTCTTCGTTAATTAGACTTGAGTTTCTTCGACATATGTAAATCTTCCATCTTTGGTCCTTTTCTTCGATAAATCTTCAAATAGGCCCATTGACTTCAAATCTTTTGCATCTCTTGGACAATAGACTTCGTCTTTAGTCTTTTTCCTTGATAAAACCCGTGCAATCCCATGTTTTCTTTAATATTCATCCGGTTAGCTCTGAAAACACAATAAACACAAAAACCACGCATAATTCCAAACAAATGATATTAAATACGTGTTTTGGTCTTGTTTTAGCCAGAATTAAGTGGTAAAAGGATGGGTGTTTACACACCTATCAAATCCCCTACACTTAACCATTGCCATGCCCTCATGCAATGCTTAGTGATAAAGCAAATTTACACTTTTCTTATAATTAATCAACCTTGGCCTTATTCAAACACTACTAAATAAAAAAATAAAAATTAAAGTACTAAGAGGAATCAAAACTTTAAAATAACCGAAAGGATGGAAATAACTTGCAAAGAAATCAATGACTTACATTAGGGCTTTGGTGCTGCGAAGAGTTATCACCCTCAAGTTTCACGTTCCCCAAACTAAGCTCAAAAACGAGATCATTGTTATTATAAGTTAGCAATTCAAACACTTACACACATGGCTTAATTAAATGCTTAAACTCCCTTATTCCTAGGTGTATCTCTTATATTTTACTTTTGTCTTAGAATGATCATGAAGATGCATTTTTGGACTTATTTCGATAGTTTATTTAAGCTAAAAGCAAAGTAGGACGATTTTATCAATAGTTAGCTAAAGGACAAAATCTCTTAAAACTGCTTCTCGGGATATCAAAAAGTTCATATCTTGGCATAACTCGGTTCACGATTTGAGACCTTTCTCGGGCCGATATTTGGCATGTACTTCATACTTCATATCTTCGAGAGACGTTCTTGAGATAATGGTCTTCTCATCATAATAGAGTTTTCTTCACTTGGAGACTTTTGAGGGATACTCCAACTTTGTTGACCACGACTTCATGATTATTTCTTCAATCTCTATTTGGGATTTTGAGATACAACGATCCGCCTCCTTTTCGGACTTGGATCTATTTATCCTCATACCTTGTTAGGGTCTTTTCGGATAGACTTCTCCATGATCTTTATGGGAGTTGATTGCTTTTCGTCGTGAGTCTTGATCCTTCATATTGACTTTAGGAATAATGCTTTTCACATCACTTTGGATCTTCAGCAATAAAATGGAATCCTCATGCCTTGTTAGGGCCTTTTCAGACTCGCCAATCTTCGCGCCCCGCTTCATAAGTTATGCCTTGGCTATGAACTCTTATCATTACCGAGCAACTTTTAAACGATCTTGGGCTAGAAGCTAAGTAACTTTTCAAATCGTACGACCTTACTTATTGCAGATAAATTATTAGCAAGTGATGGGAGAATAGGCAAATAATTACACCAAGTGAGCTTGCGCAAGAATACCGACTTATAATTGACTCTATCATTTCTCGTCCTCCACAATTTAAAATCTCAAATAATGAGACTCGTGGACACTTAGCCTAATAAACCAATTAAGGTCTACATGGTTAAGGATACTAGCTAGAATAAACTTGGGTAAGTCTATTCGGGTTGAGTCAAAATAAACGCAACGGGCCTAATATGTCAAAGATTTCTAAACCAGCTACACCACTTTATTAATATTTTTGACTTTATTGCGGGATATATACATATGAAAGCAACGATAAAAATTTAAAAATTACGACTAAATGGCCAAAGTTAATAAAAAATTTGAAAAATGTTGAAAAATAGGATTTTCCGGTTAAATGAAGGCATTTTCATGGAAAAGTCCACTTAAAACTTCGATAGAAGTTCCCCCTACACTTAAGATAAACATTGTCCTCAATGTTTAAGCATGTGGGAAAAGTCTCCCCTACACATATGACATTGTGCACGTTTGGTTAACTCAAGTTAAGGAAGAGACGACTAAAGTGATCAATTTCAAATGTGAGTATGAAGAAAATTGAATCACGATAGTTTGAGAGATAGAACCGGATTTCGGATAACACGGGAGCACGGTTCTTCAAAGATTCCAAGATTGCAGTTATCCCTGTAATCACATCACCACACAAAAACAAACGACCAAAATAGATCCTCCCCTACACTTAGGGGGTTAAAGGGATAGATACTCGGGCTGCCTCCCGAGGAGCGCTTGTTTTTGATAACCGAGTCACGAGCCTGACTCGACCCGAATTCAGTTCATGGGGAACGTGGTGAGGGATGGAATCACCTCCTGAGAGGTGTCCTCACCAAAGTACAACTTCACTCGTTGGCCATTCACCTTAAAATTTGGTCCATTAGGTTGAGCGAGCTCGAGAGTACCATATGGAAAAATTTGGGCGATGGTGAATGGGCCGGACCAACGAGATTTGAGCTTGCCCGAAAAGATTTTCAACCGAGAGTTAAAAAGTAAGACTTTGTCTCCAACATGGAACTCTCGGTTTTTGATCTTGGAGTCGTGAATGAGCTTAGTTCGTTCCTTATAGATCAAAGAATTTTCATAAGCCTCATTCCGAAGTTCATTTAGCTCATTGAGTTGGATATTGCGTAGGTCACCGGCTTTGTTTATATCAAAATTAGCCCACTTCAAGGCCCAATAAGCCTTGTGCTCCAACTCAATGGGGAGGTGGCACGCTTTCCCGTACACAAGACGATAAGGCGTACAGCCGATCGGGGTCTTGTAAGCGGTACGAAAAGCCCACAAAGCATCATCAAGTTTATCAGCCCATGAGGCACGATGCTCTCCCACGGTCCTTTCAAGAATTCGCTTCAGCCCTCGGTTTGATATTTCAGCCTGGCCATTAGTTTGTGGGTGGTAGGCTGTGGAAAGACGATGATTTACACCGTACTTAGCCATGACTCGAGCAAATTGGTCATTGCAGAAATGAGTCCCACGATCACTAATAATGGCGCGAGGCACACCGAATCTAGCGAAAAGAGCTTTCAAAAAGTTACAAACCACCCATGCGTCATTAGTAGGCAAAGCTTTGGCTTCAACCCACTTTGAAACGTAGTCAACGGCTACAAGGATGTATTTGTTTCCTTTAGACGAAGGGAATGGCCCCATAAAGTCGATACCCCAAACATCAAAAATTTCACACTCTTGGATGAAATTCTGAGGCATCTCGTCTTTATGTGTGATCTTACCTTGTTTCTGGCAAGCATCACATTTTTTAACCATATCGTGAGCATCACGATATATGGAGGGCCAATAAAATCCCGAATCAAACACTTTTTTAGCGGTGTAGTTGGGACCAAAGTAACCACCGGTGGGTCCTTAGTGGCAAGCATCAAGGATTTCAGACGCTGCCGGTCCATCAACACATCGACGGATAATCAGGTCGGCACATTGTTTGAATAGGTAAGGGTCGTCCCAAAAGTAAGTCTGAATGTCGGTGAAAAACTTTTTCTTTTGTTGAGACGTCAACCCTTCCTTGAGAATTCCACCCGCCAAGTAGTTTGCAAAGTCCGCAAACCACGGGGTTTCATTAGGCTTCGAGTTTATAGACATTAAGGTCTCCAAGGGAAAAGAATCATTGATTTCTTTGTTCGGATGATCCCCTTGGTAAGGATCCTCAAGTCTGCTAAGATGATCCGCGGCTAGGTTTTCTGCTCCTTTTTTATCGCGAATTTCGATTTTAAATTCCTGGAGCAGCAAAACCCAGCGAAGAAGTCTTGGTTTGGAATCTTGCTTTGTCAACAAGTACTTCAGCGCGGAATGATCGGTATACACGATGGTGGTGGAAAGGACAAGATAGGGGCGGAACTTTTCAAAAGCATAGACAACAGCTAAAAGCTCTTTTTCGGTTGTCGTATAATGCAATTGTGCCCCAGTCATTGTCTTGCTAGCGTAATGGATCGGTTGGAAGTGTTTGTTCACTCATTGTCCAAGAACCGCTCCAATAGCAAAATCACTAGCATCGCACATCAACTCAAAAGGCAGCTCCCAATTAGGGGTAACTAAGACGGGTGCCTTAGTAAGCTTATCTTAAGCGAGTTGAAGGCTTCAAGGCACTCTTTGGAAAAGATAAAAGGAGTATCTTTTTCCAAGAGGTGGGTCATCGGGCGAGCGATTTGAGAAAAATCTTTGATGAATCGTCGATAAAAGCCCGCATGACCCAGGAAACTTCTCACACCCTTCACAGTTGAAGGTGGAGGCAACTTTGCGATAACATCGACTTTAGCACGGTCTACTTCAAGAACGGCTTTCGAGATCTTATGTCCAAGCACGATGCCTTCTTTTACCATAAAATGGCATTTTTCCCAATTCAGAACTAGGCGAGTGTCTTCACACCTCTTTAGCATACGTTCCAAATTGGCAAGGCAAGAAGAGAAGGAATCCCCGAAAACCGAGAAATCATCCATGAAGACTTCCATGGTTTGTTCAACCATGTCATGGAAGATAGCTAACATACACCTTTGAAAAGTCCCGGGCGCATTACATAAGCCAAAAGGCATTCTTTTGTAAGCAAACGTGCCATAAGGACAAGTGAATGTAGTCTTCTCTTGATCTTGGGGATCGATGGGTATTTGAAAATAACCCGAGAAACCATCAAGAAAGCAGTAATATTCATTACCCGCTAAGCGTTCAAGCATTTGGTCCATAAAAGGTAGAGGGAAATGATCCTTTCTCGTGGCATCATTGAGTTTGCGGTAGTCTATACAAACTCTCCACCCAGTAACGAGACGAGTGGGAATCAACTCGTTGTGTTCATTGGGAACAACGGTTATTCCGCCCTTCTTGGGCACACAATGGATTGGACTAACCCATGGTGAATCCGAAATAGGGTATATCATACCCGCATCAAGAAGTTTGAGAACCTCTGTTTTGATGACTTCATGTATCTTTGGATTCACCCTTCGTTGGCTTTGAATAGTGGGCTTATAGTCGTCCTCCATGAGAATTTTGTGCGTGCAGAAGTGAGGATCAATTCCACGAATATCCGAAATTTTCCAAGCAATAGCCTTCTTATGAGCTTTCAGCACGGCAACGAGGCGAGTCTTCTCTTCATCTTTCAAATCCGTTGCAATAATGACGGGTGACTTCTTGTTGTCGTCAAGGAACACGAACTCGAGATGTGGCGGCAACTCCTTAAGTTCTAAATCCGGAGGATTTTCGACGGGAGGCGTTTTCAAAGTCGTGGCATCGATAGCAATGACCGTGGGAGATGGAGGCGAGGGATTGTCTTCAGTGAGAAGATTGTCAAAGAAATTCATGTCTTCATCCCCCTCGGTGGGAGAATCATTAGTAGCTAAATTCGCATCTCCCATGGTATCTTCAAGATTGTTCCAAAATAAATCACTATCTCCAAATAGAGACAACGATGAATCAATGGAGGACACGGTCTCAACATTGGGAAGAGAGGTAGGAATACTTTTGCAAGCATCATTAAAGTGTTCTTCACAAGCCTCATCAAGAACGTCAATACAATTAACGCTCTCATATGAGTAAGGCTGTTTAGACAACTTTCCCATGTTGAAGACTACTTTATCGTCACCCACTCTCATGATAAGCTCACCGGCTTCAACATCAATGAGAGTGCGACCGGTCCTCAAGAATGGACGACCAACAATTAGTGGCACACGGGGGTCCATCTCGTAGTCGACGACAACAAAATCGGCAGGAAAGGTGAATTTGTCGACTCCTACAATGACGTCTTCGGCTATCCCCACTGGATAAGCAACCGTATGGTTAGCCAATTCCAAAGTCATTTTGGTGGGGACTAGCTCTGGGAGAGATAATTGCTTCCAAACACTTAGAGGCATGAGATTAATACTGGCACCTAAATCGGCTAGGGCCATGCAATTCTCTACTCCCGGGAAATTGCAAGGGATAAGAAAACGACCCGGATCACCAAGCTTGGTTGGCAATTTCCTTAAGAGCACTGTAGAGCAATTCTCATTAAGTTGGGTGTTGGCAATATCGAGGAGCTTTTCCTTGTCGCTCAGAAGATCTTTAAACATTTTCGCGTATTTGGGCATGTGAGCGAGAGCCTCAGCGAAGGAGATATTGAAATTCAGTTGTTTGAACATTTTAAGGAAGTTCGAAACCTGAATATCATCCTTGCTCTTTTGCTTCTCTTTCCTCAACCTTGAAGGATAAGGTATATTGGAAGAAGAGGAAGACTTTGGGAAAATAGGATTACTCACAACCACGGGTGGAGGAGGGGTAGAAGGACGAGGTGGAGAAATTGGGGAAGGAGAAGGAGGAGGAATAGGGGCAGGCGACTCATTCTCCTTAGTCACAACCACCGGTGGAGGTATGGGAAGCTCGGGTTCCTTAGTACCTTTGCCACTTCGAGTGGTGATTGCTTTCATCTCCCCTCTTGGATTTGCAACGGTGTTATTCGGAAGAGTACCCGAAGAAGAGGGTTGACTACTTTGGAAGAAACTAGCCATCATGTTCCTCAAATCATTAGTTTGGCTATCCAACGTATTTCTCATATTAGCTCTCAAATCATTTCCTTGCTTTACCAAGTCTGCTTTCAGGTTGAGCACCTCTCTCTGAAGATATCCCACTATCGCATCGTTAGTCCTCATATAAGTTTCCACTTCTTGGTGAAGAGCGGTGGGTTGGTTGGGAGGAGCATTGTATGCAGGTGGTTGGTAAGCAGGTTGTTGGTAGACTTGGTTGTTTCGTTGAGGTGGTTGTTGCTGCTTGTGAGGTGGGATGTATGGTTGTCGAGGTTGTTGTTGTTGTTGAGGAGGGCGATTAAGGTTTTGTTGTTGGTTTGGGTTGGCAGGAGGGAAACCAGGTGGTGAAAGATAGTTGTTGCTGCGGTAGCTAAGCAAGTTACGGTCACCTTGAGGTCTAGCTTGATAAGCAGGTTGTTGATAGATGCCATATGCCGCATTCACATTCTCAGCAGGGTAATCTTGAGTGGCGGTACAAGTTGTGTAAGAGTGAGGACCACCGCATATCTCACAAGGTTGGCTGACAGCGTTCACTTGAGCGTGTTTGGCGTTGTTGCTGTTGTTGTTGCTGACGGTGTGGGTGACAAGCGATTCAAGAAGCGTAGTGATTTTGTCTAATCGCTTGTCGTTGTCATTAGTGCTAGCACTAGCAACATTGGTCCTAACACTCTTGGTTTGCACACGAGATTTATTCTCAATGATGTCCCAAGCAGCATTGGAAGTCTTAGCCAATAAATTACCCCCTGAGGCACTGTTCAGTGAATCTTGGTCACTCATGCTTAAACCATTGTAAAAAGTATTGATTTGATGTACTTTGGTAAAACCATGTTGTGGGCATTTTCTTAAAAGATCTTTAAAACGATCCCAAGATTCACTGAACGACTCATCGTACTTTTGTTCAAAATTTATAATTTCATTCCGCAAAGCGGTAGTACGAGAGGGTGGAAAAAAGTAATTTATAAACTTTGTTTCCAAATCCGTCCACGAGAGAATACTCTGTGACGGTTCCTTAGCAAGCCAATGCCGGGCTTGTCCCTCTAAAGAAAAGGGAAAAAGTTGTAACCTTATAACTTCTTGTGGAACCCCATTGAACTTGACCGTATTGGTGAGTTGTAGAAATCTCTTGATGTGGTCGTGTGGGTCATCAATGGTTCGTCCCAAGAACGGTTGAGCAGAGACCATCTGGATAAAGCCTGACTTGAGCTCGAAATTGTTGGCGGCAATTGGAGGTATGACAATTGGATCCATGTTGCCATCTACATGAGCTTGCAGTAGTTCAATCATCGGGCGATTATCCGGAAGGTGCTCATTGTTGTTGTTATTGTTCATGTTGTTGTTGTTATTATTGTTTGGAGGTGGTACACCGGCCATGTCTAAGTGATCGAGAGGCTCGGGCTCTTGATATGACGTGGATCGAGTACGCATACACCTGCAAAAGAACGAACAAAGAAAAGCAAAGCAAAAATATTTTTGGTTTTTATGTTTTTAAATTTTTTTTTTTGTATTTTTGAAAATTTTATATTTTTTAGGATTTTTTTGAAAATTTTTGTGAAAAAGTAACGTTCACGGGGAACGGATCCCAAAATCCAAGTTCTCACAAAAAACTTATGATCTTAACGAGAAGAGCCGGCAGCGGCGCCATTTGATACACGCTTTTTGTGTGGGTTCAAAATAATTCTCGATATCCTCTCGAATTGATCTCAGTTTAAAGTGGAATGATTTGTTCTTGGTGACAAAAAGTGAATTTGATTTTCTATTTTACTAAAACAGGGGAAAGAAAAGATTTACACCTAAAACAATTAAAAAGTAAAATTGAAATAAGAAATTAAATCAAAACAGTACTAGAAAAATACCCTAACTGAAAAATACCTTATGCGGAAAACAAGTCCTATTCGGAAAATAATGTCTATTCGGAAAGAGAGAACCTATTCGGAATAAACGTCTATGCTGAAAGTTATTCTATGCGGAAAGTATGGCCAATTCGGAAAACGTTGCTTTATGCGGAAAATGGTGCCTATGCTGAATGTTTTGCTATGCGGAATAAAACGCTTATGCGGAATAACACGTTATGCGGAAAAACTGAGCCTATTCGGAATAAAATTCAGGCTATGCGGAAAATAATGCACCATGCGGAAAAACTTGCCTTATTCGGAAAAGAAGCCTCTATTCGGAAAGACTGGCTTATGCGGAAAAATGGTGCCTATTCGGAAAGACATGGCCGTTCGGAATATATGAGATATTCCGAGTAAGAGAGAATTAAAAGCCCTATTCGGAATATTCAAAATTCCGAATAAGGGAAATGAGAAATAGTCTATTCGGAATAAAACGTTCTGTTCAGAAAGATCTGGCAGCGAAGAACAGTAACAGCAGATACCAAAACGATTTTTCAATCTAAACACCAAAATACTCAAAAAGGTTTTGCCAAATTAAACACAAATCATTTAAATACCTTAAGTAACAAATCCCACCAATAAAAACACTAAATCAACAACTTTTTAAAATCAAACTTGAATCAAATAAGAACTTAAAAACTTGCAATAAAAATGGAGATGAACAAGATGAATGAAAAGATGGAATTGATAGATTAATGGAAGAGTAACAAGGGTAATGATTAAGGATTACAAGATTGAAAAAGAAAATGAAAAATCGCCAAACACCCTAATGGTGTTTGTGATGCTACGAACCTAAGAACTGGAAAAAGGAAAATGAAGCTAACTCCCTAAAATGTGAAGGGAGTGATCTATTTATAGTCCTAGTGGTTGGTTGGTGAGTGGGCTTTCTCCCTTTCTTCTTGTCTTCTCGTCTTTTCAGAAAAGTTGACGTTTTCGATTCTGATTCGGGATTTGTCGTCGATTAAATTCAACTCGTCTTTTAATTTCTTCGTTAATTAGACTTGAGTTTCTTCGACATATGTAAATCTTCCATCTTTGGTCCTTTTCTTCGATAAACCTTCAAATAGGCCCATTGACTTCAAATCTTTTGCATCTCTTGGACAATAGACTTCGTCTTTAGTCTTTTTCCTTGATAAAACCCGTGCAATCCCATGTTTTCTTTAATATTCATCCGGTTAGCTCTGAAAACACAATAAACACAAAAACCACGCATAATTCCCAACAAATGATATTAAATACGTGTTTTAGTCTTGTTTTAGCCAGAATTAAGTGGTAAAAGGATGGGTGTTTACACACCTATCAATAGTCTAAGAATCTTGTGTTATGGTACTTGATCACAACAGCTCAAGTCCCGCACCTCAATGTCCAGAAATGGCACCTACACAAAACAGTGTACGTCCCGTGCAAGAATGTCAACAAAGTACTCCTACAGCAGACTCGACGGATACGACACATATGAATGAGTTGGTTGACTTATATGATCCTATGTTTGATGAATATTACTATGGCAACAATCAAGTTGTGTCAAAGCCTTCCGCTGTCAATACTGCTGATGCACCTGAACAAAATCAACAAGACACAACTGCCTCTACTTCAGCAACTGTTGCTCAAGAGACAATTCCAGTGGATACTTAACAAACTCAAGAAACTGTCATACAACCAACATCACCAACCGTCAATGCTGAAGGAGGAAACAACAATCAAGCAGTCGATGCACAACCTGACGATGAAGAATTTATCAATCCGTTCGGTACACCGGTACATGAAGTCGGAGAGTCTTCTAGTCAACATGTTGATCCGTCCAACATGCATACATTCTACCAACCATATCCATCCACTCACCATTGGACACATGATCATCCATTGGAGCAAGTCATTGGAAATCCTTCACAACCGGTTCGAACACGCAGACAACTCGAAACCGATGGCGATGTGTGTATGTATGCACTCACCGTGAGTTCAACTGTACCTACAAACATCAAACACGCCATGACTGATCATGCGTGGATTGAATCAATGCAAGACGAAATTCATCAGTTTGAACGCCTAAATGTTTGGGAACTTGTTGACCGACCCTATGGAATGTCAATTTTAGATTTCAAATGGATCTGGAAAAACAAACTGGATGAAGAACAAACCATCATCAAAAACAAATCTCGTCTTGTGGTTAAGGGATACCATCAACAAGAAGGCATAGACTACGATGAATCATTCGCTCCAGTCGCTCGTTTGGAAGCAGTAAGGATATTCCTTGATTATGCTGCACATAAGGGCTTCACGGTTTTTCAGATGGACGTCAAAACAGCTTTTCTCAACGGCCATTTGAAGGAAGAAGTGTATGTGAATCAGCCGGAAGGATTCGTCGATCCTCATCATCCTGACAAAGTCTATCGTCTCAAGAAGGCTGTATATGGACTTAAACAAGCTCCAAGGGCATGGTACGAAGAACTTTCAAACTTCTTGGTGTCCAAAGGATTCTCCAAAGGTTCTATTGATCCTACTCTCTTTACTAATAAATATGGGGATGACATAATGCTGGTGCAAGTTTATGTTGATGACATTATTTTTGGTTCTACGAACCCAAAACTTTCAAAACGTTTTGAAAAATTAATGCACAACAGATTTGAAATGTCAATGATGGGGGAGCTAAAATTCTTTTTAGGCCTCCAGATTCATCAATCCCCACGTGGTATCTTCATTAACCAAGCTAAGTATGCTCAAGAGATACTTAAAAAGCATGGTATGACCTCATGTGCTCGCGTTGGTACACCATTGTCGACCACATCCCTAGACGCTGACTTGTACTCATATCCCGTAGATCAAACGCGATATCGCAGTATGAGCGGGTCACTTATGTACCTTACAGCCAGCAGGCCTGATATTCATCATGCCACATGCTATTGTGCACGATATCAAGCCAGACCTACTCAAAAGCACCTCAAAGAGGTTAAACGGATCTTTCGGTACCTTAAGAATACCATTCACATGGGACTCTGGTATCCGTGGGAAACCGGTTTTCATCTAACGGCTTTTTCAGATTCTGATCACGCAGGTTGTCTTGATAGTCGTAAAAGCACTTCTGGTAGTATACAATTTCTAGGGGAAGACAAGCTTGTCAGTTGGTCGTCAAAGAAGCAGGATTGCACTTCGCTCTCATCAGCTAAAGCAGAATATGTGGCTCTATCCGCGTGTTGTGCTCAAGTCCTCTGGATGAGAACTCAACTCACGGATTATGGCTTCCACTTTGATAAAATACCTATGTATTGTGACTCAAAGTCGGCCATAGCCATATCTTGCAATCCGGTTCAGCACTCCCGCACCAAGCACATCGATGTCAGATATCACTTCATCAAGGAACAAGTAGAACGCGGCATCGTGGAATTATACTTTGTCAGAACTGAGTACCAGCTGGCAGACTTGTTTACAAAAGCTCTATCGAAAGATAGGTTTGCGTATCTCGTTGGCCGTCTTGGTATGAAGTATATGACTCCAGAAGACTTGGAGGTTTTGGCAAATGAAGCTGCTTGATATTCTCTCATAATGACTTCTAGGCGCATCACAGCTTAGAACTCGGACCCCAACTAAGGAAAGTTTATCTCGGACGATAACTTATCCTTCTCAACGAGAAATTCATATTTCTCGGTCATGAGCTTCTCATAAAAACATTCAAAGTTTTTAAGTTCATGAAAAACGATTTCTAAGTAAATGTCAGCTTAGAACTCGAACTTCAACTTAAGGAAAGTTTATCACGGATGATAACTTATCCTTCACAACGGGAAATTTATTTTTCTCGGTCATGAGCTAGTCACAAAATAATCAAAGTTTTGAGCTCATGAAAAACGGACCCGAAAGGGGAGTGTACGTTTCAGTGCGCTTTCCCTAATCAATAGAAGAGAAGTATTCTATCCTGATTATTTTAAAACCGTTGAACACAATTTTCCAAGAATTTCTCAAAAGGTTTTTCTAAATATTTCAAAATTGTGTGTTCAACACTCCCTTCCTCATAAGTGGTTTTTATATCTCAAAATTGTCATATGTTATTTTGATCAATTTTTGAGGGGGAGCGTTTTAAAATCAAGCCTTTTAATGTTGTTGGGTACATCTCTAAAATTGTCATATTTTATGTATCCAACACATTTCGAAAATGATATGAAATTGTCAAATGTAATATATTATATCGGAAAAGGCATCTCAACTCCGTACCTCAACATATTTTGTGGTGTCGTTTTTCTAAAATTTTATCAAATTTTGTCTCAAGAAACACATATATTGTTGAGAGGGAGCGACCCGACTGAAAATGTTCCATGATTCATGCGTGCACACATGTTTCTCTCCCGTCGATTTTTCGGAAAATGTCATATTTTAATCAATTGGTATCTCTAATATTATATTTTTATATTAGAGATAGGGGGAGAAAATGTGATTAAAATGTAATATATCGCAACATGTGATCTTAAAGACTCAAGTGCAACTCTTTCCTTCACATGCCAAACTATTTCGTATATCGATGCATGTGTGTAGGGGGAGCTTTTCGAAAATGTAAAACTTTCAAGTGTTAAATGTTTTGATTTTTATCAAGCACTTTGAATGGTTTTCAATGGTTTTATGGTTACGATCTTTACCCAAAACAACCTACTATCCACGACGGAACGATGGAGTCAAAAGGTGGTTTAGGATAGGAAACTAAGTCCTATGATCCAACCAGAACCGGAGGGATCTACCCAAGGACATTCCATAGCTAGAAATAGTTGTCCTTAGGAAAGATGGAGTTGAATGAAGCTGAATGCGGACCAATTACTTAAGTTAGCACTAGAACAATCACAACAAGGTGCTAATGATGACGTATTGGTAAGCATTGAAGGAGTTGAATATTCTATGCAACTTAGGCAGAAACCGGGTCAATACATCTATTGAAGACAAGTCATCATGGACCCAGTGATGCAATGCACAACCCTTCCCAGCCATTCGAGTTTCTCTCAAAAGAAACTAGTCTCATTGTCACGGAGATCAACACGTATCTATTGACTTTCTCACTCCGAGTCAGTTAATATTGAAAAGGTGGCAGTCTGCTCCAGCCTCCGATTACCAAAATGCACTTATTGAGTCTAGAGCCAAACGAGATCTATCTATCATCTCATTAGGACACAATCGAGTCCTACGCATTATCCTTGTGATATTGCCAGAACATCTGAGTGATACGATTCACAATGAAGATGGAAATCCTGCTTGAGCTAGCATTAAACAAGCTCATGGTAGGTAACTTGTGCGATTCTACACGAATCAAACTTGTGAGAACTGGAAAGCAACTAAGTTTCGATTCTTAATTGATTCTAACTTGATTCTAGGTTTCTTCGCAAAATCCGTGTGATCTTGCCAGAACATTCAGAGTGACACTCTTTAGTGTTCACAGTGACGAATGGAAATCCTTCCAGTGTCAACATCAAACAGCACTGTGGTAGGTAACATGCAAGATTCTTATGAATCGAGCTTGTGGCAAACTGGAAAGCAACAATGGTGTGATTCTTATAGAATCAAACTTGTTCCAGGAATTCTGAATTGACGACTCTAATCAAACGGATAACCGTATCCTTTTTGATTCACTCTTTACGTTCGCAGTCTGCTTTGAGACGGTCGAGTAAAGAGAACTGGCTTCTACCACCGGGAAACCCTGTCAAGGAGGTTCTTAATTGAATCTACCTGATCACAGGTACGGTATTTAATACCGTTTAACGGTCTTCACCGACCGGAGGTAAAACGCTACCGAGTTAGGATGAAATGTTCAAAGCCATTTTATCCGTGTCTATATATGTTGCTACATATCAAGAAGGTGGCGTAGCTGTGATACCGATGTCGATTCAGAAGTCACAAGAGCACAAGATGGCGACAATCAAGATACCTAAGAATGTAAGAATGTAATAGGTCATCTTAGTCACAAGGAGTACAGATGAAGATCTCAAGCACTCAAAGTCAAATGACAAAGGCTCAAGATAAAGATCACGAAAGCATGAAGGAACAAAGCTGTTACAAACAAGATCAAGACCAAGATACAAGACCAAAGCAAGAAGATCTCCTCTACAAGAATGTATTCACTCAACCATCTTATGCTTTTTAAGCATTTTAAGATGACCGATACATTGGGGGAGATTGTTAGCCCTATATTTTATATAGCCGAACAAGAATGTAATAGGTCATCTTAGTCATTAAAAGGTCTTGTATTGTAATAGGTTAGTCGGGATAACCGGGCTTGGACTTTAAGCTAATATTGTCTAAGTTAGGGGCGTAAGCCCAAGACTAAGCCAAGCCCGGCCCAAGTCACAAACCCACGGCCCATGGAAAGCCCATTGGTTCGTGGGTATATAACCCTCTTCACATGTGAAAGAGGGTGTTGGTTCATTTCATTAGACACATAGTTTTAGTGTAAACCTTCCACTTCTCTCTCTATTCTCTCTCTCTACTTTTCTCCTCTTTCTCTCTCTAAGAATCTTGTGTTATGGATTAAATGGGAACAACAAAACTTCTTGTAGAAATCAGCCCTTGGACATCACCAAATCACCATCTTGGATGTTAGAATCACCTCCAATCTTCAAGGCTTCAAAGGGGCATCATCATGTGTATGAATAACACATGATTTTATGGTTAAAATAGATAAATGGGGTGTTTATGTGATGATATGGGACGAATTTTAGAGAGATAAAAGGGAGGATGAGAGTGGTTTGCATGTATGTGTTTTGGAGAAATGGTTTTGGCTTGAATGGTTTTGGTTATGTGTAGCTTACTTGTTAAGCTAGCATGGACAAGTGTGCAAGCTTCTTGGTGAAACTTTTTGACACCTAAGGGTGTTACGGAGATCTCTTGGCCGTCCCATATTAGTGGGGTGGGATAAACTTGTTTTTTCTCATCCCACTAATTTACGGGTATTCCTCGATTCTAGTTTCTTCGATTTGCGTGCCCTCGGGTCGTTTTACGAAAAACGTTTTTATAAATTATGAATCAACGGCACAAAATGAATCTAATAAAAATTGTCTCATAAAAACCAGAGTTCAAAAACGCAAATACGTAATCCTAAGGTTTCCGGTTTAGTCGTAAAGGACGT
Organism: Glebionis coronaria; assembly: GCA_025667525.1. Classification (NCBI taxonomy): domain Eukaryota; kingdom Viridiplantae; phylum Streptophyta; class Magnoliopsida; order Asterales; family Asteraceae; genus Glebionis; species Glebionis coronaria. Next base: position 445,673,788 of record CM046874.1, read on the forward strand.
TAAATTATTCACGTAAGTCCTAATCTCTTCTCGTAAATTTATGAGTTTATGAACTAACTCAAATTTAAAATCCCAAAATAATATTCACGGATAAATTTATTTCCTGAAGTGTCGGACTGTCACCGAAACGGTGTATGTTAACGTAAGCACGTAACGTAGAATCCTCCGGTTTATACGTAGTCGATGCTACTTCAAGATGTAAACCCAAATTTCTTCCTAAAAATAAGTGAGTTCATAATATAACATTAAAATAATGTTTTTAAATAACACTTGAGAATAAAATGTCAACCATAAATTGACGGTTGTCACAATCGATATCATATTTAATCTCGAAAATTCTTCTTTAATATCACAATCAACTAATATCAACATTTCTACAACTATCAGCCATTTTGTTGGGATCATAAATATCCACAACTTGGTATAGATCTAGAAAAGCTAGAATTCCTACGAGAATAGCTTCGATTGATTTGCTAGGGGAGTTAGGGTTTCTTGTGACAATCTACGTCGTATAAATACCTCGTATAAGTATTAAAATAATCATCAAACAATCATGTAATCAAATTACAACATATATATATAATCCAAGTTATATATATATATTAAAATAACACTTCTCAGTCTGGCCTTGTCGGTAACTCAGGAATTCTTCGGCACCGTTATAGTCAAAAGATTTTTAGACATTTTGAGAAAATGTTTATGGTTAAAAGATTTTGAAATGTTTTATTCAAAACCTTGGTTTTAAAATTATTTCATTCTCTATAACGAGAGCTCTGATACCAAACTGTAACACCCCTAAATATTCATACTTTAATTCAGCGGAAGAGTCGTTGGTGTTACGGGATAGCACATTACTCAAATCATAGACAACGCTTAAAAATCGCGTCGTTTAATAATAAAGCATTTTCCATTCATGAATATCAAATTTACATAGGTCCCAAGTCATAGTATTTCATACAATTTTAAAAAACATTTGAATGGAAATTGTTATTTAAGTGCGGGCCATAAATTCTTGTTGTCTTCCCGAGAATTACCTTCAAGTACCTGAGATAAAACATGTTAAAAGAAAAGGTCAGCGAAAAATGCCGAGTGAATTCATAGAGTTTAATGAAATCCATTAATATATCATCAGTATAAATTTTTTACCGAAAATCATTTGGTACAATTTCTTGTTGTACGCCATAAAATAAGCCAAAAACATTTCATACAAATCTTTGTTTTAAATCATACTATAGGCTTTTGCCTTCAAAACCATTATATGAACCAATGTCGTAGAATATCATACAATACGTCTTATAACGTTGTATATAGTTAAATAAAAACCGTTATATGAATATGGTTATGTAAAACCAAAACACGAACATAATATCAATAATAAGACCCCGTATTGCTAGTCAGGCAATATATTGTAATTCAATGCGTATAGCAGTATTTTCGTTATTAGATTATTATAAGTCGCATGACATTGCTACCTTACTATAACAAACAACGGGTAGCTAACCCGAAATTCATTTGCCCATCTAAAACAGCGTGTCGTCACAATAATCATGCTAATATAAGTCTTCTCATACATAAATTCGCTTACCAATCAATGTGGAACGACGGGGATCAACCATCAAAGCGCGAACTGGGGTGATCTTCCCCAAATAGTACTATTATATGCATAAGCGTCTACCAAATCCCGGTAGTTAACAATTCATGCTAATGGGACTTTTAGTGACATAACCTAACTAATAATAATCCATTTCATTTCATTCGTCGGGTCATATAATCATTCATCGGGTCATATAATCATTCGGGTCCAAATCAATAAGCAAACAATCGGGACAACTGGTGTCCTATTTTTATTAAAACTAACATGTTATCTCTCTCGCGGGTTTATAAAACATTTCATAAAACATTAAAATAGTGTGAGGCTATGAACTCACGTTGATTGGGTAAGGCGGGTTATCGGCGATTTGGATGTATGGTACGTGCTTCAATCACGGAAACCTAGACAAATAATACTCGTCTTAGACTCTTGTCCAATGACTTTATAAAAACAATGGCTATGTATATACGATGATATCATGAGTATGATGATGATCAAGTGTGATTTTATATCTTCATACACATTATAGTGTTTTGTGTTAGTCAAATTTTTGACTAGTTACACTAGTTTCAATTTGTTTACACATTGAGGCCCAATAAGCCCATTATAAGCTCAATTCATTATATTAGCCCATTTTAGACTTTTAATATCAGGCCTATACTCATATGTTGAGTCCAAGTGGGTTAAGCCCAAAGAGTAAGTCCATTAGTGTTTATCCAAACTAGTTGGGTCAATAGTCCAAATAAGGCTACTTTGGCCCGTTAATGCCCATATGTTATAAAGCTCGGGTTTTATCGGTTTTTACTTGTCAAATGTACTTATACATCAGTATATGAGTTATAAAAAGTATACATTAGACAGGTCCGACCGTCTAAGTTTTAATTGACGAAAACGTTAATCTTTCGGTTTTAGCCGAAAAGACGTAAAACTTATGTATATAGTTTTATAACTTATAAAACTTATTAAATTGTCATTTTTTTAAAATGTCCCATTTATTTATCAAAGTATATACTTATTTATATGTAATATATAAGTTAGTGGGTTTTAGGTATACATTTTATATTATTTTTACTTGAGTGCTCATTTTATAATATATACATTTATTTTACAAATCTGATTATGATTTTCACTTTCACCATTTTTACCATATCTTGAGTTATACAAGGAGATAAAAGCTCATTTTTGGGCAGCACAAACTAAATGATATGTGCTACAATTGTTGGGAATAAAATATAGCCAGTCCACTTGAGCGCTGACAAGAGGAAAACAAGCGTTGATAAGAAGAAAACAAACGCTGACAGATCAACCGTTGACAAGAAGAAGTCAAGCGTTGATAGGTTGAAGACAAGCACTGATAGAAAGATATGGTCTACACGTATTATGTTTCTAGTTTGTTTCTATTAAATATAAGTTCAACATTGTATTTTCTATAATTATCTTTACCTAGAATAGTTGATACGTAGTGTAAAACCCCAAAATTTGGGCTTTTGACACGTCACCGGCCTTATTATTATTATCGTTCATCATATAATGTTTTTACGGATCACTTTCATAATATATCAACACAAGACTTATTGCGTACAAAAATCATGATTTTGGTATATAAAAATAGGGAAGTATTTTAACTAAATATTATATACACACTTTTACCTAAGTGAATAATAGATTCATCACCTCAGTATATATTTTGAGATAAACTATAACTTTAATTAATTTAATTATTAAATACTTGGACTTATTTTTATATGTATATATTTACATATATTTTATAATGGAAATAAACACCTAACACTTTAAAAACAATGTATATTATTTTAACATTGTCATTTAATTACTTTCTTCAAGTAAAATATTATAATGATATATTCATTATATACTTTCACTAAATTACCTAAAGCTTCAACAAAATACCTATAACTCAACAAATGCACACTATACTAACAAGAATACACCATACTTTGCTAATTTAGGCCACATGCTTAAATATCTAAAACAATCTAGCAAAATCCTAGCCAAGATCTTGTGGAATCTCCATTTGATATTCTTGTCCCCTTTGACATCTAAACACACGACACACTTGCAAAAATTGGGGTGAAAATCAATTGCTATTTGTGGCATGTGTTGGAATGATTTGGCAAGTGTATCTCAACCAAATCTTGTGTATCTTTACAAGATACATGGTACAAGTACTAGGATCCCATTGGATCTCCTTCTTTCTTCTTAAGCCGTAGCCTACACCATCACCAACACAATATACTTGAAACTCAAACATCATTTCGTCTACCTCTCTCTCAACATACGACTAAAAACACCTCCACCATTAACAAACCTTCAAGCTCTTTCACTACTCCTAAAACATGCCTCATCCTACTTGAACGTTAATCATTAGTTCACTTTACAAGCATCTTGATCAATGAAGCAAGAAAGGATCCCTAAAACCTCCATTAAAGCCCACGGCTTGTTTTAGCTTCAAGGATCCTCCATTGTTGAAAGCTTGTCTCTTGTTCCTACTCATTCTCTTGTTCATCCCTAGATCTATCTAAACAAGTAAGTAACCTAAAACTTATCTTTTCAATATATATCATTCTCATACACATGAACATACACATGAATATTACTACAAAACTTGATGTTGAAACAAAAATATAAAACCCTAGATCTTATATAGGTCACAGCTTAATTTTTGTTGTAACTTAACATGATGTAAAATCTTAATAACCATGAAGAACATATCACTATGAACTTGTTAAACTTGTAGATCTATGAAAAACATACCCATATATATTTTGAACGTGGGTTTTAACCCCATAATTCATTAGGGGTTAAGCTTGTAATGTTTAGATGTGCCTAGAAATACTAGATCTATGATTATAGTGCCTTGAAATGTTAAGCTCACCATTTATGCCTTATAAGATTTAGTTTTTAGCTCACTATAATAAGTTGCCTAAATAAATCTTAATTATTACTAGATAATGTTTTTATAAAACTTTTAGTGTCAAAATATAACTTTATAAAGTTTCATGTTGAAAATATAGATCTATAAGTGTTTTGGACTAAAATAATAAATCTAAGAAGTTTTGGATTAAAATAATAGATCTACTAAATTTTGGATTAAAAATAACAAATATAATACTTTCGGGTTGGATTTATAATTTTATAAAGTATAGGGATCTAAATAAACAAGTGTAGAAACTTATTTTCCAAAAATATAAACTTTTGGACCACTTTTGTAAAATGTCGTGAGTAAAGGGTATGTTTTGAACATTATCCGAAACTTAATGGTGATAAAAAGGACTTAAATGGAATTAATATAGTGTTAGGGTAATTTGTGTAAACTTAAGAAAATCTAGGGATTCCATTTGTCAATTGCCGAAACATAATATAAACTCTAGGGACCAATTATGCCAAGTTGACAAACTTATTCAAGCCCTAAGTAACCCTAGGGACTATTTCTGCCATTTGCTGAAACCTATACAAGCCCTAGGGGGCATTTGTGTAACTTATTATGAACTTAAATATTAGCCGAATGTTGGAGGACTAAAACTGCCAATATGTGAAACTTTAATAAGCCCTAATTTAATCCGTATACTTTAGGGACCAATATTGTAATTACTTGAAAGATTTAGAAACCCTAGGGGTAATTATTTAAATAAAAGGACTAAAACGTAATTTATACAAAGTATAACGAACCCCAAAAATTCCTATATATTTATATCTGATATTTAAAACGTAAAACTTAAATATTCGTAACAATTGGCATTTTTCCCAAACTTATAATTTTGATAAATTATAAACACTACGTAATCGTGGAATTTAATTAAAATGTTATACGTTTTATAAACCTTATTTATATATTAAATATAAATTAGAAATGAATAACTTATAAAATAAATATATTAATTATATTTATTTTCCATTACCTTAAATATATATAAAACTACCTTTTATAAATATTTAAAGCGTTTTATAAACAACACAAGTACAAAATATTAATTAAATGGATTAATTAATTTAACCTTATTATTTATTTTATACTTAAAATAAATACTATTAGAACTTGTTCAACGATGAACCAAATATCGTAATAAAATGCTTAAAACCAGTATAAGCATGCACAGATTTATTCTGAAACTTTTATGCATTATGTTATGCATTTACTGAGACCTTATAATTAATTAGGTCGTTGATTGTATCGTGAGCATCCTTATCAGATTTATCTACTGACTTATTTATGTACTACTGAGGTGAGTTCATAGCCTCGCATTTCACAACTATTTATGTTTTTACTAACCCGCGAGGGGGAGACATGCTATAACTTGTTTTGACTATATGATTTGATATCTTATATTTAATAAACTGTTGATCGAGGAAACGCAAACTGAACTGTTACCTTTAATTACGATTGCCTATTGTAGATGAACAGCATGACCCGTGCATCCGAAACTGTTAGAATTATTGAATTACCTGAATGTTATAAATAGATCTATTTGGGATTGACCGTCCCCATCTGGGTGAGTCATGCTCACTGTGCCTTGGCCGGGACAACAGATGTTTCACATGTCAGCACTTATTATTATTTTTGGGTGCCTTCTTGTAGTAAGGCGAAGGGTCCTCCACTATCGAGGACTTCTCTGTCAAGTCTCAGTTTCGGGCAATATGGGAATGTAATTACTTTATAGTATTTGGCTTTGTGCGATACTATGTTTATAATGTTTGCGGTTCTAAACTCGACCTTTTATTATTTGGTACATTAATACATGGAACATACTGATATATCTGAATTTGATTTTTATCAAACCTTATGAAATACTATATGGGATATTGAGATCCTACACTTGATTTTTATATCAAACTTTGTGTAACACTATGTAGGACAAAGTACTGTCCTGGACTATGAATTTACAAAACTCTATGAATTCACCAACTTTATGTTGACTGTTTTAAGCATGTTTTTCTCAGGAAATTAAGCTGGATTATTTGAGCATGGACTGAGCATCACATAGGAGTATCATAATAATTGGGGGATCTGTTTTCACTGGGATATTTGTAACAACTGATGTTTAACACTTCAACTGATTGTACTAAAACCATATTTGTATCAATTGTATTTCAAATCATGTAATTATGATCAATGCTTTGTATGCCATTTGTTCTGTGATCCACTTACTGACACCCAATTACTATTCCGCTGCAAACCTGGTTTGGGGGTGTCACAGAATGGTATCAGAGCGAATGGTTATAGAGAATCAGATCAAAAATAAAATTGTTTTTCTATTTTATTAACTGAACTATAACCGGATTAAAATTTCAAAAACTTAGATTTCAAAAACTGGGTTTTTGACGGGACATACTTAGAGAGCATATAGCATAGAGAGCATGCATAAATATATGATTTAAATGCAATTCGTTATCCTATGCATTTATATTTATGGTAGTACTAGGTGCTAACCATTTACGTACTTTACGTATTACGACTATTTAATATCTTTATGAAGATATTAAAATATTAAAATACTTAACGTATTTAATGAAACTTATAAACATGTCATGTTAGTAGGGAGCTTTATACTAAATATGTTCCATCTCGATATTACGTTTTGACTGAGTGGTTGGGTTTACGATTTAAAGTGCCCTCGCTCCTTAAACGTTTATAGAATGGCTTTTGAAGTATGATGGCCCGAACAATACATTATAACCACAAACAACCAAATACATAACAAACCCTTGGAAATGTCTAAATGGATACCTAAATAAAATCTTTGGAAATCCTTGGAAGATTTAAATTTGATTTTATAAATCTTGGAAAAATCTAAAATAGATTTTGGAAAATCTTGGAAGAATCTATTTAAATTTTGGAAAAAAAAATCTAAATTAGATTTTTAATCGTGAGAAATCTTATTTAATCTTTGGAAATCTGTTTTTGATCTTCATCTTATTTGAGCTTTGGAAATCCTATTTTATCCTTGGAAATCTAACAAAAAGCATTTAGTACTTAACTAAATCTTTACAAATCTCATACTAAAGTTTACAGCTAATATTGCTAGCAAATATTGAGATTACTCTCTATCTCGTATTAAACCTTGTACAATTATTACCATTTGACAACAATACTTGATATTGTAATAATATCTAAATAAGTCATAAAATCTTATACTAGGATTTTCGAATCCTTCATGACTACTTGTGGTATCTATTTATGCTTATACGCTGATAGTTCCTTATACAACTATTATAATATATCATTATATTATATACAAGATCCCCGTTTGATACGTATTTTAACGCACGTGATTTGAACATCCACGAAACACAACTTAGTAATGACTCATACTCTCTCTTTTGGTATGTGATATTATTTAGATAAGTTTACATGTTAAAATAATGCGGTGGGACCCAAATCAAGGTATGACTCTATATTTAGATGACGTTTAAATATGGAACCTGAGTCTCTTGATCCTAAGTTAATTATGATTCCGTCTCTAGATGGAATGGGACGTCTAAAGGTGAAATCATAAGCCACCGGATTAGAAGTTTATTTATACATTCGTATTAAGGTGGAATGGGACGCCCGAAGACGAAAGTTATAAATAAACGGGCTGTAAAGTATCTTAATAATATCTATTTTCTTTGATATTATATTGGTTTTAAATGGTAAGCCTTGCCGGGAATATTTGAGTAGGTTGGGCTATGGAATCCTTATTGAAACGAATTAGGACGCTTTTTGTTTGAATAAAGAAATCATAGGTCACTGAACCATGAAGTTATAAATTTTTACTTTACGTGGATGAGGACGCTTATCAATGTAAATAGAAATTTATAAACAAGTGGGCTTAAATATATCCGACGTGACTCATTATTGATATTATTTTAATCCAGCTATGGAACGTATTCCCTTTTGATTCGTTGTTTTTCCAAACATATCTTATCATTATTACATCATCATCAAGAAACCTAAGGAAGACTCGCGTTCATTCCTCTTGGATCATAGCACTATGCTATTGATTCTCAACTAAATTTTGGTCCAACATAAAACTAATAAACTCAATTAAGCTTATTGAAGCTTAATAGACTTAAAATCTCTTGAAGAACTATTAAAACGTTAATGAACCTTATCTATGCATATCAAGGCCCGATAAGGCCCATGAAACACATTTAACAAAGCCAAGACTTAAAACGAGCTTGTACTATTTTTTCCAACCTTGTAAACCATCAGGGACTTGTTTGGCCATTGGCCAAACATATTAAAAAGCCCTAGGATAATAAGACAAAACTCTAAGGAATAAACATGGATTTCAATGAACTTAAAAGAAGCCCTAGATGATTTAACACGAATTAAAAACCCTAGGGGTTGAATTTGCCACTTTTGAAACTCAATTTGAGCCCTAAGATATTTTCTTTGAAAACTATTTGTGCCTTAAGGGCCACATTACAAAAATAGAAGAACCAAATGTGCAAATTGTTAAAACATAAAAGACAAGTTACCCGGTGCATTATAATGTACTCACAAAAAGCATACGATCAATAACCACATTCTAAATATCACCTAGGAGTCTAAACTTGAGCCCACAAGATTACGCGTTCAAGAAAAAGTGTCCGCACTTGTTCCCTAGAAGAGTAACTTCATCTTAAGCTTTGAGGACAAAGCTAAAATAACGGGTAGGTGCTGTAAAACCCCAAAATTTGGGCTTTTGACACGTCACCGGCCTTATTATTATTATCGTTCATCATATAATATTTTTACGGATCACTTTCATAATATATCAACACAAGACTTATTGCGTACAAAAATCATGATTTTGGTATATAAAAATAGGGAAGTATTTTAACTAAATATTATATACACACTTTTACCTAAGTGAATAATAGATTCATCACCTCAGTATATATTTTGAGATAAACTGTAACTTTAATTAATTTAATTATTAAATACTTGGACTTATTTTTATATGTATATATTTACATATATTTTATAATGGAAATAAACACCTAACACTTTAAAAACAATGTATATTATTTTAACATTGTCATTTAATTACTTTCTTCAAGTAAAATATTATAATGATATATTCATTATATACTTTCACTAAATTACCTAAAGCTTCAACAAAATACCTATAACTCAACAAATGCACACTATACTAACAAGAATACACCATACTTTGCTAATTTAGGCCACATGCTTAAATATCTAAAACAATCTAGCAAAATCCTAGCCAAGATCTTGTGGAATCTCCATTTGATCCTCTTGTCCCCTTTGACATCTAAACACACGGCACACTTGCAAAAATTGGGGTGAAAATCAATTGCTATTTGTGGCATGTGTTGGAATGATTTGGCAAGTGTATCTCAACCAAATCTTGTGTATCTTTACAAGATACATGGTACAAGTACTAGGATCCCATTGGATCTCCTTCTTTCTTCTTAAGCCGTAGCCTACACCATCACCAACACAATATACTTGAAACTCAAACATCATTTCATCTACCTCTCTCTCAATATACGGCTAAAAACACCTCCACCATTAACAAACCTTCAAGCTCTTTTACTACTCCTAAAACATGCCTCATCCTACTTGAACGTTAATCATTAGTTCACTTTACAAGCATCTTGATCATTGAAGCAAGAAAGGAGCCCTAAAACCTCCATTGAAGCCCACGGCTTGTTTTAGCTTCAAGGATCCTCCATTGTTGAAAGCTTGTCTCTTGTTCCTACTCATTCTCTTGTTCATCCTTAGATCTATCTAAACAAGTAAGTAACCTAAAACTTATCTTTTCAATATATATCATTCTCATACACATGAACATACACATGAATATTACTACAAAACTTGATGTTGAAACAAAAATATAAAACCTTAGATCTTATATAGGTCACAGCTTAATTTTTGTTGTAACTTAAAATGATGTAAAATCTTAATAACCATGAAGAACATATCACTATGAACTTGTTAAACTTGTAGATCTATGAAAAACATACCCATATATATTTTGAACGTGGGTTTTAACCCCATAATTCATTAGGGGTTAAGCTTGTAATGTTTAGATGTGCCTAGAAATACTAGATCTATGATTATAGTGCCTTGAAATGTTAAGCTCACCATTTATGCCTTATAAGATTTAGTTTTTAGCTCACTATAATAAGTTGCCTAAATAAATCTTAATTATTACTAGATAATGTTTTTATAAAACTTTTAGTGTCAAAATATAACTTTATAAAGTTTCATGTTGAAAATATAGATCTATAAGTGTTTTGGACTAAAATAATAAATCTAAGAAGTTTTGGATTAAAATAATAGATCTACTAAATTTTGGATTAAAAATAACAAATATAATACTTTCGGGTTGGATTTATAATTATATAAAGTATAGGGATCTAAATAAACAAGTGCAGAAACTTATTTTCCAAAAATATAAACTTTTGGACCACTTTTGTAAAATGCCGTGAGTAAAGGGTATGTTTTGAACATTATCCGAAACTTAATGGTGATAAAAAGGACTTAAATGGAATTAATATAGTGTTAGGGTAATTTGTGTAAACTTAAGAAAATCTAGGGATTCCATTTGTCAATTGCCGAAACATAATATAAACTCTAGGGACCAATTATGCCAAGTTGACAAACTTATTCAAGCCCTAAGTAACCCTAGGGACTATTTCTGCCATTTGCCGAAACCTATACAAGCCCTAGGGGGCATTTGTGTAACTTATTATGAACTTATATATTAGCCGAATGTTGGAGGACTAAAACTGCCAATATGTGAAACTTTAATAAGCCCTAATTTAATCCGTATACTTTAGGGACCAATATTGTAATTACTTGAAAGATTTAGAAACCCTAGAGGTAATTATTTAAATAAAAGGACTAAAACGTAATTTATACAAAGTATAACGAACCCCAAAAATTCCTATATATTTATATCCGATATTTAAAACGTAAAACTTAAATATTCGTAACAATTGGCATTTTTCCCAAACTTATAATTTTGATAAATTATAAACACTACGTAATCGTGGAATTTAATTAAAATGTTATACGTTTTATAAACCTTATTTATATATTAAATATAAATTAGAAATGAATAACTTATAAAATAAATATATTAATTATATTTATTTTCCATTACTTTAAATATATATAAAACTACCTTTTATAAATATTTACAGCGTTTTATAAACAACACAAGTACAAAATATTAATTAAATGGATTAATTAATTTAACCTTATTATTTATTTTATACTTAAAATAAATACTATTAGAACTTGTTCAACGATGAACCAAATATCGTAATAAAATGCTTAAAACCAGTATAAGCATGCACAGATTTATTCTGAAACTTTTATGTATTATGTTATGCATTTACTGAGACCTTATAATTAATTAGGTCGTTGATTGTATCGTGAGCATCCTTATTAGATTTATCTACTGACTTATTGCTGTACTACTGAGGTGAGTTCATAGCCTCGCATTTCACAACTATTTATGTTTTTACTAACCCGCGAGGGGGAGACATGCTATAACTTGTTTTGACTATATGATTTGATATCTTATATTTAATAAACTATTGATCGAGGAAACGCAAACTAACTGTTACCTTTAATTACGATTGCCTATTGTAGATGAACAGCATGACCCGTGCATCCGAAACTGTTAGAATTATTGAATTACCTGAATGTTATAAATAGATCTATTTGGGATTGACCGTCCCCATCTGGGTGAGTCATGCTCACTGTGCCTCGGCCGGGACAACAGATGTTTCACATGTCAGCACTTATTATTATTTTTGGGTGCCTTCTTGTAGTAAGGCGAAGGGTCCTCCACTATCGAGGACTTCTCTGTCAAGTCTCAGTTTCGGGCAATATGGGAATGTAATTACTTTATAGTATTTGGCTTTGTGCGATACTATGTTTATAATGTTTGCGGTTCTAAACTCGACCTTTTATTATTTGGTACATTAATACATGGAACATACTGATATATCTGAATTTGATTTTTATCAAACCTTATGAAATACTATATGGGATATTGAGATCCTACACTAGATTTTTATATCAAACTTTGTGTAACACTATGTAGGACAAAGTACTGTCCTGGACTATGAATTTACAAAACTCTATGAATTCACCAACTTTATGTTGATTGTTTTAAGCATGTTTTTCTCAGGAAATTAAGCTGGATTATTTGAGCATGGACTGAGCATCACATAGGAGCATCATAATAATTGGGGGATCTGTTTTCACTGGGATATTTGTAACAACTGATGTTTAACACTTCAACTGATTGTACTAAAACCATATTTGTATCAATTGTATTTCAAATCATGTAATTATGATCAATGCTTTGTATGCCATTTGTTCTGTGATCCACTTACTGACACCCAATTACTATTCCGCTGCAAACCTGATTTGGGGGTGTCACACGGTGACTCTTGTACAAGGCTTCTTATGTCTATAAAAGAAGACCTTTAGGTTATGTTTCATAATAAGTTTTCATACGTTAAACACTTTCATTGTAAGCAAGTTCGTTATTATCAATCAAGTGAAAGTTTGTTTTACATCTTTGTGTGTTCTTGTTTAAGTGTTAATTCCGCATAACACTTAAGATTACTTTATACATAAACAAAGTTTCTCTACGTGTATAACTTGATCTAATCTCGTATACACAAGCTTAATCGATCTAAGTTTGGGATCAACAAGTGGTATCAGAGCTTGTTGAGAAACTTTTGATCTTAAAGAACACAAGAACCCTAAAATCACCAAAACCCTAATTTTCACAAAACCCTAAAAGCATCATTGATAGTTGAGTTTTACTACTCTTTAGGAAAAGAGAGCAAAAGTGGCAAGTATTAACGAGTAGTTTAGGAAAACCACAAGTTATGACCCTAAGTGGGGATCGTTCTCAAAGAGGCTATTGTGTTATGTGTGTAATGACTTGGATTAGATTTGTGATTATATTGTTGAAAAAGAAAGAAAAATAGAAAGGGGATTAGAAGAGAAAGACGGTTACGAAGACGGATTAAACTAAGTCGAAAAAGGTATACACGTAAAATCGTAAAAAGAAACAAAAGTAAAATTTTACCCTAAAAATTACCAAAAACCCACAATAATATTCTAAGAGTTTACAAAAAATCCAAACTTGCCAAAACCTTTTAATTAATTAGATAATGACTTTTTAATGCTAATTAAAGCCCTAAAAATCACAATTAATTATTAAAAAGTTCCAAACAAGATTTTAAAGTTTGTAAACCTCAAAAATATCCTAATTAAGCTAAAAAGTATTTTTCAAAATTTTAAAATCACTAAAAACTATTTTTAAACAATTAAAAACTACTAAAATCAATAAAAACTTAAATTAATTCTAGAAAATAATTAAAAGACCCTAAAAATATTTGGAAAGTTGCAAAAATCCTAATTAAGTGTTTAGAACCTAGGAAAAATATAAAAACTTAGAAAATCAGACTTTTAATTTTTAACAATAAAATAATATTAAAATATTATTAAAAATCCAAAAATCATAAAAAATTCTAAAAACTTGCAAACTAGCTTAATTTAACCTAAATAACTCAGAAATGAAAGTAAAATTACCTAAATACCCTTAATGGGCCTAGAAAATGGGCTAACCCCAAAACAGTACCTTATTGGGCCAAATTTGGGCCCAATAACAAAAAGTGTTCAAAATAAGCCCAAAAAGCCCTGGTTGACTCAAAATTTGATTTTAAACAACTTTTTCCAAAGGCCCAAAAGCTGAAAGTGTGAAATAAGCTAGCTTATACCAAACAGCTTATTCTTAATGGGCATTTTGGCCCATTAAGCTATAAGCCAATGCCATAAGCTAAAATTTGACACACAAGCTTCTTTTGACCTAAATAAGACTTCTGCAAAAAGAAATTTGACATAAGCCCAAGGAATAAGCCTGAAAATGCAATAAGCAATCTACAGAAAACGACAAAATAGTCGTTTTTGAGTTCTAGGCCACCCCAAGTGCTGATTCAAGTTCCTATAACTTTTAAATGACTTAATTAAGCAAAATCAACAAAGAGTTTTCAAATAAGCTGACTCATAAGCTGGAAAAAGCAAATAAGCACTTATGTAAAAGTCAAATAAGTTGGTTTTCTAGTAAAAAGTCAAAGTCAAAGTCTGATAAGCTCCAGTCTATTCAAATGGGTCAAATAATGAAGACCTATCACAAAAAATAAGTTGTTGCAAGTCTGGATAAGCTAGAATAGCTTATTGATAAGCTGAGTTCAAAATTACACTAGCAGGGGCTAGTTTTGGGTGTTGAGCAGTGGAAACTTTTTCCACTGCTTGACTTGTTTGACTTTTTGTCTTTAGTGACTTTTTTGGAGATTCAGATTACACAAAGGCACCCAAATGATCTTTGGATCAAAAGGAGTCAATAACAATCAAAATATCTCAATCACAAACACCCAATTGATACAGTTTAATCAATAAATCACCAAATATGATACAGACATGAACACTTAAGCAGTTAAGCACTTATGAGCAGTTTTAGCACAAATCAGCCAACCAAATTCAACCAAATGCATACACAAGCTATATTAATCTCAAATAAGCAAGTCTAAACAGGTTTCAGGCAATGGTTCAAAGAATTAAGCAAGATTCAAACCAATGAATGTTACTGATGAACACTAACACTAGCAGTTTTACACTTTGCTGATGTATTTGATAAATAAGCCAGATTCAACACCTCAAATCTTTCAAACAGGTTACAATAACTTTGTTTAAACCACTTTTAACCCTAAGCATGCATACACACTAAGTGTTCCCAAAATCCTAGGTCAAAACAGGCAGTAACAAAGATTATATAGCAGATTGTTTGATGCAAGGCTTCAAACCTAAAAACTTGCAGTAAAACACTCTCAACCAAGCATATATCAGATATAGAACACAAACTCAAACTTTCCACAACACAATAACAAGTTACAAGAACAAACAGATAGACCCAAACACCCCTTAATCTTTTCAAAATCAAATTTTTCAAAGGCAAAGTGAGATTTAAGGCCACCCAAGCATCAATTAACACAATAACAAGTAAGATTAACAAATTCAAGCAGATTTAAGCCACAAAATTCACAAGAACACAAGCCACATACAAATACCACCAAAAATCAAGATTTTAAGCAGATTTTAGGATTGAGTATGCAAACCTCATGGATGTACATCCACACCCACGAATTTTGAGCTTATGTGCTAGCAAGAACAAGCACAAGCTTCCACAACAAAGCCTGCTAAGAATCAACAAGGTTAGAAGCACAAGTATAAATTCAGAAACTTGAAAAATCTTGATTAATGCAACCTTGTTACCCCACACTTGATTATCCCTAAGTTATAAGCCTCACCACACCTTAATCAACACAATTAGGATGCTATGATCAGCCCTATAACCCAAGAATTCCAAGGTTGAAACAAGAACTTAGCAAAATATCAAGAAAATGAAGAACATGTGCAAACTTTTGCACACTCCTCTTTTGAAAACAGGTTTTTAACTTCAAAATCAGTAAACTAAGAACATAAACAAGAAAGAATAAGATGGCACTTGGTCTTTCTTCAAAACACTTAACTCAAATTTCATAAACTGAAAAGGGATTTACAAGTGCTTGAACAAAGGAAAAACGAAAAGCAAGCGTCTAAGTGAGACCCTATGGCTTTATATATAGCCTTACATGTGAACTAAGAACAGCTGAAAACTCTAAACCCTAATGCTTGAAGTCCCAAAATTGCCCTTGTAGATTTTGAAAACCTTGGAGTCTTGTGAATAATTCTTGGTTGTTTGTGGTGATAGCTGGCAAGCAAATGTGATCAAAGGGCTTGTATTATGCTTAGAAAGTAAGCACAATTGTGGGACGTTGGATTGTTGGCCCTACTGTTTGTCTTCTTCCACACTTTGTAGCAGGGGAGGTCCCATGTGGACACGTGAGTGATGTGGCAAGTAATATTAAGGTTGGGATGTGATTAGGGAATCATTAATCACTAATCTGGAGAAGATGGGGTTTTAATTGTAACACAATTAGGAAAACCCAATTATGTTCTTGAGATAAATAGTGCTACGTTTAATCTAGATTAGGGGTGATTAATTTTTAAAAATGTGTTAAGGCGCCAAGGTTTGGTTAATAAATTAATCAGGATGAGTGGGATGTGATGTGGCACCAGGGTGAGTTTTGATTAGAGGAGGGGAGTAAGTGGGGCACGTGGCAGCCTAGGAGTGGTCTAGGTTACAATGTTGTCTGGCCAAGTTTCACCCCATCTTTCTAAACCCTTTCACTTGCATTAAAACTGGCCAAAACTCCTTTTCCTTTGTTAATGAAGTTTTCAACTTCATACTTTTGCCCCAAAAAGTTTTGTTAAGTGAATTCAGGGGTATTTCTTGCCATTTTTGAATTCTTCGAGGGCTGATTTGGCATTTTGATGATGGATAATGGTCTTGACTTGTATGTTGAGCATTTTGGAGGACTGAAATTGCCAAGTCTTGTTTGATGAGGGACCATTCTTGCCAATTGTTGAAAGTCAAGGGTCCTTTTTGTAATTTTGGGATTTTCAAAGGACCAAACTTGTACTTTCTTGTACTTTGAAGGACTTCATGATGTATTTGACTTTGTGGAGGATAATGTTTGACAATTTAGCTTTGTTGAGGGGCTAAACTTGCCAATTCTTCAAAGTGGAGGGCCCTTTTTGTAATTTTGACAAACTTTAGGGACCAATCTTGTAATTATGAAGATACAAGGGTATAAAGTATCAATTCTTCCATATTGGAGGACCCTTCTTCATAATTCTTCAAATCTTCAAGGGTTGATCTTGGGAAAGTCTTCATTAGGGCTTGGTTCATTGTGCGGCTTCGTTTCCCGTGTTCGTTTTTGAATGATTCTTGTGATCTTTTGTCATTTTCTCAATATCCGTACCTAAAATACACAAGCAACAAACACAAGCATATATATGGGTATTTTGATGATATTTAATGCATTTTAAGCCCTATTTGGAAGATGAGACTATGTATAAAGGAAGTCTCATCACTCCCCCATACTAAACCATTACCGTGCCCTCACGCAATGCTAGAATTAAGTATCATAGCACTTCCAAAATTCATTTTTATTCACTTTATTGAACGATAAACTAGCTACACTACTACTATTACTACTTCTACTTGCGTTTTAGACATAATGTATGATTTTCATTGCAAAATGGGACGTTTAGGTTCATAGAATAAGAACACATGAATGCTTCGTTAGAAATAATTTCATCGTCCTCGATTTTCACCCCAATTCCATGCCAAGCGTGCAACGAGATCATTGTCATTATAAGTTAGTAATGCTAACACTACTCATATGCCCTAATCACGTACTTATCCTCCCATTATTCCTAAGTTGTATCTCTTATATTTTATATTGTCTTGAATGTTTCACGAGGATACATTGTTTGACTTATGCGATAATAGAGATTCAGGTCTAAAAATAGAGTCCTAACGGTGTAACCAAGACCATCAAATAAATAACCCCTTCCAATAGACAACGATGTCAACAAATTAAGTTGACAAGAAGAATCGATAAACACGGTTTTATAACGGTTTTGAACATGAGACTTATTACCAAGACTTTTATACGCCCCCTAACGGAAGGGCCTTATTATCTTTGGTTTACCTCCATCTTTTATTCAACATCGCCATGAAGCTTTTATTATGACTTCGGTCTTGCCTTGCCTTTTATTATCCACCTCATCGGTAGTTTAGCCAAAGACGTATATCCTCACGCTAAGGCGAATTTTGGATCTTTAAAGCTTCGAAGATTAAGGCTTGATTCAATTTCAATTTTGCATAGATTTTTCGGCCTTGTGGGGCTTCAAATTGTTTGCTTGATTTAGGTGAGCACTTGAAATCTTATTATTGGGTGAAGCTTTTGATTATTCGGGTGCCAATACTTCAAAACCGTGACGCTGGCGATACCTTAATGTCTTCCCAATTTAATTACACGGAAGCTATTAGAAAAGACTAGAAACCCAACAATCCCAACTAAACCGCTAAGTCAATATTTATTAAGCAAAAAATATTTACATGCGAAGGGAGAATAAGCAAACAACGAGAACACATGAGTTTTTGAAAGAATACGAGTACTCTACGTTTAGCATAGTAACTTATAATTAACCCTATCATTTCTCGTCCTCATTTAAGAGACTTAGCCTAATGTGAAGTTAAGGAATCAAATCTAAGTGCTCAACACGCACGGTCGAGTCAAAAATTACTCTTATTCTCGCCATCGGAAAATCTACATTCGTGTCTTCAAACACTTATAAAACATGAGAAAATTTTTAAAATTTGGCCATTTTTAGCCTTATTTTGCAACAAAACGATAAACAAAAAGATAAACTTTGGAAAGCGTGAAGGTTTGGCAAGGAAAGTATCTATTCACCCCCCCCCCCCCCCCCCATACAAAAGTTAAACATTGTCCTCAATGTTTCGAGTCTAAGGGTGCAAACACCCCCATACTAGAGACGTAGTAGAATGCCTAATCTAGCATGGAAAGGGTGCAAGCAATAAATTAATAGCCGTTTATGAGGTGTGCTAATAACCTAAGGTTAGAACATCAAAAGGATATATAATGGATATTGAGAAAGTCTTCAAAGCAAACGATCGAGTGCTCCCATAAAACGAACACGAGAGGCTCCAATCGTGAAGATCATGATCATCTAAAGTCCACAATTCACAAACAACCACGGAACAAAGGTTGGAAGGGCACAAATCCCCACACGTTAACTACATTAGAAAACGATAATATGTACATAGGATAAGCATGGGACTCCCCCACGAGGCTCCTCGTTTTTGATTACCGAGTCATGAGCTCGACTCGATCCCCTCAATACTAATTATCATTGGGGAAAGTTACTTGGTCGAGGTAGTTCAAGGATGGAACTTCCCCGCCAAAGTAGTGCTTCAACCTATGTCCATTCACCTTGAAGTTAGGACCATCATCTTGAGCTAGCTCGATGGTCCCATACGGAAACACTTGAGTCACGGTGAATGGACCGGACCAACGGGATTTCAACTTACCGGAAAAAATTTCAAGCGAGAATTAAAAAGCAAAACTTGATCCCCAATGTTAAAAACCCGGTTTTTAATTTTAGAATCATGTAACTTTTTAGTTTTTTCTTTGTAAATCAATGAATTTTCATAAGCAATATCCCTTAATTCATCCAATTCATTTAATTGCATTTTCCGGTGTTTTCCCGCAGTCTCCATATCATCATTACAATGCTTTAGGGCCCAATAAGCCTTGTGTTCTAACTCGATAGGCAAATGACAATTCTTTCCATACACAAGCTTATAGGGAGTGCACCCAATGGGCGTCTTATGAGCGGTCCTAAAGGCCCATAAAGCATCGTCCAACTTATCCGACCAAGATTGTCGGTTTTCCCCAACGGATCTCTCCAAGATCCTCTTCAAAGCTCGGTTTGAAACCTCGACTTGCCCACTCGTTTGTGGGTGATAAGCCGTAGAAAGCCGATGTGTAACCCCATATTTCCTTAGGACCCTTTCGAATTGGTCGTTACAAAAATGGGTTCCACGGTCGCTTATGATCGCACGAGGGGTTCCAAACCGAGAAAACAAGCTTTTCAAGAACTTAACTACCACACGAGCATCATTGGTGGGCAAAGCCTTAGCTTCCACCCACTTAGATAGGTAGTCAACCGCAACGAGAATGTACTTATTACCACGAGATGATGGGAACGGTCCCATAAAGTCTATACCCCAAACGTCAAAGATCTCACACACTTGGATGATATTTTGTGGCATTTCATCTTTTTGTGAGGCTTTTCCTTTTCGTTGGCATGAATCACATGACTTCACAAGATCTTGTGCATCTCGGTAAATAGTAGGCCAAAAGAAGCCGGCATCAAACACCTTTTTAGCCGTGAGATTAGCACCGTGGTGACCACCCGTGGGTCCCTCATGGCAAGCTCTAAGGATGTTAGAAGCTTCGGTGCCAAATACACAACGTCGGATGATTTGATCCGCACAAGTTCGAAACAAGTAAGGGTCGTTCCAAAAGTAGAACTTGACGTCATGCAAGAATTTTCGTTTTTCTTGAGTCGTCATACCCTTGATGATGAAGTTACCCGCATGGTAATTTGCAAAATCTGCAAACCATGGGGTGGAAGAATCAAGCTTAGAATTCACTACACCAAGTGTCTTGAGCGGAAATGTTTCGGTGATTTCCTTGGGCTCGTAAACACTTTGGTGAGGATCTTCCAAACGAGAAAGATGGTCGGCCGCTAGATTCTCGGCTCCTTTTTTGTCAACGATGGTGTGATCAAATTCTTGAAGGAGTATAATCCAACGAAGTAATCTAGGCTTAGCATCTTGCTTTGCCATGAGATACTTGATAGCCGAATGGTCCGTATACACTATGCATTTAGTTAAGACGAGATAAGATCGGAACTTCTCAAATGCATATACCACGGCAAGGAACTCCTTTTCCGTTGTAGTGTATTTTAGTTGAGCCTCGGTCATCGTCTTGCTAGCATAGTGAATAGGCAAGAAGTGCTTTTCATGACGTTGCCCCAAAACGGCCCCAATAGCGTAATCACTAGCATCACACATGAGCTCAAAGGGGAGGTTCCAATTGGGAGCAACAAGAATAGGAGCTTCGGTAAGTTTCCTCTTAAGGATTTCAAAGGCTCGTACACAATCTTCGTCAAAGACAAAACGTGCCTCTTTCTCAAGAAGATGTGTAATGGGTCAAGAAATCTTTGAACAATCCTTGATGAATCGACGATAAAAGCCCGCGTGGCCTAGGAAACTCCTAACTCCCTTAACGGTTTTGGGATGAGGTAATTTGGCGATGACGTCTACCTTAGCTTGATCTACCTCAATCCCCGCTTTCGAGACCTTGTGCCCTAAGACGATTCAACTCTTAACCATAAAATGACACTTTTCCCAATTGAGCACAAGGTTGGTTTCCTCACAACGTTTCAACATTCTCTCAAGGTTTGACAAACACGAAGTGAACGAATTACCAAACACGGAAAAGTCATCCATGAAGACTTCCATCGTTTTCTCGATCATGTCATGAAAAATAGCCATCATGCACCTTTGAAAGGTTCCAGGTGCATTGCAAAGTCCAAATGGCATTCTACGATAGGCAAACGTTCCATATGGACACGTAAACGTAGTTTTTTCTTGATCACGGGGATCGATGGGAATTTGGAAGTAACCGGAAAAACCATCTTAAAAGCAATAGAAATCGTTTCCCGCAAGACGCTCCAACATTTGGTCCATGAAGGGCAAGGGAAAATGGTCTTTTCGAGTGGCTTCATTCAACTTACGATAGTCAATGCACACTCTCCATCTGGTCATGAGTCTAGTGGGAATCAACTCGTTGGCATCGTTTGGCACAACGGTCATCCCTCCCTTTTTAGGGACACAATGAATAGGACTCACCCAAGGGCTATCGGAAATAGGGTAAATCATTCCCGTGTCAAGGAGTTTAAGGACCTCCTTTTTTCTGACGTCGTGAATTTTAGGGTTCACCCTTCTTTGACTTTGGATTGCGGGCTTGTAGTCCTCCTGTATTAATATTTTGTGAGTGCAAAACTTGGGATCGATTCCCTTAATGTCGGATAACTTCCACGCAATTGCCCTCTTATGGTCCTTTAGAACATCGACAAGTGCGGTTTTTTCATCATTCAAAAGTTCCTTCACAATAATAACCGGCAACTTGTCGTCCCCCTCCAAATAAACATATTCGAGATGAGGAGGTAAATCTTTCAACTCAAGGATAGGTGGTTCCTCAAGTGAAGATTTGGGCTCGATACTCATAACCTCCTCGGGTGGAGGAAATGGGAAATCGTTAAGAAAATCCTTGATAATCGAGAAGTCCTCATCGTTGTCGAGGTCTTCGTTACATGTACGTAGAACATCGAATTCTTCCAACGTAAAACCACCACCTTCAAATGGAGTGAAGGTTGGTGTCGAATTATCAAGAATTGGATCTAACATAGTGGGATTGCCACTAGTTTCTTAATCACCAAAACCTAGAACTTCTTGTGAAAATTCCTCGCAAACCACGTCAATCATATCAACGAGGTTTATGGTTGCAACAGAATAAATATGAGACATTTGAGAGTTTTGAGTTGCGTTTATAACAAGTTCCTCGTCGTTGAAACGTAAGGTGATCTTTCTAGCATGAACATCGATCAAAGCCATAGACGTATCTAAAAACGAACGACCTAAAATGAGAGGAACTTGAGGATCCGTGGGGATATCAGCAACGATAAAGTCTACGGGATAGTAGAACTTCCCCACTTTCACAAAAACGTCTTCCGCCAAACCACATGCGGGAATCGTGGAATGGTCGGCCAACTCGATAGACATTAGTGAAGGAGTAAGATTAGGAAGATTGAGTGACTTAAAGATTGCAAGTGGCATCAAGTTAATGCTAGCACCAAGATCGGCCAAGGCGAAGCATTCCTCCATATCTTGGATTGCACAAGTGATCAAAAATTTACCGGAATCACCGACTTTTTGAGGTATGCGCTTAAGATAAACCGACGAACAACTAGACAATTGGTGCAATTTCTCCTTGTTGTTCAACATACTCTTAAAGTTAGCGGCAAATCGAGGCATCATGACCAAAGCATCGGCGAAAATCACATTAAAGTGCAAATCACGAAACATTTTCATAAAAAGCTCAAATTGATAATTGTCGCGCTCTTGACGTTTCTCCTTCCTAAGTCTCGATGGATAGGGAAAAGGTGGTGTAGGTTGAGGCATAGTAGGCATAGCCTTTGGAATCTCGGGTTTCAATTATGGTAATGGGTCAACCGTAGTTGTGGCATGAGCGGTACTTCGTGGGATTGGGACATGCTACTTTTGGACCACCACCTCGGGTTCTTCCTCAATTGCTTCCTCCGTAGGAGCAATTGGTTGAGGAGTCGGTTCCTTAAGTGTCTTACCACTACGTGTGGTAATCACTTTCATTTCACCCTTAGGGTTGGATATGGTGTTGCTCGGAAGACTACTCGAAGACGGTTTACACATTATTGCCTCAAACATAGATGAGATTTTATCTTCTAACACGGATTGCCTCTTCTCGGCCTTAATCATCTCTTGTTTAATCTCGTGTTGCCCTTGTTCCATTTTTTGTTGGTTTTGTTGCAACCTAGTGACATTTCCTTCCATCTTGTTGGTGTGGATTTTAAGTTCATTAGCTAACTCATTTTTCAACTCTTTCTTCAAGTCGTTCTTAAACTCGGATCTTAGGCTAATGATTTCTCTTTGAATATTGTCCAACCTTGCATCATTCCCACTAGCGTATTCAACAAACTCACTTGGAAGATCTTTCAATGTTTGCAAACCCTTGTTGTTGTTTTGAAAATCATTTTGATTTTTGTTTGAAACTTGATTATTAGCCCCTTGATTCCCATAGTTTCCCTTGTTGTAATTGTTTTTGAAACCAACTTGATTGTTGCGATAGTTGTTGTTAGCATTTTGATTTGAACCAAAACCCGGTGGAGTCAATTGATTAGAGCGGGAAACTTGACCGTTTTGGTTGTAATTTCCTGTGGCCGCGAAGGCACTCGAAGTGTTACCACCGTTGGCAATGCACTCGGAGAAATCATGACCTCCACCACAATACATGCAAGAAACCTCAACCGCTTTAGCCGTAGCGGGAGCACTTTGTTCACCAACTTTAAACTCAATCAATAGTCCTTTTAGCTTATCAAAAATCTTGTTTTCCAAGTTCGCCTCAATTTGGCAAGCATCGATGGTAGTGGACAAAGAAGGTGAAGCCGAAGACGAAGCCTTACGAACACTAGACGTGCTACGAGGACTATACACCTTAGATCTATTCTCAATTATCACCAAAGCTCCCTCAACCGTTTTACACAAAAAATTACCACCCGCGGCGGCATTCAAATAATCCCTTTCATGATCAATAAGTCCATTGTAAAACGTGTCAATTTGATGCAAGTCGGAAAAACCGTGATGAGGACATTCATGTAACATTTCCTTAAACCTATTCCAAGCCGTTGAAAAACTTTCATTAAATTCTTGTGAAAACTTTGAAATCTCTTTTTTCAAGTGCGTAGTCTTAGAGGGCGGAAAAAATTGGTTCACAAACTTAGACACGAGATCCTTCCACGTCAATATAGAATTGGGTGGCTCTTTCTCTAACCAAATTTTAGCGGGCCCCGCTAAGGAATACGGAAAAAGCATCATCTTAATCGAGTCATTCGAGACATCCTTAAACTTGCAAGTAGCGGTAAGACGATTGAATTGGCGGATATGGTTGTGTGGATTGTCCTTCTCATCACCACGGAATTTGTTGTTTTGGATCATCGACAACAAACCCGTTTTCACCTCAAAATTCTCCGCAAGGATAGCGGGAATCACAATAGCCTCTCCATAACCCTCGGTGGGTGCTTGAAGTAACTCCATCATAGTTCGATTCGCCATGGTTGGTGCTTCTCTTACAATGGGTTCGTCAATAGGAGACTCCTCACTAGAAATATTGGGAGTGGGAGTTTTGTTCTTTCGTTTACGTGCACGTCTTGCTTGATTACTAGTTAGCATAAACGTCACGTATAACGAGGGGACGAGCAAAGAAGATTCTTTTTGGTGTTTTGTATTTTACAAATTTTTTTTTGTGGTTTTTGATTGTATTAACCTTTTTGGATTTTGGTGAATGTATTAAGTAGACACAAATCTACAAATCTCCTCCTTAATCAAATCTCTCGATTAAAGAAGTCTCAAGGAATGAAAACGATCACGTGAAGTGAACGCCTTCGATGACTTTAGAACGTTGGTGGAACACCAAAACGTTCAAGAGGGTTTAATCAATGGAAACCAAGAAAATATATATGATACTTAGTAATACTTTGGGCGGCAAAAACCTCGATTAGCTCTCAAAATCAAATACTCACAAGCAAGCGGGGAAACGAGGCGGCGCGAAGCACTTAAGAGCCTTTTTCCTTAGGATATATTTTATAATATCCGCCTTATACCCACCTTATAGTTTGTATTTTTCAAGATTGAGCTTCACGAAAGTATTTATCTATTTTTGCCTTTTTCTTTGGTTTGAGATTCGAATACAATGATTGGGTAATGACCTCCCAAGTCAAGGTTGTGATTTCTCACGTATTTGGAGTACTTGTGAATTTATTGTTCTACGTATACACTATAGTAATAGTATTCACACAAAAACCGAAAACTGATAATACGTATTAGTAGAGTGCTACTAAGTGGGGATCGTTCTCAAGGAGGCTAGTGTGTTATGTGTGTAATGACTTGGATTAGATTTGTGATTATATTGTTGAAAAAGAAAGAAAAATAGAAAGGGGATTAGAAGAGAAAGACGGTTACGAAGACGGATTAAACTAAGTCGAAAAAGGTATACACGTAAAATCGTAAAAAGAAACAAAAGTAAAATTTTACCCTAAAAATTACCAAAAACCCACAATAATATTCTAAGAGTTTACAAAAAATCCAAACTTGCCAAAACCTTTTAATTAATTAGATAATGACTTTTTAATGCTAATTAAAGCCCTAAAAATCACAATTAATTATTAAAAAGTTCCAAACAAGATTTTAAAGTTTGTAAACCTCAAAAATATCCTAATTAAGCTAAAAAGTATTTTTCAAAATTTTAAAATCACTAAAAACTATTTTTAAACAATTAAAAACTACTAAAATGAATAAAAACTTAAATTAATTCTAGAAAATAATTAAAAGACCCTAAAAATATTTGGAAAGTTGCAAAAATCCTAATTAAGTGTTTAGAACCTAGGAAAAATATAAAAACTTAGAAAATCAGACTTTTAATTTTTAACAATAAAATAATATTAAAATATTATTAAAAATCCAAAAATCATAAAAAATTCTAAAAACTTGCAAACTAGCTTAATTTAACCTAAATAACTCAGAAATGAAAGTGAAATTACCTAAATACCCTTAATGGGCCTAGAAAATGGGCTAAACCCAAAACAGTACCTTATTGGGCCAAATTTGGGCCCAATAACAAAAAGTGTTCAAAATAACCCCAAAAAGCACTGGTTGACTCAAAATTTGATTTTAAACAACTTTTTCCAAAGGCCCAAAAGCTAAAAGTGTGAAATAAGCTAGCTAATACCAAACAGCTTATTCTTAATGGGCTTTTTGGCCCATTAAGCTATAAGCCAATGCCATAAGCTAAAATTTGACATACAAGCTTCTTTTGACCTAAATAAGACTTCTACAAAAAGAAATTTGAAATAAGCCCAAGGAATAAGCCTGAAAATGCAATAAGCAATCTACAGAAAACGACAAAATAGTCGTTTTTGAGTTCTAGGCCACCCCAAGTGCTGATTCAAGTTCCTATAGCTTTTAAATGACTTAATTAAGCAAAATCAACCAAGAGTTTTAAAATAAGCTGAATCAATAAGCTGGAAAATCAAATAAGCACTTATGTAAAAGTCAAATAAGTTGGTTTTCTAGTAAAAAGTCAAAGTCAAAGTCTGATAAGCTCCAGTCTATTCAAATGGGTCAAATAATGAAGACCTATCACAAAAAATAAGTTGTTGCAAGTATGGATAAGCTAGAATAGCTTATTGATAAGCTGAGTTCAAAATTACACTAGCAGGGGCTAGTTTTAGGTGTTGAGCAGTGGAAACTTTTTCCATTGCTTGACTTGTTTGACTTTTTGTCTTTAGTGACTTTTTTGGAGATTCGGATTACACAAAGGCACCCAAATGATCTTTGGATCAAAAGGAGTCAATAACAATCAAAATATCACAATCACAAACACCCAATTGATACAGTTTAATCAATAAATCACCAGATATGATACAGACATGAACACTTAAGCAGTTAAGCACTTATGAGCAGTTTTAGCACAAATCAGCCAGCCAAATTCAACGAAATGCATACACAAGCTATATTAAACTCAAATAAGCAAGTCTAAATAGGTTTCATGCAATGGTTCAAAGAATTAAGCAAGATTCAAACCAATGAATGTTACTGATGAACACTAACACTTGCAGTTTTACACTTTGCTGATGTATTTGACAAATAAGCCAGATTCAACACCTCAAATCTTTCAAACAGGTTACAATAACTTTGTTTAAACCACTTTTAACCCTAAGCATGCATACACACTAAGTGTTCCCAAAATCCTAGGTCAAAACAGGCAGTAACAAAGATTATATAGCAGATTGTTTGATTCAAGGCTTCAAACCCAAAAACTTGCAGTAAAACACTCTCAACCAAGCATATATCAGATATAGAACACAAACTCAAACTTTCCACAACACAATAACAAGTTACAAGCACAAACAGATAGACCCAAACACCCCTTAATCTTTTCAAAATCAAATTTTTCGAAGGCAAAGTGAGATTTAAGGCCACCCAAGCATCAATTAACACAATAACAAGTAAGATTAACAGATTCAAGCAGATTTAAGCCACAAAATTGACAAGAACACAAGCCACATATAAATATCACCAAAAATCAAGATTTTAAGCAGATTTTAGGATTGAGTATGCAAACCTCATGGATGTACATCCACACCCACGAATTTTGAGCTTATGTGCTAGCAAGAACAAGCACAAGCTTCCACAACAAAGCCTGCTAAGAATCAACAAGGTTAGAAGCACAAGTATAAATTCAGAAACTTGAAAAATCTTGATTAATGCAACCTTGTTACCCCACAATTGATTATCCCCAAGTTATAAGCCTCACCACACCTTAATCAGCACAATTAGGATGCTATGATCAGCCCTATAACCCAAGAATTCCAAGGTTGAAACAAGAACTTAGCAAAATATCAAGAAAATGAAGAAAATGTGCAAACTTTTGCACACTCCTCTTTTGAAAACCGGTTTTTAACTTCAAAATCAGTAAACTAAGAACATAAACAAGCAAGAATAAGATGGCACTTGGTCTTTCTTCAAAACACTTAACTCAAATTTCATAAACTGAAAAGGGATTTACAAGTGCTTGAACAAAGGAAACACCAAAAGCAAGCGTCTAAGCGAGACCCTATGGCTTTATATATAGCCTTACATGTGAACTAAGAACAGCTGAAAACTCTAAAGCCTAATGCTTGAAGTCCCAAAATTGCCCTTGTAGATTTTGAAAACCTTGGAGTCTTGTGAAGAATTCTTGGCTGTTTGTGGTGATAGCTGGCAAGCAAATGTGAAGTAAGCACAATTGTAGGACGTTGGATTGTTGGCCCTACTGTTTGTCTTCTTCCTCACTTTGTAGCAGGAGAGGTCCCATGTGGACACGTGAGTGATGTGGCAAGTAATATTAAGGTTGGGATGTGATTAGGGAATCATTAATCACTAATCTGGAGAAGATGGGGTTTTAATTGTAACACAATTAGGAAAACCCAATTATGTTCTTGAGATAAATAGTGCTACGTTTAATCCAGATTAGGGGTGATTGATTTTTAAAAATGTGTTAAGGCGCCAAGGTTTGGTTAATAAATTAATCAGGATGAGTGGGATGTGATGTGGCACCAGGGTGAGTTTTGATTGGAGGAGGGGAGTAAGTGGGGCACGTGGCAGCCTAGGAGTGGTCTAGGTTACAATGTTGTCTGACCAAGTTTCACCCCCCATCTTTCTTAACCCTTTCACTTGCATTAAAACTGGCCAAAACTCCTTTTCCTTTGTTAATGAAGTTTTCAACTTCATACTTTTGCCCCAAAAAGTTTTGTTAAGTGAATTCAGGGGTATTTCTTGCCATTTTTGAATTCTTCAAGGGCTGATTTGGCATTTTGATGATGGATAATGGTCTTGACTTGTATGTTGAGAATTTTGGAGGACTGAAATTGCCAAGCCTTGTTTGATGAGGGACCATTCTTGCCAAATGTTGAAAATCAAGGGTCCTTTTTGTAATTTTGGGATTTTCAAAGGACCGAACTTGTATTTTCTTGTACTTTGAAGGACTTCATGATGTATTTGACTTTGTGGAGGATAATGTTTGACAATTTAGCTTTGTTGAGGGGCTAAACTTGCCAATTCTTCAAAGTGGAGGGCCCTTTTTGTAATTTTGACAAACTTTAGGGACCAATCTTGTAATTATGAAGATACAAGGGTATAAAGTGTCAATTCTTCCATATTGGAGGACCCTTCTTCATAATTCTTCAAATCTTCAAGGGTTGATCTTGGGAAAGTCTTCATTAGGGCTTGGTTCATTGTGCGGCTTCGTTTCCCGTGTTCGTTTTTGAATGATTCTTGTGATCTTTTGTCATGTTCTCAATATCCGTACCTAAAATACACAAGCAACAAACACAAGCATATATATGGGTATTTTGATGATATTTAATGCATTTTAACCCCTATTTGGAAGATGAGACTATGTATAAAGGCAGTCTCATCAATCATGTCCACTCTAGAAGCAACCTCATCCTCCTCAAATCGATCTAAGTTTGGGATCAACTAGTGGTATAAAAGTATGTTGTTTTTATGGCTCAACCTAATGAGAAGCTTAGCAGTGTGAGAAGCAGACTACTTGACATTACAAGCAAGTTGTCCTTCATGGGGACACAAGTTGGTGATGTTGACATTATTGCAACTTTTCTTAAAAGCCTTGGTGATGCGTGGAAGATTGAGGCAAGATCTATACTTGCCAATAACACTCACAAAAGTTCTACTTTTGATGATATCTACAACAAACTAAGGCTGTTGGAGAATGAAACTCTTTTGGAGCATGGAAGTAAGTCTACCAATAGTAACATGGCCTTCTTCTCACATAATAAAGGTCAATTTGATTAGAAGGACTCATACATGCACCCAGTTACTGGATCAACATGTGTCAACGCTGGATCATGTCCTGTCAACGCCTCACATTCAGACGCTGACACATACAAAATTGACTGACCAAGAGTTAAGCCTGCTGGTTTGGATCTGGATAATGTGTGTGCATACATTGCTTCATTGCCCAATGGTTTAGTGATTACATATGAGGACCTTGAAAAAATAAGTGACGAGCACTTGGAGGAGATAGATATAAAGTGGAACATGGCTCTTGCTAGTATAAGAGCAAACAGGTGGAATAGAAGGTTTAAGAAGAAGATGACCTTTAAAGCAAAGGACACTGCTGGATTTGATAAATCCAAGGTTGAGTGCTACAATTGTCATCGTATGGGGCACTTTATGAGGGAATGCAGATCTCCATGGTGGCAATGCAAGAAATTGATGGTATTGGATGGGACTGGAGCTACTTGGCTAAGGATGGGGAAGAGGATAAAGCTTTGGTTGTTGAGATAGAAGAAGAAGAGCATGTTCAATATGCTCTCATGGCACACTCCTCCTTTTCATCAGACAATGAGGTATACGGTGATGCTTTTTGTAGTAAGGGTTGTCGTTTAAATACTGAAAAACTTAACAAAGAGGTTTTAAGATTGTTAAGTGATGTGAGTACTAAGAGATGCAAGTTGTCTAACTATCAAATTGCTCTCACTCAAACTGAGAAGACAGTTTCTGAGTATAAGAAAATGGAGTTTGACCTAAAATATCAAATAAATATTTTAAAACATGATTTAAATGCTAGTAATGATGTTAGAAACATCGTGGAAAGGGTCAATGTTGAATTACAGGCTAAGTTAGAAGAGGCTATCAAGAATAAGGATAATGTTGACCTTAAAATTCAGAGATTTGATAAGGCCTCACAAACCCTAGGAGAATGTGTTAGTAAACAGAGGGATCCTAAGGACATGACTGGGATTGGGATGAATGACTATTCTGTTGTTCCACCACCAGCTGGGGACTTCTATGGTGTCCAAAGAAAGGACTTATCTTGGACTAGTTTACCAGAACTCCAAGAAGAGGAATTTATTCCTCCACCAAGAGTCCTTTTCCCAGTTGAAGAGTATAGGCAAAAGTTGGCTGACTTGAATGAATGGAAGAAAGCCAACCCTACCTTATTTGTCAAAGGTGGCATGCTTTGTGATAGTCCAAATGAGTCAACCCCTATTAGAGTAACAAACCCAATCACTGGCAAGACTGTTGACCTTGGCTCAAACACTGTTAGAAAACCTAGCATTAAGTATGCAGAAATGTATAGGAATACTAGGTCACCTAAAAGCCAAGTTAGTGATAATGGAACAGGCTTCTTTCTTCTAGACCTAGAGTTGTGTCTAGAAAAGCCTGTTACACTTGTGGTAGCTTTCCACATTTAGCATATAAGTGTGTCAACGCTTCCAAGGTCAATGCTGTTAAAAGGTCAAACACTGTCAGACCCAAACCTTTTGTGGAGCAAAGTCCACAAGTTGTTAGACCAGCCCCATTCTTCACTAAAGGGTCTAACACTCATGGACAAAGACCATTTCAGAAGACCAATACATGGTCTAATAGGCAATGTGTTTCTGTAGCAAACCATAGGTTCAACGCTGACAAGGGTAATTTCAGCATTGACAAGACCAAATCTAACGCTGATAGAAACGCTGCCAGACCTAAATATTTGCAACCACATGGAAAGGGGTCTAAAGCTTCTTCTAGCTTGACATGGAGACCTAAGCAAGATCAAAACCCTTATTCTACTGGGATTTCTATGACCTGCAGCAGATTTAATTATATTTCAAAGGTCATCACAAAACTAATTGGGGTTAACTGGGTATTTCATCCAAAAAGGGATGAAAAAGGGTTGTTATGAGAACTAAGTCTGTTCTTGTTGAACAACCAGATGAATCCAAGTCTGCTCAGGCTTGGGTTCCCAAAGAAAACTAATTTGTTTTCTTTATGTGCAGGGCATTCAAAAACAGGTAAATGATTATGCCTATTGGGATAGTGGATGCTCTAGGCACATGAGTGGGAAGGAAGATTATCTTACAAACTTCACTCCCATTAAGGATGGTGATAAAGTTTACTTTGGAGGCGGATATGGAACTATCACAGGCAAAGGAACTCTTCTCACCAAGAACTTGCGTTTTGAAAACGTGTTTCTGGTAAAAGAACTTGATTACAATCTTTTTAGTGTATCACAAGTCTGTGATAAAAAAATTAGGTTCTTTTTACTGATACTGAATGCTTGGTGTTGAGCAAGGATTTTCAAATTCCAGATGAGAAATATATTGACTATAGAACACCTAGGCATAAGTACATTTATAATGTGAATCTTAATGGGATTAGGATGAATAATAATATGTCATGTTTTTATGCTAAAGCTTCAGTTGATGAGAGTAATCTATGGCACAGGAGACTAGGGCACATTAACTTTAAGAATATAAACAGGCTTGTGAGACTTAGCTTGGTTGATGGTTTTCCTGAAAAGGCTTTCCACAATGACCACTCTTGTGTTGCATGCCTTAAAGGCAAGCAGCAAAAGGTCTCATTTAAGTCTAAACAGGTGCATTCTAGTTCTAAACCACTTCACTTGTTACATATGGACCTGTTTGGTCCAAAAAATATAGAGAGTTTGAATGGTAAATCATACTGCTTTGTCATCACAGGTGACTTTTCTAGGTTTACTTGGACTTTCTTTTTAGCTATGAAAAGTGACACTCTTGATACTTTAATTGAATTTATTACCCAAATAGAAAAGAAAACTGGTAATGAAGTTAAAATGATTAGAAGTGATAATGGTGGTGAGTTTAGAAATAAACTGTTGGATGATTTTTGTGCCAAGAAAGGGATTACTAGGCAGTTTAGTGTTGCCAGAACCCCAGAACAAAATGGGGTTGCTGAGAGAAAGAATAGAACCCTAATTGAAGCAGCCAGGACTATGTTGGCTGATGCTCATTTTCCCATAGCTTTTTGGGCTGACGCTGTGAATACAGCTTGTTATGTTCAGAATAGAGCATTGGTCAACAAGATACAGAACAAAACACCTTATGAGTTACTTTGGGGAAGGAAACCTAATATTGGTTTTCTTAAACCTTTTGGTTGTCATGTAGTTGTACTAGATACTAGTGATGCCTTAGGTAAATTTAGTGCTAAAGGTGATGAAGGCTATTTCATGGGTTATTCAGTGCAGAGTAAGGGACATAGGGTTTACCTTAAGAATGAAAAACGTATACTTGAAAGAGTACATGTTAGGTTTTTAGAAAGTAAACCTAGTGATCCTGAAAGTGGTCCAAACTGGTTGTTTGACTTGGAACCTCTATCTAGGACTTTGAATTATATGCCTGTTACTAATCCAGACATTATGAAGGTAACTTCAAATGTTGTGGAAGAACCAGTTGTTGATGTTTCAGGTACACAGGTTAATGAAGAGGTTGAATCACAAGCAGACAAGTCATCTCCCATACAAGAGTATGTCACACTTCCCATATGGACAGATGCTTTTGTTGCTGCTGCTGCTGGAAAGGATAATGGTGGTCCCCAAGTATCACTAGTTAACAACATGCATGGTCCTTCAGGCGCTGACAAAGGAAAATCTAGCGCTGACAGGACAAATTCAGGCGTTGATGGCTCAAACGTTGACAACACCATTTCAGGCGTTGATGATCCAAACGCTGACTACCTTGGTTCAGGCGTTGACAACACTTTTGAGCATATCTTCTCTTCAAATTTTGAACAAGGTGAACCTTCAAGCAGGAATGAAGAGGTTCATACAAATATTGATGGAAGAGAGTCTGAAGAAGATATTGGCAACTTGGAGGATGAGATTGAAGACAACAGACTTTTTGAGGGAGGAGTACTTACTTCTA
Source organism: Glebionis coronaria (assembly GCA_025667525.1). Classification (NCBI taxonomy): domain Eukaryota; kingdom Viridiplantae; phylum Streptophyta; class Magnoliopsida; order Asterales; family Asteraceae; genus Glebionis; species Glebionis coronaria. The sequence goes on from CM046874.1 coordinate 445,708,011, forward strand.
CTATGAAGAATCACCCCTATTCTCAAATTATTAGGGATGTCATGACTCCGGTTTAGACTAGAAGATCTCATTAGAATCTTGGTGGATTTATTGCCAATATACACAAGAAGGTTGATACCCCTCTTGTTCAAGCATGTTTGTTTGCCTGTTTTCTGTCACAACAGGAACCCAAGAAGATTTTTGATGCTCTCAAAGAACCAAGTTGGGTGGAAGCAATGCAGGATGAGCTTCACCAATTTTCTATTCAGGATGTTTGGGAGCTGGTTGATTGTCCTAGATATGTCAGAAACAAGAAAGATGAAAGAGGCATTGTGGTCAGAAACAAGGCACTTTTAGTGGCTCAGTGATATACACAAGAGGAAGGGACAGACTATGAGGAGGTCTTTGCACCAGTTGCAAGGATTGAAGCTATAAGGATATTTCTAGCCTATGCTTCCTGCATGGGCTTCACTGTCTATCAAATGGATGTGAAGAGTGCTTTCCTCTATGGCACAATTGTTGAGGAGGTATATGTTATGCAGCCTCCTGGTTTTGAAGATCCAGAAAATCCAGACAAGGTGTATAGAGTCAAGAAAGCTATGTATGGACTTCATAAAGCCCCAAGAGCATGGTATGGCACATTGTCCACTTATTTGGTGGAAAATGGATTCAAGAGGGGCACCATAGACCAGACATTATTTACAAAGAAGGCTGGTAAGGATGTCTTACTTGTTCAGGTTTATGTTGATGATATCATCTTTGGCTCCACCAATCCAAAGATGAGTGAAGACTTTTCCAAGCTTATGACAGACAAATTCAAGATGAGTGCAATGGGGGAGATGAACTTCTTTCTAGGGTTACAAGTTCAGCAGAAAGAAGATGGTATCTTCATCTCTCAGGATAAGTATGTAGCAGAGATCTTGAAGAAGTTTGGCTTTTCTCCACATGAAAAGAGGGCTACTACTCCTATGGATAGAGAACACCCTTGGGGAAAAGTGGGAGATGGAAAAGATGTGGATGTCAGGCACTATAGATTAATGATTGGTTCATTGATGTACCTTATAGCCTCAAGGCCTGATATCATGGTTGCTGTGTGTGCATGTGCACGCCATCAAGTGACTCCCAAAGAATGTCACCTTTATGCTGTCAAGAGAATCTTTAGGCACCTTAGATGTTATCCAGATCTTGGCTTGTGGTACCCAAAAGATTCACCATTGGAGCTTATTGCATATTCAGACAGTGACTATGGTGGTGATAAGTTTGATAGAAAATCCACAACTGGTTGATGTTAGTTTCTTGGGAGTAGGTTGATATCTTGGCAATGCAAGAAACAAACAGTGGTGGCCAATTCTACAACTAAAGCAGAGTATGTTGCTGCAGCTGCTTGTTGTGGACAAGTCTTATGGATTCAGAACCAGCTGTTGGATTATGGGTATAATTTCATGCATACCAAGATTTTTGTTGACAATAACAGCACTTTATTCATTATTAAAAATCCTGTACATCATTCTAAAACAAAACACATAGAAATTAGACATCATTTTATAAGGGATTGTTTTGAAAAGGGTTTAATACAACCAGATAGGGTTGACACATAAGAAAATGTGTCTGATTTATTAACTAAACCTTTTGATGCTGGAAGGTTTCAATACTTGGTAACAAGTATTGGAATGATCAATCTCACATAATATGTGTTTTGGGGTCTTATTGTAAAAGTATGTACAGGATAATGCATTGTTATTGGTCTTTTTGAAGTTAGATTTTCCACTATATTTTTCTAACGCTGACAAAGGTTACCTTAACATTGACAAGTGTTATCGTGGCGTTGTCAGCAACAATGTTAGTTTTGTGGTTTTTAATCTAAGTGTGCAGGTGGTGTTAGCATTGTACCATTGGATACAGAGTTGCTTATGGATCCTTGGAGAATCATTTGAGCATGTTTTTATTTATGGATGATGGTTGGAATATTTATATTCCTATCTTTACATAAATTTTTATGTTCATGCATATTTTTGAGCAGCATATGTATCACAGTTTAAGGGGAGGTTTTAGGAACCTTTAGGACTTTTGGGTATTCTTATAATACTCTTATCACAATTCTAGATTGTGTCCACAAGTGAGTATGAGTTAGTTTTACTAAATCATGAGGCACTGTAGCATGCAAAGTTGATATACTATGCATGCTGCCAAGACATTTTTGGCCTAGAATTGGTTGTGGTCTGTTGGGAGGCTTGGGAATGATTTTATCATGGGATTACCTGGGAGTTACAAGGAATTTTATGAGATAACTTAGTTGTTAAGAATTTTGGTTAGCAAGGGACACTAGAGGACTGTTATGTCTATCTTGCATAAGCAAGTGTGCATAACTGGACAGTGCTTGCCGCCCTATAATAATTATCAACTTATAGGTTATCTTCACTAGGATAAATTACTTTGTTAAGGCCCTTTTTCATTTTTATTACTTTTATTTTTGGACGCTGACAAGTATTTTTCCAAGCGTTGTTATGACCAATATAGACGCCGGCATGGCTTTGGAAAACGTTGACAAGAATATAGCCGTTGGGCGTTGATGGGTTATTTTTGACCGTTGACACTCATTGGGACCTACCCAATTGTTACTTTTTGACGAATTTTGGGGCCGTAATTTTGGGAACATATAACTTTTAATTAATGCATGAGATAACTTATTTTTTTTTCAATATTTTCATGATTATATTATGAAAATAGTTGCCTCATTTTTGACCAATCACATGCACCTATCTCTCCTATATATTTGGCTCCTATTTTTAAACAGGGTACCTCATATTCTTGTCTAACAATTCATCTTTCTAAATATTCACAAGCAGCTTTCTTCTACAATTGCACCAAAATTTAAACCAAGTGATTTGGTATTGGGATTCAGGAGTCAACACAACATGATTGCATATTTGGACGCTGATGACACTCTGTTTCCACAATACACCCAGATGGTGGGGTATTTAAATGCATCCCCAATTAGGTATGGTCTTTCTCATGCTCCTCTCATCTCTGTCACACATATTAAGCAGTTTTGGAACACTGTCAGTTCCTCAACAGTTAATAATGTGACTACATTATCATCTATTGTTCATGGGCGTACATGGGTGGTTACTGAAGCCTTGGTTCGCCAGGCTTTGCATCTTGATGATGCAGATGGTATAACTGTTGTCCCATATATTCGTGATGATTAAGCAATGAAGAAAGAAAGAAAATAGATGAAGAAGAGATGAATTCCTAGAGAGAGAAAGTAGTGAGAGAAAGTAGAGAGGAGATGATTAACTTGGTGAGATTAGATTAAGAAAAGAAGTTGTTACAAATGACCATCCACCCTCCTAACATGCTAGGAGGGTAGTATATATAGTCCACCCACATGCGGGCTTTAATGGACTATATATTGGGCCGGGCTTGTCTTTTGGACTTTAATTAGTTTAAATCCAAGCCCGTGAACCACGACTAAATAACTACTTATTAGAACGTTCTAATAAATATTACAATAGAAACCTATGACCGAACATTCTTGTTTGACTCAATATTTTGAGGCTAACAATCTCCCCCAATGTGAGGTCATTCCTCTTTGATATTTGGATTCCAATGGAGATTTATGAATTTCGTTATAAATGGGTCTTGAACGTGTAACAATAGTTTTGTTCCTTCATGCTGTGATCTTTGAGCCTTTGTCGTTGTCTTTCGACTTTGTCTTTAAGTCTTGAGATCTTCAAATCATTCCTGACTTGTCTTTTCCATCTTGTGATCTTGTGTCTTTATCCACATGCTCACACTATCAATTGTTGGATAAGTCTTTGGGCATGAATATGTGGTTGTGAATCTTTGACTTTGCTGAGTACACCGTGACGCCACCTTCTCGAGACAAAACATAGACACGGACTGAATGGCTTTGACATTCGTCCTAAATCGGTAACGTTTTACCTCCGGTCGGTGAAGACCGTTATACGATATTAAATATCGTACCTGTGATTAGGTAGATTCAGTTAAGAATCTCCTTGACAGGGTTTCGCGGCAGTACTAGCCGTTCTCTTTACTCGACCGTCTCAAAGCAAGACTGCGAACATAAAGAGTGAATCAATTGGATAAATATCCGCTTGATTAAATTCGTCAATTCAAATTCCTGGAACAAGTTTGATTCATTAAGAATCTTACCATTGTTGCTTTCCAGTTGACACAAGTTTGATTCATAAGAATCTCACAAGTTACCTAACGTAGCGCTGTTTGATGTTGACGCTAGAAGGATTTCCATTCGTCACTGTGAATATTAATAAATATCACTCTGAATGTTCTGGCAAGACCATCAAGATATTGCGTAGAAACCTGAAACGAGTTTGAATCAATTCAGAATCAAACCACTGTTGCTTTTCAGTTTTACATATGTTCAATTCATAAAGAATCTTGCATATGACCTACCGCAGTGCTGTTTGATGTTAACACTGGAAGGATTTCCACTCATCATTGTGAATACTAAGTAGTATCACTCTGAGTGTTCTAGAAATATCGCAAAGATATAGCGTTGGATTCTCTTGATCTTCATCCATGTGTCCTAACGAGATTTGATTGATCTCTTGGCTCTAGACTCGATTTGTGCACTTTTAGTGGTCGGAGGCTGGAGCAGATGCCACCTATTTAATATCAACTATCTCGGAGTGAGAAAGTCAATATAAGTCGTGTTGATCTCCGTGACAATAAAACAAACTTCTTTTGAGAGAAGTCTGAGTAGCTAGGAAAGGGTTGTGCTTCACATCACTGGGTCCATGATGAGTTTGTCTTCATGATGAGTTGACCCGGTTTCTGCCTAAGTTGTATGGAGGGCTTCTTTCTTTAGACCCTTTATCCTTACATTTCTTTTTCATTCTTCAACCCCTTCAATGCTTACCAAGACATCATTAATATCACCTTGTTGTGATTGTTCCAGTGCTATCATCAGTACTTAGTCGGCATTCAGCTACGTTCACATTCTACTCCATCTTTCCTAAGGACTTCTAATAATCTATTGGATTGTCCCTGGGAAGATCCCTCCGGTTCTGGTTGGATCATAGGACTTAAACCTAACCACCCTTTTGACACCAATAACGTCGTGAATTAAAGATGTTGTGGGTATTTGATCATAACCATGAAAACCACTTTAAATTCTAACAAAGTGTGTGAAAAACATTTAACACCTTGCTAGATTTGTCGTTTCAGAAAAACTCCCCCTTCACATGTGCATCGATAATCGAAAGTGTTTGCACATGTAGGTAAGAGTTAAAGTGCTTGAGTCTTATATATGATCACATTTTAATCACATTTTCTCCCCTATCTCTAATATATAAAATCTTTTGATATTAGAGATACCAAATTTGATTAAAATATATTTTGAAAAATAGTCTTGAAAATCTTCGGGAGAAAGATGTGTCAATCTATGCATGAAGTTGAAATGCTCCCCCTCAAAAATTGATCCAATGGAATTGTCATTACGAGGATTTGATCCACATTAAACTTTTGAGGATAGGAGTTGTTGAACACACAATTTTTGAAAGATTTTTAATATCATTGAGAAATTCTTGAAAAAATTGTGTTCAACGCTTTTTGGAAAAATCAATTCTTTTTGACGAAAAGGTTTTTCTAAAGCATAAACTTGAGTTCATAGACTTTGAATGTATTGATGAATCCACTCAAGTGTAAGAAGATTTAACTTCTTTTGCTAAGGGTAAGAGTACAAAAGCGTACACTCCCCCGTGAATTTAGATCCGGGTTGCAATCTGAAAGTGATTACAAGCCATTGTGTTGAGCTCAAAACGTTGAATGTTTTGTGACAAGCTCAACCCAAGATAGATTGCTCTACCCGTTGTTGGAAATATTGTCCAATATAGACAATTTCCTTTTGAAAATATAAAAATGACATGTTTTGAAAAATATTTACAACTTTCATTCGAGCTTTATGTACACACCCGTGTCGTTATTGAGCGACATTTCTAGGTACGTCCATATTATCGATACTAAAAGACATGTCGAGAAGAATATTTTTGGATTATCAAAGATTTTTTACTTTTGTATTTTGCTTTTTGACTAATATTTACAAGTAGATGTTTGATAGATGAATCAAGCAGGCTTCTTTGCCAGAACCTCCAGTTCTGCTGGAGTCAAACATCTCATACCAATTTGCCTAACTAGATACGCAAACCTCTCTTTTGAAAGAGCTTTTGTAAACAAGTCAGCTAATTGGTAATCAGTTCCAACAAAGTATAATTCAACAATACCTGTTTCAACTTGTTCCTTAATGAAGTGATATCGGACATCAATGTGCTTCGTGCGGGAATGCTGAACCGGATTGCAGGAGATGGCTATGGCCGACTTTGAGTCACAGTACATAGGTACTTTATCAAAATGGAAGCCATAATCCGTGAGTTGTGTTCTCATCCAAAGAACTTGAGCACAACACGCAGATAGAGACACATCTCCGCTTCGGCTGATGAAAGTGACGTGCAATCCTGCTTCTTGGAAGACCATCCCACAAGCTTGTCTTGACCTAGAAATTGTGCACCACCAGAAGTACTTTTACGTGTATCAAGACACCCTGCATGATCAGAATCTGAATAGGCCGTTAGAAAGAAACCGGTTTCCCTCGGATACTAGAGTCCCATGTGAATGGTATTCTTAAGGTACCGAAAGATCCGTTTAACCTCCTTGAGGTGCTTTTCAGTGGGTCGTGCTTGATATCGTGCACAATAACATGTAGCATGATGAATATCAAGTCTGCTGGCTGTCAAGTACATGAGGGATCCGATCATGGAACGATATCTCGTTTGATCTATGGGTAATCCCTCCAAATCAGCATCTAGGGATGTGGTTGATAATGGTGTCCCAACGGGGTCACATGATGTCATACCATGCTTTTTGATTATCTCTTGGCAATACTTAGCTTGGTTAATAAAGATACCACTTGGGGATTGGTGAACTTGAATTCCTAGAAAGAATTTTAATTCGCCCATCATAGACATTTCAAATCTGCTGTGCATTACTTTTTCAAACCATTTTGAAAGTTTTGGGTTTGTAGACCCGAAAATAATGTCATCAACATAAATTTGCACAAGCAGAATGTCATCCCTATATTTATAAGTGAACAAAGTTAAATCAATGGAACCTTTTGAGAAACCTTTGGAGACCAGAAATTTCGAGAGCTCGTCGTACCACGCCCTTGGAACTTGCTTGAGTCCATATAGTGCTTTGTGGAGACGATACACCTTGTCAGGATAATGAGGATTGACGAATCCTTCCGGCTGCGTGACATAGACTTCTTCCTTCAAAGGACCGTTAAGAAACGCCGTCTTTACGCCCATTTGATAAACGATGAATCCCTTATGTGCAGCATAAGCAAGAAAAATCCTGACAGCTTCCATTCGAGCTACTGGTGCAAATGATTCTTCGAAATCAATACCCTCTTGTTGTCCATACCCTTTAGACACTAGCCTAGATTTATTCTTGATGATCGTGTTTTCTTCATCCATCTTGTTTTTCCAGATCCATCGAAGATTTAATGGTGTTACATCGTATGGTCTGTCAACAAGTTCCCAGACTTTATGTCTTTCAAATTGTTGAAGTTCATCCGTCATCGATTCAATCCAAGCATGATCAGCTAATGCTTCTTTGATGTTTTTCGGTTCAGCTGAACTCACGGCGAGTGCGAACATACAAACATCGGCATCGGTGTTAAGTTGTCGTCTTGTGCGAACGGGCTGTGAAGGGTTTCCAATGACATGAACCAAAGGATGATCTCGGGTCCAATGATGTGTTGAAGGATGTCGTTGATAGAAAGTATGCATATTTGACGGATTAACATGGCGAGTAGAAGACTCTCCAGTTTCGTGTACCGGTGTACCGAATGGGTTGATAAATTCGTCTTCGTCAGATAATGCATCGTCTGCTTGATTTGTGTTCTCTAGAGCAATGACAGTAGTTGTGTATGTTGTAGGATCGATTGTGGTAGTGATATTCTGAGGAGGTAAATCTGCAGCAACCCGTGTTGAAGTAGATGAAGTTGTATCCGGTTGTTGACGATGATCGGTATCATCATTCTTATCATGAGTGACAGCGGAAGACTTCGATACAACTTGTTTCTCCCCCGTGAAATATTCATCATACATTGGTCCATATAACATTTCCAACTCTTCAATTGTCGTGTCGACTGTCATATCAGCTCTAGGAACATTTTCTGGAACCAGCGTTGAACTTGACAGTTCATTGCTGTGGTCTTGAGTTTCGAGTTCCGTGCAGTTGTGAACGGAAGTCGTTTGTCGTTGTGGGTCGGGACTTAAACTGTTTTGTTCAAGTGCCATTTCTTGCAATTCATCAAATCGGATGTGAATAGTCTCGACTATCAATTTTGTTCTCTTGTTGAACACTCTATATCCCTTAGACTGAGTTGCATATCCCACAAGAATACATGCATCACCTTTTTCTTTCATCTTATCCAAGTTTTCACCATCTCGAATGATGTAACAAGTACATCCAAAAACATGAAGGTGTTTGAGTGAAGGTTTTCGATCATGAATTATGTGATATGGTGTCTTTTCGTGTCTTGGGATAATTAATGATCGGTTTTGTGTGTAGCATGCGGTTGACACGGCTTCGGCCCAAAAATATAGTGGAAGTTTTGAAGCGGATAATAATGTTCGAGCAGCTTCAACCAAAGTACGGTTTCATCTTTCAACAACGCCGTTTTGTTCGGGTGTTAGAGCAATAGATGTTTCATGTTCAATCCCTTCGGCTTCAAAATACTTTCTCAGATTTGAATTCAAAAATTATGTACCTCTGTCAGTACGAACCACTTTAACTTGAGCCTGAAGACCACGTTGTATCAATTTAAGGAAGCTGATAAGAACTTCAGGTGTTTCATCCTTGGACCTCAAGAAGTGAGTCCATGTGTACCTTGAGTAATCATCGACAATTACCAGAATATATTTCTTTCCATTGATACTCTGAACACGCATGGGACCACACAGATCCATGTGAAGAAGATCTAACCGTCCTTTAGAGCTTGGTGTGGTCTTTGTTTTGAAGCTACTTCGTTTAGCTTTACAAAGTTCACAAGAAGAACAAAGATGATCTTTGATGAATTTCAAGCTTGGAAGGCCTCTCACAATATCTTTCTTGGAAAGCAAGTTAATGGTATCAAAGTTGAGATGAGAAAGACGTTGATGCCATAACCATGCCTGAGTCGTTGAAGCTTTTGCCATGAAGCAAATTGGAGTTGATGAAGTTGTGTCTTGAAGTGAAATTGTGTAAAGATCAGTACCCCGTGTACCGGTAAGTAAGTCATTCCCATCATAATCACGAACAAAACATGTCTTCTTTCTGAAAGCAACTTCCAAATCCGCATCACAGAATTGACCAACCGAGAAAAGATTGTGATTGAGCCCTTCGACATAGTATACCCTTTTAATCGTGATATTCCCCTGAACCAAATCTCCATACCCTAGGATCGGTGCAAATTGATCATTTCCGAATCGAACCGTACCAAGGAACTTCTCCACGAAGTTAATTAGAAGCTTGAGATTCCCCGTCATGTGCTTCGTGCATCCGGAGTCCAGTATGAAGAGAATTATTCGTATCACCTGCAGAAGAGTTAGAACACGATGGAGAATTTGCTAAATTGGATACCACAGTAGTTGTGATAGTAGAATCATTAGTGTCCTTATCAACATTTAAAGGCAAACTAACACTCGTTTTCACATTTTCTGTCCTAACTTTAGGCATCCATTTATATCCGGGAGGACATTGATTAGCAAACCACCATTTCCAAGACTTACTGGCAGACTCATATAAGTCCTTAATTTTGCTTCTAGGATTCTTAGTGGTGGAGTCTGATGCATTACTTTTCTTAGTGGGGGTTGCACCAGAATGGTTCATCTTGCGTTTGGGTTTACTAGCTCTAATAGGCATCGCAACTTGCTTCTTAGTTCTAGTATCTACGCCTTTGACTTTATTCATAGCACACATAGAATGATTAGCATTAGCACACTTGCCACATTTGACACAAACAAATTTCACATTCATAGCATTCAAATCATTCACAGCATTCAAATCGTCATTACAAGCGATAACAGACTTTTTATTCTTAAAAACATTCAAATTCCTATGGTGTTCTTCTACTTGCTTCATCTTCCCTTGATTCTTGTGTTTCCAGACCTTATCATTCACTTGAGTGCTCTTAAGCTGAGGCCGACTAACACTAGTAGTGGAAACTATTCCTGTAGTAGAAGACACATGAATATTAGTGTTTCTAGAAGTCTAAGGCGAGTGAGTATCTTTGTTTGTGGGCTTCGTGGACATTCTATACATCCCTGGTTTAATCACATTATTGTGCTTAACGCTTGGTGCTATAGGATTCCTTATGGGTTGATCTTGTGGTAACCTTTCCTTTCCATCCATCTTGGGGGAAAACACAGGTTTTGCAAACGAGGAATTAGATAAAGCAGATGGTTTTCCCAAGATAGAGGATCTATTCTCTTTAGAGGCATTTGGTTGTCTAACAACATTTTTCTTAATGCTAGGTTCCACAATTTTCCCACCCATTTTAGCAATGAGTTTCTGCAACTCTGCTATCGCTCTGTCCCTGTCTTGTAATTGAGCTTTCAACCCTTTAATTTCTAAATTCTGTTCATTCATTTCTCGAAATGTTTGGGAAAGTTTATCCTGCAATTTATTATCATGTGGAAAACGACCAACGTCTTTTTGCAAAGCAAGTTCAAGTGAATGACAATGTTTTTGAAGGAAATCAGTTTTGTGTTGAAGTAACTCAAAAGCCTTTTTGTCAACATTTTCTTTACGTTTCGAAAGCTCAATTTCAAGACGTTCACATTCTTTGATCTTATCAAGATATTGGCATGCAACTTCAGAATATTCATCAATATCAGCACAAGATGTAAAATAAGCACACATAACATCTTTAGAAACGCATTCTTGCAAGAGTAAATCATATTCATCTGAGAAATCAGACTTCTCCATTTGAAGATCATCAATGTGTTTCTCAATAGATTCAACATATTTTAAATCATCAAACATTTCAGTCTGAATGAACTCCTCAAGTTGAAGAACAGTTTCTTTAATCAACGCCGTGTTTGGAATTAAGAGTTCTTTGACAAGCAAGGTAATATCGTGAGGAATCCGACGTGTCCACTCAGCATTTTCACGTTTTGCCCAGTCTCTTTCAACAATAGATTTAACATTATCTATGTGGTGTTTAAGAATACCTAATGTTTTCCTACTCTTGCTTTTAGATTCATCTAGAGGGAGGTAGTTTATGTATTTGTAAACATTAGATTTCTTAGGGGCAAATGCTTTCTTCCATTGAATTCTCTTTTGTTTGCATTCAAGGAACACTTCCTTACGAGTTTTCTGAGTTTGTTTATTGTAAAGGCCATAAAGACTATTCTCATAAGCATAATTATATGGTTTCACAAACTCCTTATTAACAAGTGGTTGACTATCATCGTCCCAAAGGGCAGTCTCTTCACTATCGGCACTTACCGGCATGCAATCAAGATCGGTCCTTTCAGTCTCATCAAGATAGAGACACGGGTTCGCAGCTTGAGCTTTGGCAAGGTACTCAGGGCTTGCAAAGCTAGCTTGACCCTTAAACATCGATGGAGGTGCTAGCATTCTTACAGATTGAATAGAATCATGCGTTTTATAAACAACGTTCTTCAAAAAGTCGACTTGTGCTTCTAGTTTCGTAACTTTTTCGGTTTCTTTTTCATATCTACTTTTGAAGTCTTGTTTTAACGCATCTACCTCTTGTTTCTTATCCTCTAGAATTTTAGCAGAATCAGTAGTGGTCATAGAGAGCTTTTGTTCAAGTTCATTAACTTTGGTATTGGCAAGGTACGTTTTTTGACGTTCATCCATTAAGAAAACATTATATTGACGCTTCTCTTTAGCTAATAACTCAAGAGTTGTATTATATTTGTTTTCAAAATCGTCCTTTTGACTTTTTAACGCACTTCCCTTGTACCCCTCAAGCTCTTTGGTTTTCTGAAGGAGCTCATCTCTATAGCTTTCCGTCATCTCAGTAGATTTGATAAGAGCAGCTTTACATTCTTCAAAACTTTGAGTGAGCGTAGCATTTGCCTTCTTTAATTGCTTTTGAATCTTTTTATTTTCAGTGACATCTTTTTGTAAAGTAGAAATTAAATTAGCAAGCGCAATACGTTCCTCTTCATCATATTCATTTGCATGTTGATCATCCTCAGACTCATTATTGCACATGTCTGATGAATCGGGTGTGGTATTGCTATCAACCGTTTCCATCATACACGTGTCATTAATGGCATTGGGTAGATCAGTATGCTCAGGAATATCACCAAACACATTATATTCATCAGTAGTGTGTACCTTATCGATTGGCTCAGTGTCAAAGATAGGGCCATTGTCATCTTCAGTGACTTTGAGAACTTCTTCAACATTTGCCATGTACGAGTAATGTGCATCGAGCTCTTGATCAGAATCTTCATCATCAGTATCACCAAGCATTGATCCTTCCTCAGTTGACAATTTAACCCCTGCTTCCATTTTCTTGCATAACAGCATCTTTTCCTTGTGATAGCTGGAGTCTCTAACCCTTTTCGGCTTCCTGCATTCCTTTGCCATATGCCCATAACCTTGGCAATTAAAACATTGAATCCCGTCCTGCTGAACCACTTGACTTCCAACCGTTTCCCTATTCCCAGTAGCAGCAACAATCCTCTGAGTATCATACTTTGCAGTTTGTCGATCATATCTTACAGAACCCTCAACATGCGTTGGATTATGTCGATCATACCTAGAAGGACTTTCACCACGTCGACGTGTGCCATACCTTGGAGGACTCTCAACATATCGGTTCTTGGTGTTAGATGATGTGCGAAGATTGTTGTTGGTGGGTTTGTAGATTTTCTTGTAAGTCTTCATTATGAAAGCAATTTGTTGTTTCATCTCTCGATTCTTTTGAGCTTGGTCTTCATCACTATCTTCTTCAGATGATGACTCAGATGGTGGTGATGGTGCTCTTGGCGCTTTACCTCGAGATTTTGTGGAAGATGAAGACTTAGATGATGTGGATAATCGTGGTGAGGATGATGTATTGGAGTATGGCTTAGGAGCACGAGAGTGAGGATCTTGAACATGTTGAGTGGTAGTCAGTAAAGCAAGTGGATTAGCCGTCTTGGCAACACGTTCAGTTCGAATCTCATTTGCTTCATTCTGAAATTGCTTCAAGATGTCAAAGAGTCGATGATATGAGACCTCGTCTAACTTTTCTTGTTGTTTCACCAAAGTGACGAATCGTGTCCACTCGGGTTGAAGTTGTTGAAGAAATTGAACATTGACTTGCATGGTGGAGACTTGCAGATTATTTCTTGTCATGTCATTCATAATCTTATAAAACCTGGAGTAATAAGAGTCAATTGATTCTCCATCCCTTGAAGTAAACTTGCCAAAATTCCAAAACAAGTTTGTTTTGACATCTTGTTTGTTCAGTGATTCTCCTTGTTGCAAGTGTTCAATAGCAGTCCACATTTCATGTGCTGTCGGGCATGCATCAACCGTGGAGTAAATATCATCTCCAATCCCACTTAAAACAATATAGATGGCTTCATTCTCCGCATCATGCCAAGCACAATTTTCAGGTGTGAGATCAGCTCTTGTTTCATCACGTTCACTTGCAGGTATTGGATCAGTAGTATCTGTGGCTGCTCTTGGAGGAAATGAGATCTTCTTAAATATATATGGTCCATGAGTAATACATTTCCTCAAGGCATCACCATTAGGTCTTGTATCAAGATATCGTATGAAACGTGATTGCCATTGAGCATACCGACCAAATACAAGCATTGGTGGTCTCTCTTTGTTACCCGTCACCATTATGTTGTTGTTCGTCACACGATATTCGGCAATAAAATCCATCTCAATATTCTCTGAAATGACGAAGTGAATATGGATCTTAAGTAGATTTGTTGTTATTGTTGTTGTGGTTTAAATTCCGAAAATTGCAATTTTTTTTCAGGCCGACAATAAATTCTCCAGTCCGACAAAACGGTAGACCAAAAAATTTTGTAATCGCCAAAATTTGAAATCGAGCTACAAATGTCCTAAAACTAGTATTGAAAAAATTTGAATTTACTTGACGAAAAAATTTTAACTTTTTTTTTTCGTGGAAACGATATTCCGAAACTAGTCTAGATGGTGGCTAAGTCTAAAAAACTCAAACAAAAATTAGCAAAAACATGTCATCGGAATGTCCAATCGGAATGTCTAATCGGAATGTCTGATCGGAATGTCTAATCGGAATGTATGATCAGAATGTCTAATCGGAATCCTTTCGTCGGAATGTCTAATCGGAATGATTATCGGAACGGCCTTGTCGGAATACCAAATCGGAATACCTTGTCGAAATGCCAAATCGGAATATCTGAAGTCCAGTCGGAATATTCGAAGTCCAATCGGAATGTTGATCGGAAAAGCTGGTCGGAATGTTAAAACCCTTTTCCGATTTGAGTAATCGGAATCAGAATCCCTTTTCCGATTGCACTGAATGGAATATATAGTGCTGTTACGAGATTTTGGGGTAAAAAAATGAATTTTTCGAAAAGAAATCCGCGATTTTAACCAACCAAATGCGACCAAATCCCTATCACAGCTATGTAGAACATTTATATCAAGATTTAGAGCATAGAAACACAAAAAGAATCTTGAATTCGAGATGATTATAAGAGAAAATCACACAAACCAAGTAAAATCAACAACGAATCACAAAACTACCCCATGGCGATTGATACCAAGTGTTGTCCCATATATTCGTGATGATTAAGCAATGAAGAAAGAAAGAAAATAGATGAAGAAGAGATGAATTCCTAGAGAGAGAAAGTAGTGAGAGAAAGTAGAGAGGAGATGATTAACTTGGTGAGATTAAATTAAGAAAAGAAGTTGTTACAAATGACCATCCACCCTCCTAACATGCTAGGAGGGTAGTATATATAGTCCACCCACATGCGGGCTTTAATGGACTATATATTGGGCCGGGCTTGTCTTTTGGACTTTAATTAGTTTAAATCCAAGCCCGTGAACCACGACTAAATAACTACTTATTACAACGTTCTAAAAAATATTACAATAGAAACCTACGATCGAACATTCTTGTTTGACTCAATATTTTGAGGCTAACAATAACCACCCTCTCCATTCATGAAATAGATCAAGGGCTTCGGGCTTTGGGTTATCCTTTCCCTGATGAGGGAACTTTAAACAAATATCATAAACAAGAGTTTCCCCCAGCCTAGAAGTACCTCATACATGTCATCTTACAATGTTTGAGTCCCAAGTGTACTACACACAATTAGATTAATAGATCAATTGCTAGTGCTATTGTGTGCATTGCAACTAGGCAAAAGTTTAATTATTCTAAAATGATTTTTGATGGCATGTGTAAAAACAAAGGGAATAAGATGACTTTGGCGTATCCCAAATTTTTACAAATGGTTTTTGATGTGTAAAATTACTGCCTAAGGGATCATGATGACTTTTATGAGATCCCTATGCAAAAGAAAGCTATTTTTACAAAGATGAACTCACCCCCTCACCGTGAATTACCCCTCACCCCAGCTATGCTTGCTGTTATTGTAGCAGCACAACCCCAACCAGACCCACAACCACAACTTGACCCAATACCAGAACCTTTACCTTCACCTCAACACATGGAAATTGACCAAGAACCCTTCAACGCTAACACATTAAATGTTGGCGTTGACACACCTAATCCAGACGTTGACACCATTCCTTCACAGACCCAAACACCCCTTAACCTTCCCACATCTACCCAATCCACATCATCTTCTACCCCACCACAATATAGGTTGCAAAAACGCCAAAGGACTACTGGAGTGTTCTCCTCTAGTGGTCCTAGCCATGTAGTAGAGAGAACCACCACCACAAGTGTGGTTGGTGCTATGGATGAGGCTGGGACTATTGGTTCTGGCTTAGATGTAGGCCAAGACAGTTTAACATCTTTAAGACCTCATCCATGCCCCATGAATCTAACTTGGGAGGTCAAATACCCATTTTAGAGGAGGGCAGATTGGAACCATACACATTAATGGAATTGACGGCTGTCTGCATTAGCTTGCAAAAGCAAAATGCAGACTTGGTACACATTGTCAGTACACAAGGCCTTGAACTCAAGCAATTGAGGGAGAGGATTGTTATTTTGGAGAATGCTAGCACACGGCGTGGGATGGAGGAATCATCCAAAGGGGAGGATGAGCAGATTAATGTGAGTGATAAGGGCTCACATGATGGTGAATCTTTGGGTGTTGCTGAAGCCCTAACTGAATTGAAGAAGCAACCAGGTTTTGTTAGATCTCTGGTAAATCCTACCAATTTAGACTTGTCTTTTACAGCTATGTTGAAGCAAATTACAAGAGGCGCTGAGACAAATAATTTGGGCGTTGACAAGCAAAATTTGAACGCTGACACACCCAGCGCTGACATGAGCAAATTGGGTGCTGACACAAGGAATTTGAGTGTTGACAGACCTGCAGATGAGGTTGATGTATTCCAGTCATCAGCTATCATCAAAGAAGTATCTTCACAGGTATTACCATCATCCTTACCCATCATTGATCCATTAGATAAGGGTAAAGGAATCATGGTAGAGGTAGAAGTTCCGAAGGATGCAGCACAGGTACAGTTTGATAGAAGGTTGGTTGCACAACTTGTGGAACAAGAAAGAAAGAAGGTTGGTGAATCACCATTTGTTGTCACTTCAGAGGAACAAGAAGGAAGTGATGAAGAAAGTTCAGTTTCAAGTGTGATGGTAATAGAACAACCAGAAAGACTTGAGTATGGTGATGATTTGGCAAGAGAGAAGCTGAATGAGTTGAAATTACAAGTAGATTTTGATATGCCAGAAGTTGTTCAGATGTACCATGCTTGGGAGGATAGGTGTATGGAGAATCCAGACTTGACTATTTCAGACCAAGTTTGGGGTCTGGAAATTCTTCTTAGAGTTCAGCAAGACTACAAGGTAATTCTGAAACACAAAGCTAGCAATATTCTTTCACTACTGAAAATGGATAGAAGGGAGCTTTACTACATGCTACTCAGATGTCATGGAATAGGATGGACCTATAAGAAATTGTTGGGATTATCCTTTGAAGAGTTGGAGTACAAGGCTTATCCCATTTGGGTAAAAGTACAGGAAATGAACATCCTGAGACTTCTTTCAGATGAAAGGAAAGAAGAACTCACAGAAGAGATGGAGCTTAAAAAGGAAATGATTGTTCCAAGACCTTTGAAGAAGGGAGTTCCTCTTGAGTTTCCTAAAGATATGGATAGATTGAATCCCAGTGAAGCTGTTATAAGAAGGAGCATCAAGCTCTCACCATTGGAAGCTTCAGATATGGTACAAGTGTTACCTCTTAATGCCAGAAACCCTATTATAAGCTATGAAGAAGATGAAAGTGGGTTTTAGAAGATTGGCAGGTATGGGAAAGAGGTACACACATTTACCACTCTTATATCTCTCTTTGCAAGTATGGATAGAGAAGACTTGGTAGACCTTTGGAGGTTGTTGGAGGCCAAGTATGAGACTGAAGCTCCTACTTCAGTCAATGGAATAAAACTTTGGTCAACATTCAAGAGAATGTGTGGACTAAAAGAAGAAGATCCTGCTGTTTGGAAGGATCTTAAAGATGATCTCAGTGGTCTTCAATGGCGTTTGTATTCAGCTGCTGGTGTGTATTATTTGAGCTCTATAAAGTTTGCTGAGTATCTTCTTGTAGATGGTCAGTATTCCATGTCCAAAGCAGTTTTGGAGAAGATGAAGACAACAAAGCTTGAGATTGACTATTCAAGTGACGTGGCCAAAGATTTGATCAGACATATTTATTACCAATATGATAAGAGTTGTAAGATTCCTCCTAGTTCTTAATTTTTATTCAGAAACTTGATTACTAGAGTAGATATCAAGTTTAGGGGAGGATTGTTGGGAATAAAATATAGCCAGTCCACTTAAGCGCTGACAAGAGGAAAACAAGCGTTGATAAGAAGAAAACAAACGCTGACAGATCAAGCGTTGAAAAGAAGAAGTCAAGCGTTGATAGGTTGAAGACAAGCACTGATAGAAAGATATGGTCTACGCGTATTATGTTTCTAGTTTGTTTCTATTAAAGATAAGTTCAACATTGTATTTTCTATAATTATCTTTACCTAGAATAGTTGATACGTAGACTCTTGTACAAGGCTTCTTGTGTCTATAAAAGAAGACCTTTAGGTTATGTTTCATAATAAGTTTTCATACGTTAAACACTTTCATTGTAAGCAAGTTCGTTATTATCAATCAAGTGAAAGTTTGTTTTACATCTTTGTGTGTTCTTGTTTAAGTGTTAATTCCGCATAACACTTAAGATTACTTTATACATAAACAAAGTTTCTCTACGTGTATAACTTGATCTAATCTCGTATACACAAGCTTAATCGATCTAAGTTTAGGATCAACAACAATTAACTCAGTTTAGCTACTGCTCAATCAACCTCTAAATGTCTCTAACAGTTCGTCCAAAACAGACTATACAGATTTGGACTTCAATAATGTTTTGATCATATCTCACTCATTTTATGGATTCCATTGAGTGGCCAACTCTCACATATGTACAAGTCACTTACCTTACTGTATATTAAATTATCCAAGCCACTTTATCAAGTTATCATATAGTTCTTTACTGTTTTATACAGCCTACATTTTTAGCCATGATTTTAACATCCTTTCATGTAGCTTTTAATCATTTTAACCAAATTTATTAACACAAGATCCCCACATAATACTTTTTATCATCATATATCATCATATAAGTATACATTAAGAAATAAAATACAAGATTACATATTCAAAACAACAAGATGATAGGAAGAAATAATCTCTATTCCACCAAAATGATGAATAGGTGAGATTTTGATGAACAAGGCTTGGTCCTTGTTACCAAATCTTCAACTTGGCAAATGAACTTCTTGAGATCTTCATATGCATGAATACCTCCTTGAAAATCAGCCCCTAAACTCCATGGAAACTCCTTTTCTCATGTTATAACCACCTCCAATCTTCATCTTTTCAACTAGGCTTCAACATATGTTGATTAGATCCTTTGTTTATGGCTAGATTTTTGATGGTCATGGTGGTGGTGGTGCTATAGTGGACGGCTAAATAGGGAGTGAGAGAGAGAGTTGAGTTGTTTTGCATGAGAGAAATGAGGATGGATGGTTTAGTTGCTAGTTGTTTATGCCTTAAGTTGTTTTGATGCAAACTGAGACAAGTGTCTTAGTTATTGTATATAGTTGACACCTCAAAGGTGTGTTGGTGAAGCATTTGGCCGCCCATTTGTGGGGTGAGGCAAGTGTAAACTTGTCTCATCCCACTAATTTACGGGTACTTCTTTTTAGTTTCCTTGATTTGCGTGCCCTCGGGTTGTTTTACGAAAAACATTTTTATAAATTATGAATCAACGGCACAAAACGAAACTAATAAAAATTATCTCATCAAAAACGGAGTTCAAAAACATAAATACGTAATCCCAAGGTTTCTGGTTTAGTCGTAAAGGACGTTAAATTATGCTCGTAAGTCCTAATCTCTTCTCGTAAATTTGTGAGTTTATGAACCAACACAAACTTAAAATTCTAAAATAATATTCACGGATAAATTTATTTCCTGAAGTGTCGGACTGTCACCAAAATGGTGTATGTAAATGTAAGAACGTAACGTGGAATTCTCCGGTTTAAACGTAGTCGATGCTACTTCAAGATGTAAACCCAAATTTCTTCCCAAAAATGAGTGAGTTCATAATATAACATTAAATAATGTTTTTAAATAATACTTGAGAATAAAATATCAACCATAAATTGACGGATTGTCACAGTTATAACACAAGTAGTATGAACCTTCGGGTCTTCTTTTTCTTTTCCTTTTGAAATTTTTCATTAAGGTCCGAATGAGGGTAAAAGTCATCATCTAAGTCCAAGGTAGGAGAGTCGTCCTCATCCAAACTCAATGAAGAAAGTAGGTATTTAGAAATGTGTCTAAATCCTCATCAAAAGTAATATCCTCTAAAGTAGTATCAATCTCTAAAGGAGGAGGATCCTCCTCAAGAATAAGAAATCCACCAGTGGATAGGTATGACAATAAGAGTCACTAGGAGGCTCAAGTATAGGAGGATCACTCGTAGAGATGCTGTGAATCATAAACCTTAAGGGTATAGAAAGCTCATCACTATAATCATATCATTAACTTCCTCATTGTCATTGAAAAGTGGGTTATCAAGTGATGTTTGAAAAATAGGGTTTGAATGGATCACAAAATCATCAATGTTAAACTCTTTAGTTTAAAAAACATTCAATGAGGAAGTAATGGAGGCTATGGTCCCAACATGGGGAATCTCATAATTCCCACTTTGACAAGCTTCATGAAAGTATTCATGACAAACTTCATCAAGAATATCATTGTTATTCATCGCTACATCATCAATATGATTTACCGCCTCGTCAAGAACATCAATATGATTAACGGTTTCACAACCTTGAGATTTCTTAATGAATTTTCCCATCTTAAACAAAACTTTCTCATCCTCTACCCTCATAATTAGTTCTCCTTCTGCCACATCAATTAGAGGGCGAC
Source organism: Glebionis coronaria (assembly GCA_025667525.1). Lineage (NCBI taxonomy): Eukaryota > Viridiplantae > Streptophyta > Magnoliopsida > Asterales > Asteraceae > Glebionis > Glebionis coronaria. Next base: position 445,728,691 of record CM046874.1, read on the forward strand.
CGGTCCTTAAGAAAGGCCTTCCTATAATGAGAGGAACTCTAGGGTCCATGTCATAGTCAACAACTACAAAATCCGCAGGGAATGTGAACTTATCAACTCCTACAAACACATCTTCCGCAATACCTACTGGAGAAGCTATTGAACGATTTTCTAACTCAAGGGTCATCCTAGTAGGAGTGAGCTCGAGAAGAGAGAGTTTTTGCCAAACCGAAAAGGGCATTAGATTAATGCTTGCCCCAAGATCCGCTAGTGCCATGCAATTTTACACCCTGGGAAAATTACAAGGGATCAGAAACCGTCCCGCATCTCCAAGTATTATGGGTAAAGTCTTAAGCAACACGGCAGAGCAATTATCATTAAGTGATGTATTAGGTATATCCACCAACTTTTCTTTGTTTGAGAGGACGTCTTTGAACATTTTGGCAAATTTAGGCATATAAGCAAGAGCTTCCGCAAAGGATATGTTAATATTCAATAGCTTGAACATTCTCAAAAAGTTTGACACTTGAATATCATCCTTGTTTTTAAGCTTCTCCTTTCTCAATCTTGATGGGTACGGAAGACTTGGTTTTGGTTTAGGTTGAGTAGTTGTTGTTGAAGGATTATCTTTGTTGGTTTCTTCATTGATAGGTGTGGAAGGTGAAGGAGTAGTAGGTGTAGGATTAGGAGGTGTAGGTGTTGAAGTTGTAGAGCTTGAAGGTGTTGAGTTTGATGTTGTAGGCTTATCACAAGGTGGAACCATAGTAGGCTTAACCAAAGGAGGTGTAGGAGGCATTGGAGTATCAATAGTTTTTTTCCACTCCTTGTTGTGATTGCATTAATATTAGCCCTTGGATTTGTTTGTGTGTTTGAAGGTAGAGAACCTTGTGGTCTTTGATTGAGAAGCATCATAAACCTCTTGCTGGTTTCCTCATTCATAGCTCTTATTTGATCTTGTGTTCGCTTTTCACTTTCACGAATCCTTCTTTTGGTTTCTTGGTTCGTCTTTCGAAGTAGCTCGAAAGTATCATTTTTCCCATATCCTTGATTGTATCCTTGATGGTGTCCTTGATTGTGAAAAGGTAGAGGTGGTTGGTTAAATCCTTGATTATTTTCATGAAAGTTGTTTACTTGATTTTGAAAGTTATTGGGTGCTCTATAGTTGTTGTGTCCATGGTAGTTTGTCCTAGGCCCTTGATTTCTTCGAAGCAATTGAGGAGGGTTGGTTTGGTTTTGGGTGGGTGGATGGGGTGGAAATCCGGGTGGAGCAAGGTAATTGTTTGACTTGTAAGAGAGATTGTTAGAGTTGATGTTAGGTTTGAAATGTTCTCTTTGTTCATCTTGATAAGCATAACATTCACCTTGATAAGTTTCAACCTTTTCACATTGTAGGTAAGAGTGAGGTCCTCTACATGTCTCACAACTTAAAGTAATAGCATTCACATCATTGGAAGAGTTGTTCAAGAAAACTTTCATTAGGGCTTGGATCATCTCTTGATTCATCTTTTGATTCTTTTCAATTACTTGAAGTATCTCATTGTGACTTTTGAGGATTTTATTATCAATGGATGTGTGAGAACTATCTTGCACAACATGGACCCTCTCATCTCTTTGGTTATTTGTTCGCACCATGGATTTAGTCTCAATAATGTCCCATGCCTCTTGTGCAGATTTGGAAAGAATGTTCCCTCCCACGGAGGAGTTGAGGGAATCTTGATGATTTGGTCTTAATCAATTGTAAAAGGTGTTGATTTGATGAACATGGTTAAATCCATGATTGGAGCATTTTCTCAATAACTCCTTGAACTCTTCCCAAGCATTACTAAAGGTTTGATCATTCCTTTGTTGAAAACCAACGATGAGGTTTCTCAAAGCGGTGGTTCTTGAGGGAGGAAAGAACTTATTCATAAATTTCTTGGTAAAATCCTCCCAAGTGTGGATGATCTTAGGAGGTTGTCTATCTAGCCAATACCTAGCATTACTCTCTAAGGAGAATGGAACTAAGATCAACTTAATGGCATCATGAGGAACCCCATTATACTTACGTGTATTGCAAAGTGACAAGAACCTCTTGATATGGTTGTGGGGGTCATCCATGGGTCTCCCTAGGAATGGGATACAAGAAACCAAAGTAATCATATGTGTATTAAGCTTAAAAGTGTTTGCGGTTATCTCGGGTATAACAATAGCATCCACATTTCCCTCCACATTTGATTGAAGGATCTCTATCAATGGTCTATTATCAATGGCGGCCATAACTTCTTGTAAGTTGTTCAAAGCACGATGCTCGGGATCGGCTTGATGGATGGTGCTGTTCTTGTTCTTTTGCTTCCTTTTAGGAGGAAGGGGTTGTACACCAAAAGTTATATGTGCACGCGCTCGAGTGCGCATACAACTCAACTCGAGGAGTGAGAGAGGAGCTCTCGATCGACTTTAAGAGAGAAGATATTATCTCTCTCCAGGTGTAATAATTAATATCCACAATAAAATATATAGATATGTAATAATAATTTGGTGGCGCACCACTCACTACTATCACCTTAGAAAGACCCACAAGCAAGCGGAGAAACGAGGCGGCACGTAGCACTTAAGAGCCTGCTTCTTTAGAATGTGAAATACACTCGCCTTATACCCCCACACACTGGCCTCTTTCTCAAGTTCAAGTAGATCGCAGTATTTATCTATTGTGCCTTAATTAAATTCGATCAATACACGTACTTAGGACCGGAACGCCCCCAAATACGGTGTATTGCCTCTACAATACTGTTGGAGTATGCTCGTGTCACAATAAATAATTATATGGCTAGACACATGTGAGCCTATGAAGTCACACACATATACACAGATGTACCACTTAAATAAATCGTATGTATTGTATTTACGGTTTTAATATAACCTACGTAACTTGGTTATTATACCTAAAATCATTAATTTGAAAAGCCCATTTTATAGGTCCATCTTGAACCGACTTTTAATGTGAAATTTATGTCACACGTTTTGTTTTCAAAACAAATTGATACACATTGATTTTGTCTTATCAATGCATTAAATACTTGATATGTGTTTGTATATTCTCATTGATATCTATACACAAAGTGACGGCACACTTTGGTGTGATTGAAAATGGTTTTCAATTTATAAATGATTTTAATCTTGTTTTACGTATTAAGAAACTAATTTACGTAACACGGGTTATATAGACTAGCATCTATTTGGTATACAAGGAAGTGTAGAGTGGATACATTATAGAGGTGATCTACTTTGATCACTTGGTTTCTTGGGTAGATCGTGTGGTGATTGTCTCCGGTTGTTCTTACCGAATCGTGCTACAAAGGTATACTTTTATCTCCCTCTTTTATTGATTAATCATATGACTCTATGGATCCGTTCATAGGTGCTTGTTCCGCTGCGTTGATTATTTATGATATGTTATTAATTTTATTCAGCACATATAAAGGTATCACGAGCAATCATATGATGTCATATGATTATCGGGTATGCGTAACAAGGCTAAAAATAAGTGTTTTTGATGGTTTTGTTAAACCAATTTTAAAACAGCCCATATGGACTTATTTTCGACTTATAACAGATATTTAGAAGGTCTTATATTCTGTTTTTAATGATCTCATAGCCACGGGTTACGCATACTTTAATGGGTTTGTTACCGGGTACGTGTAAAATGACCTAAAACGCGTTTTTGAAACGATTCATGAAGCGGGTTTTAAACAGCCCTTATGACCATCTTTTCTGTAAATATATGATAATTACAAGGTTTTTAAAATGTGGTATTTAGTTCCTAAGGTCATTGGTTACACGCACCAATCGGGGGTTTAATTAATTGTTGATTATTCTTTCGATTTCGTTGGCTAACAAGTATTTGTTGTTGTTTAATTTTATTTCCATGGCAAATACATGCATGTTTGGCCATGGACTTAGCCAACACCTTGTTATATTCATAATCTTATGGTATTATTATGTTTCGTATGCAAAGCCGATGAAAACCTAGACCAAATGTGACATGTTGTGTGTTGATTTGCATTTAATTTCAGTTTTGGGGATTTGCCATTGTTTCGTCTTCATTAATATGTTTTTGATGTTAGATATAGACATTGTTTGGGCATTTTACAGTAGGTTAATGATAGGTTAAATGTTTTTAGTCATAAATCATTTGTAACCGATGATTGGATGAGAATGGCTAAAGAATTAAAGACATATTGTGAAATTCGGAGCTGCTGAGTGACCTGCACTAAAATGTGATTTCCCGGAGTTCTATAAGGAGATAGAAGCCCAAATTTGGTGTGCTAATTCAAAACTCACAGGCCTTCAAAAGTCTCAACTTGAGCTCAGGCTAGGGAAGAATCCTTCTATGGGTTTTAGGCCCTAGAAGTCGACTGAATTTTGTTTTGGCAGATTTGGGCCTCATGTTCATTTTGGGTTCTACTTGCTCTTGATGGTCTTGGAGGATGTGGGAGCCCACTTTGTGGTTGTGTTGACTTACCCTTAGTTGACTTCTTGGTCCTCGTGATGGCTCACGAGATCATGCATAGGTTTTTCATCGGTTTGAGGTTTTGCATACTTGTGGTTGTGTGGTTGCTTGTTTGCTTCATATCTTGATATTACTTGCAAATGTTTTTATAAAAACTTAAACCAATCACAAACCATTTATAAACTAAATCTTTGATTTAGTTTAATGTTTAAATATGATTTAAAACTAAAATCTTGTTTTCATAATAACTCTTAATGTGTTATGAATGTTATGGCTTATGTATTATCTTATCTAATATTAAATCCATTTAGGTTTTATATTAGTATTTAACATGGATAACTTGACACACATAAATTAAAACAAGATTAGACTTAAGTTAGGAAATGTTTTTAACTTGTGCTACGATGGATGAATGCATGCTTCCTCGTACACACTTTTGATTTGAAAATTAAGTCATGTCGTCCAATCGTTTGAGATCACTTACAATTACTTTTTGCATCTTGTGAGACGGATGCGAATTGTAACCCAAGGTGATTATTATCTATGCGTGAGACCTAGACTTATTCTCGCATGTTCTCAAATTGGATGACTTAATCGATTAAGTGGTGAGACCTTGACCGAGGCAAGGATGGGACTAAACATGCCATGTTTGATATTTTGTGAAATTGTTCACTTATGTCATGAGTCCCATAAGGATCTAAGAATTGCACATGATTTGCAATTGATGAACGTCATCTACCTATTGAATCTATCATTGCTAGCAGATCAACTGATGTGATGGTAGAACCTCAATGAGGATCATAGCCTTTTTCGTAAAATTAATTGTTTTTATATAAACTTGGGTAGTTAATTTTTTAAAGGATTAATTATTAAAAATACTAAAATTTTGAACTTTGTTATTTTGTAGATGGCAACGAATCAATCCATTAACAATCAAACCAGATCAATTCTCGATAAGGAGAAATTGAGTGGTACAAACTTCCTTGACTGGTTTCGAAATCTGAGGATTGTCCTCAGATCAGAAGGAAAGTTGCACCACTTGGAAGAGGCCTTACCTGAAGCACCTCCTGCTACTGCCACCGCTGCTGTTCGCAATGCCCATACTAAAAGGGTTGCTGAACAGCAAGAAGTGGCTGGCTTAATGTTGTGTAGTATGGTCCCTGAAATCCAAAAACATTTGGATGACTTTACTGCATATGACATGATTGAGGAACTCAAGACGATGTTCCAACAACAAGAAGAACCAGAACTCTTTGAAACGGTCAAAACGTTCCATAACTGCAAGAAGGAGGAGGGCCAATATGTCAGCACTTATGTGTTGAGAATGAAAGGCTACCTTGATCAGATGGACCAACTTGGCTACCCTATGCCACAAGTCTTAGGAGTGAACTTGATACTCACTTCACTTTCCAAAGACTATGATCAGTTTTTTCAGAACTATCATATGCATGGCATGGGGAAGACTATACCTGAACTACATGCCATGCTGAAGCTTGTAGAGAAGGGTATGCCCAAGAAAGCTCCCTCTGTTCTTGCTATCAAGAAAGGTCATATCCAAAAACCGAAGCCACAAGCTAAAGGAGGCAAGGGTAAGAAGTTCAAGGGAAAATCCACTATGGTTCATGACCCTAAATGCAAGTTCCCCCCACCTGGCAAAAAGGAGCATCCTGCTAAGGATGTAGAGTGTCATCATTGTCATGAGATTGAACACTGGAGAAGGAATTGTCCTTACTACCTGGCAGAAGTGGACAAAAAGAAGAACAAAGCCGACACGTCCGACACATCAGGTATCTTCATGATAGAACTCTACTCATTCCCTAAAACTAATACCTGGATATATGACACTAGTTGTGGTACTCACATTTGTAATACTATTCAGGGGCTTAGAGGGATCAGAAAGTTAAATAAAGGCACTTTGGACTTGCACGTGGGCAATGGCAACCGTGTAGCTGTCGAAGCCATAGGGAGCTATGATCTTATCCTCCCTAGTGGAATGATTCTTGTACTAGACAATTGTCATTTTTCACCCTCTATTACTAGAGGAATTATTTCTCTTTCGCGTTTATGGGATAATGGTTTTTCACATAAATTTACTGATTATGATACTATTCAAGTTTACAAGGATAATGTATTTTATTTTAATGCTATTCCTCGTGATGGAATTTTTGAAATTGATATGCATAATCATGTATCAAATGGGGGTTATATTTATATGTGTAGAAAAAAGAAGTCCAAGCACAACTTGGATTCTACTTTTCTATGGCATTGTCGACTTGGCCATATAAACAAGAAACGCATTACGAAGCTGCAACATGATGGGCTTTTAAAGTCAACTGATGATGAATCATTTGATATATATGTATCTTGTATATCTTGCAAGATGGCAAGAAAGCCTTTTACTCATGCAAGTGAAAGAGCTGACGGTCTTCTTGGACTCATATATAGTGATGTATGTGGTCCATTTAGAACCACGTCTAGAGAATGAGCTAACTACTACGTTACATTTACTGACGACTTTAGTAGATATGGTTATGTTTACTTGATTAAACATAAACACGAAGTTTTTGAAACGTTCAAAACCTTCCAAAACGAGGTAGAAAATCAACTCGGGAAGACAATCAAAGCACTTCGATCTGATCGAGGAGGCGAGTATTTAAGCCTTGAGTTTTTAGATCATCTTAAGAGTCGTGGGATTGTATCACAACTTACTCCTCCCTATACAACACAACATAATGGGGTGTCAGAGAGGAGAAATCGAACCTTGCTTGACATGGTTCGATCAATGATGAGTCCAACCACTTTGCCAATGTCCTTTTGGGGCTACGCTCTAGAGTCTGCTGCACGCATACTCAATATGGTTCCAACTAAGAAGGTTGATAAGACTCCATATGAAATATGGCACGAGAAAGTCCCGAACTTGTCTTATTTGAAAGTCTGGGGTTGTGAGGCTCTCATTAAACGAGAAACACCAAACAAACTTGAGCCCAGATCTATCAAGTGTATCTTTGTAGGATACCGAAAGGAAACATTGGGTTACTACTTCTACTACCCACCCGAGAACAAAATATTTGTTGCTCGGTATGCTGAGTTTCTTGAGAGTAGTCTCATATCACAAGAAGCAAGTGGGAGCACCGTAGACTTTGATGAAATTCAAAGTCAGGATGCACAACCTTCTGAGAACACTAGCGAACATCACCAAGAGGTTGAACATGAAAATGTCGAATCTCAAAGTGATGTAATTCGCATTTGTAGATCCGCAAGGATATCTCACGCACCTGACCGATATGGTTTCTATATCGATGCTGAGGAACATGAGTTAGGGGATCATGGTGAACCCGATAGCTATAAAGCTGCATTATCGGATCCTGAATCTGATAAGTGGCTTGAAGCTATGAATGCGGAAATGCAATCCATGAGGGACAACGAAGTTTGGATCTTAGTTGACCTCCCTCCTAACTGTAAGACGGTTGCGAGTAAATGGCTCTTCAACAAGAAGACCGATATGGATGGCATTGTACACACCTTTAAAGCTCGTCTTGTAGCAAAAGGTTTCACTCAAACCTATGGGGTTGACTACGAAGAAACCTTCTCGCCAGTTGCAGACATTAAAGCTATTAGGATTCTTATAGCCATAGCAGCGTTCTATGACTATGAGATTTGGCAAATGGATGTGAAAACCGCCTTCTTGAATGGCCATCTGAACGAAGACGTTTATATGGTGCAACCTGAAGGGTTCGTGAATCCTAAACATCCCAGACGTGTATGTAAGCTTCAAAGATCCATTTATGGGTTAAAGCAAGCATCTAGGACCTGGAACAAGAGATTTGACGAGGAGATCAAAAAGTTTGGTTTCACTCAAAATCCCGATTAGCCATGTGTATATAAAAGAGCTAGTGGAAGTATCGTCGTTTTCCTAGTCTTATATGTCGATGACATATTACTCATGGGTAACAATATTCCAATGCTACAAGATGTAAAATCCTGGCTTGGAAAGTGTTTTGCCATGAAAGACTTGGGTGAGGCAGCGTTCATTCTAGGAATCAAGATCTATAGAGAAAGATCAAGGCGATTAATCGGTTTGAGTCAAAGTGCATACATTGACAAAATCTTAAAGCGGTTGAGGATGGATGCCTCCAAACGTGGGAGTCTTCCAATGCAATCCAATGTAGAATTGAGTAAGACTCAAGGTCCCTCTACACCTAATGAGGTGAAGCGAATGAAAGGAGTACCTTATGCTTCGGCTGTAGGATCCATCATGTATGTTGTGAGGCGCACTAGACCTGATGTAGCGTTCTCTCAGAACCTTACAAGTAGATACCAACAGAATCCAGGTGAATGTCACTGGACTGCTGTGAATAACATATTAAAGTATCTTCGAAATACTAAAGATATGTTTCTTGTTTATGGAGGTGACTCAACAACTGAGCTTGGTGTTACTTGCTACACTGATGCTAGTTGGGAGACAGATCGGGATGATCTTCGATCACAGACCGGATATGTCTTTGTGATGAACGGAGGCGATGTTGATTGGAAGAGTTCTAAACAAAGCACTACTGCGATTTCTTCTACAGAAGCTGAATACATAGCTGCTTCTGAAGCTGCAATGGAAGCAATTTGGATACGTAAATTCATTTCTGGGCTTGGGGTTATTCCCAGTAATGATAGACCTATGGAAATGTACTGTGATAATACAGGTGCAATTACTATAGCCGATGAACCTGGAGTTCAAAAGGTTGCCAAACATTTTAGGAGAAAATATCACTACATTCGAGAAGTAATTCAAGAAGGTGATATTCGCATTCTTAAAGTTCACACAGAAAACAAATTAGCTGATCCGTCTACTAAACCAATTTCTTGTACCAAACATGTTGAGCATGATAGGGGCATTGGACTTAGACCAGCTGGTTTTTTCATGTAGATTTGTGTATGTTAGTATTTGAATAATTGGGATGTAAAACAGTTTTCATTTTATAATGAATTAACATATGAGGTATGATCGCTTTCATTTTATATCAACTGTGTCCTGTATTTGCATGTTTAATCCAAGAGTAATCTTATTATTCTAAATTATCCATTGTCGGTTGACAATATGGGAGTATTGTCGAGTTAAGACAAATGTGAGTTGGTCATATTCATTTGGAATGAATATTAGTTGATGATGCCGTTAAACTCATATGTGTTCATTTGATGAACATTGGATTGACCTAACCAACGAGAATTCACTACATGGATCGGCGTCAATAGTGAATCTCGCAAGTGGTTGAAGCTCTCATCCTTAGACTTGAGATGCAAGTAGGTTTTGTATGTGTGGAATGTCAAACCGTGATGTGGTTCAACGTTGTCCTGAACAAGGCTCCCATAAAGACCGTTTTCAGGTGCGATATGAAATACATGAACGACACGTGCAGTCAAAAAGAGAATTTGTTCCTCCACATGTATTGGAGTTAGATACTAATGGGCCCCTCGATGAATTGTATAGATGTATGTGTGGCCACACCCAAATGTAATTAAGATGATACTTGGTTAATTTGGAAATCTAGTTCAATATCAATATCGAGAAACAGAATAGTTAAACTTAGAATGACTATGATCTATGTCTAAAGTCTAACGTAGTATCTGTAACAAAAGGATGTCTGATTTCTAAACCATTTAAATAAGATGTTTGAGAAACAACCATCATATGTTTCTAGGGGTATTGGCGTGTTGCTAGACGCTAACCATTACTTGTATAATTACTTGATTATTATGACGTGCGCACGTGGGAGCTGTTGGAGTATGCTCGTGTCATAATAAATAATTATATGGTTAGACACATGTGAGCCTATGAGGTCACACACATATATACAGATGTACCACTTAAATAAATCGTATGTATTGTATTTACGGTTTTAATATAACCTATGTAACTTGGTTATTATACCTAAAATCATTAATTTGAAAAGCCCATTTTATAGGTCCAACTTGAACCGACTTTTAATGAGAAATTTATGCCACACGTTTTGTTTTCAAAACAAATTGATACACATTGATTTTGTCTTATCAATGCATTAAATACTTGATATGCGTATGTATATTCTCATTGATATATACACACAAAGTGACGGCACACTTTGGTGTGATTGAAAATGGTTTTCAATTTATAAATGATTTTAATCTTGTTTTACGTATTAAGAAACTAATTTACGTAACACGGGTTATATAGACTAGCATCTATTTGGTATACAAGGAAGTGTAGTGTGGATACATTATAGAGGTGATCTACTTTGATCACTTGGTTTCTTGGGTAGATCGTGTGGTGATTGTCTCCGGTTGTTCTTACCGAATCGTGCTACAAAGGTATACTTTTATCTCCCTCTTTTATTGATTAATCATATGATTCTATGGATCCGTTCATAGGTGCTTGTTCCGCTACGTTGATTATTTATGATATGTTATTAATTTTATTCAGCACCTATAAATACTTATGGAAGTAGGTAACTTGGTTGTTCGTATACGTATACTTATTTACATATAATAATATATCAAAAATATTTTTGTATTTATTTGATTTTTTAAGAAAATATAGTATGTACGTAAAAACGATGGAAACCAATATATACAATATATATTTTTGGTGTAATCTTTTAGGAAAAAGATTACTTTTGTATTTTTTTATTTTTTTGGTTCAATTCTTTAGGAAAAGAATTGATTTTGTGATTCTTTTTTATATTTTTTATATTTTTATCTTTTTGATATTTTTGATTTATAATACGTAAAAATAACGTTCACAAAGTGAACGTATCCCAAAATCCAATACGTCTCACTCGAAATCGTTAATCTTCACGAAAACAACCGGCAGCGGCGCCATTTAATGGTTCGTTTTTTTAGTGTATTTGTCTCTCGGTCTTATCGAATTGATCTCAAGTTAACAAGTTTGACTTAATTGTTTTTGGTATTAATAGCTTGTTTGAAATCTATTTCTATTTAGCAAAGAGCAAGCAAAAATGTAAAAATATTATAGATACTACGTATATGTACTAATCTAAAACACGTTGCACCTACCACAATTAAATGCACGCAGTACAAATTACAAAAATTACAAAACACAAAATGATTATGCAATGGACTAAAAAATGTAAAGTCAATTTAGTAACTAGAAAAATAGAACTTAACTTGTTAAATAAAACTAACAGATTACTTAATAACAAAAATAAACCACTAAGGCCCAACAAGCAAATTCCAGCCCAATGAAGAATGTGAACGAGTCAATAAGTATTCAAACTAAACACCTGAGAATAAATGCACTATGATTAGTGTACACAACATTAGGGCCTTAAAGTGAACACTAACAGACCTTTTAAAAATTGAAAAGGCAACAAGTTACAATTGATACATTTAACTGATTTTTTTAACTCTACTATTTTTAAGTAATACAGTAAATGAGCTGCTAGACTAAAACTCGACCTAAGCTTTTTCTTGACAAATTACCTTATTACTTGTTGTTTGGCTAAAGGAAATGTTATGTTTGAGTTGTCTAAAGTCGCTTAAACGAACACACATTCAAGCCTACAGTTTACAGTTACAAAGAAACTCAAACCAATGCTGATCCAATCACTCTACTAAACAAAATTCAGCAACTACACTAGATTAAAATCAAACGAAACCAGGAAATGGTACAATAACAGATAGTGATCATATTAAATCCAACAAACTAACAGGTCTACACTTAGTTTACACTACGAATTTGAATTAGCAGATTAAACCTACGTTTGCATGAAACAGAATTTAGCGCTGAGCTCACTTGTAAAAAACGCCAAAATCGTTAATGATGCTACTTGATACCAGTCTTGAACAATGCGAACTACGATGCTATCAATCACGAAATCAGGACCAAACTTATTAAGTGTAACTCAATCTTCTCGAGCTGAATTATCACCACTGTCAAAAGTAAATTCTCTGTGACTTCAGCATCAAACTATAGCAAACGATTTCGATCTATTGTCGAAGCAAATCTGTTCTACGAATCTGACTCTAGTGCTCCATTTTTTTTTGCATCTCAAAACAACTTCAACAGAAAATTCCTTCTCCACGAAAAAGCGAACGAACTCCCTACGAAATCTATCGCTATAAAGTAACACAACATCAACCAATCGTAATCAACCGAACCACAACTCACACAACCAAATCTATTGAAACTAATGCTTGAACCAAACTCGCAATTGTCTAAACGCGAATTCGAACGAGTATACGATTTTGTTAAGCTAGTAATTACAACCGCTAAATCTCTACACTTCTTCTGAAAACGAACTACTGTACTCTGACTATCAATTCTAAAACTGAACGTATACGGTTAACGCCATACTTCCTTTGACAGCCATAACTTGTTGTTAAACTCGAAACAAACTTCAAGCAATATGAACATTAACTGTAAGGATTTGAAAGGAACTCCAACATAAAGCTTAAACAGTCATGATCAAATCATAAACTTGAACTTGCATGTTAAATGAAGGAATGTAAGATATTAAAGATCAATTGATTTGTAACAGAAATTGAACTAACTTTTATTGAATCGATGAGAAAGTTGTTGGTTTATATACTTCATAACAATTATTTAAAACCCTAATATGGATCAAGGAGCGCATAGCGGAAGCGATTAACAAGATCATTAATTTAACACAATTATATTAATCAAGATTAGGGTTACATACATTTATCCTAGCAAGATCCACAAGACAACGGAACGAACGTCAACTAGGATTTATCACGAACACCACCAAGAATATAATCTAAAGGAAGATTATATCACGCTCTTGTACACACGTAATACGGCGAGTTAACCGTGAGTCTAGCACGAACAAACCGAGCTTCAACGCTTATGGAATATCTACCCAATAACCCTATAGAGGGATTAGGACTAGATATTTAGCTAAATCGAAAACCAACCGAAAACCCTAAGGTGGTGGTTGCCGGCGATCGCAAGAAGAGAGGAAGAAAGATGGGACAAAAATTATGAAGGCTTTTAGGTGTTTATATAGACTTGACAAAACTTGGTCTCCAAGTAAAACACCAATTAGGAAAGAAAATCTTTCCTCCTTCCTTTTTTCCCCTTTAGGCCGACGCCCCATTAAGCCCAATTAGGGCTTCCGGAACTTTCCCGTTTTCCTTATTTTAGCTTCTATTTAATTCCATAACGGTCGTTATAACTTAACTATTATTTATTAACGATCGTTAGTTAAGCTTTGGTTTGATTTAATAAATATATATAAAATATATTTAATAAATAATTAACCCTTTACGTTATATGTGCAATCCCGTGATCCCGAGTTCGATCCTATCTCACGACTATTAATTTTAAGTCCATAAACTTTCAGCTCCCACTTGGACAAAATTCTAATATCATGATCACATTGACCAGCGTCTAGTTACACTAGCAATGTCACTAGTACAACTCGAGTAAGGTTTCTTGGACAAAACCTTTTAACGATATATAATCATTATTATTATTATCCTTTCATTTCAAATACAACGTTAATAAGGATATGGATCTTAGTCATTCCTTTCATTAACCATTCTGTTTCTCGTTTACGGATATAGCAAGATCACCAAAACAAATTTGGGTGCGGCCGCACAAATATCTTACTACTCCCCCGAGGGGCCCAGCTGTATTATACTTCAAAATAAATTTTGAAGGAAACGAATCCCATTTTGACTACAAGCAAAACTTATGAACTTTGCAACACTTCCGGAAATAATCCTTATAACTACCAGTTACGTTTAGCGTTAGATTATTCCACAGAAATGCACTAGATTCACGACAGTTTCCTGGTATCTCAGGTCTAAGGATAACTATTTATGATTTACTTGATGACAAAGATCCATAAAGTAAAATCATATAGTTGGGATAAGTCCAATATTTGATCCATCAAATATCATCCAAAATTGACCAATATACTTTCAAGTATACTCTGTCACTATTTTGAATTGTCTCAGTTTAATAATACTCCCATATTATTGATCGACAACGGACATTTAGAAACATCATAATGCTCATAGATTTAAAACATGTAAAATAGGATACAAAATCAAATAACAGAAAAATAAACGAAATCCAATCTTTATTTCATCAATTCAATAATGTCTTACATCCTTTATCCAAATACTAAAAATAGATCAATGCATAAAATTGGTACATGCATCATGCCTCTAGTAATGACATTCATACTTGTTTGGCAAAGCATAAAATAACCAATCTTGACCTATTGGAATTTTGAGAATACTTTCTTCAAGAATTCAATTCATTGAAACTCTTGTACATGTGCATTCAAATAATTTGATATTGCCACATAGTATCAAAATTGTGAAACATCCTTGATCACCAATTTCCTAAACTTCCAAAACACATTTGAAGTTCAAAGTATTCTAATTCTTTAATGTATAATGCAACTTTAATCAACATGTCATCTCCTAAGATCCCATGACTAATATTGAGTGTTACCTCAATTATATCTTTTCAAGTTTTACAACTTGTCATAAAAGATACAAATACGTTACCATTAATATCTATTATGTAATGTTTGATTCCAGCCAAAACCTTCAAGTTTGTTGGCTATGATAATTTGCACAACGATTGACAAATTATGCATCTATAGAATATGGAAGCCGATCCAAGATTTAGGATGTTATTCTATTTCCAAACATATTCCTTCAGAATATTCATTACACAAGTTATTTAATAACTTCTTAAATAGATTAATATATTCAAATTATCATGTATTTTAAGCATGATATAAATACAACACAACACACATGAAAATTTCTCAAACCAGATTTAGATTTCTTCATGTCCTAAATATCCACGTAAACTTACTACATGGCATATTACGTTGTATTTCCACCGCATAAATAAATAAATTTATTTGTTCCAAGTTTATGTATATCTTATTTTCTAAATCTCCAAAGCAAAGTTTCATCTCAAATCTAAACCAAATCAACATTTAATTTGAATGAAAACTTACTTTCTTACATGTCTATTTGACACATATAATTTAAGAAAATAACCATAATACTCCCACTAGCTTCTAGGAATACTCAGAAACCATCTTATTCAAATTTAAATCCAAACTTGGATTTCAAATTAAACATAAGAATAATCTCCTAGATGCATGCTTTTATCCATTCACGGATAATTGCATTTTGTACTTTTCCAAAGATTTATATTTTGAAGTAATAAACTCATTTCGATTACTTAAGTCCTTTCTCAAGTAGTCATTCAAGAAATAGTTCATTTATATCCAAATTTGTCAATTAAAATATGACCATCAAAATCTTTATATATTTAATGTATTTAGGAAAGAATACTCAATCACAATTAATTACTTAAATGTGACTAATAATCTATTCACAATACATACATTAAATATGTGTACAATTTTGTCCATATAGTTTCGACACAAAGATTAAACCACTACAATTGACGTTTTCCTTCCTTTGACGAAACTCATCTTCAATTTCTAGTCAAACTATTTAAGATACCCCAAAACCGAAATTTGATTATCTTGTTGGACAACATCTATAACAGTCATAGTATGAGTAGTTTACCCAAAACAATATTTGGTAATAAATCATAACAATTATTTGTAACTCATAATTCTCAGCATATAAATCGCATATCCGAGATATCCTTACGGACCTATGACATAAATTCCTTTATCTTGAGGTTTAGCATTTACACGCCTACCTCATGATAATTACTAGTGTATTTTAGAAGATCATGTATCTTGTAATTTTATCTTTCAAGATCAAAAACTCCCACTTGCTTTTAGTAACTTAAAATTACTCTTTAAATACATAGCAAATAGATCAACAGTCCAACGTTATCTATATGGGACATTACAAAACACAATGGCCGTTCCATACTCTTTATTTTCTAAACACTCCACTTCATAAGTAGTTTAGCAAAATCCGAACTCCATTTAAGATATAATGTGATTCATCACATTCCATATGTAATGGTATCTTATTAATCTTCTTAGATCAAGTCATACTCAACTTTCTAACCTTGATTTCTTTTGGAATAAAGGAAGATATAGTTATCTTGAATCAAACATCACCATCATATTGAGAATTTTGATTCTCCTAATGAACATACCATAACAATGATGTATTTCATTTAGGGAAATATTGTAAGTCAATCTTAACAATATTTAAGATAAATATATATCTTTAGGCTTACCTATATACCAACTAAATCATCTTAATGGTATAATAGTTTTCCTAACCATTTTGCATGCTTTATAACTCAAGTACTTTTAATACAAAGTCACTTCATAAAAGTTATAAGTCCATTACACGTTACATGTATATGTCTTTAGTGAAATAGAGACAATACATTAACGTCTTACTTTATATTATACGTCTTCCAAGACTTTATGTTTGTGACTTTATACAATAAATCATAAACATGTATAACTAAAGTAAATCATGAACACCACTAGGTTTCATTCATCTTTTCAAGTTAATTAACTCCTATACTATTATATGAACACCACTAGGTTTCATTAGTAGTATAAGATTACTCTATGTATCTTATGTCATTCCAGGAATTAGTCCATTTTAAGAAACTTCAAAACATTCCACGCCCGATCTTATGACATGTGGATATTTTACCCTTGTGTTTACAATTTAGTCCAAGCTCTTACATGACTAAATCAAAACAACAAGTGTTTCTTAATGTGAATGATATATATACTTTTAAGTAGTCTTTTAATCATATTGACACATGATCTAAATATTAATTAGATTTGTTAGTCTCTTATCTTAAAGACAAGAAAATCATATCTTTATGAGTTGTTTCTTGCACACAATGTTCATTTCTCCCACTTGTGCATGTAACAACCTCATATATAAGATAAACATCACGTCTAACGTTCGTCTATTCAAAATATGATTGTGCCACATATATTAGCTTTTACAAGTAGATGTAGAACCACTTAATCAACAAGAATCAGTACATAACTATCTTTGAAGATATTAGTGTCAACAATTCGAAAGTAATTATCTTAGGACATACTAACGATAACATGGGTTATTACCAAGACAACAAAGCTTGTAACTCCCACTGACTTAGAGAATGTTTTAATAGACTCAAAATCAGTAATACAACACAATTCTCCCACTGAACTTGACAACATTGAAAATGTTTCATAATCGGTGAAAATAATTAGTGTTGTGTTTACTTTCTTACACTTTTGAAAAAAAACACATTCGTAACAATTACTTATAGTGTTTAAGAGTGTACTCTACTTCGTAAATGATGACTTACCCATCAAATGCTTTTTAACTTGAAAGACTTGACATGCAATTTCTTCCTTAATAGGTCTACCAACCCTACAATGGTACGTAGTGCCTATAAATGGTCAAAGCACAACTACTAGACAAATATGCTAGTTTGCCTTATAACCAATTTGCGGTAACTTTTAATAACTCAAAATATGCATTTTTCTTAACTACTAAAGTTTGCTATGAGTTACGGATTTGAATTTGACATTTCTAAAATTCTTATCACTCCTTCTTTACTCCGGAAAAAGAGTTTTAGGTTTATCTTTCATTTGTAAATTGACTCTATCCTCAACCATACGGTTTGTAGATCAATAAATGAATAAACCACGTTTACGGTGCAACGTTGCATTAATACATTTGCAAAAGAATTTACAAAATTCAATTTAGTATTTTCGATAATACCATTCAAGAAAATAAAATTACCCCGGTAATAATAACCTTAGTATTTTCCTTGAAAACTAGAATCCAAATTGACATAATTTCATCACATCAGTTGATCTGCTAGCAATGAAAGTATTCAAGATGGTAACTTGTCGAACAATGATTGACAAACAAATTTGCAATTTCTAGACATTTAAGGGATTTACATTGCCAAAAGTCATTTTGCATTGTAAACATGTTTCATCCCTTCTTTATGCCTTAAGTTTCCAGATCTCACTGAGTAACTCAATTAAGTCGACTAATCTAAAGAACGTAAAACCTTCATGTGCAATCTTATTCAGTCATGAAGTTTTCTCTCCATTACAACATCGTCCGATATCTTATATGACGACAATTGTAACTTCAAGTGTTCGTCAATTAGAGGGCATATGACTTAAATTTTAGGGTATAGATTTTGGTGTCAAAATCATGTATGGAGAAGCATGCATGCATCTCCATAACATAAGTTTAATAAAAAAAACGTTTAGTAAACTTTTTGGTGAGACTAAAAGTTCATCATATACTTGCAAGTTGAGGTATTGGTTAAACCAATTAAAGAATTTACACACAACTAAATTCACACCGTATTTTTTCTAGAACTTAGTTATAGCACAAAGCAATAACCTTATTCATTGTGTTTTGGATGTGAATTAATGTAGTTAAATCAACCTTAAAGAATTGTACCAATAACAACCGTAGGTAATACCAATTTGACGCACAGGCGAGCCGGGAATTTGGTCAGCGCTGAAGCATAACACTTCCTTCCTTAACCGGGTACATGACCAGCGGTGCGTTATACCCACTTTATAGTTTGTCAAAACTGAGTAGGCCGTTAAGTTGCTATTGCAATTCTAATCAATGCAAATCATATGTAATTTAGATCTCAAAACAATTCATTTATTTTGATATGATTTAGTCCATATTAATTTTTCTTGTAAAAAATTACCCTTGTTTATAACATACAATTAATATAAAACGTATGAAAACAAGTAGGTACAAAAAAAACTAAATCATAAACACATAATAACAATTTATATGTGCAATAAATAAATCAAATAGACACACATACGATTTATTCAATAAATAATATCAAATCTAGGTTTTTATATTCATATAAAAGTCTTCCCTAATTTTAGATTTATTGGATCAAATAAAGCATGTAGCAAAAAACGTAACAATTACCACATAAAACATATGATCCATGAAAAACATGCATGTTCATCACGGATCTCCCACATATCTTAACAATTAAATCTCTATGGATCGAAACATGAATTTACACAACATAACAATTAATCATGCAATTCATCAAAATTCCACCCAAATCACTTAACAATTTAATTAAATCACTACGGATCGTAACCACGCATGACATAACAATTAATTCATGCATACATCTAAAGTTAATTACCATGTAATTTTAGGGTTTACAAAAAAACTTTTTTTTTATAAAAAATTCGGCATGGCCGATTTTAAAAATAATAAAAAACAAAACCCTAATTTTTATAAAACCTAAAAAACAACATGTAATTTTTAACACAAATCAATATTAGTTAAAAAAACTTTAGATCTTGATAATTATAATCATGTTAAAACGGCTCTCGATGCCACTGTTGGTTTATATAGTTCATAACAATTATTTAAAACCCTAATATGGATCAAGGAGCGCATAGCGGAAGCGATTAACAAGATCATTAATTTAACACAATTATATTAATCAAGATTAGGGTTACATACCTTTATCCTAGCAAGATCCACAAGATAACGGAACGAACGTCAACTAGGGTTTATCACGAACACCACCAAGAATATAATCTAAAGGAAGATTATATCACGCTCTTGTACACACGTAATACGGCGAGTTAACCGTGAGTGTAGCACGAACAAACCGAGCTTCAACGCTTATGGAATATCTACCCAATAACCCTAGAGAGGGATTAGGACTAGATATTTAGCTAAATCGAAAACCAACCGAAAACCCTAAGGTGGTGGTGGCCGACGATCGCAAGAAGAGAGGAAGAAAGATGGGACAAAAATTATGAAGGATTTTAGGTGTTTATATAGACTTGACAAAACTTGGTCTCCAAGTAAAACACCAATTAGGAAAGAAAATCTTTCCTCCTTCCTTTTTTCCCCTTTAGGCTGACGCCCCATTAATCCCAATTAGGGCTTCCGGAACTTTCCCGTTTTCCTTCTTTTAGCTTCTACTTAATTCCATAACGGTCGTTATAACTTAACTATTATTTATTAACGATCGTTAGTTAAGCTTTGGTTTGATTTAATAAATATATATAAAATATATTTAATAAATAATTAACCCTTTACGTTATGTGTGCAATCCCGTGATCCCGAGTTCGATCCTATCTCACGACTATTAATTTTAAGTCCATAAACTTTCAAAAGTTAGTTACAAAGTCGGTTGTAACAGACTAGTAACAAAATACAAGCTATAAACGATAATGTGTGTGTGACTGTGTGTGAAAACACACAGTAAAATTGAATAGAAAAAGTAAGTGAAACTAAGGGTGTGTTTATATGTAGAAAAATTTTCATATTTTTTTGTTTCTAAATTTTTAGAAAATTTAGAAAAATATTTTTTTGTTTCAAAAAGAGTTAAAATTTAGAAAAGGGTAATATGGGGTTTTCAAATTTTCTATATAAATTTGGAAAATGAAATTTTTGAAATTTTAGAAAATTTTCGGAAAATGATGCTACTAAACAACTTTTCTGTTTTCTAGTTTTCAAATGAAATTTTTTCTAGAAAAATAAGAAAATTAAACAAGGCCTAAATTTTTTATCTAACTACTCTATTGGCCATCATGAAAGAAAAAGGAGTATTATTTATATAGGTGAGAAGTGGGGGTGGTGAGGTTTTGTAGCCAACAGGGATTTGCCATGTGGAAGGGCTTTTATTGGAGCTTGCAAGTTTTGATCCGGATAAAGAAAATTACGTAACCTGATTAGTGGAAATGGGGTAGTGGGATTTGGTTTAAATGTGAATGAGCAATGATTGGAAAATATCTCCTCATAATTGCTCTTGTCTATTTTTATTAGAGTCATGTGGTTTATACCCTACTACTCATATTATTTGACCACTTAGTTAATTGTGCTAATCATTTTTTTCTTGTAATTTGTAGTAGAGAATTAAATGAAACAAAATTTCAATAATTTTAGTTACTCCAAGCTACTTAATTTACAAGTTTTTTTTTTCTTTCCAACGTTACATGCATATGCATACGATGTTGTGAATAATTTTTTGTTTTACAAAATATCTTTTATAATATTGTATGAAAATATACTTTGTCTAAATTTGTAGAGTACGAATAATTTTTTTTAGAATTAAGATTTTAATAAGTAAAAATTATAAATAAAACAAAAAGTAATTATTATTATTTTTCAATTATTTAAAACGCTTATTATTATTAAGGACTAAAGTTACATTTTAGTAAATTTTAAAAAGTACATTATTGTTTTTAAAAAT
The DNA here is from genome assembly GCA_025667525.1 of Glebionis coronaria. Lineage (NCBI taxonomy): Eukaryota > Viridiplantae > Streptophyta > Magnoliopsida > Asterales > Asteraceae > Glebionis > Glebionis coronaria. Next base: position 445,750,374 of record CM046874.1, read on the forward strand.
GCCCGTCATTATAAAACATATATGTTATATTAAAAAATCAACGAATCACAAGATTATAAATATTCAAATAAAAACACAAATTATTATTTATTTTTATTTTGACACTTAACAAAGTCAAGCAGTGCAATCTACGTAAATTATTATTTACATGAATATAAAAATCAAAATGAACGCAGGACCTCAGAAATCGGTGTGAGATGTAAATACATAGATTCTATAAATTACAACAACATATATTTTTCAAGGTCGTTATCTATTACTAAACACACAATGTCTAGAAAATGATAACTAACATTGGCCCTTGATCTTCATGTATCTTGTAACTTTGGTCATCATTGGCTTCTTTTGTCATTTTCTTCGTCTTTTGTCAGATAAATCCCGAGAAAACGCGTGTTTGTTTCATAATGTATCTTTTTACCTAAAAACACATAAACACAAAATACCCGCGTAATTCTAAATTTATAAGATATAAACTTATATTATTTGTCGTGTTTTAAGTGGTTTGAAGGTTAAAACTGATGAGTGTTTTCACAGTTATCACTCATCTAGTAGAGTGGCAGTAGGAATCCATTTTAATCTTTGTGCTCGCCCAAGAGGAGTCAAGTTGTCTAAGAAGCTCTGAGTAAAATGTGCATGTAAGCTTTGATGATTCTCGATCGCATCATTGAGGCACAAAGGTTATGGATCTGATATCGCATCACCGGTGGGTGAATTACCCTCAAGTAATGGACTCTTCTCTTCTGCCCTAGCTCCTAAAACAATGATTAGTGGGGCTGAAGTTGCTGTCTCTGAGGGAACAGTCTTCTCAATGGCCAAGCAGCGAAAAAATAAATAATTATTAGTATATATTTCCTATTCCTAAAAGACGTAGTATCAGTTGCGTGCATGTTTACCTTTGATGGTAGGTGTAACACCCCATTTTGATAAATGGAATGTCACGCGTAATTATGGCGTGTCATCAAAGCATACAAGGATAAATGTCTAAAACATTACATGACCATAAAAGGAAATACCAGAATCAAACATCGGTAGTCCAAAAGTAAAGCTCATCACACACAAACATAAGTACTGTAAAGGAAAGGACTAAAAAATGTCCATGGAAAGAGTATCAAAGTATAGATAATGCATAAATTAAAGAAAGGCTAGAAAGCTTCCAGTCCATATGCACGTACGCTTAAAGTCTACGAGTGTCCCTGAGTACCTGCCGTTTTGGGAACATGAAAAGGAAAACGGCTGAGCAATACGCTTAGTGCACGGATGTACAGATAAAGCATGAATAATATAAGCCTAAAAGCATATAACAGCGAAAGAAACTAAGTCCTGGATAACCCGGTTAAGTCTTAGTAAAACTGGTTTTATAGTTTGAAAAGCCTTATGTTTATCTTGTAAAAACTGTTTAACATATTTTACCATTAGCCAATATAGGTCATGAAAATCAACGTGCATGAATACTTGAGGGGTGACCTCGTCATGCAAATTAGAGAGGCTGACTCTAATTTAATATACTGGTTTTGGGTAGGAGGGATCAGGTCCTTGTGAAGGATGCAAGGCACACACCACATTCACACTGAGTAATATGCTGAAAAAATGTAACTAGGATGCACCCATACGCCCTACATGATAAATATAATAAAAGATGAAGGGACGCCACGAGCAATCACTCCGCCGTGGGGAAGTCATAACACCAGTGCCTCTAGTGTTATGGTTATGGTACCTCCATAACTAGGTGAAACTGGTCATGCATGTATATGGATTTAGGTATTCTAATTAAACATAAGCAATCAAACATATAAACTTATACTATGGGAAAACAATTAGCAGCATATGGGGAATCCTAATAAGGAAAGAATGTCCATACTGAAAGGACGGGAATCCGTACCTTATGCCCAGTGAACGAAGAAGACGAACGGAAGAGAGTCCTACATCGGTATCACTAACGCTACATAAATACATACGTGTATAAGTATCTGATTACTAAGTACGTAACTGGTTTTATATCATGTCTTGGCTTGTTTTATATGTTCATGTCATGTTTTACTGTTTTAAGCTTTATATTGTGTTTATCGTATATTCTGTCTATTCTTGTTAAGTATTACTTGTATTTCATGTATTATTATACTTGTTGTGTAATAATAAGTAACTTTCTAAAAATAGCAGGTTTCCTAAAATAGAAAGTTTCCAAAAATAGAAAGTTACCAAAAATAGAAAGTTTCCAAAAATAGAAAGTTTCCAAAAATAGAAAGTTTCCAAAAATAGAATTAATGCTTAAAATAGATAAGTTTCTAAAAATAGGAAGTTTCCATAAATAGATTAGCTGCCTTAATTAAATAAGTTTCTAAAAATAGAAAGTTTCCATAAATAGATATAAGCTGGTTAAATAAGCTAATTATATAAGCTTAAGTGTTTTTCTGATTATTATTCTAAGTCATGTGATTATAAAGTATAGTTTATTAATTATTACATGTAAATTAAATAAACTATAGGTTAAAAGTATTTAATTAAATATAACATGATTTTAATTAAATAAAGTAAAATACTTAGGTTAAAACATGTATTAACTATTAATAATATAACCTAAGTCATGTTAATTAATTAATTATAGTCATGGTTTTAAATAATTAATTAATTATAAAGTCTAATTAAATATAAATACTTAGGTTAAAATTCATGATTTACTAATTAAATTTATAACCTAAGTCATGTACATTAAATTAATCATATCATGGTTTTATTAATTTAATTTAAGTCTAAAACATAACTAGTGAAAATCATAAACCTTGAAAAATGATTCATGAACCGGACCCGTGACTAAAAACCATAAACCGGACCCGTAACCAACACCATATCCCGACCAAGGTCGGGGTTCCCCTTGTTTTTGCTGCTTCCGTGGGACCACCACCACCATACCGAGACCATATGGTCTCGGTGGTGTGTAATAAGCCAAGCCGAGACCCCCATGGGACTCGGATAGGCGTCGGCTAGGAACAAACACCCCTAAAACCCTTGTTTTGATTTACCCCATTATTATTAACATGTTTAAATAATTGTTTTTAATTAGTTTAATTAAAAACATCATGATTTTATGTGATCATCAAAATCAAACCTAAAAGAAAAGGGTTAAAAAGTTATACCGAATACGTGGACCAAATAAGGATGAACACACACGAATACTTGCACAATTTCCAAGATCAAAATCAACCCGAACACCCTTTTTGGTGATCAAAACCCGGCGGTTAAAGGAGGAGCAAAGAAAGATTTAGGGTTTTGTTATTTTCTTGATTTTGTGATAAATGACACAAGTTTTCCTAATTCCCTTGTTTAGTAAAATTTTACATGGGCTAAGCCCATGTTTCCCTTGTGTAGCCGCGGGTAGGGGCCCCACTTGGGGTAACCCTTACTTTTCTCGTGTCTAAATATTATAGTGTGTTCTCGTGTTTTATCGTGTTCGTGTTTTGCGAGTTCTAATTAGTTTACGATCGTGACTTAATATATTTATTCGTGTTCGTAATAAATATATATACGTAAATAATATTAGTTCGTGATTAAATTACGTTCATGATTTCATGATCTTATGTTCGTGATTATAATTATTATAATTATCGTGTGTTCATACGTAATAAATACTTATCGTGTTCTAACACGTACGTAATACTTGAAATTCTTATACGTGAAACGTAAACATGCTATAAAAGGAAGGTTCTAATCTTGTACGTACGATCTAAAGGGTACTATTCATGGTAAAAGCATGCGGGTTTTACAACCCCTAAAAAGAATAATTTGTCCCCGAATTATAGATAAAGTAAACTGGAAAAGAAGAACATACCCGAATTCAAAATATGAAATGAGGGTTAATACCAAGGTTTTACCAAATATAAAATAATTTCGTTCCAAGTCTTTTCGAATTGATTATTGGTAGAAAGTGCGACTCAATTGTTCTTGGTGGGAAATAAAAAGGTTTGATTATCTATTTTAGGTTAAAAATGAAAATATCGTTGAGTAAATAAATAAAAATGAAAGCTTCAAAATTTAAACTAAAAATGAAGACTTTTGAATTGAAAAGTAAATGATTAAAACTTATAAAATGTAAACTTAAAAATTGAATTAAAACAAACCAAGTTAAAATAATTCTAAGTAAGAAAAGGCGGGAAAAAGTTGAAATTCAAAAACTGTAAAAACAAAACCTTATCCGGAATAATATCCGGATTGTGATCAGAAGGTTTATCCGGAATAAGTTGGTAGACTTATCCGGAATGCTGGACAAACCCTTATTCGGAATAAAATTGTGATGCTTATCCGGAATAACCTTGAGCTTCTTATCCGAAATCGTCTTCTTCTTCTTATCCGGAATAATGACTTCGTGTGCTTATCCGGAATGGTGGAAATGTAGCTTATCCGGAATACTAAATTGAATCCTTATCCGGAATAAAATTCTACAGCTTATCCGGAACTCGTCTTGGAGGAGTTATCCGGAATACTATCCGGAATGAAGAAGTGAAGGTTATCCGTAATACAATCCGGAATAACTTGAAGTACACTATCCGGAATCTCTGGCAATCTTCTTTATCTGGAAAAATTTTATGATGCTTATCCGGAATCTGATGAAGGAGCTACTATTCGGAATAATAGAAATGAGGACTTATCCGGAATAACAATAACGTGTGCTTATCCTGAATCAGGGGTTAAAGTATTATGAAGTTTATCCGGAATAAGAGGGTTTGGGACAATTTGTTCCGTAACATGAAAATTTAAGAAAATAAGCCCAAAAATCAATAAGCACTTTACCAAAAACTTAACCAAAAAGATTTTAAGGAAAAGTAAATAAGCTAGAATTAAAGAACTTTTAAAACACTAATAAGCTAGAAATCAAAAAGCAATATTTATTAAAACTTAAACTTATCAAAAACAACTTATTTCTAAAAACTATTAAGCATAAGAATTAAGAAAAATAAGCACTTTTTATATAAAAGCTTTTAATATCACCAATTTTATAAGCACAATCAAATAAGCTACACAATCAAACCATCAACAAGATTAAGATAAAACTACATGATATCAAGATTAAGTAAAAGATTAAGAAAGGTAGAATGAGAATTAAGAAAATAAGATTGATTGATTAAAGATTAATATCAAATGATTACAAGATTAAAGTTGATAAAATTGGAAAACTAGAGAAGAAAACTTAAGAAAAACTTGAAAACTAAAAATAAACTACTACTAAAAATTAACCACCTAACACCCTCCTAATGACATATTAGGAGGGTATTTATAGGAGGTGGGGAGATTACATGATTAAGCTATCTTATTTTTTTCTTCTCGTCTCGACTCGACTTAATTTCTTTGTCTTCCTCGACGTCGTCTCGGGATTTGTCGATATAAGTTGAACTTGTCTTATAATTTTCTTCTATAATTAGACTTGAGTTCTTCGACTTCATTAAACATCCGTCTTTAGACTTTTTCTTCGATAAATCTTCAGAATTGGCCTTGGACTTCCGTTCTTTTTGCATTCTCGATCTTTCGACTTCGTCTTTAGTCTTTTTGTTCGATAAAAGCCCGTGATAGCCCATGTTTTCTTACTTTTGCATCTTTTGGTTCTAAAACACAATAAAAACACAAACCACACATAATTCCAACTTTTATAACATAAAATACACGTTTTGATCTTGTTATTATTGGAAATAAGTGGTAAAAGGATAAGTGTTTTCACACTTATTAAATCCCCTACACTTGACCATTGTAATGTCCTCATGCAATGCACTAATTTCAAAGCATGGTTTACATTTTTCATCATACATAACCCACCTTGGCCTTTATTAAATACTAAACACTAAGAAAACTAAAAGAACAAAACAAGTAAAGAAATCAACAACTTACATTGGGGTTTTAGGTTGTCATGAATGTTCATCATTCTCAAGTTTCACGTTTCCCATACCAAACTTAAAAACGAGATCATTGTTATTATAAGTTAGCAAACTAACACGAACTCATGTGGCCCAATTATTCACTTAGACTCCCTTATTCCTAGGTGTATCTCTTTGATGTTGGAGTTTTTACCACTCTTTAGGAAAAGAGCAATAAATAGGGCAAGTGTGCACGACGATTTAGGAAAACCGTGTGTGAATGACCCTAAAAGTGAGTTCGTTCTCGAGGAGGCTAGTGCGTTGTGTATTGAATTGATATTGATTTGTGATTATATGATTGAAAAAGGAAGAAAGAAATGAGATTAGAAAAGAAAGACGGTTACGAAAACGGATTAAACTAAGACGAAAAAGGCGATCACGCAAAACCGTAAATAGTGCCAAAATTAAAATTTTAACCTAAAAATTCCTAAAAATTTCTAAAAATCCCCAATAATATTTTAAGAGTTTACAAAAAATCCAAACTTTCTAAAACCTTTTAATTAATTCAATAATGACTTTTTAATGCACCCTAAAAATCACTATTAATTATTAAAAATCCCTCAACAAGATCTTATAGTTTGTAAACCTCAAAAATATCCTAATTAAGCTAAAAAGTATTTTTAAAAATTTTAAAACCAAATTAAACTATTTTTAAACACTTAAAAACTATTAAAATCAATTAAAACTTAAATTAATTCTAGAAATTAATTGAAAAGTCCTAAAAATATTTGGAAAGTGACAAAACTCCTAATTAAGTGTCCTTAACCTAGGAAAAATGTAAAAACTAAAAAAATCAAAATTCAGTTTTTTTATAATAAAATAATATTAAAATAATCAAAAAAATTCAAAGTTCATAAAAAAATTCTAAAAAATTACCAAAAATCTAGAATATTGTAACTAAGACAAAAATGCAATTAAAATTTTCTGAAACCTATTTAATAATTTAATATTAAATTTTAAAGTTAGCTAAAAACCCTAAAATCCAATAAAATCAAAAATAAGCTAAATTGAAAACTTAAAAAGCTGTAAACCTCAAAAATGTAATTCAAAACCTAAAAACTATTTTTTCAGATTTTTAAATTACCTTTTTCTATTTTTAATGACTTTTTAAAATTACAATTTAAAATAATCCTAGAAAATTAATTAATAAAGGGAAAAATAAACTTTTTGGACAGAAAAGTAAAAAAACCTAATACAAACCTAAGAAAAATGCTAACTGGTCAAGACCTTAAAGAAATAAGCTAGAAATAGCTTTTTAAAAAGCTGTTATGTAAATAAGCTACCAAACAAGCACACCTTAAGTAATATTTGAAATCAAACCTAGCAGTCAAAGACCCTAGGGCAGAGATGGTTATGTCGTTTGTGTGTCAGAGGAGTGGCGCAGGTTCGAGTCCTGGCCACGTCCTTTTTGGTAAACTTTTTTTTTTTTTACTTTTAAAACTCAAAACCAAGTACTTAATTTACTCTAAAACACAAGTACTAATCCAAATAGACAAGATTTAAAGCTTAGGAAAGCAAAAACGTGCCCAGATTTGGATAAGTTTATGATAAACACAAGTGTTATATTCACTTGTGAAGATTAAATCAAGAGGGCTTGATTTGGCTTTTTGGTGTTGTTTGATTGGACAAATGGCACCCCTACACTCAGTTGGAGTGTAGGGAGTCAAAATCAGCTCAAAAACACACAAGACTAGGCACAAATTAAACACAATATGGCAAAATCAAGTTCTGATATGCCTATACTTATCTGATGAACAGTTTGACCAAATACTTGCACAAAAGTGAAATTTAAAGGCCAATTACTTGTTCATAATCCAAACAAATAGCAAATAAGCAATACACAACCCTATAACACCCTATTATCTAACAAAATTACAAGATTAAAAGCACAATTACCCACAAAATCAGTTAAAAAATGATTTTACTGATGTTTGGCTGATTTTCAAAATTTTAAGCATGCAATTGTTTTAAACTTGTCCAGACTGAAAACCAAATGCACTTACTATCTAAAAGCAACCTAGTGAGCAAGTTTAGACTGAATTTAACACAAAAAATCCCCAAGGAGTGCAGTTAACATGCAAATCCAAACACCCCTTAAATTCTGAACATGCAATTTAACAAACCTAAAGCTTTCAAACTTCAACCAAATTGTTCCTAATTGCTCCTAACATTCATATAACCAACTAATTAGCAGATTCAAACACTTAAACCAACAAATGAACAAATATCATTCAGATTCACCAAGTCTCTTATCAAAACACTTAAATCACACAATCTTAAAATTTTTGAGAGCTAAACTAAGAATCAAGGATGCTACCTTGTTGGGCCTACATCCAGGCCCAACAGTGACTGCTATGTCACCTCCCACAAGCTCGGGCTTATGAAATGCAAAATACTTTGTGCCAAAAAGAATGAAAAGAACTGAATAAGAAAAGGAACTTCTTGCCTTCTTGTTTTCCTGCACAATCACCACCCAACCAGCAAATAACTTCAAGTTTCAATAGCTACAAGCTTAAAGCTTGTAGCTTTAGAAACAGTAAATGTTAAAAATAAGCAAAAAGATTTTTCACCTCACTTTGCCTTTTTACCCAAACCTTTATACCCACTACACCTTGATATCTCCAAGATATCAGGGTGATATGGTCATACACAAGCTTGAATATAAGAAGCTTATATGGTTTAGCAACCTTTCTAGCTCAACTAAAAAGAAAACGGATTTAAGAACATAAAAACAAAACTTGAAATCAGAAACTTGAAATGCCTTTTTAAAAGAAATCTTTCAAACCAAACTCAACATGAAACATAAAAAGGGACTCAATCTTTCTCATCAACAACACTTAAACCATTTTCATTCATTAAAAACTGGATTTACAAAGCTGTGAAAAAGGAGAAAAATTAAGAACAGAAAAAATGAAAGTCCTAAAAGGCCTTTATATAATAGGCTACAAATGTTCTAGAACTGAATAGAAGCTTGAAACCCTAATATCTTGAACTCCCAACTTTGCCCTTGGAGATTCCAGAAAGATGCCTTGTTTGAATTTTGAAATGAAGTCAAACACGTCCTCATGTGATGTGCCAGTAGTGGAGAAGAGATCTTGGACGTTTAATCTTGCTTGGAGAGGTGAGTAACCATATTAGGACCCTTGGATGTCTGTTTCCCTTTGTTTTTTAGCCAAAGCATGTGCAGGGGACCATTGGGTGGGGCAGTAGGGTGAGAGTGATAGGTTTTTGGGGAGTGGGTTTTGGTGAGGATGAGAGTAATTAGAAATCTGGAGTGGATGAAACAAAATCCCTTTGTTTTTAGTTTAATTGATCCTGGGGGGTTCTTAGGGTTTATAAGGGATTTGGGAGAGTTTAATCCGATTTAGGGGTAATTAAGGTTTAAAAAAGTGTTTTGGGAGGGAAGATTAAAATAAGTTTATTAAAATAAAACGGGGGTGGTGGAATGCAGACGTGGAGGAAGGGGAGTATATGATTGGTGGGTTGTTTAAGGTTGGTGACGTGGAGGATGGGGAGTGGTGGGTTCAACTTAGGTTGTCTGGGCAGAAACACCCCCTTAACTTCCTTACTTCCTTCATGTTGTATTAAATCAGCACAAACCCATTTCCTTTGTAATTATCTTTCAAGGACTTGTCAAAAATGGCACAACAAGTTTCCGAACTTGTTTCAAGGACTTAAAATGCAATTTGATGATATTTGAAGGACTGTTTTTGGCATTTTCTTCATTCTTCAAGGTTTGACTAGATTGTTGACTTCTTGGAGGACCATTATTGACAATTTAGTTTTGTTGAGGGACTAAATTTGCCAATTATTCAAAGTTAAGGGTCCTTTTTGTAATTTTGACAAACTTTAGGGACCAAACTTGTAATTATGAAGATACAAGGGTATAAAGTGTCAATTCTTCAAACTTGGAGGACCAATCTTCATAATTCTTCAAATCTTCAAGGGTTGACTTTGGAAAATTCTTCATTAGGGCTTGGTTCATCGTGCGGTTTCATTTCCCGTGTTCGTTTTTGATTGATTCTTGTGATCTTTTGTCATTTTCTCAATATCCGTACCTAAAATACACAGGCAACAAACACAAGCATATATTTGGGTATTTTGATGATATTTAATGCATTTTAAGCCCGATTTGGACGATGAGACTATGTATAAAAGCAGTCTCATCACTCCCCCATACTAAACCATTGCCGTGCCCTCACGCAATGCTAGAATAAAGTATCTTAGCATCTCCAAAATTCATTTTATTCACTTTATTGAAATGATAAACTAGCTACACTACTACTATTACTACTACTTGTGTTTTAGACATAATGTATGATTTTCATCACAAAATGAGACGTTTAGGTTCATAGAATAAGAACACGTGAATGCTTCGTTAGAAATAATTTCATCGTCCTCGATTTTCACTCCAATTCCATGCCAAGCGTGGAACAAGATCATTGTCATTATAAGTTAGTAATGCTAACACTACTCATATGCCCTAATCATGTACTTATCCTCCCATTATTCCTAAGTTGTATCTCTTATATTTTATGATGTCTTGAATGTTTCACGAGGATACATTGTTTGACTTATGCGATAATAGAGATTTAGGTCTAAAAATAGAGTCCTAACGGTGTAACTAAGACCATCAAATCAATAACCCCTCCTAATAGACAACGATGTTAAAAAATTAAGTTGATAAGAAGAATCGATAAACACGGTTTTATAACGGTTTTGAACATGAGACTTATTACCAAGACTTTTATATGCCCCCTAACGGAAGGGCCTTATTATCTTTGGTTTACCTCCATCTTTTATTCAACTTCGCCATGAAGCTTTTATTATGACTTCGGTCTTGCCTTGCCTTTTATTATCCGCCTCATCGGTGGTTTTATTAGCCAAAGACATATATCCTCACGCTAAAGCGAATTTTGGATGTTTAAAGCTTCGAAGATTAAGGCTTGATTCACTTTCAATTTTTGCATAGATTTTAGGCCTTGTGGGGCTTCAAATTGTTTGCTAGATTTAGGTGAGCACTTGAAATCTTATTATTGGGTGAAGCTTTCGATTATTCGGGTGCCAATACTTCAAAACCGTGACACTGGCGATACCTTAATGTCTTCCCAATTTAATTACACGGAAGCTACTAGAAAAGACTAGAAACCCAACAATCCTAACTAAACCGCTAAGTCAATATTTATTAAGCAAAAAATATTTACAAGCGAAGGGAGAATAAGCAAACAACGAGAACACATGAGTTTTTGAAAGAATACGAGTACTCTATGTTTAGCATAGTAACTTATAATTAACCCTATCATTTCTCGTCCTCATTTAAGAGACTTAGCCTAATGTGTAGTTAAGGAATCAAAGCTAAGTGCTTAACACGCACGGTCGAGTCAAAAATTACTCTTATTCTCGCCATTGGAAAATCTACATTCGTGTCTTCAAACACTTATAAAACATGAGAAAAATTTTAAAATTTGGCCATTTTTAGCCTTATTTTGCAACAAAATGATGACAAAAAGGTAAACTTTGGAAAGCGTGAAGGTTTGGCAAGGCAAGTATCTATTCACCCCCCCATACTAAAGTTAAACATTGTCCTTAATGTTTCGAGTCTAGGGGTGCAAACACCCCCATACTAGAGACGTAGTCGAATGCCTAATCTAGCATGGAAAGGGTGTAACCAATAAATTAATAGCCGTTTATGAAGTGTGCTAAAAACCTAAGGTTAGAACATCAAAGGATATATCATGGATATTGAGAAATGTCTCCAAAGCAAACGATCGAGTGCTCCCATAAAACGAACACGAGAGGCTCCAATCGCGAAGATCATGATCTAAAAACCACAATTCACAAACAACCACGGAACAAAGGTTGGAAGGGCACAAATCCCCACACGTAAGCTACATTAGAAAGCGATAATATGTACATAGGATAAGCATGGGACTCCCCCACGAGGCACCTTGTTTTTGATTACCGATTCATGAGCTCGACTCGATCCCCTCAATACTAATTATCATTGGGGAAAGTGACTTGGTCGAGGTAGTTCAAGGATGGAACTTCCCCGCCAAAGTAGTGCTTCAACCTATGTCCATTCACCTTGAAGTTAGGACCATCATCTTGAGCTAGCTCGATGGTCCCATATGGAAACACTTGAGTCGCGGTGAATGGACCGGACCAACGGGATTTCAACTTACCGGAAAAGATTTTTAATCTTGAATTAAAAAGCAAAACTTGATCCCCAATGTTAAAAACCCGGTTTTTAATTTTAGAATCATGCAACTTTTTAGTTTTCTCTTTATAAATCAATGAATTTTCATAAGCAATATCCCTCAATTCATCCAATTCATTTAATTGCATTTTCCGGTGTTTTCCCGCGGTCTCCATATCATCATTACAATGCTTTAGGGCGCAATAAGCCTTGTGTTCTAATTCGATATGCAAATGAAAATTCTTTCCATACACAAGCTTATAGGGAGTGCACCCAATGGGCGTCTTATGAGCGGTCCTAAAGGCTCATAAAGCATCGTCCAACTTATCCGACCATGATTGTCGGTTTTCCCCAACGGATCTCTCCAAGATCCTCTTCAACGCTCGATTTGAAACCTCGACTTGCCCACTCGTTTGTGGGTGATAAGCCGTAGAAAGACGATGTGTAACCCCATATTTCCTTAGAACCCTTTCAAATTGGTCATTACAAAAATGGGTTCCACGATCGCTTATGATAGCACGAGGGGTTCCAAACCGAGAAAACAATTGCTTCAAAAACTTGACTACCACACGAGCATCATTGGTGGGCAAGGCCTTTGCCTCCACCCACTTAGAAAGGTAGTCAACCGCAACGAGAATGTACTTATTACCACGAGATGATGGGAATGGCCCCATAAAGTCTATACCCCAAACGTCAAAGATCTCACATACTTGAATGATATTTTGTGGCATTTCATCTTTTTGTGAGGCTTTTCCTTGTCGTTGGCATGCATCACATGACTTCACAAGATCTTGTGCATCTCGGTAAATAGTAGGCCAAAAGAAGCCGGCATCAAACACCTTTTTAGCCGTGAGATTAGCACCGTGGTAACCACCCGTGGGTCCCTCATGGCAAGCTCTAAGGATGTTAGAAGCTTCGGTGCCAAATACACAACGTCGGATGATTTGATCCGCACAAGTTCGAAACAAGTAAGGGTCGTTCCAAAAGTAGAACTTGACGTCACGAAAGAATTTTCGTTTTTCTTGAGTCGTCATACCCTTAATGATGAAGTTACCCGCATGGTAATTTGCAAAATCCGCAAACCATGGGGTAGAAGAATCAAGATTAGAATTCACTACACCAAGTGTCTCGAGCGGAAATGTTTCAGTGATTTCTTTGGGCTCGTAAACACTTTGGTGAGGATCTTCCAAACGAGAGAGATGATCGGCCGCTAGATTCTCGGCTCCTTTTTTGTCAACGATGGTGTGATCAAATTCTTAAAGGAGGAGAATCCAACGAAGTAATCTCAGCTTAGCATCTTGCTTTGCCATGAGATACTTAATAGCCGAATGGTCCGTATACACTATGCATTTCGTCAAGACGAGATAAGGTCAAAATTTCTCAAATGCATACACCACGGCAAGGAACTCCTTTTCCGTTGTAGTGTACTTAAGTTGAGCCTCGGTCATCGTCTTGCTAGCATAGTGAATAGGCAAGAAGTGCTTATCATTACGTTGCCCCAAAACGGCCCCTATAGCGTAATCACTAGCATCACACATAAGCTCAAAGGGGAGGTTCCAATTTGGAGCAACAAGAATGGGAGCTTCGGTAAGTTTCCTCTTAAGGATTTCAAAGTCTCGTACACAATCTTCGTCAAAGACAAAACGTGCCTCTTTTTCAAGAAGATGTGTAATGGGTCGAGAAATCTTCGAAAAATCCTTGATGAATCGATGATAAAAGCCCGCGTGGCCTAGGAAACTCCTAACTCCCTTAACGGTTTTGGGATGAGGTAATTTGGCGATGACGTCTACCTTAGCTTGATCTACCTCAATCCCCGCTTTCGAGACCTTGTGCCCTAAGACGATTCCACTCTTAACCATAAAATGACATTTTTCCCAATTGAGCACAAGGTTGGTTTCCTCACAACGTTTTAACATTCTCTCTAGGTTCGACAAACACGAAGTGAAAGAATCACCAAACACAGAAAAGTCATCCATGAAGACTTCCATCGTCTTCTCGATCATATCATGAAAATAGCCATCATGCACCTTTGAAAGGTTCCCGATGCATTGCAAAGTCCGAATGGCATTCTACGATAGGCAAACGTTCCATATGGACACGTAAACGTAGTTTTCTCTTGATCACGAGGATCAATGGGAATTTGGAAGTAACCGGAAAAACCATCTAAAAAGCAATATAAATCGTTTCCCGCAAGACGCTCCAACATTTGGTCCATGAAGGGCAAGGGAAAGTGGTCTTTTCGAGTGGCTTCATTCAACTTTCGATAGTCAATGCACACTCTCCATCCGGTCACGAGTCTAGTGGGAATTAACTCGTTGGCATCGTTTGGCACAACGGTCATCCCTCCTTTTTTAGGGACACAATGAATAGGACTCACCCAAGGGCTATCGGAAATAGGGTAAATCATTCCCGCGTCAAGGAGTTTAAGGACCTCCTTTTTGATGACGTCGTGAATTTTAGGGTTCACCCTCCTTTGACTTTGGATTGTGGGCTTGAAATCCTCATCCATTAAAATTTTGTGGGTACAAAACTTGGGATCGATTCCCTTAATGTCGGATAACTTCCACGCAATCGCCCCTTTGTGGTCCTTTAGAACATCGACAAGTGCGGTTTTTTCATCATTCGAAAGATCCTTCGCAATAATAACCGGCAACTTGTCGTCCTCCTCCAAATAGACATATTCGAGGTGAGGAGGTAAATCTTTCAACTCGAGGATAGGTGGTTCCTCAAGTGAAGATTTAGGCTCGATACTCATAACCTCCTCGGGTGGAGGAAATGGGAAATCGTTGAGAAAATCCTTGATAATCGAGAAGTCCTCATCGTTGTCGAGGTCTTCGTCACAAGTACGTGGAACATTACATTCTTCCAACGTAAAACCACCACCTTCAAATGGAGTGAAGGTTGGTGTCGAATTATCAAGAATTAGATCTAACATAGTGGGATTGCCACTAGTTTCTTCATCACCAAACCCTAAAACTTCTTGTGAGAATTCCTCGCAAACCACATCGATCATATCAACGAGGTTTATGGTAGCAACGGAATAAACATGAGAAAGTTGAGAATTTTGAGTTGCGTTTATAACAAGTTCCTCGTCGTTGAAACGTAAGGTGATCTTTCTAGCATGAACATCAATTAAAGCCATAGACGTATCTAAAAACGAACGACCTAAAATAAGAGGAACTTGAGGATCCGTGGGAATATCAACAACGATAAAGTCTACGGGATAGTAGAACTTCCCCACTTTCACAAAAACGTCTTCCGCCAAACCACATGCGAAAATCGTGGAATGGTCGGCCAACTCAATAGACATTCGTGAAGGAGTAAGATTAGGAAGATTGAGCGACTTGAAGATTGCAAGTGGCATCAAGTTAATGCTAGCACCAAGATCGGCCAAGGCATAGCATTCTTCCATATCTTGAATGGCACAAGGGATCAAAAATTTACCGGGATCACCGACTTTTTGAGGTATGCGATTAAGATAAACCGACGAACAACTAGACATTTGGTGCAATTTCTCCTTGTTGTTCAACATACTCTTAAAGTTAGCGGCAAATCGAGGCATCATGACCAAAGCATCGGCGAAACTCACATTAAGGTGCAACTCATGAAACATTTCATAAAAAGCTAAAATTGGTAGTTGTCGCGCTCTTGTCGCTTCTCCTTCCTAAGTCTCGATGGGTAAGGCAAGGGTGGTGTGGGTTGGGGCATAGGCATAGCCTTTGGAATCTCGGGTTCCAATGTTGGTAAAGGGTTGACCGTAGGTGTGGCATGAGCGGTACTTTGTGGGCTTGAAATATGCTCGTTTTCGACCACAACCTCGGGTTCTTCCTCAATTTCCTCCACCGTTGGAGTAATTAGTTGAGGAGCGGTTCTTTAAGTGTCTTACCACTTCGTGTGGTAATCACTTTCATCTCTCCCTTCGGGTTTGGAACGGTGTTACTAGGTAGACCACTCGAAGTAGAGGCTTTGTTCCCCATGACGGCTTCTAAAATTGCATTAAGCTTAGCATCTTGACTATTAAACTTCAAATCTTGACTAGCGGCTTTTTGGTCAATTCTTTGTTCAAGCCTAGCATGACTTTGTTCAATCTTATTGTTTTGACCTCTAATTTGATTAGCAAAATCATTTTTCAACTCATTTCTCATGCTAAGATTTTCCTTCACAAAATTAGCCAACTCTTTGGTGTTCTTAGCCGTGTCCCTAGCTTGATTAGCCAATTGCTCTTGAATGTTTTTCAAAATCTTATCATTTGCCGTGGCGTAATTCAAAAAGTCCATTGGAAGTTCTTTAGTGTAAACATTTTGAAGACCTTGACTCGTGTTTTGAAAATTACGGTTTTGATTTTGATTTTGCAATTGGCTACTACTTCCTTGATTCCCATAGTTGTTATTACCCTTAAAATTGTTCCTTTGATTGCTTTGGTAACCAACTTGATTGTTTCGATAATTGTTAGCATTTTGATTTGGTGGAAAACCCGGTGGAGTCAATTGATTAGTGCGAGGAACTTGACCGTTTTGGTTATAAGTTCCCGCGGCCGCGAAGGCACTCGAAGTGTTACCACTGTTGGTAATGCCCTCGGAATAATCATGAGCTCCACCACAATACATACAAGAAACCTCAACCGCTTTAGCCGTAGCGGGAGTGGGTTGTTCACCAACTTTAAACTCAATTAACAATCCTTTCAACTTATCAAAAATTTTGTTCTCCAAATTAGCCTCGATTTGGCAAGCATCAACGGTGTGTGACAATGAAGGCGAAGGTGAAGACGAAGTCTTACGAACACTCGACGTGCTACGAGGACTATAGACCTTAGACCTATTCTCAATGATTAACAATGCTTCCTCGACCGTTTTACACAAAAAATTACCACCCGCGGCGGTATTAAGATAATCACGCTCATGATCGTTCAAGCCATTGTAAAACGTGTCTATTTGATGCAAGTCGGAAAAACCATGATGAGGACATTCGTGCAACATTTCCTTAAACCTATTCCAAGCCGTTGAAAAACTCTCATTATACTCTTGCGAAAACTTTGAAATCTCGTTTTTCAAGTGCGTAGTCTTAGAGGGCGGGAAAAATTGGTTCACGAATTTTGAGACGAGATCCTTCCACGTCAATATAGAATTGGGTGGCTCTTTCTCTAACCAAATTTTTGCGGGCCTCGCTAAGGAATACGGAAAAAGCATCATCTTAATCGAGTCGTTTGAGACGTCCTTAAACTTGCAAGTGGCGGTGAGACGATTAAATTGGCGAATGTGGTTATGAGTGTTGTCCTTTTCGTCACCTCGAAACTTGTTGTTTTGAATCATGGACAACAAACCCGTCTTAACCTCAAAATTCTCCGCAAGGATAGCGGGAATCACAATCGCTTCTCCATAACCCTCGGTGGGTGCTTGAAGCAACTCCATCATAGTTCGATTAGCCATGGGTGCTTCTTTCACTACAATGGGTTCGTCAATAGGAGACTCCTCAATAGTAGCAGTGATGGATTTGTTTCTTCGTTTTCGAGCATGTCTTGCTTTAGAGCGAGTTTGCATAAACGTCACGTACAACGAGAAGGCGAGAAAAGAAGATTCTTTTTGGTATTTTTACTTTTTCAATTTTTTTGTGGTTTTTGACTGTTTTTACTTTTTTTTTGGATTTTTGGAATGTATTAGGTAGACCAAAATCTACAAATCTCCTCCTTAATCAAATCTCTCGATTAAAGAAGCCTCAAGGAGTGAAAACGATCACGTGAAGTGAACGCCTTCGATGACTTTAGAACGATGGTGGAACACCAAATCGTTCAAGAGGGTTTAATCAATAGAAACCAAGAAAATATATATGATACTTAAGTAATACTTTGGGCGGCAAAACCCTCGATTAGCTTTCAAAATCAAAATACGCACAAGCAAGCGGAGGAAACGAGGCGGCGCGAAGCACTTAAGAGCCTTTTTCCTTTAGGTCGTGAAATACAACCGCCTTATACCCACCTTATAGTTTGTATTTCTCAAAATCGAGCTTCGCGAAAGTATTTATCTATTTTTGCCTTTTTCTTTGGTTTGAGATTCGAATACAATATGACCTCCCAAGTCAAGGTTGTGATTTCTCACGTATTTGGAGTACTTGTAAATTTATTGTTCTACGTATACAATATAGTAATAGTATTCACAAAAAACGAAAAACCGATAATACGTATTAGTAGAGTGCTACTAATACAATTAGCTATTATGGCTATATATAAAAACAACAATTGTTCAACCAAAACACAACACGCCTCCCCGGCAGCGGCGCCAAAAATGATGTTGGAGTTTTACCACTCTTTAGGAAAAGAGCAATAAATAGGGCAAGTGTGCACGACGATTTAGGAAAACCGTGTGTGAATGACCCTAAAAATGAGTTCGTTCTCGAGGAGGCTAGTGCGTTGTGTATTGAATTGATATTGATTTGTGATTATATGATTGAAAAAGGAAGAAAGAAATGAGATTAGAAAAGAAAGACGGTTACGAAAACGGATTAAACTAAGACGAAAAAGGCGATCACGCAAAACCGTAAATAGTGCCAAAATTAAAATTTTAACCTAAAAATTCCTAAACATTTCTAAAAATCCCCAATAATATTCTAAGAGTTTACAAATAATCCAAACTTGCTAAAACCTTTTAATTAATTCAATAATGACTTTTTAATGCTAATTAAAGCCCTAAAAATCACTATTAATTATTAAAAAGCCCTCAACAAGATCTTATAGTTTGTAAACCTCAAAAATATCCTAATTAAGCTAAAAAGTATTTTTAAAAATTTTAAAACCGAATTAAACTATTTTTAAACACTTAAAAACTATTAAAATCAATTAAAACTTAAATTAATTCTAGAAATTAATTGAAAAGTCCTAAAAATATTTGGAATGTGACAAAACTCCTAATTAAGTGTCCTTAACCTAGGAAAAATGTAAAAACTAAAAAAAATCAAAATTCAATTTTTTTATAATAAAATAATATTAAAATAATCAAAAAAATTCAAAGTTCATAAAAAAATCTAAAAAATCACCAAAAATCTAGAATATTGTAACTAAGACAAAAATGCAATCAAAATTTTTTGAAACATATTTAATAATTTAATATTAAATTTTAAAGTTAGCTAAAAACCCTAAAATCCAATAAAATAAAAAATAACCTAAATTGAAAACTTAAAAAGCTGTAAACCTCAAAAATGTAATTCAAAACCTAAAAACTATTTTTTCAGATTTTTAAATTACCTTTTTCTATTTTAATGACTTTTTAAAATTACAACTTAAAATAATCCTAGAAAATTAATTAATAAAGGGAAAAATAAACTTTTTGGACAAAAAAGTCAAAAAACCTAATACAAACCTAAGAAAAATGCTAACTGGTCAAGACCTTAAAGAAATAAGCTAGAAATAGCTTTTTAAAAAGCTGTTATGTAAATAAGCTACCAAACAAGCACACCTTAAGTAATATTTGAAATCAAACCTAGCAGTCAAAGACCCTAGGGCAGAGATGGTTATGTCGTTTGTGTGTGAGAGGAGTGGCGCAGGTTCGAGTCCTGGCCACGTCCTTTTTGGTAAACTTTTTTTTTTTTTTACTTTTAAAACTCAAAACCAAGTACTTAATTTACTCTAAAACACAAGTACTAATCCAAATAGACAAGATTTAAAGCTTAGGAAAGCAAAAACGTGCCCAGATTTGGATAAGTTTCTGATGAACACAAGTGTTATATTCACTTGTGAAGATTAAATCAAGAGGGCTTGATTTGGCTTTTTGGTGTTGTTTGATTGGACAAATGGCACCCCTACACTCAGTTGGAGTGTAGGGAGTCAAAATCAGCTCAAAAACACACAAGACTAGGCACAAATTAAATACAATATGGCAAAATTAAGTTCTGATATGCCTATACTTATCTGATGAACAGTTTGACCAAATACTTGCACAAAAGTGAAATTTAAAGGCCAATTACTTGTTCATAATCCAAACAAATAGCAAATAAGCAATACACAACACTATAACACCCTATTATCTAACAAACTTACAAGATTAAAAGCACAATTACCCACAAAATCAGTCAAAAAATAACTTTACTGATGTTTGGCTGATTTTCATACTTTTAAGCATGCAATTGTTTTAAAATTGTCCAAACTGAAAACCAAATGCACTTACTATCTAAAAGCAACCTAGTGAGCAAGTTTAGACTGAATTTAACACAAAAAATCCCCAAGGAGTGCAGTTAACATGCAAATCCAAACACCCCTTAAATTCTGAACATGCAATTTAACAAACCTAAAGCTTTCAAACTTAAACCAAATTGTTCCTAATTGCTCCTAACATGCATATAACCAACTAATTAGCAGATTCAAACACTTAAACCAACAAATGAACAAATATCATTCAGATTCACCAAGTCTCTTATCAAAACACTTAAATCACACAATCTTAAAATTTTTGAGAGCTAAACTAAGAATCAAGGATGCTACCTTGTTGGGCCTACATCCAGGCCCAACAGTGACTGCTATGTCACCTCCCACAAGCTCGGGCTTGTGCTGAATCTTGGGCTTATGAAATGCAAAATACTTGGTGCCAAAAAGAATGAAAAGAACTGAATAAGAAAAGGAAATTCTTGCCTTCTTGTTTTCCTGCACAATCACCACCCAACCAGCAAATAACTTCAAGTTTCAATAGCTACAAGCTTAAAGCTTGTAGCTTTAGAAACTGTAAATGTTAAAAATAAGCAAAAAGATTTTTCACCTCACTTTGCCTTTTTACCCAAACCTTTATACCCACTACACCTTGATATCTCCAAGATATCAGGGTGATATGGTCATACACAAGCTTGAATATAAGAAGCTTATGTGGTTTAACAACCTTTCTAGCTCAACTAAAAAGAAAACGGATTTAAGAACTTAAAAAGAAAACTTGAAATCAGAAACTTGAAATGCCTTTTTAAAAGAAATCTTTCAAACCAAACTCAACATGAAACATAAAAAGGGACTCAATCTTTCTCATCAACAACACTTAAACCATTTTCATTCATTAAAAACTGGATTTACAAAGCTGTGAAAAAGGAGAAAAATTAAGAACATAAAAAATGAAAGTCCTAAAAGGCCTTTATATAATAGGCTACAAATGTTCTAGAACTGAATAGAAGCTTGAAACCCTAATATCTTGAACTCCCAACTTTGCCCTTGGAGATTCCAGAAAGATGCCTTGTTTGAATTTTGAAATGAAGTCAAACACGTCCTCATGTGATGTGCCAGTAGTGGAGAAGAGATCTTGGATGTTTAATCTTGCTTGGAGAGGTGAGTAACAATATTAGGACCCTTGGATGTCTGTTTCCCTTTGTTTTTTAGCCAAAGCATGTGCAGGGGACCATTGGGTGGGGTAGTAGGGTGAGAGTGATAGGTTTTTGAGGAGTGGGTTTTGGTGAGGATGAGAGTAATTAGCAATCTGGAGTGGATGAAACAAAATCCCTTTGTTTTTAGTTTAATTGATCCTGGGGGGGTTCTTAGGGTTTATAAGGGATTTGGGAGAGTTTAATCCGATTTAGGGGTAATTAAGGTTTAAAAAAGTGTTTTGGGAGGGAAGATTAAAATAAGTTTAATAAAATAAAACGGGGGTGGTGGAATGCAGACGTGGAGGAAGGGGAGTATATGATTGGTGGGTTGTTTAAGGTTGGTGACGTGGAGGATGGGAGTGGTGGGTTCAACTTAGGTTGTCTGGGCAGAAACACCCCCTTAACTTCCTTACTTCCTTCATGTTGTATTAAATCAGCACAAACCCATTTCCTTTGTAATTATCTTTCAAGGACTTGTCAAAAATGGCTTCAACAAGTTTCCAAACTTGTTTCAAGGACTTAAAATGCAATTTGATGATATTTGAAGGACTGTTTTTGGCATTTTCTTCATTCTTCAAGGTTTGACTTGATTGTTGACTTCTTGGAGGACCATTATTGACAATTTAGTTTTGTTAAGGGACTAAATTTGCCAATTCTTCAAAGTTAAGGGTCCTTTTTGTAATTTTGACAAACTTTAGGGACCAAACTTGTAATTATGAAGATACAAGGGTATAAAGTGTCAATTCTTCAAACTTGGAGGACCAATCTTCATAATTCTTCAAATCTTCAAGGGTTGACTTTGGAAAATTCTTCATTAGGGCTTGGTTCATCGTACGGTTTCGTTTCCCGTGTTCGTTTTTGATTGATTCTTGTGATCTTTTGTCATTTTCTCAATATCCGTACCTAAAATACACAAGCAACAAACACAAGCATATATTTGGGTATTTTGATGATATTTAATGCATTTTAAGCCCGATTTGGACGATGAGACTATGTATAAAAGCAGTCTCATCACTCTTATATTTTATTTTTTGTCTTGAATGATCACGAGGATGCATTGTTTGACTTATTTTGATAGTTTATTTAGGCCGAAAATAAAGTGGGACGATTTAATCAATAGTTAGCTAAAGGACAAAATCTTTTAAAACTGCTTCTCGGGACCTCATAAAGTTCATATCTTGGCATAACTCGCTTCACGATTTGAGACCTTTCTCGGACCGATATTTGGCAGCGACTTCATACTTCAAATCTTTGAGAGACGTTCTTCAAATTATGGTCTTCCTTCATAATAGGAATTTCTTCACTTAAAGTTTTGAGAGATTCTTCATACTTGGACCACGACTTCTTCATTTTTCTCCAATCTTTATTTTGGACTTTGATATACAACGATCCACCTCCTTTTAGGACTTGGATATATTTATCCTCATACCTTGTTAGGGCCTTTTTGGATAGACGTCTCCATGATCATTAGGGGAGTATTTGCTTTTCGTCGTGTGTCTCGATCCTTCATATTGATTTTCGATAAATGATTCTTCACATCACTTTTGGATCTTTAGCAACAAAATGTAGCCCTCATGCCTTGTTAGGGCCTTTTCAGACTTGCCAATCTTCGCATCCCGCTTCAATAAGTTAGGCCTTGGCTATGAACTCCTATTAATACCGAGCAACTTTTAAACGATCTTGTGTTAGAAGCTAAGTAACTTTTCAAATCGTACAACCTTATTTATTGCAGATAAATTTATTAGCAAGTGATGGGAGAATAGGCTTATAATCAACTCACATAAATTCACGAAAGAATACCAAACTTATAATTGACTCTATCATCTCTCGTTCTCCACAATTTAAAATCTCAAGGAATGAGAATCGTGGATGCTTAGCCAATTAAATCAAAGTTTTGGGTTTTCGAGTCATCTATAGGATCTTGCAAACTCTTAGACTTTTTCAAGTTTAGAATTCACGTTTTAAAGTTCCCTTGATAAACAACTCTCTAAGATCAATTATAGGAACTTGCGAAAAGTTCTTGTTCTTAACCCGTGAGAGTTAAGACTTTCGCGTTTTAAAGTTCCCTATATAAAAGACTAGCAAAACTCGACTTAAACGCGTTAAGGATACTAGCTAGAGTAAACTTAGATAAGTAAACTCGGGTTGAGTCAAAATATTCACGACTTTGAAAAATTAAAACCACTTTATTAAAACTTTATTCTAGCAAAGAAAGTAAATAACAATAACAAATGAAAAACTACTAGGCCAAAATAGATTAAAAATTTTGAAAAATGTCGAAAAATCAAATTTTCCGGTTAAAATGAGGACAAATTCATGGAAAAGCCCACTTACTTTGATAAAAGTCCCCCCTACACTTGATATAAACATTATCCTCAATGTTTAAACATGTGGGAGAAAACTCCCCTACATTTAAGACATTGTGCACTTTGTTTAAGTCTTGCTAAGGGAAGGACAACTATAGTGATTTCAATGTGAACATATAAGATATGAAATATTGAATCACGACAGTTTAGGATAGAACCGGGAAGATTGGTACACGGGATCACGGTTCGTCAAAAGTCATCGAGAATGGATCTTTGAGGCTTTAGTCCATGCACAGAAGAAGAAACAAGACAATAAACACATACGGCGCTCCCCCTACACTTATTATGAAAACAGTGAAGGATAGATCAACGGGTTGCCTCCCGAGAAGCGCTTATTTTTGTTAACCGAGTCACGAGCCTGACTCGACCTAGAACTTAATTTAAGGGAAACGTGGTGAGGGATGGAATCATCTCATGAGAGATGTCATCACCAAAGTACAACTTCACACGCTGGCCATTCACCTTAAAATTAGGCCCATTTGGTTGAGAAAGCTCAATGGTGCCATATAGGAAGACTTTGGCAACGGTGAATGGACCAGACCAGCGGCTCTTCAGCTTTCCCGAGAAGATCTTCAACCGAGAGTTAAAGAGTAAAACTTAATCACCAACGTGGAACTCTCGGTTCTTAATCCTTGCATCATGGATGATATTGGTCTTCTCCTTGTAGATCAACGAGTTCTCATAAGCTTCATTCCTTAGTTCGTTGAGCTCATTGAGTTGAATCTTCCGAAGATCGCTGGCTTTGTTGATGTTGAAGTTCGCCCACTTCAAGGCCCAGTATGCCTTATGTTCCAGCTCGATAGGGAGGTGGCATGCTTTCCCATACACAAGACGATAAGGTGTACAACCAATCGGGGTCTTATAAGCGGTACGGAAAGCCCACAAAGCATCATCTAACTTATCGGCCCACGCAGCACGATGCTCTACCACAGTAAGTTCCAGAATTCGCTTCAATCCATGGTTGGAATCTCGGCTTGACCATTGGTTTGAGGATGATAAGCGGTGGAAAGACGGTGATTGACACCATACTTAGCCATGACTCGTGGAAATTGATCATTGCAAAAATGAGTCCCGTGGTCACTGATTATAGCATGAGGAACACCGAATCGAGCAAAAAACTGCTTCAAAAAGTTCACAACCACCCTCGCATCGTTCGTAGGGAGAGCCTTGGCTTCAACCCATTTAGAAACGTAGTCAACGGCTACGAGGATGTACTTGTTCCCTTTAGATGATGGAAATGGCCCCATAAAGTCGATGCCCCATACATCAAAGATTTCACATTCTTGTATGAAATTCTGAGGCATCTCATCTTTATGTGTGATCTTGCCTTGGCGTTGGCAAGCGTCGTAACGTTTAACCATTTCGTGAGCGTCACGGTAAATGGTGGGCCAATAGAATCCATAGTCGAACACTTTCTTCGCGGTGTAGTTGGCACCAAAGTGACCATCGGTGGGTCCTTTATGGCAAGCGTCAAGGATTTGTACCGCTGTCGGCCCATCAACACATCGACAAATGACAAGATCCGCACATTATTTGAAAAGATAAGGGTCATCCCAAAAGTAAGTCTTAATATCTATAAAGAACTTTTTCTTTTGTTGGGACGTTAACCCTTCCTTGAGAATTCCACCCGCTAAGTAGTTTGCAATGTCTGCAAACCATGGGGTGTCTTCAAGATTGGAGATGATAGACATTAAGGCCTCAAGGGGAAAAGAGTCATTGATCTCTTGATTCGGATGATCCCCTTGATAAGGATCTCAAGTCTACTTAGATGATCCGCGGCTAGGTTTTCGGCTCCCTTCTTGTCACGAATTTCAATGTTGAATTCTTGAAGGAGCAAAACCCAACGAAGAAGTCTTGGCTTAGAATCTTGCTTAGTCAACAAGTACTTCAACGTGGAATGATCAGTGTACACGATGGTGGTAAAAGGACAAGATAGGGGCGGAACTTTTTAAAAGCATACACTACACCTAAAAGCTCTTTTTCGGTAGTGGTATAATGCAATTGAGCCCTCATCATTGTCTTGCTAGCATAATGGATTGGTTGGAAGTGTTTGTTCACTCTTTGGCCCAAAACCGCTCCAATAGCAAAGTCGCTAGCATCACACATCAATTCAAAAGGTAGCTCCCAACTAGGGGTAACGAAGACTGGTGCCTTAGTTAGCTTGTTCTTAAGAAGATTGAAGGATTCAAGACACTCTTTAGAAAAGATAAAAGGAGTATCTTTTTCCAAGAGGTGGGTCGTCGGGCGAGAGATTTTAGAAAAATCTTGAATGAGTCGACGAATGAAGCCCGCATGACCAAGGAAACTTCTCACACCCTTCACGGTTGAAGGTGGAGGTAATTTGGCAATGACATCCACTTTAGCACGGTCCACTTCAAGACCGGATTTTGAGATTCTATGTCCAAACACAATGCCTTCTTTTACCATGAAATGGCATTTTTCCCAATTTAGAACAAGGCGAGTGTCTTCACACCGCTTAAGTATGCGTTCCAAATTGGCAAGGCAATGAGAGAAAGAATCACCATAAACTGAGAAATCATCCATGAAGACTTCCATAGTTTCTTCAACCATGTCATGGAAGATAGCCATCATACACCTTTGGAATGTCCCAGGAGCATTGCATAAGCCGAAAGGCATTCTTTTGTAAGCAAATGTTCCATAAGGACAAGTGAATGTGGTTTTCTCTTGGTCTATAGGATCGATGGGAATTTGAAAATACTCGGAGAAGCCGTCTAAGAAGCAGTAATAGTCATTACCCGCTAGACGTTCAAGCATTTGGTCCATGAAAGGAAGGGGAAAATGATCCTTTCTCGTAGCATAATTGAGTTTGCGATAGTCTATACAAACTCTCCACCCTGTAACGAGACGAGTAGGAATCAACTCGTTGTTTTCATTAGGCACAACGGTGATTCCGCCTTTCTTAGGCACACAATGGACCGGACTAACCCATGGTGAATCCGAGATAGGGTAGATCATTCCCGCATCAAGAAGTTTGATAACCTCTTTTTTGATAACGTCATGGATCTTAGGATTCACCCTTCTTTGGCTTTGAATAGTGGGTTTAAAGTCGTCCTCCATGAGAATTTTATGTGTGCAAAAGTGAGGATCAATTCCACGAATATCCGAGATTTTCCAAGCAATCGCTTTCTTATGATTTTTCAGCACGGCGATAAGTCGAGATTTTTCTTCCTCTTTCAAGTCCTTTGCGATGATGACGGGTGACTTCTTGTTGTCGTCAAGGAAAACATACTCGAGATGAGACGGTAGGTCCTTAAGCTCTAAATCCAGAGGATTTTCGATGGAAGGCGTAGTCAAATTCGGTTCATCGATAGATATATCCTTAGGAGATGGTGGGGAAATATGGTCCTCATTGAGAAGTTTCTCAATGGTACGAATGTCTTCATCCCAATTAGAGGGAGAATCGTCATATTGCAAGTCCACATCTCCCAAAGTTGCTTCAAATTCTTTCAAGATTAAATCACTTTCTCCAAATGGAGTTAGTGATGGAGAAATAGAGGCAACGGTCTCAACAATGGGTAGAGAAGAAGAACCACTTTTACAAGCGTCTTTGAAATGTTCTTCACAAGCCTCATCAAGAACGTCAATGAAATTAACACTCTCGTTTTCAGAAGGCTGCTTAGAAAGTTTACCCATGTTGAAAACGATTTTAACGTCACCAACTCTCATGATTAATTCGCCCGTGGCTACATCAGTGAGAGTGCGACCGGTCCTCAAGAATGGACGTCCAACGATTAATGGAATACGGGGATCCATCTCGTAGTCAACGACAACAAAATCCGCCGGAAAGGTGAATTTGTCGACACCAACGAAGACGTCTTCGGCTATCCCCACTGGATAAGCAACCGTACGGTTAGCTAATTCCAAAGTCATTCGTGTGGGGACTATCTCGGGTAGAGATAATTGTTTCCAAACACTTAATGGCATTAATTTTAGCACCTAGATCGGCTAGGGCCATACAATTCTCTACCCTGGGGAAGTTGCAAGGAATGAGAAAACGACCCGGATCACCAAGTTTGGTGGGTAATTTCCTTAAGAGCACTACAAAGAAATTCTCATTAAGTTAGGTCTGAGCAATATCGAGAAGTTTCTCCTTATCACTGAGAAGATCTTTAAACATTTTAGCATACTTGGGCATGTGAGCGAGAACCTCAACAAAGGAGATATTGAAATTCAGTTGTTTAAACATTTTGAGAAAGTTAGAAACCTGAATATCATCCTTGTTCTTCAATTTCTCTTTCCTCAACCTTGAGGGATAAGGTATATTGGGTTGAGATGAAGGCTTTGGAATGGAATTCTCACTCACATCCTTGGGTGGTGGAGGGGTGGAAGTAGAGGGTGGTGTAATAGGATAAGTAGAAGTTGGAGGTGTTGGAGAAATAGAAGGTGGAGGAATTGGAGAAGGAGACTCGTTTTCCTTTGTCACAATCACCAGTGTAGGTGTAGGAATCTCGGGTTCCTTTAAACCTTTTCCACTGCGAGTGGTGATTGCTTTCATCTCCCCTCTTAGATTAGCAACGGTGTTACTCGGAAGAGAACCCGAACCAGAGGATTGATTACTTGGGAAGAAACTAGCCATCATGTTCCTTAAGTCATTCGTTTGACTTGCCAAAGTGTTTCGCATATCGGCTCGAAGATCGTTTCCTTGTTTCACCATATCTGCTTTCATGTTGGCCATTTCCCGTTGAAGATTCTGCACTATCACATCATTAGTCCTCATGTAAGTTTCAACGTCTTGGTGTAATGCGGTGGGTTGGTTGGGAGAAAGAGCATGGTAGGCAGGTGGTTGATAAGCAGGTTGTTGGTAAACTTGGTTGTTTCTTTGAGGTGGATATGGGTTTCTTTGGTTTTGAAATTGATTTGGAGCACGTGGTGGGTTTTGATTGTTGCGATTTAGGTTGTTTGGGTTTTGTAGGGGAAAACCGGGTGGTGAAAGAAAGTTGTTTAAGCGATAGCTGAGCAAATTACGGTCACCTTGAGGACGTGCTTGATAGCCTCCTGTAGAAAAGTTACCGTTGGCGGCATACACATTTTCAGGATTGTTGTGAGTCGAAGGACAATCGGTGTATGAGTGACATCCCCCGCATATTTCACATGATTGACTCAAAGCATTAGCTTGGGCGGTGATTTGTTTGGCATTGTTGGCGGTTTGGAGAGCAAGCGATTCAACAAGCGAAGTAAGCTTATCAATTCTCTTGTCGGCATCACTAGTACTAGCACTAGCCACATTAGTTTGAACACTCTTGGTTTGCACTCTAGATTTGTTCTCAATAATATCCTAAGCAGCATTAGAAGACTTAACCAAAATATTACCCCCCGAGGCACTATTTAGTGAATCTTGGTCATTCATGCTTAAACCATTGTAACAAGTATTAATTTGATGTACTTTTGTTAAACCATGTTGTGGACACTTTCTTAAAAGTTCCTTAAAACGGTCCCAAGATTCACTAAATGTCTCACCGTACTTTTGTTCAAATGTAATTATTTCATTCCGCAAAGCGGTAGTACGTGAGGGTGGGAAAAAGTAATTGATGAATTTGGTCTCTAAATCCGTCCACGTAAGAATACTTTGTGGCGGTTCCTTATCAAGCCAATTCCGGGCTTGTCCCTCTAAGGAGAAAGGAAAAAGTTGCAAGCGAATCACTTCTTGTGATACCCCATTGTACTTAACCGTATTGGTGAGTTGAAGAAACCTTTTAATATGGTCATGAGGATCATCAAGTGAACGCCTCAAAAAGGGTTGAGCAGAGACAATTTGAATGAAGCCGGATTTGAGCTTAAAGTTGTTTGCTCCAATCTCGGGTATGACAATAGCATCGGTGTTGCCTTCTACGTGCGATTGCAAAAGCTCGATCATTGGTTGATTGTCCATGGTGACAATAGGTTGAGTAATGACTTTGGCTTGAGCTACTTTCTTCTTACGAGCACGAGTACACATACACACCTACAAAAGAAAATAAAGATAGACAAGAAATATTTTTGGTTTTTATATGTTTTTCTATTTTTTTGGATTTCTGAAAAATTTTAATTTTTGTGGATTTTTGAAAATTTATAAGCAAGAAAAATAACGTTCAAAAGTGAACGGATCCCAAAATCTAACGCATCCCTCACTAAAAACCATTAATCTTAACGAAAAGAGCCGGCAGCGGCGCCATTTAATACCAAGGTTTTACCAAGTATAAAATAATTTTGTTCCAAGTCTTTTCGAATTGATTATTGGTAGAAAGTGCGACTCAATTGTTCTTGTTGGGAAATAAAAAGGTTTGATTATCTATTTTAGGTTAAAAATGAAAATGTCGTTGAGTAAATAAATAAAAATGAAAGCTTGAAAATTTAAACTAAAAATTAAGACTTTTGAAATGAAAAGTAAATGATTAAAACTATAAAAATGTAAACTTTAAAATTGAATTAAAACAAACCAAGTTAAAATAATTCTAAGTAAGAAAAGGCGGGAAAAAGTTGAAATTCAAAAACTGTAAAAACAAAACCTTATCCGGAATAATAGCCGGATTGTGATCAGAAGGTTTATCCGGAATAAGTTGGTAGACTTATCCGCAATGCTGGACAAACCCTTATTCGGAATAAAATTGTGATGCTTATCCGGAATAACCTTGAGCTTCTTATCCGGAATCGTCTTCTTCTTCTTATCCGGAATAATGACTTCGTGTGCTTATCCGGAATGGTGGAAATGTAGCTTATCCGGAATACTAAATTGAAGCCTTATCCGGAATAAAATTCTACAGCTTATCCGGAACTCGTCTTGGAGGAGTTATCAGGAATACTATCCGGAATGAAGAAGTGAAGGTTATCCGGAATACAATCCGGAATAACTTGAAGTACACTATCCGGAATCTCTGGCAATCTTCTTTATCCGGAAAAATTTTATGATGCTTATCCGGAATCTGATGAAGGAGCTACTATTCAGAATAATAGAAATGAGGACTTATCCGGAATAACAATAACGTGTGCTTATCCTGAATCAGGGGTTAAAGTCCCTTATCCGGAATAAACTATTATGAAGTTTATCCGGAATAAGAGGGTTTGGGACAATTTGTTCCATAACATGAAAATTTAAGAAAATAAGCCCAAAAATCAATAAGCACTTTACCAAAAACTTAACCAAAAAGATTTTAAGGAAAAGTAAATAAGCTAGAATTAAAGAACTTTTATTACACTAATAAGCTAGAAATCAAAAATCAATTTTTATTAAAACTTAAACTTATCAAAAACAACTTATTTCTAAAAACTATTAAGCATAAGGATTAAGAAAAATAAGCACTTTTTATATAAAAGCTTTTAATATCACCAATTTTATAAGCACAATCAAATAAGCTACACAATCAAACCATCAACAAGATTAAGATAAAACTACATGATTATCAAGATTAAGTAAAAGATTAAGAAAGGTAGAATGAGAATTAAGAAAATAAGATTGATTGATCAAATATTAATATCAAATGATTACAAGATTAAAGTTGATAAACTTGGAAAACTAGAGAAGAAAACTTAAGAAAAACTTGAAAACTAAAAATAAACTACTACTAAAAATTAACCACCTAACACCCTCCTAATGACATATTATGAGGGTATTTATAGGAGGTGGGGAGATTACATGCTTAAGCTATCTTATTTCTTTCTTCTCGTCTCGACTCGACTTAATTTCTTTGTCTTCCTCGACGTCGTCTCGGGATTTGTTGATATAAGTTGAACTTGTCTTATAATTTTCTTCTATAATTAGGCTTGAGTTCTTCGACTTCATTAAACTTCCGTCTTTAGAATTTTTCTTCGATAAATCTTCATAATTGGCCTTGGACTTCCGTTCTTTTTGCATTCTCGATCTTTCGACTTCGTCTTTAGTCTTTTTGTTCGATAAAAGCCCGTGATAGCCCATGTTTTCTTCCTTTTGCATCTTTTGGTTCTAAAACACAATAAAAACACAAACCACACATAATTCCGACTTTTACGACATAAAATTCACATTCTGGTCTTGTTATTATTCGAAATAAATGGTAAAAGGATAAGTCTTTTCACACTTATTAAGGGTAAGAAGCCCGGATAGACTCCTCTGTTTCCCAAGTGGCTTCCCGCTAGGTATGATCCCTCTAAAGGATTTTGACGAATGGAATCGTCTTCCTTCTCATGACTCGTTCTTGTCTGTCAAGAACTCGTTCGGGTTTTTCTATAAAAGTGAGATCTTCACGTATCTGTTCCAGTGGATACTGAACCACGTGAAGGGGATGATACTGGTACCCTCAGAGTAAGGACACATGAAACACATTGTGTACATGCGAAAGCTGCGGAGGTAACGCTAAACGGTAAGATACTTCACCGACTCGTTCAATGATATCAAACGGTCCGATGAATCGAGGACTGAGATTCCCTTTAACCCCGAAGCGTCTAACACCACGTGCCGACGAAACCTTAAGAAAGACGTGATCTCCTATGTTAAAATGTATGTCCCTACGATGCTTGTCTGCGTAGCTCTTCTGCTGTGACCGTGCTTCTTGAAGTTTTTAATTAGCTACTGCGACCCTCTCATTAGTCATTTCTATAATCTCTGGTCCTTCAAGTGTTCGCTCACCAACCTGATCCCAGCAGATTAGGGCGTGACACTTTCTTCCATACAACATCTCGAAAGGAGCACACTTGATACTTGCATGCCAACTGTTGTTGTATGAAAACTCCACCAAACAGATATAATCGTCCCAATCACCCGTCCATTCCAACGCACATGACCTCAACATGTCCTCCAATGTCTGAATCGTTCGCTCCGACTGCCCGTCTGTATGAGGATGAAAAGCCGTGCTAAGCTTAAGTTGTGTACCCCAAGCTTTCTGTAGACTCTTCCAAAATCGCAAAGTGAATCAAGGATCTTTGTCTGAGACGATGCTGGATGGAGCACCGTGGGGTCTCATGATCTCTCTTCTATACGTATCGGCGAGTTTACTGACCAAATCTTCCTTGCGGATCGGTAAGAAATGAGCTGATTTGGTAAGTTGATCTACGATAACCTAAATTGCATCGTGCTTCCTCTTTGTTGGCGGAAGAACAGTTACAAAATCCATGGTGATTTTGTCCCACTTCCACTCTGGAATATCTTACGGTTGAAGGAGACCGCCAGATCGCTGATGGCTCGATCTTAACCTGCTGGCAGGTAAGACATTTGGAGACGTAAGTGGCAACATCCTGTTTCATACCACTCCACCAAAAGTACTGCTTGATGTCATGGTACATCCTAGTCGAACCATGATGTATAGAGAATGGGGAGCTTTGAGCTTCAGCTAACAATGCTTCCCGGAGTTCTTGATCATCAGGAACACAAAGTCTTGTGCCCTGCCATAAGATACAATCTGCATCTACTCTGAATTCTGTCTGCTTCTCCAAATTCTAAATTATTGCCCAGATTTCTCCATCATCTTTCTGAGCTTCCTTGATCTTAGAGAGTAACTCGGGTTCTACTCTAAGATTAGCCCAGTAACCGTGCTGTCCACGTACCATGATCTCTATGTCTAGTAGCTCCAAGTCTCTTATGATTTCCTCTTTAATCTTAATGTCGTTGATCATTCCGGACTTCCTGCTAAGTGCATCTGCTACTACATTCGCCTTTCTGGGATGATACTACAGATTAATGTCATAATCCTTCAACATCTCTAACCATCTCCTCTGTCTCATGTTCAATTCACGCTGAGTGAAGATATACTTCAAACTCTTGTGGTCCGTAAAAATGTCACATGATTCTCCATATAAGTAGTGCCTCCATATCTTCAATGCAAACACGACTGCAGCCAGTTCCAAGTCATGAGTAGGGTAATTCTCTTCATAAGACTTAAGCTGCCGTGAAGCGTACGCGATCACTTTCCCATGTTGCATAAGAACACAGCTAAGTCCCTTCCCTGATGCATCACTGTAGATTTGAAATCCACCCGTACTAGATGGGAGAGTAAGAATAGGTGCATATACTAGCTTCTGCTTCAGGTCTTCAAAGCTCTTCTCTCGTTCTTCAGTCCAGACGAATTTCTCCCCTTTCCGCATCAGTTTGGTCAATGGTAGTGCTAGGAGGGAAAAGTTCTCCATGAACCTACGGTAATAGCCAGCTAAACCTAAGAAACTACGGACTTCAGTCGCTGATGTCGGCCTCGGCCACTTAGTAATAGCCTCAACCTTCGCTGGATCCACAGTGATTCCTTCTGCTGATACAATGTGACCTAAGAATTCCACCTTGTCTAACCAGAATTCACGCTTGGAGAATTTAGCATACAACTGCTTCTGGCGAAGAATCTGTAGTACTGTACGAAGACGGACTTCGTGTTCCTCCTTGGACTTTGAGAAAATCAGGATGCCATCGATGAAGATAATGACGAACTTGTCCAGAAATTCATGGAAGATTCTGTTCATCAAATCCATGAACACTGCTGGAGCATTGGTCTGGCCAAATGGCATGACTACAAATTCGTAGTGGCCATAGCGGGTACGGAAAGCAGTCTTGGTGATGTCCTGCTCCTTAACCCGTAGTTGATGATAGCCTGACCTAAGATCAATCTTGGATAAGTGTTTGGCCCCTTGGAGTTGGTCAAACAGATCGTCTATACGTGGTAGTGGATACCTATTCCTG
The DNA here is from genome assembly GCA_025667525.1 of Glebionis coronaria. Classification (NCBI taxonomy): domain Eukaryota; kingdom Viridiplantae; phylum Streptophyta; class Magnoliopsida; order Asterales; family Asteraceae; genus Glebionis; species Glebionis coronaria. The sequence continues at coordinate 445,784,787 of CM046874.1, forward strand.
ATAGTAATCTTGTTGAGCTCGCAATAGTCTATGCAAAGACGCATACTGCTGTCCTTCTTCTTAACAAATAAGACCGGTGCGCCCCATGGAGATGCGCTCGGTCGAATGAAACCTCGTTCAAGAAGTTCTTGCAGTTGATCCTTCAGCTCCTTTAACTCTATGGGAGCCATGCGATAAGGACCCTTGGAAATCGGCTCAGCTCCAGGGATGAGCTCGATATTAGATTCCACTTCTCGTGCAGGTGGTATGCCCGGAAGTTCTTCTGGAAACACATCTTGGAATTCTGACACTATCGGCTGGTCCTGAATTGATGGGGATTCAGCATCCATGTCATGAACCGTAGCTAGATAACCCTCGCAGCCATGTGACAGTAGTGCACGTGCTTGCAGGGTAGATATGATTTGTAGAGACCTTCCAGGTACGAACCCGTTGTGAATGTACTCTGGTGCATTAACATCACCGAAGATGACTCGATATGAATGGCAGTCTATGGTAGCATGATGCTTGGATAGCCAATCCATGCCAAAAATCATGTCAAAGTCAATCATGTCCAGCGGAAGTGCGTCAACAGGACGAACCTTATCATCAAACTCTAGGGGAAGACTCTTGTATACATGGGTGATTACTACAGAGTCCCTCAAAGGTGTGGAAATAATGAGTCTATTATCTAGTGGCATGGGGAGTATCCTAATGTTCTTGGCATAAGCAGTAGAAATGACCGAGTGAGTAGCACCCGTATCAAATAGAACACATGCAGCTTGACCATACATATACAAGATTCCAGTGATGGTACCTGTAGACTTGTTGTCCTGATCGCGAGACGTCATGTAGACGCGTCCAGTGGTAGGAGGCGGCTTGGTATCAGCATGTCCCGATGTGCCCTCCATTTCGCCCTTACGGCAGTCCTTCATGCAATGGCCAGGAAGACCACACTTGAAGCACGCGTCACTGTCGCGACGACATGGCCCTGGGTGCCTACGGTGGCAAGTAGAGCAAAGAGGATGAGTATATCCTCCAGCAGGTGCTCTGGCTGGCTGAGAACCTGATAAAACATTATACATGAGACATGATAATAGGGTACAAAGGACAATGCGAATAATCGTAAGATTGAATACCAGTGATAGCTGGATGGCTAGGCTCTGAACCTCTCTGGTTCTGGTCCCTATCGTTTCCATGGTTCCTGGAAGAAGATTTGCTAAAGTGTCAAAATTATGAGTTATAACATGAAATCATAAGAAAATGCGTAAGTATTACGACCTGCTGCCGTTGGAGTGTCTAGCGTTGTTACGGTAATTATCATTACCGCCACGCCTATCCGTAGCAGAACGGTCGTTAGTCTGACCGTTTCCCTTGGGCTGATTAGGCTGTTGCTGAGTAGCCGGCTGAGACCGGTCCCCAGTCTTCTGCCTGGAAGATACAATTTAAGAGATGAAATATTTGACATATATAAAAAGAATACGGATTGGTCACCGCTTGATACGAATGTTTACCTCTTATCGGGTTTCTCTGCTTCCCCGAACTCATCTCTCTCATGCAGCATCTCCATCTTACGTGCTGCATCGGCCACTTGTGCTACCGTGTTGAACGTAGCACACACCAGTTTGTTTGCGACCGATGTGCGAAGAGCCCACCTAAAGTGGTGTGCCTGCTCTTCAGGAGTACCTCCTGCTGCACCAAGGAAACCAGCTAAGCGAAGAAAGCGTTGCATGAACTCGTTGCTATTCTCCCCAGCTCTCTGTCGGATCCCATGGTACTCTCTCTTCAGCTTGTCTTGCTTAGCCTTGGAAAATAACTGCTCCATCACTCTATCTCTGAACTAAGCCTATGTCAAACCAGCCACCCAATTATCACCTCCCTCAGACTGCTTCAATGCTAACCACCAATTTAACACATCGCCTTCGAATCGGTAACATGCCAACCTCGCCTTGAACACGGGGTCACAACCCATAGCATCGAAGATCTTCTTGATGTAAGCCAACCAGCTTTCAGCTTCACTAGGGCTATCTGTTCTCTCGAAAGCTTGAGGACGGAGCTTGTTGAATCTCTCCAGCCATATTGCCAATGTCACTGAAGGAGGAGGAGGAGGTGCTTGGTTTTGCTGTTGATTGTTGGTAGCCTGAACCTCAGCCCTGATGTCATTCCTTAGTTGAGGAAGCAAAGCTTGCATTGTAGCTTGGATTGCTGCATTGAGTTGTTCTTGCTGGCGTGCGAGAACCATTTGACAGTATAACATAAAATACATGATTAAACTGATCAAAAATAAAATATATATACATGAAAAAAATTTATACCAATAAATCAAGAGAAAAATTTTATGCAAGAAAATTTGTACATGAATGCATGATGTAGTTTTATGAAAACTTTTGTATGCTCGAGAGTGAACGCCTATGGTCAGTTCACCCAAAATAAAAGACATGGCGAGGGGACGCCTATGGGTCGATCCCAAATTTAAAAGTTTCGATAAAACACATGCGACTAAATAGGGCCAGTCATGTACCAACCATTACTTAGTCATAAACCTGCGACAATGACATATATATGTATGCATGAAAATGATGAATGTATGAAAACCGACTGTCAGTTCTAGGAAGACCATAGTGACTACCCACTAATCGCAGGTCATGTTTAGAGAGCCTATAGGTCGAAGCCTTGGCTCTGATACCATAATTGTAACGCCCCAATTTGATAAATGGAATGTCACGCGTAATTATGGCGTGTCATCAAAGCATACAAGGATAAATGTCTAAAACATTACATGACCATAAAAGGAAATACCGGAATCAAACATCGGTAGTCCAAAAGTAAAGCTCATCATATACAAACATAAGTACTGTAAATGAAAGGACTAAACAATTTCCATGGAAAGAGTATCAAAGTATAGATAATGCATAAAGTAAAGAAAGGCTAGAAAGCTTCCAGTCCATATGCACGTACGCTTAAAGTCTACGAGCGTCCCTGAGTACCTGCCGTTTTGGGAACATGAAAAGGAAAACGGCTGAGCAATACGCTCAGTGCACGGATGTACAGATAAAGCATGAATAATATAAGCTTAAAAGCATATAACAACGGAAGAAACTAAGTTCTGGATAACCCGGTTAAGTCTTAGTAAAACTAGTTTTATAGTTTGAAAAGCCTTATGTTTATCTTATAAAAACAGTTTAACATATTTTACCATTAGCCAATATAGGTCATGAAAATCAACGTGCATGAGTACTTGGAGGGGTGACCTCGTCATGCAAATTAGAGGGGATGCCTCTAATTTAATATACTGGTTTTGGGTAGGAGGGATCAGCTCCTTGTGAAGGATGCAAGGCCAACACCACATTCACACTGAGTAATCTATTGAAAACATGTAACTAGGATGCACCCATACGCCCCACATGATAAATATAATAATATGGCCAAAAGCTGAAGGGACGTCACGAGCAATCACTCCGCCGTGGGGAAGTCATAACACCAGTGCCTCTAGTGTTATGGTTATGGTACCTCCATAACTAGGTGAAACTGGTCATGCATGTATATCGCTTTAGGTATTCTAATTAAACATAAGCAATCAAACATATAAACTTAAACTATGGGAAAACAGTTGGCTGCAAACGGCGAATCCTAATAAGGAAAGAATGTCCATACTGAAAGGACGAGAATCCGTACCTTATGTCCAGTGAACGAAGAAGACGAACAGAAGAGAGCCCTACTTCGGTATCACTAACGCTACATAAATACATACGTGTATAAGCATCTGATTACTAAGTACGTAACTGGTTTTATATCATGTCTTGGCTTGTTTTATATGTTCATGTCATGTTTTACTGTTTTAAGCTTTATACTGTGTTTATCGTATATTCTGTCTATTCTGATTAAGTATTACTTGTATTTCATGTATTATTATACTTGTTGTGTAATAATAAGTAACTTTCTAAAAATAGCAGGTTTCCTAAAATAGAAAGTTTCCAAAAATAGAAAGTTACCAAAAGTAGAAAGTTTCCAAAATTAGAAAGTTTCCAAAAATAGAAAGTTTCCAAAAATAGAAAGTTTCTAAAAATAGAATTACTACTTAAAATAGATAAGTTTCTAAAAATAGGAAGTTTCCATAAATAGATTAGCCGCCTTAATTAAATAAGTTTCTAAAAATAGAAAATTTCCATAAATAGATATAAGCTGGTTAAATAAGCTAATCATATAAGCTTAAGTGTTTTTCTGATTATTATTCTAAGTCATGTGATTATAAAGTATAGTTTATTAATTATTACATGTAAATTAATTAAACTATAGGTTAAAAGTATTTAATTAAATATAACATGATTTTAATTAAATAAAGTAAAATACTTAGGTTAAAAACATGTATTATTAACTATTATTAATATAACCTAAGTCATGTTAATTAATTAATTATAGTCATGGTTTTAAAAAATTAATTAATTATAAAGTCTAATTAAATATAAATACTTAGGTTAAAATTCATGATTTACTAATTAAATTTATAACCTAAGTCATGTACGTTAAATTAATCATGTCATGATTTTATTAATTTAATTTAAGTCTAAAAGATAACTAGTGAAAATCATAAACCTTGAAAAATGATTCATGAACCGGACCCGTGACTAAAAACCATAAACCGGACCCGTAACCAACACCATATTCCGACCAAGGTGGGGGTTCCCCTTGTTTTTGCTGCTGCCGTGGGACCACCACCACCATACCGAGACCATATGGTCTCGGTGGTGTGTAATAAGCCAAGCCGAGACCCCCATGGGACTCGGATAGGCGTCGGCTAGGAACAAACACCCCTAAAACCCTTGTTTTGATTTACCCCATTATTATTAACATGTTTAATAATTGTTTTTAATTAGTTTAATTAAAAACATCATGATTTTATGTGATCATCAAAATCAAACCTAAAAGAAAAGGGTTAAAAAGTTATACCGAATACGTGGATCAAATAAGGATGAACACACACGAATACTTGCACAATTTCCAAGATCAAAATCAACCCGAACACCCCTTTTGGTGATCAAAACCCGGCGGTTAAAGGAGGAGCAAAGAAAGAGTTAGGGTTTTGTTATTTTCTTGATTTTGTGATAAATGACACAAGTTTTCCTAATTCCCTTGTTTAGTAAAATTTTACATAGGCTAAGCCCATGTTTCCCTTGTGTAGCCGCGGATAGGGGCCCCACTTGGGGTAACCCGTACTTTTCTCGTGTCTAAATATTATAGTGTGTTCTCGTGTTTTATCGTGTTCGTGTTTTACGTGTTCTAATTAGTTTACGATAAATATATTTATTCGTGTTCGTAATAAATATATATACGTAAATAATATTAGTTCGTGATTAAATTACGTTCATGATTTCATGATCGCATGTTTTTTATTACAATTATTATAATTATCGTGTGTTCATACGTAATAAATACTTATCATGTTCTAACACGTACGTAATACTTGAAATTCTTATACGTGAAACGTAATCATGCTATAAAAGGAAGGTTCTAATCTTGTACGTACGATCTAAAGGGTACTATTCATGGTAAAAGCTTGCGGGTTTTACAGTAGGTCTCTGTGGGATTGTCAGTTTGATTATCAGAGGAAGTATCCTCAGTCAATGGTTCTGTGGTCTTCAAAGATTAGATAGTTTTTTCCCTAGTAGAGGGATGAGCAGAAGAAGAATCCTCGAGATGCTAACGTAGTGTCTTTCGAGGAACGTATGGATCAACATCCGCTCTTCTCCTTTTGCACGACAAGCGCGCATTTACTTATTCTTCCTCCTCGGCCTCCTCATTAGCCACTTCTTGCCACAGACCAGTCTTCTGATTTAATATCTTCACCATCTCCTTCGGGTGGTGGTTGTGACAGTCCTTCTCTAGTGGCCATACTGCGGATAGGCTGTGGACTAGGTATTTGTTAAGATTGGGAGGAACCAAACTCTTGTACCTCCATGTCTAGCGTTCGTCCACCAGTAGAAGTAATCACTAGGTCTTCTCCAGCTTCTAGAGGACGTGAAACCATGCGTACCTTCTTGGTTGACGAGCTTAGAAAAGTGCGAAAGAAGGACGATTACCCACCCTATCCATTATCCTCATAAAATTGAGTAATTTAGCCGTCGTGCATAAAAAATGATGGCTAAGTCCCATCATGCATAGGAATGCCTCATGATATGACCTGATGAGGATGCGATTGTTGTTTAAGATCTCGGCATCTCCCGCGTCGTACGTCCTCGTGTTAGGTTGATTATCCTTCACTAGCAACTCGGGTGTATGGAAATCATAATCAAACGGAAATATGACGTCATCTATCTAGAAGAACATATTGTTCTAGTTCTTCAAAGAGTAATTATTCTGAGTAGCATTGGAGGGGCCCAATGCGTTTTGAAAATGAAATTCACCCATTTGTCCAAGCAGGGTGGTAGAACGCACATAAAAGGTTGACCGTAGGCTCAATCGCTAATAAAGAACAGTTTATTTTGAAGTTTGATATCTTCGATGCACCTATGTAGTGCAGTTGTGATATGTCTATATGATAATAATTAAGCATGTTAGAAAGAGGAAAGGAGAGGGTCTAACACCCCTAATTTACCTTGCGCAGCGGAATATCACAATTGGGTGTTAGTGAAAGAATCATCCCACACAAGTCATGTTGAACGACTCAAAAGAGACGTTTAAAGCATAAGTAAATTTAAACCATGTTAAAATTACAATTGTTTCCAACCCCAAAAGTATAACCAGAGTAGCGTTTCGTCCCCACAAATCTTAACCCATAAAAGCCAACCCAAATTGTTTTACAAGACAACATGGAATATAAAAATTTGTCTTTGATAAAAGGGAGGAAAACAAATTAGACCGCCCACAAGCCACAACAACATCTGTAGCATGCTCCGCCACAATCCTCCTTGATTACCTGAAACACATGCTTAAAAGGGTCAACAAATAATGTTAAGCGAGATCTATAGGTTTACAAAATCATAATTGAATATGAGTATAAAAAATCGTTCACGATTATTCAATAGTATGCAGATCATTACAAACTATTATTGGGTATTACTCATTATAGCATAAGCTATTTAATTATGTTTAAGCTTATGACATCGACCCTATAAACTAATCACCTGCGCCAGATGTCGGCGTGATTTAAGTAAAGTCATTGCCCCTCTTAGGTATTCGTTGCCAATTATACCTTTTTCTCAACACAAGTTATCCATAAGCAGAGGGTACTCAACGTACTAGCTCTCATCTAGGATAGGGTCGTCAACCCAATAGTACTATCAATTGTTCAAGCGGCTATTTCGAGTCCACACAAGGATAAAACAATAGTTAACAGTTCATGAATTCAGGGTCTTTAGCAACTACCTACTTAACATAATTCAAGACATCATTCGGGTCTAATAATCATTCATGACTTATGTTCCTTTTCATTTAAATAACATGTATCCCCCTCGTGGGTAAAAATAATTTAAAATACAGTAGAAAGCTAGGCTATAGACTCTCCTTAAGTAGTAGTGGTAGTATTAGCGAAGACGTAGACGAAAAACAATCACCGATGATGAGGACGCCCCGGGAAATCAATTACAACACCTAACAAACAAAACGCGTAATGTATCAAAACCTTCATGTGTGACAACCCATATATTTGAGGTCGTTATTTTATTCTCAAATATTATTAAAATCATTATTTTATTATTAATTTATGAACTCACTCACTTTTGGGAAGAAATTAGGGTTTACGTCTTAAAGTAGCATCGACTACGTCTAAACCGGAGAACTCTACGTTACGTGCTTACATTTACATACACCGTTTTTGTGACAGTCCGACATTTCAGGAAATAAATTAATTCTCGAATATTATTTTGGAATTTTAGTTTGTGTTGGTTCATAAACTCACAAATTTACGAGAAGAAATTAGGACTTACGTGCATAATTTAGCTTTTTTTACGATTAAACCGGAAACCCTAGGTTTACGTATTTACGCTTTTGATCTCCGTTTGTGATGAGACAATTTTTATTAGAATCGTTTTGTGTTGTAGAATCAAAATTTATAAAAATATTTTTCGTAAATCGACCCGAGGGCACGTAAATCAAAGAGTAACCGTAAATTAGTGGGGATAAAACAAGTATACACTTGTCTCACCCCCACTATGGGCGGCCAAGACAAGGACACCACACCACCCTTGGTGGAAAATTTTCATAAACACTAAGGACACTTGTCCTTAGTGCCTTACTAAACCACTTAACACAAAAACTAGCAAACCAAAACCATTCTCATTCATGCAAAACAAGAAACTCTCAATCTCTCTCTCTTGGCTCTCCTTTGCCGTCCTATTTACACCATCAAACACCCCATTCATCAATAATTTCAACCACAAATCTTATGTATAACTTGCATATGATGATAACCTATTAAAGACATGATGATATGAGGTGATCTTAAAAACTAAAAAGAAGTTTTCAAAGGAGTTTAGGGCTGATTTTCTCAAGGTGTTTTCATATACTTGGTGATTTTGAAGGTGGTCTTGATATTTCATAAGATTGGTTATCAAAAACCAAGTCTTGTTCTTAACCTTTCACTATATTGGTTGGTAACAAGATCATTTTGTGACAATCCGTCAATTTATGGTCGATATTTTATTCTCAAATATTATTTGGAAATATTATTCTAATGTTACTATATGAACTCACTTATTTTTGGGAAGAAATTTGGATTTACGTCTTGGAGTAGCATCGACTACGTCTAAACCGGAGGATTCAACGTTACGTGCTTACGTTTACATACACCGTCTTTGGTGACAGTCCGACATTTCAGAAAATAAATTTATCCGTGAATATTATTTTGGAGTTTTAAATTTGTGTTGGTTCATAAACTCACAAATTTACGAGAAGAGATTAGGACTTACGATTTTATTTTAACGTCCTTTACGACTAAACCGGAAACCTTAGGATTACGTATTTACGTTTTTGAACTCCGTTTTTGATGAGACAATTTTTATTGGATTCGTTTTGTGACGGTGATTCATAATTTATAAAAACGTTTTTCGTAAAACGACCCGAGGGCACGCAAATCGAGAAAACTAGAATCGAGAAATACCAGTAAACTAGTGAGATGGGACAAAACACTTTGCCCCATCCCACTAGCTTACATGGGACGGCCAAAACACCTCACCACCATTAGGTGGCACAAACTTAACTTGTTTAGCAACAAGTGTAAGCTTTAGCTTACACTTTAGGCTAAGCCTTCCACCAAACTTCACAAAACCAACACATGGTTTTCACTTAACCATTTCATCCATGCATTTCACTCTCAAAACTCTCTCAACTTCATCTATGTGCCGTCCCAACTCAAGCCAAAAACACCATTTTTGATCTCTTCCAACTACAAACCACATGTTTACTAGTCCTATTAAGGTGTTTCCTTGAAACCTTGATCATTTGGTGGCCATATAACCAACTTTGGAGGTGATTTGCTTGTGTCCTAGGGCTGATTTTCCAACATATGATCTTGCTATTTGATGGTCTTGGAGATACTTGTTGTGTTCATCAAGTTCTTGCCTTCCTAAAACAAGAAATCCACTTGGATTGGTAAAGAAGATCATCCTCTACATTTTTCTCTTATTATTTTGTAAAGAACAAATGTATTTTCTTTCATTTTGTATATGTATATGATGTATATATGATGATAAAAATGTTGTGTGGGGATCAAGTGTTGATAAACATGCTTAAAAATGATGATAACCATAAGAAATGAAGCTAAAATCATGTCTAAATAGTTGGCTGTATAAAAACAGTAGATAACTAAATGAATAACTGATAAAAATGCATGGTTTGATCTATTTACAGTAAAGTAGATGATGTTATACACATGTGAGAGTTGGCCATGCAATGGAATCAAAATAATGAGTGAGATATGATCAAAACAAGTTAGGTGGTACAATCTGAATAAGCAGTTTTGTAGGAACTGTTAAGGCAACTTAAACTTAAAATGGGCAGTAGCTATAACTAAGTTATATTTAGCACATATCATGAAGAAGTTGTCATTTAAAAATGAGCTTCTAAGTCATTGTAGAACTCTAGATATGATAAAAATGGTGAATGTGAAGTTAAAAATCAGATTTTGGAAATAATGTTTATTATTATTATATAAGCACTCACTTTATAATTTATAAAATGTAAAGTATAAACCCACTAACTTGTAAAACTTATTTATATAAATGTATAAAAGGTTAATTAAATGGGTAAAATATATAAATGGTGGTAAAAGTAATATTTATAAGTAATAAAAACTATAAACTTGATTTTTACGACTTTTTCGGCTATCGCCGTGAAATTAACGTTTTTCATCAAATAAAACTTAGACGACCAAACCCGTCTAATGTAAAGTTTATAAAAGATATATACTGATGTATAAGTAACTAAGGCAAGTAAAAACCGATAAAACCCGAAATATAAGAATTACGGACAATTACGAGCTAACTAAACCTATTAGACTAATAATTGGACTTAATAAGAAAAATACTTGTAAAAAGAATTATTTGGGCTTAACCCAATAGGGCCCAACATGAAAAGTATGTATACTGATCATATAAGTATATAATGGGTAAAAACAAGTAAAAGAACTTATAAAAGACTTAATGAACTTAAAATAGGTAAAATCGGTAAAACTAGTGAACTAGTAAGACGATACTAAAACGTAAACGCTAAAATGAGTAAATGAGGATTTATAAACCCACTTGATCATCATCATATGTACAATAATCATATATATGTATATTGTTATTTTGATAAAAGTCATTGGACCGAGTCTAAGACCGATTATTATTTATATAGGTTTCCGTGACCGAAGCACGCCCGTAGCCGATAATCCGCCTTTCATTAACAACGTGAGTTCATAGCCTCGCACTCTTTTAAATGTTTTATAAATGCTTTATAAACCCGCGAGGGAGATAACATGTTAGTTTTTATAAAATTTTGGACACCATTTGTCCCGATTGTTTGTTTATTGATTTTGGACCCGAATGATTGAATGACCCGATTGTATGACCCGATAAATGATTAATGGACCCGATAGATGAATTAAAATGGATTATTAAAGTTAGGTTATGTCACTAAAAGTCCCATTAGCATGAATTGTGAACTACCGGGAGTTGGTAGACGCTTATGCATTTAATAGTACTATTTGGGGACGATCACCCCAGTTCGCGCCTTGACGGTTGATCCCCGTCGTGCCACATTGATTGGTAAGCGAATTTATGTATGAGAAGATTTCCAATAGCGTGACCTTTGTGACGACACGCTACTTTAGATGGGAAAAATTTGTATCGGGTTAGCTACCCATTTTGGTTTAGTAAGGTAACAATGTCATGCGGCTTATAATAATCCAATCACCAAAATATTACTGGACGCTCCGAATTATGATGTATTGCCTGACTAGCAATACTGGGTCATACTATTGATATTATGTTTGTATTTTGGTTTTCATAACCATATTCATATAACGGTTTTTATTTGATTTTATACAACGTCATAAGACGTATTGTATGATGTTTTTACGACATTGGCTCGTATAATAATTTTTAAGGCAAATGCCTATATTATGATTTTCGATAAGGATTTGTATAAAATGACTTTGGCTATTTTATGGCCTATTAAAATGATTTGTATAAAATGATTTTCAGTAATACTTTTATACTGATATTATATTGATGGAATTTATTAAACTCTATGAATTCACTCGGCGTTATCGCTGACCTTTTCTTTTAACATGTTTTATCTCAGGTACTTGAAGGTAATTCTCGGGAAGACGACAAGAATTCATGGCCCGCACCTAAACTATATTTTCCATTCAAATACTTTGTAAAACTTTGTATGAAATAATATGACTTGGGACCGATGTAACTTTGATGTTTATGAATGGAAATGCTTTATTAATAAACGACGCGATTTTTATGCGTTGTCTATGATGTGAGTAATGTGCTATCCCGTAACACCAACTAGTCTTCCGCTGTATTGAGTTGTATAAATTTGGGGGTGTTACAGTTTGGTATCAGAGCTCTCGTTATAGAGAACGAAAGATTTTTAAAATCAAAGGTTTTGAATAAAACATTTCAAAATCTTTTTACTAAAAACATTTTTCTAAAAATGTCTAAAAATCTTTTGACTATAACGGTGCCGAAGAATTCCCGAGTTACCGACAAGGCCAGACTGAGAAATGTTATTTTAATATATATATAACTTGGATTATATATATATATATATGATGTAATTTTATCACATGATTGTTTGATGATTATTTTGATTTTTATACGAGGTATTATACGACGTAGATTGTCACAATGTACCCTAAATCCCCTAGTAAATTAATCGAAGCTATTCTCGTAGGAATTCTAGCTATCCTAGATCTAAACCAAGTTGTGGATATTTATGATCCCAACAAATGGTTGATATTCGTAGAAATGTAGATATTAGCTGATTGTGATATTGAAAAAGAATTGGCGAGATTAAATCTGATATCGATGTTATGACGATCTTTTCTTATAAGAGTGGAGTTTGACAAAACGTTACCACCTAGGAAGATGTCATCTGATTCGTTGTCATCCAATTCTTAAATTTGAAATCGAAAGGGTGAATGTTGCACTTGAGGCTGTCATTGGAACCATTACCCAAAAGCCTCATGCCACTAATACCTTTCCGAGAAGTCTAGTTGAATGATCGAGTCATTTCATACTAGTGACTCATTTGATAATTGTTGTTGTAAGAGATATAGGATTGGAAATTAAGTGTTGATTTATATTGAGATTGTATTGCCTTTACAAGGCCGAAGAATAAGGGTGAAAGTATTGGAAAATGAGGTAGGATATCGAATTGAGTATAAGTTGGTTGAAACTTGAATAAAGTAAAATTTAACTTGTATGGGATATAAGATTGTTAAGAGGAAGTCGTTAAGTTTTGTGATTGAATTATAAGGATTTAATTGATTGTAGGTTTGTGTTAAGGGTTGTTCCTAGACCATTGTCCACTAACGAGGATGCCCAGTGTCCAAGAAATAAATTGAAGAAATCTTCTTCTGAATTGAGACCGATGGATCTTCCGGGACATATGGAACACCTAATGACTCTTGTAGATTAGTATTCATTGTAGTATCTTTTAAAAATCCCTAACTTAACTGAGATATCAGTTGGTAGGATGAGTTCTGAGAATTGTATGACATAGTGACACGTAATGTGTTACGGTACAATTTTGACTTGTTTGTGATTAATGAAAAGACTACCTTTGATTGCTAAATTCTACATGTATCGATGTTATCTATCCTTTATTGCTTAATCCTAATATCCGCATTAGTGATGCAACCATTGAACAAGTACTCATCTCGAATTGAGTTACGTTGTAGATTATTCTTGTTGAGTGCCATCGAGGTCATGAACCTCATGATTATTTGGCTAAGCTCATTCCCAATCATATTGTAGTTAAGATCTTGGTGAACAACTCTTCATCACTCTTTTGCAGATTACTCATTGTTTTTATAAGATACAATAGTATCTCTTGAGAAAAATTGGATTTTCATCACTATAAGGATTATTCAAAGTGAGATTTATAAGTGATTATTATTGAAATGAGGTTGTTTATAAAATGCTTTAGAAACTTAATTGTTTTCATAACAAGGAAAATCTTTGTAGATTTATTTTGATTCTTATTTAAGAATTAAGCATGTAAATGTTTTTATTATAAACATGATGATAAAGTTTTGACGAACTGAGTATTGCATCGTTAATCTTGAAATTGTATATAGTTGCGCGCCTACATACAATTTGGAATGGACTATGCAAGACTGATTAGTAGTCACCATAAAACTAATGGATAAACGCTAAATTTTCTTTGAAGATTGTGAAAGATTAAAATTTATGAGATCTGCAAGAAGTGAAAAATAAGGACATAATGTTAGGGACACCTACATATGTGCCTATAGCATCTATTCTTCTGAGTTGAATTTACTCATCTGTGGAAATTGTCTTATTTGACAATTGACAATTCTTTCTTGTCCAATTCTCCCGTAGTGAGATTCTTAGGAAAAGTATATGATTACCGAGTGTTGATACCCGACTGGATGTATTGACGTTCTTATCATTTCTTATGATTTGATTTCATTTGAATGACCTGGGTAACGATCCGAGGAGCTTTCGAATGCGTACTCAAATTATGAAAACATGGGATATATTCATATTCGTTAAATGTTTTCATCTGTATCTGATTTGAAATTCTCTCGCGTAGATTATGCGTTGACCTTACTCTTTAGATGGTAGTTGTGTCTCCATATATCCTTGAATTTGTAAGGGATTATGAATTATTATTAGTCTTTTGAGAAGTTCACATCTTATCGACGGCAATGAAACTGAAAAGTTAATAATGCCGATAGAATGGATTGATTGATGACATGACGACATTGTCTTAATTGATGGGAACTCGAGTAGAATTCCCCTAAATGATAAGATGTTGATTATCAAAAGTGATCTAAATAATTCTTGGTGGATGACCATATCCTGTATTAAGACTTGAGATTATACCGTGAATAGTTGTGAACTAGTTATAGATATTATAATCTAGAAGAACTTAATATGAATTTATTAAAAGATGTTTCGGTTATCTGAAACTTTAGGAAGTACTGTTGGTGAATTGACTAGACTTTTGCCATTAAGGCAAGTTGAAATTGGTATTGATTATATTTCCGGTGCTGCACTTGTGGCTTGTGCACTGTACGTCAGCACCATCTAAATTAAAGGAATTGCCGTACAACTGAGATAGTTGTCGGAGAAGGATTTTATTATACCAAGCCTGTCACCCTGAAGAGCTATGGTGTTATCTTTCCTTATATTTATAGATTACCGTGACTGAGTAAATTGACAATCGAAAACGATATCCATAACTCGAAATGGAAGAATTGTTCGATCATTTACAAGGTTCTAGAAAATTTGATCCATAGCATGGTTATCATCAACTTCGCATCTGCGAAAGAGATTATCTATTCCAATCACTACATCCGGTGCTTGTAATGAACATTATGAGTTCCACGTTATGTCGTTTGGATTGACCAATGCACATGCAGTATTCATAAATTTGGTGAATCACGTGTGTAGGCTGTAATTTGATAAAATTCATGCTCGTGATCATTAAGGATTATTTGTTTGTATATAAGAATAATGATGAGTTAATAATTAGTTATAAATTGCCCTAAATTGGCTAAACAGTGAAAACCTGAACCTTGAATAATTAACACGTGATTAAAGACTTGAACCTTTACATGATTAGACTATGTGATTAAAAGGATAATGGAATATAAATTGACTCTTCAAAAATTAAGAGCCCTTTTAAGACTTTGGATTTTACCAAAAAGAAATGGAAATATGTTTTGACAAATGTTTTAACAAAGGATTTTAAGGGATTATTCCCTTATACACAAACCATTTAACTAAACTTCTGTTTAGGGGTAAATGTTTGTGTATACCTCAAGATAACTTAAGAAGGATTGAGTAAAACCATTTATACCATAACCTGAAAACTTAAAACGATAAATTCTTGCTTTTCAACTAAGAAAACTTTGACCAAAGTATAAACAAAGACTTTTCAAATATTTACGAATCTTATTAATTATTTTCGATAAATCAACTGAAAATTTTGTTAATTAAATTCAAATTTATTTTTGAACATTTTATATAATTGGTCGAACTAAGAAATTAAAATTTTTACGTTTACGCTTCATAAAAATTAACTAATAATTATTTAATTAATTATAATAATTATCGACGCTTTATACGACGGATTGAGTAAAACGGATAAAAATGATAGTAAAGACGAAACAAAAACATAGAAGATATGAAGAAATAATTTTGAATGAATACGGACATGATATTTATATCATCAGGAGAGGTGAATTTAGATACCGACGCAGTATGTAAAAAGAATAAAGAACCAATTAGGGTGTGTTCCTTAATAATGAAGGTGCGAAATAAATTGCCGAACGATATAAAAATAAACAATGTTTGTAAAAAGGATAATATAAATAGTGAAAGGTTTCACGGCTAATGTGAACCATTATAATTGAGAAACCAATAGCGATAAATGTTTTAAAGGCCACTTATGGTTGCCTAAATATGGAGATTGTGAGATATAGTTATGTTGGAATTTGTAAGTATAAGTATTCTATTTATGTCATTTCTGACTAGAAGTATCTTTGTCTGAAGAAGTTGTACTAATGGCAATTATGAAGGCAGACATCGCCTCATACATTAGTTAACGTCTAGCTATTGCAAAGGTCATCATCTGAATTTGATTCGATTTGAGTCATCGTCGACAGACTGACCAAATCTGCTAATATCATTCTCGTTAATGATAAATGCAAAAGAGTTATGTAAACATTGTGTGCTTGTATCGATCATCTATATATCAAGATCCTCGCTTCGCATCGAATTTCTAGAGATTTGCTCAGAAGTCATTGAGAACGAACCTTGATGAGAGTACTATGTACCACCCCAATCGAAGGGACGAGGTAAAGTAACGATACAAAATACTATAAGTGTTGTTTTATGTTTGAATGATTGACCTTTGGTGATAGACCGTATAATCGTTTTCCTTTGGAGAGATTATCTTTGATAATTATTGTGTTAGGATTGAAATCGAATCTTGTTAGGATCTGAATCTTAGAACATCTGAAAGAAGGAGTTGAGATGAAGACATCCGACATACACCTATTGTGAGTTGGACATGTCTTTTAGGTTTAAGGTTTCCTGTAATGGCAAACCTAACCTTACAAAATACCCGACCCGCGAGATCTGAAATGATTGTTGAAATTAGGATTTGATTATTTACCGCCGATAGTGGGCAAGAGGTTATGTGAAAGTGAAATGTAGATCTTGAAGTGCCAAATGGGTAGCGAAGTTATGCCACAATTTTTAAACTTGGGAAAATGAATTCATGATCTGACAAATCATGGGATATAAGTCCCCGTTGTTTGGGACCATTGAGATGATGTAAAAGTTGGGATTGAAAGGCATATAAGCTGGATCTACCCTAGGACTTCAAAGACTGCGTGAATTATGTTTCGTAAATCGAACTTGATGGAATATCTATCAAGTGAAAATATGAATTAGTCTTAGTAGAGCTTAGATCGGCGAAAAGTTGCATTCATCAAAAACCCGTGAACATCATGGATAGAGAAAGTAAGTCAACATTAAGCCTGATCTTATTCCCGTAGTTATATTTGATGAAACTCGCGTATTGTAATTGCACTTGTGAGAAAAGACCAAATGTGGAGGAAATACCCACATGGCTTTAACTCTATAAGAAGCAAGTAGTAAGGTAAGATGATCTTTGAGGACAAAGATCCTGTTTAGGGGTAAATGCTGTGACAATCCGTCAATTTATGGTCGATATTTTATTCTCAAATATTATTTGGAAATATTATTCTAATGTTACTATATGAACTCACTTATTTTTGGGAAGAAATTTGGATTTACGTCTTGGAGTAGCATCGACTACGTCTAAACCGGAGGATTCAACGTTACGTGCTTACGTTTACATACACCGTCTTTGGTGACAGTCCGACATTTCAGAAAATAAATTTATCCGTGAATATTATTTTGGAGTTTTAAATTTGTGTTGGTTCATAAACTCACAAATTTACGAGAAGAGATTAGGACTTACGATTTTATTTTAACGTCCTTTACGACTAAACCGGAAACCTTAGGATTACGTATTTACGTTTTTGAACTCCGTTTTTGATGAGACAATTTTTATTGGATTCGTTTTGTGACGGTGATTCATAATTTATAAAACGTTTTTCGTAAAACGACCCGAGGGCACGCAAATCGAGAAAACTAGAATCGAGAAATACCCGTAAACTAGTGAGATGGGACAAAACACTTTGCCCCATCCCACTAGCTTACATGGGACGGCCAAAACACCTCACCACCATTAGGTGGCACAAACTTAACTTGTTTAGCAACAAGTGTAAGCTTTAGCTTACACTTTAGGCTAAGCCTTCCACCAAACTTCACAAAACCAACACATGGTTTTCACTTAACCATTTCATCCATGCATTTCACTCTCAAAACTCTCTCAACTTCATCTATGTGCCGTCCCAACTCAAGCCAAAAACACCATTTTTGATCTCTTCCAACTACAAACCACATGTTTACTAGTCCTATTAAGGTGTTTCCTTGAAACCTTGATCATTTGGTGGCCATATAACCAACTTTGGAGGTGATTTGCTTGTGTCCTAGGGCTGATTTTCCAACATATGATCTTGCTATTTGATGGTCTTGGAGATACTTGTTGTGTTCATCAAGTTCTTGCCTTCCTAAAACAAGAAATCCACTTGGATTGGTAAAGAAGATCATCCTCTACATTTTTCTCTTATTATTTTGTAATGAACAAATGTATTTTCTTTCATTTTGTATATGTATATGATGTATATATGATGATAAAAATGTTGTGTGGGGATAAAGTGTTGATAAACATGCTTAAAAATGATGATAACCATAAGAAATGAAGCTAAAATCATGTCTAAATAGTTGGCTGTATAAAAACAGTAGATAACTAAATGAAGAACTGATAAAAATGCATGGTTTGATCTATTTACAGTAAAGTAGATGATGTTATACACATGTGAGAGTTGGTCATGCAATGGAATCAAAATAATGAGTGAGATATGATCAAAACAAGTTAGGTGGTACAATCTGAATAAGCAGTTTTGTAGGAACTGTTAAGGCAACTTAAACTTAAAATGGGCAGTAGCTATAACTAAGTTATATTTAGCACATATCATGAAGAAGTTGTCATTTAAAAATGAGCTTCTAAGTCATTGTAGAACTCTAGATATGATAAAAATGGTGAATGTGAAGTTAAAAATCAGATTTTGGAAATAATGTTTATTATTATTATATAAGCACTCACTTTATAATTTATAAAATGTAAAGTATAAACCCACTAACTTGTAAAACTTATTTATATAAATGTATAAAAGGTTAATTAAATGGGTAAAATATATAAATGGTGGTAAAAGTAATATTTATAAGTAATAAAAACTATAAACTTGATTTTTACGACTTTTTCGGCTATCGCCGTGAAATTAACGTTTTTCATCAAATAAAACTTAGACGACCAAACCCGTCTAATGTAAAGTTTATAAAAGATATATACTGATGTATAAGTAACTAAGGCAAGTAAAAACCGATAAAACCCGAACTATAAGAATTACGGACAATTACGAGCTAACTAAACCTATTAGACTAATAATTGGACTTAATAAGAAAAATACTTGTAAAAAGAATTATTTGGGCTTAACCCAATAGGGCCCAACATGAAAAGTATGTATACTGATCATATAAGTATATAATGGGTAAAAACAAGTAAAAGAACTTATAAAAGACTTAATGAACTTAAAATAGGTAAAATCGGTAAAACTAGTGAACTAGTAAGACGATACTAAAACGTAAACGCTAAAATGAGTAAATGAGGATTTATAAACCCACTTGATCATCATCATATGTACAATAATCATATATATGTATATTGTTATTTTGATAAAAGTCATTGGACCGAGTCTAAGACCGATTATTATTTATATAGGTTTCCGTGACCGAAGCACGCCCGTAGCCGATAATCCGCCTTTCATTAACAACGTGAGTTCATAGCCTCGCACTCTTTTAAATGTTTTATAAATGCTTTATAAACCCGCGAGGGAGATAACATGTTAGTTTTTATAAAATTTTGGACACCATTTGTCCCGATTGTTTGATTATTGATTTTGGACCCGAATGATTGAATGACCCGATTGTATGACCCGATAAATGATTAATGGACCCGATAGATGAATTAAAATGGATTATTAAAGTTAGGTTATGTCACTAAAAGTCCCATTAGCATGAATTGTGAACTACCGGGAGTTGGTAGACGCTTATGCATTTAATAGTACTATTTGGGGACGATCACCCCAGTTCGCGCCTTGACGGTTGATCCCCGTCGTGCCACATTGATTGGTAAGCGAATTTATGTATGAGAAGATTTCCAATAGCGTGACCTTTGTGACGACACGCTACTTTAGATGGGCAAAATTTGTATCGGGTTAGCTACCCGTTTTGGTTTAGTAAGGTAACAATGTCATGCGGCTTATAATAATCCAATCACCAAAATATTACTAGACGCTCCGAATTACGATGTATTGCCTGACTAGCAATACTGGGTCATACTATTGATATTATGTTTGTATTTTGGTTTTCATAACCATATTCATATAACGGTTTTTATTTGATTTTATACAACGTCATAAGACGTATTGTATGATGTTTTTACGACATTGGCTCGTATAATAATTTTTAAGGCAAATGCCTATATTATGATTTTCGATAAGGATTTGTATAAAATGACTTTGGCTATTTTATGGCCTATTAAAATGATTTGTATAAAATGATTTTCAGTAATACTTTTATACTGATATTATATTGATGGAATTTATTAAACTCTATGAATTCACTCGGCGTTATCGCTGACCTTTTCTTTTAACATGTTTTATCTCAGGTACTTGAAGGTAATTCTCTGGAAGACGACAAGAATTCATGGCCCGCACCTAAACTATATTTTCCATTCAAATACTTTGTAAAACTTTGTATGAAATAATATGACTTGGGACCGATGTAACTTTGATGTTTATGAATGGAAATGCTTTATTAATAAACGACGCGATTTTTATGCGTTGTCTATGATGTGAGTAATGTGCTATCCCGTAACACCAACTAGTCTTCCGCTGTATTGAGTTGTATAAATTTGGGGGTGTTACACATTTCTTCTATCATCTTGTTATTTTGTAAATGTAATCATGTATTTTCTTTATAAATGTATATGTATATGATGATTAATGATGATCAAAATATTATGTGGGGATTTTGTGTTAATAGATTTTGTTAAAAGAACCAAAATCAACAAGTAAAGATGTTAAAATCTTGGTTAGATTCATAGGCTGTATAAATAGTAAGTATCAATATGATCACTTGGTAAAATAGCTTGGATTATTAAAATACAGTTAGATATATGATTTTTAAATATGTGGTGAGTTGGCCACTCAATGGAATCATTAAAATGAGCAAGATATGATCAAAATACTATTGAGGTACAAATCTGTATAGTCTGTTTTGGACGAATTATTTAAAATACTTAGAGGATGATTGAGCAGTAGCTATAAAATAGTTATTTGTATTACACATCATGTAGTTTATGCTTCTCAAATTTGAGCTTCTATCTCATTGTAGAACTCGATATGGCAAAAATGGTGGAATGTACTTTAATAATCAGATTTGTAAATAAACTATATAGTATAAAAAGAGCACTCAAGTAAATATTATTATAAAAGATACATATAAAAGCCACTAACTAATAATAATTATTATATAAGAGTTGTATACTATAATAAATAAACATGGCATTTTATAAAAGTAAAACTCAAATGTTTTCTAAAATATAAAACTATATATGAGTTTTACGTCTTTTCGGCTAAAACCGAAAGATTAACGTTTTCGCCAAATAAAACTTAGACGGTCGGACCCGTCTAATGTAACATTTTTATAAGTCATATACTGGTGAGTAAACACATTTTACAAGTAAAAACCATTAAACCCGAGCATTATAACTTATGAACCATAATGGGCCAAGGTAGCCTTATTGGACCGTTAGGCCCAACAAGTTTGGCTTAACACTAATGGACTTACTCATGGGCTTAACCCACTTGGGCCTAACATATGAGTATATGATTGGTATTAAAGTATAAATGGGCTAATATAATGCATTGGAAAATGGGGTAGGATGTCGCATTGAGTATGATTTGGTTGAAACTTGAATTAAGTTAGAATTAACTCGTATGGAATATGAGATTGTTAAGAGGAAGTCATTAAGTCCTGTGATTGAATTATAAGGTTTTAAATGATTGATGGTTTGTGTTAAGGGTTGTTCCTAGGCCATTGTCCAATGACGAGGATGACTAGTGTCCAATAAATAAATTGAAGAAATCTTCTTCTGAATTGGGACCGATGGATCTTCCGGGACAGGTGGAACACCTAATGAATCTTGTAGATTAGTATTAATTGTGGTATCTTTTAAAAATCCCTAACTTAACTGAGACATCAGTTGGTAGGATGAGTTCTTGGAATTGTATGACATAGTGACACGTAATGTGTTACGGTACAATTTTGACTTGTTTGTGATTAATGAAAAGACTACCTTTGATTGCTGAATTTTACATGTATCGATGTTATCTATCTTTTCTTGCTTGTTCCTAATGCTCGCACTAGTGATGCAACCATTGAAAAAGTACTCATCTCGATTTGAGTTACACTATGGATTATTCTTTTTGAGTGCCATCGAGGTCATGAACCTCATGATTAATTGGCTAAGCTCATTTCCTATCATATTGTAGCTAGTTCTTGGTGAACAACTTTTCATCACTCTTTTGCAGATCACTCATTGTTTTTATAAGTTTAAACAGTATCCCTTGAGAAAAAAAAATTGAATTTTCGCCACCGTAAGGATTATTTAAAGTGAGATTTATAAATAATCGTTATCGAAATGAAGTTGTTTATGAAACACCTTGGAAAACTTAATTGTTTCCATAAGAAAGAACATCTCTGTAAATTCATTTTGATTCTTATTCAAGACTTAAGCATGAAAATATTTTTATTTTAAACATGATGACAAAGATTTGACGAACTGAGTATTGCATCGTTAATCCTAAAATTATATATAGTTGCGCGCCTACATACAATTTGGAAGGGACCATGCAAGGCTGATTAGTAGTCACCATAAAATTGATTATTAAACACTACATTTTCTTTGAAGTTATGAAAGATTAAATTTTATGAGATATGCAAGAAGTGTAAAATAGGGGCCTATTTTTAGGAACACCTATATATGTGCCCGTACCATTTATTCTTCTAAATCGAGTTTACTCATCTGTGGATATTGTCTTAATTGACAATTGATATCCCCTTCTTGTCCAATTCTCTCGTGGTGAGATTCTTTGGAAAAGTATCTAATTATCGAGTACTAATACCTGACTGGGTGTATCGACGTTCCTATCATTTCTTTTGATTAGATTTCATTTAAATGACCTGGGTAACGATCCGAGGAGCTTTCGAATGCGTACTCAAATTATGAAAACATGGGATATATTCATATTTGTTAAAGTTTTCGTCTTTATCTGATTTGAAATTCTCTCGCGTAGATTATGCGTTGACCTTACTCTTTTGATGTTAGTTATGTCTCCAGATATCCTTGAATTTGTGAAGGATTACGAGTTATTATTAGACTTTTGAGAAATTCACATCTTATCAACGGTAATGAAACTGGAAAGTTGATAGTGCTAGTAGAATGGATTGATTGACTATGACAAACTGTCATTGTCTTAATTGTTGGGAACTCAAGTAGAATTCCCTTAAAAGAAAAGATGTTGATTATCAAAAGTGATCTAAATAATTCTTGATGGATGACCATATCCTGCATTTAGACTTGAAATTATACCATGAATGGTTATGAACTAGTCATAGACCTTGTAATTTAGAAAGAACTTAAAGTAAATTTATTAAAAGATGTTTTTGTTATCTGAAACTTTAGGAGGTATTTACTGGTGAATTACCTAGACTTTTGCCATTAAGGCAAGTTGAATTGGTATTGATTATATTCCCGGTGCTGCACCTGTGGCATGTGCACTGTACTTCAGCACCATCTGAATTAAAAGAATTACCGTGCAACTGAGAGAGTTGTCTAAAAAAGCTTTTATTCTACCGAGCTCGTCATCATGAAGAGCTATGGTGTTATCACTCCTTATATTTGTTGAATTACCGTGAAATAGGTAAGTTGATGATCAAAATCTATATCCACTACCCAAGATGATAGATTTGTTCGATCATTTACAAGGTTCTAGCGTATATTCAAGATTTGGTCCACGACATGGTTATCATCAATTTCGCGTCCGCGAAAAAGATTATCTATTCCAATCACTACATCCAGAACTCGTAATGAATATTATGAGTTTCATATTATGTTGTTTGGATCGACCAATGCACATGTAGCATCCATAAATTTGGTGAATCACGTGTGTAGGCTGTAACTTGATACATTCATGCTTGTGATCATTAAGGACTATTTGTTTGTTTATAAGAATAGGAAGGAGTTAATAATTATTTATAGACTGCCATGTATTGGCCGAGCAATGAAAACCTGTACCTTGAATATTTAACATGTGATTTAAGACTTAATCCTTTACACTATTTGACCGTGTGATTAATAGATAATGAAATCTATATTGACTCTTCGAAGATTAGAGCCATTTAAGACTTTGGGTTATACCAAAAAGAAAGTGCAAATATATCTTGACAAATGTTTTATTGCAGGAATTTTAAAGAGATTATTCCCTCATACCCAAATCTTTTAACTAAACTCCTTTAGGGGTAAGTGTTTGTGTATACCTCAAGACAACCTAAGAGGGATTGAGGAAACCATTTAAACCATGACTTGGAATTTGAAACGACAATTTTTGCTTTCAACTAAGAAATTTTGACCAAACTATAAAAAAAGATTTTTCGAACGTTTACGTATCATATTAATTATTTTAATTATTTTCGATAAATCAACAAAAAAAATCTTGTTAATTAAATTCATATTTATTTTGAACATTTTTATATAATTGGTCGAACTAAGAAATTTAAAATATTTATGTTTACGTTTCATAAAAAAATTGAATATTTATTAATTAATTACTTGTAATAATTATCGACGCTTTAGACGTCGGATTGAGCAAAACTGATAAAAATAATAGTTGAGATGAAACTAAAACTTAGAAAATATGAAGAAAGAATTTCTGAGTGAATTGTGGTCATGATAATTACTTCCTCAGGAAAGGTGAATGTAGATACTGACACATTATGTAGAAAGGATAAAGAACCAATTAGGATGTGTTCCTTAATAATGATTGTGCAAAATAAATAGCCGAGTAATTTAAAATATAGTCGATGCTTGTAAAAAGGATAACATAGATAAAAAAAGAGGTTCGCGTCTAATGTGAACCATTAGATTTAAGAAGCCGATGGCGTTAAATGTATAAAAGGCCGCTTGTGGTTGCCTAAATATGGAGGATTTCGAGATTTAGTCATGTTGGAATCTCATAAGATTAAGTATTCTATTCATGGCATTTCTGATTTAATGTATCTTTATCTGAAGAAGTTGTACTGATGGTAAATTATGAAGGCATACATCACCTCATACATTAGTAAACGTCTAACTATTGCAAAGTTCATCATCTGAATATGATTCGATTTGGGTCATCGTCGATAGACTGACCAAATCTGCTAATATCATTCCTGTTAATGATAGATTCTCGATGAAGAAATTGACTCTTTTGTATTTAAAGGTGTTTTGTAAACATAGTGCGCCTATATCGATCATATCTATCAAGATCCTTGCTTCGGATCAAATTTCTAGAAATTTACATAGAAGTCATTGGGAACGAACCTTGATGAGAGTACTGTTTACCACCCCAATCGAAGGGACGAGGTAAAGTAAAGATACAAAACACTTGAGTCTTGTTTTATGTTTGAATGATTGACCTTTGGTAATGAACCGTATAATTGTTTTCCATTGGAGAGATTAACATTGATAATTATCGTATTAGGATCGAGATCGAATCTTGTTAGGATCTAAATATTAGAGCATTTGTAAGCAGGAGTTGGGAGGAAGACACCCGACATACACCATTGTAAGTTGGACATGTCTTTTAGGTTTAACGTTGCCTATGATGACAAACATAACCTTACAAGATACCCGACCCGTGAAACCTGAAATGATTGTTTAAATTAGGATCTGATATTTTTGACTGCCGGTAGTGGGTAGGAGGTTATGTGAATATGAAATGTAGATCTTGAAGTACAGGATGGGTAGCGAAGTTATGCCAAAAATTTTCACCTTGGAAAAATGAATTGATGATCTGAAGGATCATCGGAAATATGTCCCCGTTATATGGGACCATCGAGATAATGTAAAAAGTTTGTTTGAAAGGCATATAAGCTGGATCTACCCTAGGACTTCAAGGGCTGTGTGAATTATGTTTCGTATATCGAACTTGATAAAATGTCTCAAGTGAAAATCTGATTACTTCTTGATAAAGTTTAGATCGGCGAAAGTTGCATTCATAAAAAACCCGTGAACATCATGGATAGAGAAAGTAAGTCAACTTAAGCCTGATTGTATTCCCGTAGTTATGTTTGATGAAACTCGCGTATTGTAATGAGTTACACTTGTGAGAAAAGACCCAAGGTGGAGGAAATACCCACGTGGCTTTAACTCTATAAGAAGCAAGTAGTAAGATAAATTGATCTTTGAGGAAAAATATCATGTTTAGGGGTAAATGCTGTGACAATCCGTCAATTTATGATCGATATTTTATTCTCAAGTATTATTTAAAAACATTATTTTACTGTTATGATATGAACTCACTCATTTTTGGGAAGAAATTTGTGTTTAAATCTTGATGTAGCATCGACTACGTCTAAACCGGAGAATTCTACGTTACGTGCTTACGTTTACATACACTGTTTTGGTAACAGTCCGACACTTCAGGAAATAAATTTATCCGTGAATATTATTTTGGAATTTTAATTTGTGTTGGTTCATAAACTCACAAATTTACGAGAAGAGATTAGGAATTACGTGCATAATTTAACGTCCTTTACGACTAAACCGGAAACCCTAGGTTTACGTATTTACGTTTTTTAACTACGTTTTTGATGAGACAATTTTAATTAGATTCGTTTTGTGCTGTTGATTCATAATTTATAAAAACATTTTTCGTAAAACGACCCGAGGGCACGCAAATCGAGGAAACTAGAATCGAGAAGTACCCGTAAATTAGTGGAGATGAGACAAGTGGGACACTTGTCCCACCCCCACTCATAACCGGCCGAAACAAGCCACTAACACCATTTGGTGTCTAACTCTTACAAGTATTATCTACACTTGTCCACCAAGCTAGCATAAACCATTAAGTTAACAAAACCAACAAACTTGAAACTACTTACTCACTTTCCTTACATTCAAAACACACAAATCCTCTCACTCTCTCCCTCCTTGTGCCGTCCACCATATCACCACCACACCACCACCATCAAAAATCTAGCAATAACCTAAGGCTATAATCAACATATGTTGAAGCCTAGTTGAAGTTATGAAGATTGGACGTGATTTTAAAAACTAGCAAGGAGTTTCCATGGAGATCAATGGCTGATTTTTTGAGAAGTCTACAAATATTTGGTGATCCTAGAAGTGGTGTTGATATCTCCTAAGATTGGTTACCCAAAACCAAGTCTTGTTCATCATCAACCCCATCTTTTCATCACTTTGGTGGTATAAGGATTATTCTTCCTATCATCTTGTTATTTTGAATATGTAATCTTGTATTTTCTTCATTTATGTATATGTATATGATAATGAATGATGATCAAAAATATGATGTGGGGATTTGGTGTTGATAGATTTGATTAAAAATATTAAAATCTACTTGAAAGGATGTTAAAATCATGGCTAAATATGTAGGCTTATTGGACTAGTGAAAACTTATATATAAACTCACATACTGATGTATAAACTTATATAACAAGTAAAAACCGATAAAACCCGAGCTTTATAACATATGGACATTAACGGGCCAAATTAGCCTTATTGGACTAGTAACCCAACTAATTTGGCTAAACACTAATGGATATTGGGCTTAACCCACTTGGGACCAATATTTTAGTATAAGGCTGATGTTAAAAGTGTAATTGGACTAATAAAATGTAATGGATTTATCATGGGCTTATTGGGCCTTAACATGTGAAGAAATTAAACTAGTGAAACTAGTATAAAAATTTACCAACACTTGACACTATAATGAGTAAATAAAGATGTACAATCCCACTTGATCATCATCATATTTATAAAATCATCATATGTATACATAGCTATTGTTTTTATAAAGTCATTGAACAAGAGTCTAAGACAAGTATTATTTGTCTAGGTTTCCGTGATTGAAGCACGTACCGTACATCCAAATCGCCGATAACCGCCTTTCCCAATCAACGCGAGTTCATAGCCTCGCACTCTTTTAAATGATTTTATGAAATGTTTTATAAACCCGAGAGGGAGATAACATGTTAGTTTTAATAAAATAGGACACCTGTTGTCCCGATTGTTTGTTTATTGATTTGGACCTGAATGATTGTATGACGCGATGAATGGTTATATGACCCGATGTATGAAATAAAATGGAATATTAAAGTTAGTTATATCACTAAAAGTCCCATTATCATGAATTGTGAACTACCGGGATTTGGTAGACGCTTATGCATATGATATTACTATTTGGGGAAGATCACCCCAGTTCGCGCCTTGACGGTTGATCCCCGTCGTGCCACATTGATTGGTAAGCGAATTTATGTATGAGAAGATTTCCATAGCGTGATTTTTGTGACGACACGCTAACTTAGATGGGCAATTTGAGTTTCGGGTTAGCTACCCGTTGTTTGTTATAGTAAGGTAGCAATGTCATGCGGCTTATAATAATCCAAATAACGAAAATACTGCTATACGCATTGAATTACGATATATTACCTGACTAGCAATACGGGGTCTTATTATTGATATTATGTTCGTGTTTTGGTTTTACATAACCATATTCATATAACGGTTTTTATTTAACTCTATACAATGTTATATATTGTATGATGTTTTTACGAAAATGGTTCGTATAATAGTTTTGAAGGAAAAAGCCTATATTATGATTTTGACAAGGATTTGTATAAAATGTTTTTGGTCTATTTTATGGCCTACTATAAATATTTGTACAAAAATGATTTTCGGTAATAATTTTATACCGATGATATGTTAATGGATTTCATTGAACTCTATGAATTCACTCGGCGTTTTCGCTGACCTTTTCTTTTAACATGTTTTATCTCAGGTACTTGAAGGTAATTCTCGGGAAGATGACAAGAATTTATGGCCCGTACTTAAATAACAATTTCCATTCAAATGTTTTGTAAAATTCTATGACATACTATGACTTGGGACCTATGTAAATGTGATATTCATGAATGGAAAATGCTTTATTATCAAACGATGCGATTCTTAAGCATTGTCTATGATGTGAGTAATGTGCTATCCCGTAACACCAACGACTCTTCCGCTGTATTGAATTATGTAAATTTGGGGGTGTTACAATTTGGTATCAGAGCTCTCGTTATAGAGAACGAAAGATTTTTAAAACCAAGGTTTTGAATAAAACATTTCAAAATCTTTTAACTATAAACATTTTTCTCAAAATGTCTAAAAATCTTTTCACTATAACGGTGCCGAAGAATTCCCGAGTTACCGACAAGGCCAGACTGAGAAGTGTTATTTTAGTGTATATATATATAACTTGGATTTTATATATATATATATATATATATATGTTGTAATTTGATTACACGATTGTTTGATGATTATTTTAATACTTATACGAGGTATTTATACGACGTAGATTGTCACAAGAAACCCTAACTCCCCTAGCAAAATTAATCGAAGCTATTTCTGTAGGAATTTTAGCTATTCCAGATCTAAACCAAGTTGTGGATATTTTAGTTGATATTCGTAGGAATGTTGATAATAGTTGATTGTGATATTGAAGAAGAATTGGCGAGATTAAATCTGATATCGATGTCATGACGATCTTTCCTTATAGAGTGGAGTTTGACAAAACCTTACCACCTAGAAAGGTGTCATCTGATTCGGTGTCACGTAATTCTTAAAATTTGAAAATCGAAAGGGTGAATGTTGCACTTGAGGCTGTCATTGGAACCATTACCCAAAAGCCTCATGCCACTAGTACCTTTCTGAGAAGTCTAATTGAATGTGTGAGTCATTTCATACTAGTGACTTATTTGATAACTATTGATGAAAGAGCTATAGGAATGGAAATTAAGTGTTGTTCATATTGAGCTTTTATTACCCTTTTAAGGTTTAAGAATAAGGTTGAATGTATTGGAAAATGGGTTAGGATGTCGCATTGAGAATGATTTGGTTGAACCTTGAATTAAGTTAGAATTAACTCGTATGGAATATGAGATTGTTAAGAGGAAGTCATTAAATCCTGTGATTGAATTATAAGGTTTTAAATGATTGATGGTTTGTGTTAAGGGTTGTTCCTAGGCCATTGTCCAATGACGAGGATGCCCAGTGTCCAATAAATAAATTGAAGAAATCTTCTTCTGAATTGGTACCGATGGATCTTCCGGGACAGGTGGAACACCTAATGACTCTTGTAGATTAGTATTCATTGTGGTATCTATTAAAAATCCCTAACTTAACTGAGACATCAGTTGGTAGGATGAGCTTTTGGAATTGTATGACATAGTGACATGTAATGTGGTACGGTACAATTTTGACTTGTTTGTGATTAATGAAAATACTACCTTTGATTGCTAAATTTTACATGTATCGATGTTATCTATCTTTTCTTCCATGTTCCTAATGCTCGCACTAGTGATGAAACCATTGAACAAGTACTCATCTCGATTTGAGTTACACTGTGGATTCTTCTTATTGAGTTCCATCGAGGTCATGAACCTCATGATTAATTGGCTAAGCTCATTTCCTATCATATTGTAGCTAGTTCTTAGTGAAAAACTTTTCATCACTCTTTTGTAGATCACTCATTGTTTTTATAAGTTAAAAACAGTATCCCTTGAGAAAAAAATTTAATTTTCGCCACCGTAAGGATTATTTAAAGTGAGATTTATAAATAATCCTTATCGGAATGAAGTTGTTTATGAAACACCTTGGAAAACTTAATTGTTTCCATAACAAAGAACATCTCTGTAAATTCATTTTGATTCTTATTCAAGACTTAAGCATGAAAATATTTTTATTTTAAACATGATGACAAAGTTTTGATAGGCTGATTAGTAGTCACCATAAAATTTGATTAATAAACACTAAATTTTCATTGAAGTTATGAAAGCTTAAATTTTATGAGATCCGCAAGAAGTGCAAAATAGGGGCATATTGTTAGGAACACCTACATATGTGCCCGTACCATTTATTCTTCTGAATCGCATTTACTCATCTGTGGATATTGTCTTAATTGAAAATTGATATCCCCTCCTTGTCCAATTCTCCCGTGGTTAGATTCTTTGGAAAAGTATCTAATTATCGAGTACTAATACCCGACTGGGTGTATCGACGTTCCTATCATTTCTTTTGATTAGATTTCATTTGAATGACCTGGGTAACGATCCGAGGAGCTTTCGAATGCGTACTCAAATTATGAAAACATGGGATATATTCATATTCGTTAAAGTTTTCGTCTTTATCTGATTTGAAATTCTCTCGCGTAGATTATGCGTTGACCTTACTCTTTTGATGTTAGTTATGTCTCCAGATATCCTTGAATTTGTGAAGGATTACGAGTTATTATTAGTCTTTTGAGAAATTCACATCTTATCAACGGTAATGAAACTAGAAAGTTGATAGTGCCAGTAGAATGGATTGATTGACTATGACAAAATGTCATTGTCTTAATTGATGGGAACTCGAGTAGAATTCCCCTAAAAGATAAGATGTTGATTATCAAAAGTGATCTAAATAATTCTTGATGGATGACCATATCCTACATTTAGACTTGAAATTACACCATTAATGGTTATGAACTAGTTATAGACCTTGTAATTTAGAAAGAACTTAAAGTAAATTTATTAAAAGATATTTTTATTATCTGAAACAATAAGAGGTATTTGCTGGTGAATTACCTAGAATTTTTCCATTAAGGCAAGTTGAATTGGTATTGATTATATTCCCGGTGCTGCACTTGTGGCATGTGCACTGAACTTCAGCACCATCTGAATTATAAGAATTACCGTGCAACTGAGAGAGTTGTCTGAAAAAGCTTTTATTCTACCGAGCTCGTCATCATGAAGAGCTATGGTGTTATCACTCCTTATATTTGTTGAATTACCGTGAACTAGGTAAATTGATGATCAAATCTATATCCACTACCCAAGATGATAGATTTGTTCAATCATTTACAAGGTTCTAGCGTATATTCAAGATTTGATCCACGCCATGGTTATCATCAATTTCGCGTCCGCGAAAAAGATTATCTATTCCAATCACTACATCCAGAACTCGTAATGAATATTATGAGTTTCATATTATGTTGTTTGGATCGACCAATGCACATGTAGCATCCATAAATTTGGTGAATCACGTGTGTAGGCTGTAATTTGATACATTCATGCTTGTGATCATTAAGGACTATTTGTTTGTTTATAAGAATAGGAAGGAGTTAATAGTTATTTATATACTGCCATGTATTGGTCGAGCAATGAAAACCTGTACCTTGAATATTTAACATGTGATTTAAGGCTTAATCCATTACACTATTTGACCGTGTGAATGTGTGATTAATAGATAATGAAATCTATATTGACTATTCGAAGATTAGAGCCATTTAAGACTTTGGGTTATACCAAAAAGAAAGTGCAAATATATCTTGACAAATGTTTTATTAAAGGAATTTTAAAGAGATTATTCCCTCATACCCAAATCATTTAACTAAACTCCTTTAGGGGTAAATGTTTATGTATACCTCAAGACAACCTAAGAGGGATTGAGGAAACCATTTAAACCATGACTTGGAATTTGAAACGACAATTTTTGCTTTCAACTAAGAAAATTTTGACCAAAGTATAAACAAAGATTTTTCAAACGTTTACGGATCATATTAATTATTTTAATTATTTTCGATAAATCAACAAAAAAAAATCTTGTTAATTAAATTCAAATTTATTTTGAACATTTTTATATAATTGGTCGAACTAAGAAATTTAAAATTTTTACGTTTACCTTTCATAAAAAAATTCAATATTTATTAATTAATTACTTGTAATAATTATTGACGCTTTAGACGTCGGATTGAGTAAAACTGATAAAAATAATAGTTGAGACGAAACTAAAACTTAGAAAATATGAAGAAAGAATTTCTGAGTGAATTGTGGTCATGATAATTACTTCATCAGGAAACGTGAATATAGATACTGACACATTATGTAGAAAGGATAAAGAAACAATTAGGATGTGATCCTTAATAATGATTGTGCAAAATAAATAGCCGAGCAATTTAAAATATAGTCGATGCTTGTAAAAAGGATAATATAGATAAAAAAGGGGTTCGTGGCTAATGTGAACCATTGCGTTAAATGTATAAAAGGCCGCTTATGGTTGCCTAAATATGGAGGATTTCGAGATTTAGTCATGTTGGAATCTCATAAGATTAAGTATTCTATTCATGGCATTTCTGATTTAATGTATCTTTATCTGAAGAAGTTGTACTGATGGTAAATTATGAAGGCATACATCGCCTCATACATTAGTAAACGTCTAACTATTGCAAAGGTCATCATCTGAATTTGATTCGATTTGGGTCATCGTCGATAGACTGACCAAATCTGCTAATATCATTCCTGTTAATGATAGATTCTCGATGAAGAAATTAACTCTTTTGTATTTAAAGGAGTTGTGTAAACATAGTGCGCCTGTATCGATCATCTCTATCAAGATCCTCGCTTCGCATCGAATTTCTTAAAATTTACACAGAAGTCATTGGGAACGAACCTTGATGAGAGTAATGTTTACCACCCCAATCAAAGGGACGAGGTAAAGTGTAAAACCCGCATGCTTTTACCACGAACAGTACACTAATAATCGTACGTACATGATTAAAACATTCCCTTTATAGCACGTTACGTTTCACGAATATGAATTACAAGAATTACGTACGTGTTATTACACGATAATTATTATGTACGTATTAAAACAAGATAATTAATATCAACAATAATTATAATCACGAACATGAAATCATGAACGTAAGAATCACGAACATATAATTATGTATTTACGTATATTATTAATACGATTATTGTCGTTACGTACAAGTATTTATTATAACACGAATATTTAGTAATATCGAAACACGTAAATACGAACACACGAACATGTAATAAAATAGACACAAGAAGAGCTTCGGGTTCCCTTGGTGGGCCCTACTAGCCGCGACATCAAAAGAGAAACGGGACAAGCCCATTTGATTCTTTATGAAATAAACAAAAAGGGAAACAAATATTCATTCACAAGCTTTTTCCAAGAAAATTAAGAAAAAAGGCAAAAACCCTAGCAAACCAATGGTGGCCGCCGGTTCTGGTTATGCCGCCAGCAGCACCCAAAAGGAGAACGGGACGTTCTGGTTATGCTGCCAGCAGCACCCAAAAGGAGAACGGGACGTTCTGGTTAAGCCGCCAGCAACAGCCAAAAAGAGAACGGGATGTTCTTGTTTAGCCGCCGGCAGCAAGCCAAAAGGAGGACGGGGCTTTGATATATGATTTTTAATTAGGAGTGTGTTCGTGAGATCAAGATTTAATTATTCCACGTGTTTTGGTAAATCCATAAACCCTTTTGTTTTCTTCTTTTATTGAATTAAGCATAAACATGAACAAGTGATTAAATAAACATGATAAAGACATGTCATGGGATCATGGGTAAATTAATTAAGGGTTTGTTTGGTTTTGTTGTTTCGGCCGCCACACAAACCGAGAGTCCCAAGACTCTCGGCGGTGTTTGGTTCGCACCACCACACGAGACTTAAGTCTCGGTGTGGTTTAGGTCCGGTCGGCAGCAGGTACAAGGCACCCCGACTCACGTGGGGGTGTCCTTGTGGTTCGTTTAGGTCGCGGAAGCCACAACCTCAACCATCGGCTAAGCCGGTGGCTATTTTAGGAAAGCAGGGGAACCGTAGGTAGGCAGAGAAAACCATCGGCTACTTTCGGTGGGAACCTGGTGGTCAGCGGCTAGCCGAGAGAAAGGAACCACCGGCTTCAGCCGGTGGCATCTTTACACAAACAGGGGCAACCGGTTCACGCCGGTTTGCCACTATTTTCAGGGGTGTTTGGTTCACGGTTTTCATGGGTTCTGTTCACGACACATTTTAATAAATTAATAACACACGGTTCGACCCATGATTATTTTTAGAAGTTTATTTAATTTTACAAGTATATAATTTTACAATTTAATTAAATTAATTTGGCATGATATATAATTAATTTAATTAAAACATGGACTTAGGTTTATTATTGTTATTAATAATACATGATTTTAACCTAAGTATTCATTTATTTATTTACACTATAGTATTAATTAATTATTAAACATGAAATATAATTAATTAATAACCATGACTTAGGTTATATTAATACAATATTAATACATTTTTTAACCTAAGTATTTTATACACTTTAATTTAATTAAATCATGCTTATATTTAATTATATCCTATAACATATAGTTTATTTAATTTACATGTATTAATTAATAAACTATACTATTTAATCACATGACTTAGAATATTAATCAGTAAAACTTAAGCTTATCTTATTAGCTTAATAATCCAACTTATTTCTAATTATAGGAACTTTCTATTTTTAGAAACTTATTTATTTTAAGCAGCTAATCTATTTATGGAAACTTTCTATTTTTAGAAACTTTTCTGTTTTAAGCAGTAAATCTATTTTTGGAAACTTTCTTTTTTTGGAAACTTTCTATTTTTGGAAACCTTCTATTTTTGGAAACTTTGTATTTTAGGAAACCTCCTATTTTTAGAAAGTTACTTATTATTACACAACAAGTATAATAATATAATAAATACAAGTAATACTTAATCAGAATATACAAAATACATGATAAACGCAGTAGAAAGCTAAAATCAGTAAAACAAGACATGAACATATAAAACAAGCTAAGACATGATATAAAACCAGTTTCGTACTCAGTAATCAGAATACTTATACACGTATACTATTTATGTAGTATTAGTGAGATTGAAGTAGGACTCTCTTCCGTTTGTCTTCTTCGTTCACTGGACTTAAGGTACGGATTCTCCGTCCTTTCAGTATGGACATTCTTTCTTATTAGGATTTCCCGTATGCAGCCAACTGTTTTTCCCAGTATATGTTTTATATATTTTTGAATTGCTTATGTTTAATTAGAATACCTAAAGCCATATACATGCATGACCAGTTTCACCTAGTTATGGAGGTACCATAACCATAACACTGGAGGCACCAGTGTTATGACTCCAACACGACGGAGTGATAGCTCGTGGCGTCCCTTTAGCTTTTGGCCATATTACTATTATCAGGTGGGGCGTATGGGTGCATCCTAGTTTACATGTTTTCAACAGATTATTCAGGTGAATGTGGTGTGTGCCTTGCATCCTTCACAAGGAGCTGATCCCTCCTACCCAAACTAGTATATTAAATTAGAGGCAGCCCCTTTAATTTGCATGACGAGGTCACCCCTCCAAGTATTCATACACGTTGATAATTCATGACCTATATTGGCTAATGGTTAACATGTTAAACAGTTTTCATAAGATAAACATAAGGCTTTTCAAACTATAAAACCTGTTTTATGAACATGTTCCAGGTTTTCCAGGACTTATACATTTCCGCTGCTATTAAGTCTTTATTATGTTTCAGTCGTTCATACTATGTCTATATCTGTGAACTGAGCGTTTTGCTCAGCCGTTACTTTCCTTTCCATGTCCCAAAACGGCAGGTACCCAAGGACAGACTCGAGCATTTGGAGGACGTGCATAGGATGGAAGCTGTCATAGACTTCTTCTCCTTTTGTCTTCATATACTTATGCTTGTTTAGTCTTTCATTCATTTCATTTAATTTATTTATGTTTTGGGCTTATGTTTGGGAACCGATGTTTGATTCCGGTTTTCCCTATGGTCATGTATGTTTTACTACATATTACCTTGCATGCTTTGATGACACGCCATAATTACATGTAACGGTCCACTTATCAAAGTGGGGTGTTACAATTATGGTATCAGAGCCAAGGCTTCGACCTGTAGGCTCTAAAATTTGACGTGTGACTAGTGGGTAGTCACCAGGAGCTTCCTAAGCCAACGCTTGTTCTTCCACGTATTGATGTGTTCAGCGCATTGTTGTTTTAACCATGATGTTTTCAGCACCTTGATGTTTAACCTTGATGTTTTCATCGATATTATTTTACTAATATGGATGGACAACCGTCATTCATAGTTAGTTATGTGTCATTGTTTCATGCATGATGTTCCTCGTGAACTATGGCTATGTGGACTGAACCCCAGTAGTTCATAATTTGTCACATAAAAAAAATTCTGATAAGTTTTGACAGATGATTTTTACTTATTTATGTTTCATGTATCATTGTTGCAGGAATTTTGATTAAGTAATGGTTGGTACAGGACTGGTCCTATTTAGTCGCATGTGCTTTTATCGAAACTTTTAACTTTGGGACCGACCCATAGGCGTCCCCTGGACATGTCTTTTGTTTTGGGTAAATTGACCATAGGCGTTTACCCTCGAACATATAAAGGTTTTTATAAATTGCATCACGCATTCACGCACTATTTTCATGCATAAATTTTTTCTCATGATTTGTTGGCATAAATTTCTTTTCATGTCTCCTCATAAGTTACTATGTTTTTATGTCAAGTATGTTTTCATACTGTCATGGTTAACTTCAGTTTCATGCTGATTATGTTATACACTCCTTCATGATAGATTGTTTCATGTTTCTTCATGATGACTTCGTCTTCACGTGATTATGTCTTACGTCTCTTCTGTTGTTTATGCTTTCATGCAAGACACTGTTGGAATTCATTTAAATCCTACTTTCATGATAGTCAAGGTTGGTTTTCATTAATCATGCTTTCAGGAAAATCATCATTGAAATTCGGTTAACCACACGTTAGCGTATCTCTATGCAACCAAAATGAGGTATATACTTGCATTGCCAGGTTATCATGATGGTCTTTCTAACCGTTTAACCAATTATTTTCCTTTAAAATCATGTCATATGATCGGCCCCAGACCAATCATTTCATGTGAATTCCATGTGTACTCCATGTACCGTATTCCATGTGTATTACACGTACCTTAATCCATGTGTATTTCACTTACAATACTTCACAGGTATTCGCTAGTCGATTCTGAATCATCTCAAGCGTATTTTCACTTGCTGATATTCTACAAGATTGCTGATGCCGCTCATAACTTGGAGATGTTACTAGATGTTGATGTTGCTGATGTTTGGACACGCTACGAGATGCGGATGCTATTCACAACCTGGAGATCCTACCCGACGAAGACAAAGGCGTTAGAGTAAAGCAATTGGACGAGAAGATGCTTCATCATCAGACTATTTCCATCAATCATTGTCCCTAATTCTTAGTTACATGTTATTCAGTTTTCGTTTCAGTCATACGAGTACAAGCGGTACCAGCCGGCCACTCAGCTGAAAAGTTACATGAATCACAGTCATGAGAATGACCGTCATGGAACTGACGGACAAGACGAAAATAGAAACTACTATGACAACAACTATCCTAGCAATCGCAACCGAAGCTCTGGCCACGAACGTGATCAGAAATACAAAGGACCAATAGTCTAACAGATCCGCCAATTCTGGCATAATAACCTAATATTTGTAGTCTATTTGTTTCACATGTCAAGACATCAGTCGAGACACATGTCATGCTTACATTTCCCAAGAGACGAGTCACGACACATGACTCACGTCCAATTATGGAACACCCCTAAGAAATCCAGGGTACCCTCCAAAGGGTATATCCATTTTGTTGTGCCATGTATTAATCAGGCCACAAGAATTTCAGTACCAGCACCGGCATATCAGTGAGAACTATCATGATTTCTCGATTGACACTTTCTTTTCTTGCACCCATATTTCATATATTCATGGCCATAAAGGACACCATTCGTATCCACCATGTATAAGAATGTTTTCCTTCAGCCTAAGGATGAGATTCAAGCTGCTAACACATTACCTCGGACAGATGCGAGTTGAATTTAATCCTAATCATGGACTATAAGCAACACACCCTGCTACGATTCATGATTGTGTACAGTAATGTTCAGGCTCCTGAATACATTCAGTAGGGTTTTCCATCAGGAATATCTGTACAAATTATCTATGCTTTAAAAGCACGTGCTTTGTAGCCATGACTGTTAAAATTTCTACCTGTCAGTAAAGACACGACCACTGAAGTTCCTTTTACGCATAACCAGACGATTATTCCAAAATCTTCCCATACATTCCAGAAGAACCTTCAAGGAGAAGGACGCTACCATGAGATTATGTGTCGGCTACCGTCGATTTAAACAAATCACCATTCATAACCGTTATTCTCCTCCACGTATTGACGACATGTCCAATCAACTGTATAGTGTTAAGCATTTTTCCAAGATTAGATTCATGATCATGCTACCAATAGTGACGAGTGAAAGAGCAGGACATTTCCATGACTGCTATTCGTACACAACTTAGTCATGCTAGATTCATGATTTTGTATTAGTCTCGCAAATGAAACAGTAGCATTATGGACTTAATAAATGGATTTTCCATGAAATCGTAAACAAATTCATCAGTGTTTTCATCAAGGAAAACCTGATCATCTTTAAGTCTAGAGAAGAGCAGGAATCTCATTTTGCACTATGATGCAAATTCTACAACGAGAAAAAAAAAATTTCACCCTGAAATTTTTCAATATAGATTATGGCTGATTACAGTGACACGCTGAATTCCATGGATTCGCATGGTTAATCTTACCATGACTCAGCTGATTCAGAAAGGAGATAACCCTACACTATATTAGGTGTTCTAGAAAATCCTACGCTAAGAAAAGTCTAATTTCGAAGACTTATAGTTCCACAAATTTCTATGTATCAAGTTTCTACGAAGCAAGATACAGTTACGTTCATATCTAAGTACCTGACATACCAACAGGCTAAGATAGAACACCAACAGACTAAGATGTTTCTCCACCCGCAGAAATTGTGAACAGAAATGGGACAAGATCTCCATGGATTTTGGTCACCAGATTAACGCAAACTCAGAAGAAGCAAGATGCTATCAGGGTTATTGCCAACAGTTTGATCAAGTCTGCATAATCCTTACATCCGCAAGGATTTCAAGAACCAACAGATAGATCAGACATGTTCCAGCCAAGGCGCATCCGATCACTTGGTAATCCCTCAGCTATTGGGCTAGACAAAGGTTCACATTGTGCTCCTTAATTACGTTCACGTCCTTGTTCTAATTTCACGACTTGCTTTCACGCTCACGTTCATGACACTATTCACGTTCATGATCGTATCCTGGCGTACGATTTTATGATCATTTTCGTTCTAGGAAGTTTTACAAGAACTTGAGAGACCAGACCCAAGTTTAGTATAACTCTCTAATTCTCAGACAGACGTTTCACGTCACATTCCATGTCTCAACTTATAGCGTTTGACGTTACCACCGTCGTATTCCATGTTCACGATATGTTTCACATGTCATGTTCATTCCACGTTCCTCATATCACGGTCACGATATGTTACACGTATCACTGATCACGATATGTTTGCTCATACTACACTTACCATGTCTCCACGTATCACGTTCAAAAATTTTCATGTATCACGTTCAAAATTTTTCACGTACTACGTTTCAATATGTCTCGCGCATCGTTGCTATTTATCAATTAGGTTAGATTATTTTCTCTTTATAACGTTTCAGTTACCCTTGCACGTTAATTCTTATTCCCTCGACTAAATTCAGGGGATCTATCTTACGTTGATAACCATGAACGTTTAGGTATGTTCAAGTCAAGGTCACGAGGACTAAAATTTATCATTTGTGTCAAGATCTTGTGAAGGAACCATTCCAAGCGGGAGGACAAAGATTTCTCTTATCGATTAGATATGTCCTTTCAGTCACGTCACGTTCCATATCCTTTCAAGACATGTCACGTTTCACGTTCCTTCTACCATGTCACCTTCATGTCCCTTTTATCTTACATACCCTCTTAGTTGGATTCGGGTATGTTCCTCTTTCAGTTTACTTTATCTATAATTCGGGGACGAATTATTCTTTTTAGGGGGGAAGAGTTGTAAAACCCGCATGCTTTTACCACGAACAGTACACTAATAATCGTACGTACATGATTAAAACATTCCTTTTATTGCACGTTACGTTTCACGAATATGAATTACAAGAATTACGTACGTGTTATTACACGATAATTATTATGTACGTATTAAAACACGATAATTATTATCAACAATAATTATAATCACGAACATGAAATCATGAACGTAAGAATCACGAACATATAATTATGTATTTACGTATATTATTAATACGATTATTGTCGTTACGTACAAGTATTTATTATAACACAAATATTTAGTAATATCGAAACACGTAAACACGAACACACGAACATGTGATAAAATAGACATGAGAAGAGCTTCGGGTTCCCTTGGTGGGCCCTACTAGCCGCGGCATAAAAGAGAAACGGGCCAAGCCCATTTGATTTTTTATGAAATAAACAAAAAGAAACAAATATTCATTCACAAGTTTTTCCAAGAAAATTAAAAAAAAGGCAAAAACCCTAGCAAACCAATGGTGACCGCCGGTTCTGGTTATGCCGCCAGCAGCACTTAAAAGGAGAACGCGACGTTCTGGTTATGCCACCAGCAGCACCCAAAAGGAGAACGGGACGTTCTGGTTAAGTTGCCAGCAACAGCCAAAAAGAGAACGGGATGTTCTTGTTTAGCCGCCGGCAGCAAGCCAAAAGGAGGACGGCGCTTTGATTTTTGATTTTTAATTAGGAGTGTGTTCGTGAGATCAAGATTTAATTATTCCACGTGTTTTGGAAAATCCATAAACCCTTTTGTTTTCTTCTTTTATTGAATTAAGCATAAACATGAACAAGTGATTAAATAAACATGATCAAGACATGTCATGGGATCATAGGTAATTTAATTAAGGGTTTGTTTGTTTTTGTTGTTTCGGCCGCCACACAAACCGAGAGTCCCAAGACTCTCGGTGGCGTTTGGTTCACAACACCACACGAGACATATGTCTCGGTGTGGTTTAGGTCCGGTCGGCAGCAGGTACAAGGCACCTCGAAACACGTCGGGGGTGTCCTTGTGGTTCGTTTAGGTCACGACAGCCACTGCCTCAACCACCGGCTAAGCCGGTGGCTATTTTAGGAAAGCAGGGGAACCGTAGGTAGGCATGGGGGAACCACCGGCTACTGCCGGTGGGAACCTGGTGGTCAGCGGCTAGCCGAGAGAAAGGAACCACCGGCCTCAGCCGCTGGCATCATTACACAAACAGGGGCAACCGATTCACGCCGGTTTGCCACTGTTTTTAGGGGTGTTTGGTTCACGGTTTTCATGGCTTCGGTTCACGACACGTTTTAATAAATTAATAACACACGGTTCGATCCATGATTATTTTTACAAGTTTATTTAATTTTACA
The DNA here is from genome assembly GCA_025667525.1 of Glebionis coronaria. Classification (NCBI taxonomy): domain Eukaryota; kingdom Viridiplantae; phylum Streptophyta; class Magnoliopsida; order Asterales; family Asteraceae; genus Glebionis; species Glebionis coronaria. The sequence continues at coordinate 445,827,248 of CM046874.1, forward strand.
AGTATATAATTTTACAAGTTAATTAAATTAATTTGGCATGATATATAATTAATTTAATTAAAACATGGACTTAGTTTTATTATTGTTATTAATAATACATGATTTTAACCTAAGTATTTAATTATTTATTTACACTATAGTATTAATTAATTATTAAACATGAAATATAATTAATTAATAACCATGACTTAGGTTATATTAATATAATATTAATACATGTTTTAACCTAAGTATTTTATAAACTTTAATTAAATTAAATCATGCTTATATTTAATTATATCATATAACATATAGTTTATTTAATTTACATGTATTAATTAATAAACTATACTATTTAATCACATGACTTAGAATATTAATCAGTAAAACTTAAGCTTATCTTATTAGCTTAATAATCTAGCTTATTTCTAATTATGAGAACTTTCTATTTTTAGAAACTTATTTATTTTAAGCAGCTAATCTATTTATGGAAACTTTCTATTTTTAGAAACTTATCTATTTTAAGCAGTAAATCTATTTTTGGAAACTTTCTATTTTTGGAACCTTTCTACTTTTAGAAACTTTGTATTTTAGGGAAGCTGCTATTTTTAGGAAGTTACTTATTATTACACTACAAGTATAATAATACAAGAAATGCAAGTAATACTTAATCAGAATAGACAGAATACATAATAAACGCAGTAGAAAGCTAAAATCAGTAAAACAAGACATGAACATATAAAGCAAGCTAAGACATGATATAAAACCAGTTACGTACTCAGTAATCAGAATACTTATACACGTATACTATTTATGTAGCATTAGTGAGATCGAAGTAGGACTCTCTTCCGTTCGTCTTCTTCGGTCACTGGACTTAAGGTACGGATTCTCCGTCCTTTCAGTATGGACATTCTTCCTTATTAGGATTTCCCGTATGCAGCCAACTGTTTTTCCAGTATATATTTTATATGTTTTTTAATTGCTTATGTTTAATTAGAATACCTAAAGCCATATACTTGCATGACGAGTTTCACCTAGTTATGTAGGCACCATAACCATAACACTGGAGGCACCAGTGTTATGACTCCAACACGACGGAGTGATAGCTCGTGACGTCCCTTAAGCTTTTGGCCATATTATTATTATCAGGTGGGGCGTATGGGTGCATCCTAGTTTACATGTTTTCAGCAGATTATTCAGGTGAATGTGGTGTGTGCCTTGCATCCTTCACAAGAAGCTGATCCCTCCTACCCAAACCAGTATATTAAATTAGAGGCAGCCCCTCTAATTTGCATGACGAGGTCACCCCTCCAAGTATTCATGCACGTTGATATTTCATGACCTATATTGGCTAATGGTTAACATGTTAAACAATTTTCATAAGATAAACATAAGGCTTTTCAAACTATAAAACAAGTTTTATGAACATGTTCCAGGTTTTCCAGGACTTATACATTTCCGCTGCTATTAAGTCTTTATTAGGTTTCATTCGTTCATACTATGTCTATATCTGTGCACTGAGCGTTTTGCTCAGCCATTACTTTCCTTTCCATGTCCCAAAACGGCAGGTACCCAAGGACAGACTCGAGCATTTGGAGGACGTGCATAGGATGGAAGCTGCCATAGACTTCTTATCCTTTTGCCTTCATATACTTATGCTTGTTTAGTCTTTCATTCATTTCATTTAGTTTATTTATGTTTTGGGCTTATGTTGGGAACCGATGTTTGATTCCGGTTTTCCCTATGGTCGTATGTTTTACTACATATTACCTTGTATGCTTTGATGACACGCCATAATTACGTGTAACGGTCCACTTATCAAAGTGGGGTGTTATATAAAGTAATGATACAAAAAACTAGAAGTCCTGTTTTATGTTTGAATGATTGACCTTTGGTAATGAACCGTATAATTGTTTTCCTTTGGAGAGATTATCATTGATAATTATCCTATTAGGATCGAGATCGAATCTTGTTAGGATCTAAATATTAGAGCATCTGTAAGCAGGAGTTGGGAGGAAGACACCCGACATACACCCATTGTGAGTTGGACATGTCTTTTAGGTTTAAGGTTGCCTATGATGACAAACCTAACCTTACAAGATACCCGACCCGTGAAACCTGAAATGATTGTTGAAATTAGGATCTGATATTTTTGACTGTCGGTAGTGGGCAGGAGGTTATGTGAATATGAAATGTAGATCTTGAAGTAAAGGATGGGTAGCGAAGTTATGCCAAAAATTTTCACCTTGGAAAAATGAATTGATGATCTGAAGGATCGAGAGAAATAAGTCCCCGTTGTATGGGACCATCGAGATAATGTAAAAAGTTGGTTTGAAAGGCATATAAGCTGGATCTACCCTAGGACTTCAAGGGCTGCGTGAATGATGTTTCGTATATCGAACTTGATAAAATTTCTATCAAGGGAAAATCTGATTATTTCTTGATAAAGTTTAGATCGGCGAAAGTTGCATTCATCAAAAATCCGTGAACATCATGGATAGAGAAAGTAAGTCAACTTAAGCCTGATTGTATTCCCGTAGTTATGTTTGATGAAACTCGCGTATTGTAATGAATTACACTTGTGAGAATATACCCAAGGTGGAGGAAATACCCACGTGGGTTTAACTCTAAAAGAAGCGAGTAGTAAGATAAATTGATCTTTGAGGACAAATATCTTGTTTAGGGGTAAATGCTGTGACAATCCGACAATTTATGATCGATATTTTATTCTCAAGTATTATTTAAAACATTATTTTGATGTTATGATATGAACTCACTCATTTTTGGGAAGAAATTTGGGTTTACGTCTTGAAATAGCATCGACTACGTCTAAACCGGAGAATTCTACATTACGTGCTTACGTTTACATACACCGTTTTGATGACAGTCTGACACTTTAGGAAATAAATTTTTCCGTGAATATTATTTTGGAATTTTAATTTGTGTTGGTTCATAAACTCACAAATTTACGAGAAGAGATTAGGACTTACGTGCATAATTTAACGTCCTTTACGACTAAACCGGAAACCCTAGGTTTACGTATTTACGTTTTTGAACTCCGTTTTTATGAGACAATTTTTATTAGATTCGTTTTGTGCCGTTGGTTCATAATTTATAAAAATATTTTTAGTAAAACGACCCGAGGGCACGCAAATCGAGGAAACTCGAATCGAGAAGTACCCGTAAATTAGTGGAGATGAGACAAGTGTGAAACTTGTCCCCACCCCACTCATAACCGGCCAAAACAAGCCACTAACACCATTTGGTGTCTAACTCTTACAAGTATTATCTACACTTGTCCACCAAGCTAGCATAAACCATTAAGTTAACAAAACCAACAAACCTAAAACCACTTACTCACTTTCCTTACATGGAAAACACACAAATCCTCTCACTCTCTCCCTCCTTGTGTCGTCCACCATAGCACCACCACACCACCACCATAAAAAATCTAGCTATAACCCAAGGCTATAATCAACATATGTTGAAGCCTAGTTGAAGTTATGAAGATTGGAGGTGATTTTAACAACTAGCAAGGAGTTTCCATGGAGATCAAGAGCTGATTTTTGGAGAATTCTACAAATATTTAGTGATCCTAGAAGTGGTGTTGATATCTCCTAAGATTGGTTACCCAAAACCAAGTCTTGTTCATCATCAACCCCATCTTTTCATCACTTTGGTGGTATAAGGATTATTCTTCCTATCATCTTGTTATTTTGAATATGTAATATTGCATTTTATTCATTTATGTATATGTATATGATGATGAAGGATGATAAAAAAATATTATGTGGGGATTTGGTGTTGATAGATTTGATTAAAAAGATTAAAATCTACTTGAAAGGATGCTAAAATCATGGCTAAATATGTAGGCTGTATAAAACAGTAAAGAGCTAGATGATAACTTGTTAAAATGACCTGGTAAAATCAATATACAGTAAGGTATGTGTCTTGTACATATGTGAGAGTTGGCCATGCAATGAAATCATTATAATGAGTGAGATATGATCAAAATAATATTGGAGTACAAATCTGCATAAACTATTTTGGACGAATTTATTAAAATACTTAGAGGCTGATTCATCAGTAGCTATATTAGAGTTAAATGAAGCAAATATCATGTAGTTTCTGCTATAAAAATTTGGGGTTCCATCACCTCATAGAACTCTAGATATGGATGTTTTAGTGGACTGAATATTTAGGATCAGATTTTGTAAAATAAAAAGTATATAATATAAGCACTCAAATTATGTACTTATAAAATATACATATATAAAAAACCCACTAGTTACTAATAATAATTATAAATGAGAGTTATATATTATGATATTAAAATGAGACATTTTATATAATTTACAAGTATAAATGTTTTCCAAGTTATAAAACTATATACATGAGTTTTACGTCTTTTCGGCTAAAACCGAAAGATTAACGTTTTTGTTAAATAAAACTTAGACGGTCAGACCCGTCTAATGTAAACTTCTTATAAACTCACCTACTGATGTATAAACTTATATAACAAGTAAAAACCGATAAAACCCGAGCTTTATAACATATGGACATTAACGGGCCAAATTAGCCTTATTGGACTATTAACCCAACTAATTTGGCTAAACACTAATGGACTTATTCATTGGGCTTAACCCACTTGGGCCCAACATTTGAGTATAAGGCTGATGTTAAAAGGGTAATTGGACTAATAAAATGTAATGGGTTTATCATGGGCTTATTGGGCCTTAACATGTGAAGAAATTAAACTAGTGAAACTAGTATAAAAATTTACCAACACTTGACACTATAATGAGTAAATAAAGATGTACAATCTCACTTGATCATCATCATATTTATAAAATCATCATATGTATACATAGCTATTGTTTTTATAAAGTCATTGGACAAGAGTCTAAGACAAGTATTATTTGTCTAGGTTTCCGTGATTGAAGCACGTACTGTACATCCAAATCGTCGATAACCGCCTTTCCCAATCAACGTGAGTTCATAACCTCGCACTCTTTTAAATGTTTTTATGAAATGTTTTATAAACCCGCGAAGGAGATAACATGTTAGTTTTAATAAAATAGGACACCAGTTGTCCCGATTGTTTGTTTATTGATTTGGACCCGAATGATTGTATGACCTGATGAATGGTTATATGACTCGATGTATGAAATAAAATGGATTATTAAAGTTAGGTTATGTCACTAAAAGTCCCATTAGCATGAATTGTGAACTACCGAGATTTGGTAGACGCTTATGCATAGGATAGTACTATTTGGGGAAGATCACCCTAGTTCGCGCCTTGACGGTTGATCCCCGTCGTACCACATTGATTGGTAAGCGAATTTATGTATGAGAAGATTTCCATAGCGTGATTTTTGTGACGACACGCTAACTTAGATGGGCAATTTGAGTTTCGGGTTAGCTACCCATTGTTTGTTATAGTAAGGTAGCAATGTCATGCGTCTTATAATGATCCAAATAACCAAAATACTGCTATACGCATTGAATTACAATATAATGTCTGACTAGCAATACGAGGTCTTATTACTGATATTATGTTCGTGTTTTTGTTTTACATAGCCATATTCATATAACGGTTTTTATTTAACTCTATACAACGTTATAAAACGTATTGTATGATGTTTTTATGAAAATGGTTCTTATAATAGTTTTGAAGGCAAAACTCTATATTATGATTTTGACAAGGATTTGTATAAAATGTTTTTGGTCTATTTTATGGCCTACTATAAAGATTTGTACAAAAATGATTTTTGGTAATAATTTATACCGATGATATGTTAATGGATTTCATTAAACTCTATGAATTCACTCGGCGTTTTCGCTGACCTGTTCTTTTAACATGTTTTATCTCAGGTACTTGAAGGTAATTCTCAGGAAGACGACAAGAATTTATGGCCCGCACTTAAATAACAATTTCCATTCAAATGTTTTGTAAAATTGTATGTAATACTATGACTTGGGACCTATGTAAATTTGATATTCATGAATGGAAAATGCTTTATTATTAAACGACGCGATTTTTAAGCGTTGTCTATGATGTGAGTAATGTGCTATTCTGTAACACCAACGACTCTTCCGCTGTATTGAATTGTGTAAATTTGGGGGTGTTACATGGATTATTCCAAGTGAGACTTATAAGTAATCGTTATCAAAATAAAGTTGTTTATGAAACACCTTGGAAAACTTAATTGCTTCCATAACGAAGAACATCTCTATAAATTCATTTTGATTCTTATTTCAGAATTAAGCATGAAAAATAAATAAATATATATATATATATATATATATATTATAAACATGATGACAAAGTTTTGACGAACTAAGTATTGCATCGTTAATCCTAAAATTGTATATAGTTGCGCGCCTACGTACAATTTGGAAGGGACCATGCAAGGCTCATTAGTAGTCACCATGAAATTGTTACTAAACACTACATTTCTTTTTGTAATTGCGAATGATTAAATTTCTATGAGATCTGCAAAAAGTGCAAAATAGGGACATATTGTTAGGGACACCTACATATGTACCCGTACCATTTATTTTTCCGAATCGAATTTACTCATCGGTGGAAATTGTCTTATTTGACAATTTACCTCCCCTTCTTGTCTAGTTTTCTCATGATGAGATTATTTGTAAAATTTTATAATTACCGAGTGTTGATACCCGACTGGGTGTATTGACTTCCTATCATTTCTTTTGATTAGATTCCATTTGAATGACATGGGTAACGATCCGAGGTGCTTTCGAATGCGTACTCAATTCATGAAAACATGGGATATATTCATATTTGTTAATGTTTTCGTCTGTATCTGATTTGAAATTCTCTCACGTAAATCATGTGTTGACCTTACTCTTTTTAATTTTAGCAGTGTCTCCAGTTATCCTTGAATTTGTGAAGGGTTACGAGTTATTCTTAGCCTTTTGAGAAGATCTCATCTTATCGACGGTAATAAAACTAGAAAGTTGGTAGTACCAGTAGAATGGATTGATTGATTATGACATGATGTCATTGTCTTAATTGATGGGAACTCTAGTCGAATTCCCCTAAAAAGATAAGATGTTGAATATCAAAGATGATCTAAATAATACCCGATGGGTGACCATCTCCTGCATTTAGGCTTGAAAATATACCATGAATGGTTGTGAACTAGTCATACACCTTGTAATCTAGAAAGAACCTAAGGTGGATTTATTAAAATATGTTTCTGTTATCTGAAACTTTCGGAGGTATTTGCTGGTGAATTACCTAGACTTTCACCATTAAGGCAAGTTGAATTTGGTATTGATTATATTCCCAGTGCTGCACCTGGGGCATGTGCACCCTACTTCAGCACCATCTAAATCAAAAGAGTTACCGTGCAACTGAGAGCGTTGTCGGAAAAAGCTTTTATTCTACCGAGCTCGTCATCATGGAGAGCTATGGTGTTATTATGCCTTATATTTGTTGATTACCGTGAACTAGGTAAATTGACAATCAAAATCTATATCCATTACCCAAGATGGAAGATTTGTTCGATCATTTACAAGGTTCTAGCGTATATTCAAAAATTTGATCCACGGCATGGTTATCATCAACTTCACGTCCGCCAAGAGTATTATCTATTCCAATCACTACATCCAGAACTTGTAATGAACATTATGAGTTTCATGTTATGTCGTTTGGATTGACCAATGCACATGTAGCATCCATAAATTTGGTGAATCACGTGTGTAGGCTGTAATTTGATAAACTCATGCTTGTGATCATTAAGGACCATATGTTTGTATCTAAGAATAAGGAGTTAGTAATCATTCATAGACTGCCCTGCGTTGGCTGAGTAGTGAAAACCTGTACCTTGAGTATTCATCATGTGATTTAAGGCTTGATCCTTTACATTATTTGACCGTGTGATTAATGGTAATGGAATCTATATTGGCTCTTCAAATATTAGAGCCATTAAGGCTTTGGGTTATACCAAAAAGAAAAGTGCAAAAATGTTTTGACAAATATTTATGAAAGGATTTTTAAGGAATTATTCCCTTATACCCAAATCATTTAACTAAACTCCCTTAGGAGTAGATGTTTGTGTATACCTCAAGACAACCTAAGAGGGATTGAGGAAACCATGTAAACCATGACTAGGAATTTGAAACGACAATTTTTTCTTTTCAACTAAGATAATTTTGACCAAAGTATAAACAAAGAATTTTTCGAACATTTACGTATCTTATTATTTTTTTCGATAAATCAACAAAAATCGTGTTAACTAAATTCAAATTTATTTTGACATTTTTCTATAATTGGGCGAACTAAGAAATTTTAAAAATTTTACGTTTACGTTTCATAAAATTAAATATTTATTATTTAATTACTTGTAATATTTATCGACGTTTTAAACATCGGATTGAGCAAAACTAATAAAGATAATAGTTGAGACGAAACTAAAACTTAGAAAATATGAAGAAATAATTTCTGAGTGATTATAGTCATGATATTTAGTTCATCGGGGAAAGGTGAATGTAGTTGCTGACGCATTTTGTAGCAAGAATAGAGAACCAATTAAGATGTGTTCCTTAGTATTGACCATACACAGTAAATTGCCGAGCAATTTAAAAATAGCTGATGCTTGTAAAAAGGATTATAACTTTAATTATTCTATTCGCGGTTAATGAAAAGCATTAGAAATGAGAGCCGATGGCGTTAAATGTTTAAAAGGCCGCTTGTGGTTGCCTAAATATGGAGGATTTCGAGATTTAGTTATATTGGAATCTCATAACTTTAATTATTCTATTCATGCCATTTCTGATTAAATGTATCTTATCTGAAGAAGTTGTACTGATGACCAAATATGAAAGTAGACATCGCCGCATACATTGGTAGACATCTAACTTTTGCGAAGGTCAGGGCTGAACACCAAAATCCATAAGGATTGCTTCTACAGCTTATTAATCCTGTTTGAAAGTGGGAAAGAATCACCGTGGATTTTATCACAAATCTTCCAAGGTCATCATCTAAATTTGATTCGATTTGGGTCATCGTCGACAGAATAACCAAATCTGCGAATATCATTCCCGTTATTGATGCATTCTCGATGGAGAAGTTGACTCATTTTTGTTTAAAGGAGTTGTGTAAGCTTGGTGTACCTGTATCGATCATCTCTATCAAGATCCTCGCTTCGCATAGAATTTCTAGAGATTCCTTTAGAAGTCATTGGGAACGGATCTTGATATGAGTACTTCTTACCACCCCAATCGAAGGGACAAGGTAAAGTAACGATACAAAAACTAGAAGTCTTGTTTTATGTTTGAATAATTGACCTTTGGTAATGAACAGGATAATCGCTTTCCTTTGGAGAGATTATCATTGATAATTATCGCTTTAGGATTGAGACCGAACCTTGCGAGGATCTATATAAAGAAAAGTTTAAGAACATATGTAGGCAGGAGTTGGGATGGAAATACCCGACCCATGAGACCTGAAATGACTGTTGAAATTAGGATCTGATTATTGAATGCCAGTAGTGGGTAGGAGGTTATGTGAGTATGAAATGTAGATCTTGAAGTGCAGGATGGGTAGCAAAGCTATGACGAGAATTTTTCATCATGGAAAGATGAATGGATGATCTGAAAGATCGTGGGAATCTAAGTTCCTGTTGTATGGGACCATTGAAATAATGTAAAGATTTGGTCTCAGAGGCATATAAGCTAGATCTACCCGAGGACTTCAAGGGCTGCATGAATTATGTTTCGTATAATGAACTTGATAAAATGTCTATCAAGTGAAACTATGATTATATCTTAATAAAGTTTAGATCGGCGAAAAGTTGCATTCATCAAAAACCCATGGACATCATGGATAGAGAAAGTAAGTCAACTTAAGCATGATCGTATTCCCATTGTTATGTTGATGAAACTCGCGTATTCTAATGAATTACACTTGAGAGAAAAGACCGAATGTGGAGGAATTACCCACATGGCTTTATCTCTATTAGAAGCGAGTAGTAAGATAAATTGATCTTTGAGGACAAAGATCCTATTTAGGGGTAACTACTGTGACAATCCGTCAGTTTAAGGTCGTTATTTTATTTCAAGTATTATTTAAAATCATTATTTTATTATTAATTTATGAACTCACTCACTTTTGGGAAGAAATTAGGGTTTACGTCTTAAAGTAGCTTCGACAACGTCTAAACCGGAGAACTCTATGTTACGTGCTTACATTTACATACACCGTTTTTGTGACAGTTCGACATTTCAGGAAATAAGTTTATTCTAAAATATTATTTTGGAATTTTAATTTGTGTTGGTTCATAAACTCACAAATTTGCGAGAAGAAATTAGGACTTACGTGCATAATTTAGAGTCTTTTACGATTAAACCGGAAACTCTAGGTTTACGTATTTACGCTTTTGAACTCTGTTTGTGATGAGACAATTTTTATTAGAATTGTTTTGTGCTGTAGAATCAAAATTTATAAAAACGTTTTTCTTAAATCGACCCGAGGGCACGTAAATTGAGGAAACTAGAATCGAGTAGTACCCGTAAATTAGTGGGGATGAAACAAGTATACACTTTTCTCACCCGCACTATGGGCGGCCAAGACAAGGACACCACATCACCCTTGGTGGCAAAAAACTAGCAAAAACTAGCAAAAACTAGCAAAAACTGGCAAAAACACTAAGGACACTTGTCCTTAGTACCTTACTAAACCACTTAACACAAAAACTAGCAAACCAAAAACCATTCTCATTCATGCAAAACAAGAAACTCACAATATCTCTCTCTTGGCTCTCCTTTGCCGTCCCATTTACACCAGCAAACACCCCATTCATCAAAACTTTCAACCACAAATCTTATGTATAACTTGCATATGATGATAACCCATTGAAGACATGATGATTTGATGTGATCTTAACAACTTAAAAGTAGTTTTCGAAGGAGTTTAGGGCTGATTTTCTCAAGGTGTTTTCATATACTTGGTGATCTTGAAGGTGGTCTTGATATTTCATAAGATTGGTTATCAAAAACCAAGTCTTGTTCTTAACCTTTCACTATATTGGTTGGTAACAAGATCATTTCTTCTATCATCTTGTTATTTTGTAAATGTAATAATGTATTTTCTTTATAAATGTATATGTATATGATGATTAATGATGATCAAAATATTATGTGGGGATTTTGTGTTAATAGATTTGGTTAAAAGAACCAAAATCAACAAGTAAAGATGTTAAAATCATTGTTAGATTCATAGGCTGTATAAAACAGTAAGTATCAATATGATCACTTGGTAAAATAGCTTGGATTATTATATATACAGTTAGATATATGATTTTTACATATGTGGTGAGTTGGCCACTCAATGAAATCATTAAAATGAGCGAGATATGATCCAAATACTATTGAGGTACAAATCTGTATAGTCTGTGTTGGACGAATTATTTATAATAATTAGAAGATGATTGAGCAGTAGCTATAATAGAGTTATTTGTATAACACATCATGTAGTTTATGCTGCTAAACTTTGAGTTTCTATCTCCTTGTAGAACTCATGATATGGCAAAAATAGTGGAATGGAATTTAATAATCAGATTTGTAAATAAACTATATAGTATAAAAAGAGCACTCAAGTAAATATTATTATAAAATATACATATAAAAGCCACTAACTAATAATTATTATTATAAAATTAGTTGTATACTATATTAAATAAACATGGAATTTTATAAAAGTAAAACTCAAATGTTTTCTAAAATATAAAACTATATATGAGTTTTACGTCTTTTCGGCTAAAAGTGAAAGATTAACGTTTTCGCCAAATAAAACTTAGACTATCAGACCCGTCTAATGTAACATTTTTATAACTCATATAATGATGAGTAAACACATTTGACAATTAAAAACCATTAAACCCGAGCTTTATAACTTATGAACCATAATGGGCCAAGGTAGCCTTATTGGACCGTTAGGCCCAACTAGTTTGGCTTAACACTAATGGACTTAACCCACTTGGGCCCAAAATATGAGTATAGGCCTGGTATTAAAAGTATAAATGGGCTAATATAATGCATTGGACTCTTAATGGGCTTATTGGGCCTTAATATGTAAATGGGTTAAAACTAGTATAACTAGTCTAAATTGACTAACACATAACAACTATAATGTTGTATGAAGAGATAAAATCCCACTTGATCATCATCATACTTAAGATATCATCATATATTTTTATAAAGTCATTTGACGAAAGTCTAAGACCGAGTATTATTTGTCTAGGTTTCCATGATTGAAGCACGCACCGTACATCCTAATCACCGATAACCCGCCTTTCCCAGTCAACATGAGTTCATAGCCTCACATTCTTTTAATTATTTTATGAAATGTTTTATAAACCCGCGAGGGAGATAACATGTTAGGTTTAATAAAAATAGGACACCAGTTGTGCCGATTGTTTGCTTATTGATATGGACCCAAATGATTATATGACCCGATGAATGATTATATGACCCGATGAATGAAATAAAATGGATTATTATTGGTTAGGTTATGTCACAAAAAGTCCCATTAGCATGAATTATGAACTACCGGGATTTGGTGGACGCTTATACATATAATAGTACTATTTGGGGAAGATCACCCCAGTTCGCGCCTTGAAAGTTGATCCCCATCGTACCACCTTGATTGGTAAGAAAATTTATGTATGAGAAGATTTATATAAGCGTGATTATTGTGACGACACGCTGTTTTAGATGGTCAAAGGAATTACGGGTTAGCTACCCGATTTGTGTTTTATAAAAGTAACAATGTCATGCAGATCATAATAATCCAATAATGAAAATACTGATATACGAATTGAATTATAATATATTGCCTGACTAGCAATACGTGGTCATATTACTGATATTATGTTCGTGTTTTGGTTTTACATAACAATTTTCATATAGCAGTTTTTATTAAACTCTATACAACCTTATAAAACGTATTATATGATGTTTTTACGACATTGGTTCGAATAATGGTTTAGAAGGCAAAAGCCTATATTATGATTTACGACAAAGATTCGTATATAATGTCTTTGGCCTATTTTATGCCTACGACAAAGAATTGTACGAAATGATTTTCGGTAAAGATTATATACCGGTGGTATATATATATATATATATATATATATATATATATATATATATATATATATATATATATATATATATATATATATATATATATATATATTTATTAATGGTTTCCATTAAACTCTATGAATTTATGGCCCGCATTCAAATAAAATTTCCATTCAAATGTTTTGTAAATTTGTATGACATACTATGACCTGAGGACCTATGTAATTTGATATTCATGAATGGAAAATGCTTTATTATTAAACGACGCGATTTTTAAGCGTTGTCTATGATTTGAGTAATGTGTTATCCCGTAACACCAACGACTCTTCCGCTGCTTTGATATGTAAAATATTTAGGGGTGTTACATCAAGTACCTTCAAGTACTGTATGTACATATTTAAGAACACTCAAAGTTCATATAAACTCACGCCAAAAACCCAAACAAGTGATATTTACTAGACACGTTCATTGTTATACGTTTTTAAAACTATTACTCAAATTACCATTCTGCCAGTACATACCTAACGTACGTACTGAATTTCCATACTTAAACATCACGAATTTTTATGAAACTCGCTGTTGACTTCACTCACATTATGAAAAAAGCTCATAAAAATTTTCATCAAAAGATATTACTTTTAAGTCACGCTGCCCAACAAATTTCTAACCTTGAAAATCCGGGCATATTTGCACCCTTACGTCGTAAAACCATTTTGACTCACTTAACCAATTCCATTTGTAAAACCAATTCCTAAGTTTGAAAATAGACTCATAATTCCAGGTTTTGAGCTAAAGAACAGCCCCAACCACTTTTGAAACTCTACTTATAGTCCCCGAGATTTGACCTAATATCGAACACAATTTCTGATTATGTCGACTTTCATATCCCGATACACGAAACTTCAAATTTGCATAACTTTTGACTCGTTTGGAGTTAAAAGCTCTATCTTCTACCAAAACGAAGGTAGAAAGAATATCTACAACTACATTCTATAAAAAAACCTGGACATAAACTTAAAACCATGAAAAATAGCCTTAAACAGTCGGATTAAAAACGACAGTTTAAAATCACATCTACACTTATTTTCAATCCATTCCGTCAATTCATGTAGCCCTAATATCATCATTAAACTATCCTAACACTTTCACAACATCCATATGAATCATCTTCGTAACACCAATTTCATAATATTAACATGCAATCAAATCAAAACAACTAAAAATGATAATAACATGTTTTTAAACATATCCACACAACAAAAATCATCAAACACCAAGATCAAACCAAACCCCCCTTTCGGCCGTGGGTTTTGGTGATAAAAAAAACCAAGAAAAATGTTTTTCCTACTTGTTTTATTGATGATTTATCATCACATACACTTAATTAAAACATGCATCAAGTTTAATTAGATCAAAACCCCCTTTTAAAAATTCATAAATTTTTGTAAAAATCAAATCCTTCCATGTTTGTTTTTAGTGGATTAAAAGACTTACAATGGGATTACAAGAGGTTGTCTTGTGTTAGTTTTTTTAAAAAACTAAAATTAAACAATGGTGGTGGTGGTGTGTGGTGTTGCCGCCGGTAAAGAGAGAAGAAGAAGAGAGGGTGAAAAATTTTGAAGTGAAAAATGGTTGTGTGTGTTGTTTAGTCCCTTTTGTAAGTTAGGAGGGACCAAACTTGCAATTCTAGCTATTTTTGGCCTTAAAATGAAACAGCTTTTTAAAGAGAGGGAATATAACCCACTAGTCGGTTTTGAATTTTTGCGGGAGTCGTGGTTTGTCCAGGCTACTCCAAAATACTTTTAAATAGTTCAAACGCACACAAAATGGAATAAAAATGGTTCCGATTCGACTTAACACACAATAAAAATAAAAAAATTCAAAAAATCCAGATATCGATCAATCGATTATAAAAGATAAATTTTTGGGCATCCGTCGGTATCGTAGACGTTATCGGTTCCTCTTAATTCGTCAAGCGTTAAAATCAAGACTTCTATCATTGGTTTCAACTAAAACTGTCAAACATATGACCAACAAAATTTGTAAAAAAATAAAAAATATACGTAATTTAAGGAATAATAGTGATTTCGGTTTCTGGGGTGTCACATCATCCCCTCCTTAAAAGAACGAAGTCCCAGCGTTCGCCTCTTCTTATACTCACATTTCGTACCACTAGAACAAATGAGGATACTTTTACTTAAAGAAGTCCTCACATTCCCACGTAAATTCTGGTCCACGCCTAGAATTTCATCATCACAAGGAACTCACACAATTACTATTATTAAGATACGATGGAATTATACTAGGCTTCAATCTCTTGACTTCTCGGTCTATAATCTCCACAGGTTCCTCCACAAATGCAATTTATCGTCGAGCTGAATCTCATCCAAAGGAATTTCCAAATCCTTACCCGCTAAACACTTCTTCAGTCTTGACACGTGAAACGCGTTATGAATAGCACTAAGCTCATTCGGTAATCCAACTTATAAGCTACCGGCCCAATTCATTTAATGATCTCAAATAGTCCAATATACCTCGGACTCAGCTTTCCTCTCTTTTCAAAACGAATTATAAAACATAAATTCCTACCCCATGGAAAAGTGTAATTCTTCTTTCAACTTCTCGCAGCACGCAAACGGTTCTTGATTTGCCCAATCTTCTCAATGGTCTCTAAAATCATCTCAGGTCCAGTCAAGTGACTTTCTTCTACTTCACTCCAACATATCGGCGATCTATATTCCCGTCCATACAAAGCTTCAAACAGCGCTGCCTTAAAACTCGCATCATAATTGTTGTTATACAAAAATTCCACTAAAGGCAAATGACGTTCCTAGTTTCCACCCAATTCAATAACACCAAATTCAATAATTTTGGTTGAAGCTTTGTGCATATCTTCCAGCGTCTGAATAGTCCTTTCGCTCTGGCCATCAGTCCCGAGATGATAGGCCGTACTCAAACTCAAATCAGTGCCTAACGCACGCTGAATCGATCTCCAGAACTCAGAAGTAAATCTACTGTCACGATCCGAAATAATCGATAAAGGTACTCCATGTCTACAACCGATCTCCTTCACATACACACTAGCAAGTCTCTACATACAATTCGTCCTCTTCATAGATAAAAAGTGAGAAGATTTTGTTAATCTATCCATGATCAACCAAATCATATCATAACCAAATCTCGCACTCCAGGAACTCCTTCCTCAGGTGCACATAACGGTAATCAACTTCAATTCTCGAAATACTTCAGCCCATCCGACTTCATTACCAAAAAGCGGTTTCATCATCTTCCCAAATTCTCTGCCTTAACATTCTCTGTCATCAACCCATTCGCTTGAGCCTTCAATATCATTCAAGTCAAATCAACACTCTCCATCATCACCAAAGCTCTAACTCTAAGAGGCTTTTCCCTTTCCTTCCTACTAAGTGCATCAGCTACTACATTCGCCTTTCCAGGATGGTAGCGAATCTCGCATTCATGATCACTTACAACCACTCACTTATAATTCAGTTGAATTATTGAGTAATTTCCTACTTATACCCAATTCTTCTTAGTAAGCTTGGTCAATGGCTTCGTGATAAATGAAAATCCTTCGATGAATCACCGATAATCACGAGTTACACTAATAAATTACCTAACTTCAGTCGGCGTTGTTGGTACCGACCAGTCCTTAATTGCTTCAATCTTGGCAGGATCTCCACAAACACCTTTGTTGTCAATCACATGCCCAAGAAATTGCACCAATTCCAAACAAAATTCACACTTAGAGAATTTTGCGTACAACTTCTCTTTCTTTAACAATTCCAGAATTGTTCTCAAATGCTTCTCATGTTCTTCCTTGCTCTTGGAATAAATAAGGATATCATCAATAAACACAATGATGAACTTATCCAAATACGACTTGCACACATGGTTCATCAATTCCATAAACACAGCTGGCTCATTCGTCAAACCAAACGACATATCTTGAAACTCAAAATGCCCATACTGAGTACGGAAAGTAGTTATAAGAATATCTTCCTCTCTAACTCGCAGTTGGTGATAACCTGGTCTCAAGTCGATCTTCGAGTACACACTTGACTCAATCAGTTACAAGGATCAAATAAGTTATTACACCAGGATTGATGACTTATTTATTAAACTCCCTATAGTCGATACACCGTCTGAATGATCTGTCCTTCTTCTTCACAAACAACACATGCGCCATGCGAATTAACTAATCTATCCCAATAATTACACCAAACGATCCTATCTTTATATTGATGAGACTGTATTTATACATAGTCTCATCGTCCAAAATGGGCTTAAAACGCTTAAAATATCATCAAAATACCCATATATGTGCTTGTATTTGTTCATTGTGTATTTCAGGTACGGATATCGTGAATTCACCAAAAGATCAAAGGAATCAAGCAAAAACGAACACGGGAAACGAAGCCGCACAAAGAACCAGACCCGAATCATGATTTTCCTATCAAGTCCTTGAAATTTGAAGAATTGGCAAGAATGGTCCCTCAATTATTGAAGACTTGTCACTTAATACCCCTGAAAATCTCAAATATTACAATGGGGTCCCTTATGTTTCAAGAATATACCATTTTGGTCCTTGAAGAATGCAAATTGTGCATTTTAAACCCTTGGTAAAAAGTTGTAACACGATTGTGCCATAAATGACAACTTTGCCAAAGTTGTCATTTGCATTTTGGGCGTTGATAAAGTTTTTATGCAAAGTGACAAGAGACAGAAAGATAGGGGGCCAAAATGGGGGGACAAACATACTTAACCCAGCCAACCAATGTGCTACACGTCACCTTGACCAATTGACCAGCCACTCACAGCCCTACACTTCAACCTTAAAGCCACATCACTTTCCACTTTCTTTTTATAAACTGATTTTTGTAATTAGTTAAATAATTAGGAGGTAAACAAACTTTTTAAACCAATCCCATCATAAAACAAATCAAACACCACCTACTAATCCTTATAATTCCTATAAACCCTAATCTCTAATCTAACACAAATCAAAGGGTTTCTCTTATAAACTTTCCAGAAACTTAATTTACACTTCCCTCATCCCATCCCACTCACAACACACCAATCCCGTGACCACCAAATGGGTCCCCCGTGCTCCCCTGCTTCAACAAAAATGGTAAAAAGAGAATATGACAGCAAATCAAACGGCTCAAAGCATTTTCTTGGTCCCTAAGGAGTTTTGAACGCCCCAGATCATCTCTTAACAGCTGTAGCATCAACATCAAGCACATGGACCATTTTGACCAATTTGAAGAATTCAAATTGAAGGGCATATTCGGGAATCATAGCAACTAGGGTTTTTATTTTTCTAGTAGCTTCTTAGCACTTGTATATAATGGTTCGACATGTGAACCATTATCTTTGTTCCAGTTTATGTAAAAATTTTAAGTGAAGTAATATAAAGCAGCTTTCAATTTTTATACAACTGAGTTCCTTTTAAATTCTTGTCTTAGTGTAATCAGTAACCCTTGTTTTAGAAAAAGTAGTGTAAGTTTTCATTGCAAGTTTAGTTTTTAAAAAAAAAAGAGTTTTTCATTATCTTTTATTTATCCACATTTTCTGAAAAAAAAAACGGATTGTGAATCAAAACCCCATGGAAGTGAAAGTGGAAGTAGGGTTTTGATCTTCACAACTTGCTTGGAAGGTTGTTTTTCAAACTAAAAAGGTTTCATAAAATTGGTGATTTCAAAGGATTTGTGCAAAATCAGTTTTCATTTTCTTTGCTCAGTTTTACTGTATCAAAAGCCATAAGCTACAAGCTTATGGCCTTTGATACTTGAAGTTTGTTCCTGTTTGCTTTGTGTATGTGCAGGTTACAAGAAAACAAGAAAGAAGGAGTTTCACTCCATTTCATTTTTTTTGTGAAGGCATATATACCCTGGTTCTGTTGTTGAACCACAACAGGGTTTCTCTACACATTCATCAGCTTACATAAGCCCTCAAGAAGCTCAAGTAGAAGGCACTCAGCCAGGTCAAAAGGCTTGAACCCTACCTAAGTGATTTTGTGATTTTTATGCAAGTTTCATTATTTTGTGAATTATCTGTTTGAATGTTGTGTTATCTGTTCTTATCTGTTTAATTATATCTCTTGTTCATGTTTAAGTGCTAGTAATCAGTTTAGGTTGATTTGAATAGGATTTGGTATGTTAATTTTTAGTTTCAGACTTTAAGGGTGTGTATGGGACTGCTATGTTATAGGATTTGGTGATACAAATGCATGGTTATATCAGCTGAAACATACCCCATTTAGGTTTTAGTAGGTGTTGTTATGATAAGCATTGAGTTGGTAGTGTAAAAAATTGAAGTTGCTTGCTTAAGTTTGGTAAAACCTAGCTAAAATCAGAAACTTCTCATGACTGCTTGTTTTAGCTTAATTTTGTCCACATTCTACCAAGATTTGTTAGATTTGGGTAGCCTCTAGGGATAGGAGTTGATTGTGTGTTGTTTGGGTGTATTGTGTAGGACTTTTTGGCCTTTGAATCTCACTCATTTGCATTTTGCATCAGCAAACAAACACCCTCAGCCCCCATAGCCATTACAGTAACTGTTTAAGGCCATTTTAGTGTGATTTTGTGTTTGAGTGTTGTTTTTTCTTGCTTGTCTTGACTCCCCACACTCCACTGAGTGTGGGGGTGCCCTTGGATTTGATTAAAACCAAAAATTCAGAAAGTTGTAAGCAAAAACATCCACAGCCTGCAATTTTGCACTAGCAGTGGGAACTCCTTTCCCACTGCCTTTGTATTTGTAGCCACTGCTACACTAAAAGACAGAAACAAGAAAAGGTCACTATCACATTTTAAATTTTTGTCTTTAGTGGGGTTAATTAGGAATTAGGACTTGATTCTTTTTTCTATATTTTTATTATTTTATTCTTAATTTTTCAGTATAATTAGTTTTCATTTTACTGTTCATTTGATATTTTCTAGATTAATTGGCTATTTTAATTAACTTTTTAAATACTGTTTTTGTCATTTAGTGTAAAAAAGTCATATTTTTCTGTTTTAAAATTTTTTATAGATTAAGAAAATTAGTTTAAGATTTTTGGTTTTAAAATTAGTCACTGTTCACTTTTTAATTATTTTTTATAATTAATTTAGTATAATTAGGGTTTAATTATAAATCTGTTTTGTCTTTTAGTGCAAATTTTTACATTTTTCAAACTTTTTCAATTTTCTACTGTTCAATAGGGTAATTTAGGATTTTTAAAATTGTCAAATTAATTTTGTCATTATTTAATTATTTTTTAAGATTATTTTAGTTAAAAAATAGTTTTTAGTGATTAAAAAATAGAAAATAGTTTTTAAAATTTAGGAAAAATACTTTTTAGTCATTAGATAATATAAGTTAGTTATTAGTTCAATAAATTAATATTTTGGGCATTTTGTTAATTATATTTAATTTTTGGGCTTTAATTAGCATTAAAAATTGAATATTTAATTAATAAAAGGTTTTAAAATATATTTGTTGGATTTTTATTCTTATTTATATTATTTAAGACTTAGTTTTAACTTATAATTAATTTTTAGGTTTAATTTTTAATTTCGTCACGTTTTACGTATTTACGTTCGCGTTTTACGTTAATTCGTCGTAGTTTAAACATAGTCGTAACTCGTCTTTTATTTTTCTCTCTTTACACCAAAAACGTCACTAATCCAAACATTATTATTTTATATATTGGCACATTAATACACACACCTCCTTCGAGAACGAACTTGGAATTTATTCGGTTTCGCGTTTTTCCTAAATCGTGTAACTTAATACTTGCCATTCATACGCGTTTTTCCTAAAACGTGTACGAAAACCTACATCAATTTTTGGCGCCGCTGCCGGGGAGGTGTTTGTGTGCCATTATTATTAGTATCGTGTTTGTGTGAGTAGTGCGTTTTAGCTTTTCAATTTTTGAAAAGCGTGAATATCGTACATACTCATTTTTGTTATTTTTATCTATTATATTATAGTATCCAAATAAATCGTGTTTAGTTTTCCTAAACTAAACACAAAACAATCTTTACTATATTGTAGATATATTGGTTTTCGTTTTTCTTGTTAATATATTATTACTATATTGTACTACGTAAGAACAATAAATATACAGGTACTCCAAATATGTGAGAAATCACAACCTTGATTCGGGATTTCATCACTCGATCATTGTATTCGAATCTAAAGCAAAAGTTTAAAGGCAAAATAGATAAATACTTTCGTGAGGCTTAATTTCAATTAACACAAACTATAAGGTGGGTATAAGGCGGTTGTATTTCACGACCTAAAGGAAAAAGGCTCTTAAGTGCTTCGCGCCGCCTCGTTTCCTCCGCTTACTTGTGCGTGTTTTGAGAAAGAGGGCTAATCGAGGGTTTGCCGCCCAAGTATTATCTACGTATCATATATATTTTCTTGTGTTTTCAAGATTAAACCCTCTTGAACGTTTTGGTGTTCCACCGACGTTCTAAAGTCATCGAGAACGTTCACTCCACGTGATCGTTTTCATTCTTTGAGGCTTCTTTAATCGAGAAAGTCGATTCGAGGAGAGATTTGTAGATTTGTGTCTACGTAATACATTCAAAAATCCAAAAAAATTAAAAAACCAATCAAAAAACCAAAAAAATTGAAAAAATCAAAAAGCCGCAAAAAGAATCTTCTTTGCTACCACCCATTCTACGCTTAGTGCATGCGCACTCGATCGAAGGATTATTCCAATTCTAGTGAAGCTTCGAATCGACGCAATCGTAATCGAAGGAATCGACGACGTAGACGAGAATTAGAAACCGACGTTCCTAATATCGTTGTTGAAGAGACCGTAGAGGAGATGGCCGACAATCGTTCTATGATGGAATTGCTCCAAGCGCCCACCGAGGGTTATGGAGACGCGATCGTAATTCCCGCTATCGAGGCGGAGAATTTTGACATCAAGAGCGGAATGCTTTCGTTTATCCAAGCTACAAAGTTTCGAGGTCGTGAAGCCGATAATCCTCACGACCATATTCGGAATTTTGATCGTCTTTTAGCCACGAGCAAGTTTAAGAACGTCGACACCGATGTCGTCAAGCTTATGATTTTTCCGTACTCGCTCGATGGTGCCGCCAAGGATTGGTACGAGAAAGAGCCACCTAATTCCATAACTACGTGGAAGGATCTCATTTCCAAGTTCGTTAATTATTTTTTCCCACCGTCTAAGACGACGTTTTTCAAAAACGAGATTACAAAATTTGAGCAAAAATCGAATGAATCTTTTAGAGACGCGTGGGATCGTTTTAAGGAATTGCTTAGGCAATGTCCTCACCATGGTTTTTCCGAGTTGCACCAAATCGATACGTTTTACAACGGTCTTAATTTTCACGAACAAGACTCGTTGAATTCCGCCGCCGGTGGCAACTTTTTGTGTAAGACTCCGAGAGAAGCTTTGATAATTATCGAGAACCGATCCAAGGTTTACCAACTCCGCAATGCACCGCGTGTTGCCAATGTCGCCAATGTTAGTAGTTCTAATCGCGACATTGAGAGAGTTGATGCAAAAGTCGATAAGTTGACGAATGTGTTCACGTCTTATCTCATTGAGATGCAAAAGAAAGACTTTCCCGCTACGGTGAAAGCGGTTGAGGTCTCGTGTACGTTTTGTGGTGGACCTCATAATTATTACGAGTGTGCGGCTACGGATGGCCAAACGTCGAATGTGAGTGCGTTAAATGGAAACAACAATTTTTCAAATCAAAATAACGCGGGTCCATCACAACAAGGCAATTATAACCAAGGCAACAATTTTCAAAATCGAAACAATTTTCAAGGAAATAATCAACAAGGAAATTTGTCGAATCAAAATCAAGGAGGTTATAATTAAGGTCGTAATATAACTTGGCAAAATAGAGATAACAATCAAGGAAACAATTTTTCAAGTGGTAATCAAGGAAATTTTCAAAGAAGTAATCAAAACCAAGGGAACTTTAATTCTAATCAAAATAGTTCGTCAAACGATTTTCAAAACTACATGAAAACGAATGAGGCTAATATGAGACGATTAGAGGGAGAAATTGGTACTTTGAAAAATGACTTTTCTAATACTTTGAAATTGCAAAACACGAAGATTGAGCAAGGGAAAATTGATATTAAAAAGATGTTTTCGGCTATAATGAACAAGGCCTCGGGTTCGTCATCGAGTTCGTTACCTAGTGACACCGTTGCTAATCCGAAAGAACAATGTAAAGCCGCCTCGTCTCGTGAGAAAGGTCGTGTGATTACCCCTAACCTTGAAGGATTCCGTGTTGTTTATCCCTCTCAACCCTCGACTTCTAAGACGTCTTCTTGTTCTAAAGTCGATGGGGTGAACATGGCGACCAAGGAAAGGAATGCACACCCTCGTGTACCTCAAATTCCATCCACGGTTCAAAAAGAGAGCTTTGTCGACCTTACCAAAGTAACCCTTGAAGAAACTTGTGCTTCGGTCCTTCTTAAAAAACCCAAAAAAGGAAAAGGATCCGGGCCAATTTCTATTACCTTGTGATTTTTCCGAGATTGAGGGATGTTTAGCCCTTGCCGATTTTGGAGCTAGCATCAATCTCATGCCTCATTCTCTTTGGAAATTGATGAGATTGCCTTCGCTTACCCCCACAAACATGATTATCGAACTTGCAAATTGTACTCCACTTATACCAATTGGAATAGCCGAGGATGTCTATGTTAGGATTGGAAAGTTTGTTTTTCCCACGGATTTCGTTATATCCGATTACGAGTGTGACCCTAAATGTCCCATTATTTTAGGCCGACCATTCTTATCGACGGCTAGAACCGTAATCGACGTTCACGAGGGGAGACTTACTATGAGATATGGGGATGAGAAAATAGACTTTTTCGCTAGAAAATCCCAAGGATTTAATGAGAATGAAAAAACCGAGGTTTCAAAACCTAATGATTCAAATTCTAATGATTTCAAAATGTTTACTTTAGCGGAAAGAATGAAGGTTGATGCATGTTTTGAAAGAATTAAGAAAAACGGTTTTAAGGATGATGATTTTAATGATAAAGAATACGTGTACCTAATTCAAAAGGGTATGTGTAAATTTATGGATGAAAACTCACTTTGGGATGTTTTTAGCGAAACAAGTGAACCACCAATTCCGAAGGGTGACGTTAATGCCATCACGACAATGACCAAAATGGATTCGTCTTCACCACCTTCGAAGGACCACGTCTTTGAGGATTCAACTTCTAACTCCATCGAAGTGCCTCCTTTGCCTAGCCCAACACCCGTTGAGGCTAAAGGGTTTATCGACATCGATCCTCTCGTCTTAGAAAAGTCACCTAAGCATAGCCCTAGTGCTTGTAAGTCCATGGTTGTGAGTGCTCACATCGACTCTTTCTTTGACGATGACGATGGCGATTTTACCGAGATTGATCACGTACTTCGACATCCACATGCTATTTTTGATTCTCCTAAGAAGAAACATGTGAAGTACGATGATTACGAGTTTGATCCCGAGATTGAGGAAATTATTGAACGAGAGCTAGCTTTTATGCCTTCACTTCCACCTACGAGTGAGGTCGATCTTTCCAAAATCGAGGATGAACTTAATGAGTTGGAACGTCTTATTTTCGATGACGAACCAACTCATGTGACCACCAAAAATCCCATTCTCGAGGAGTTACCTAATCAACACTCCTCATTTGAGAATGACGTTTACCACATTCGTGAGGATCTAACCTATCAACGATCCCCACAAAAGAATGATGGTTTCGTGCTTGATCGTGATCTTTTCGAGAGAGTTTCTAAGATACTCAAGGAGGGGAATGACAAACCTTGGTTTGACAAGCCTATCTTTGATGAAGAAATCGACGAGATCGACGTTCATGAGGATGACGAGTATGTTGACCCCGAGGGGGCGGTGTTCTTTATTGACAAACGTTTTGAGAACTTATATAATCCGCCACCCCCTCCCACCAATGACCTAAATGTGAGAATTTTTAGCGCAACTAATTTTGAATTTGACACGCCAAATATTTTCGACATTATCAAATCGGGTTTTCATAAAGAGTTTTTAAATGATGAAAAAGGAAAGGATTTTAAAAATGTTTTAAATGATTTTTCTACATTGCTAACTCCGTCATCACATCGTTTTATGAGTGCTACCACCTCGTCTACTCCTTTTGACGATGGTTGGTGTGGATCTAGTGTGGGGGAAGCCCCAAATGTTCCCTCACATTTCTCCACCGAGGACGAGATTTACGATCCCGGAATTGCTTGTAAAGGGAAATCTCGGTCTTCCACCGATGCAATAAATGGAAATCTTATCTATTTGCTTGGTGTGAGTCTACCTCGAGTAGCTCATATGTTTGACTTACCCATTGCCCCACCTTTCTACTTCTTATCTCTTTTCTTCTACCTCTTTGAGGTTTTAGTTTGTGTTGGAGTGGCGTTGTTTCGTCTTTCATCCGAAAACGAAGACGCTATCTTTGACCCCGGTATACGTTTATCGGGTTTTTAAAGTACTCCATGTACTTTTGGGCATTGTTTATCATGTAAGTCCCACCAAAAATGACCAAACCAAGATTATCCCTAAATGATCACATTTATGGGGATTCGAGTCGAGCTTTTGACTCGGTTATCAAAAACAAGGTGCCTCGTGGGGGATTCTCATGCTTATCCTTGTACATATTATCGCTTTCTTAGTTAATGTAACGAGGGGACTTGTGCTCTTCCTACCTTTGTTTCGTGGTTGTTTGTGATTGTGATTTATTAGGTTCATCGTCATCATTGAAGCCTCTCGTGTTCGTTTTACGTAGCACTCGAGCTTCGATCGTTGCCCTTGGAGATTCCGATATCCGATGATATCCTTTTATGTTCTAACGTTTATCTTATTAGCATAATTCATAAACGGCTTTTAGGTTATTCGTTTTACCCTTTCCATGCTCGAGATTAAGCATTCGACTTCGTCTCTAGTATGGGGGTGTTTACACCCCTAGACTCGAAACATTGAGGACAATGTTTAGTTTTAGTATGGGGGCTGAGTAGATACTTCACCTTGCTTACGTCAACACGCAATCCAATATTCATCATTTTGTTATCGTTTTGTTGCAAAATAAGGCTAAAAATGGCCAAATTTTAAATTTTTTCTAGTTTTTCATAAGTGTTTAAGACACGAATGTAGGTTTTCCGATGGTGAGAACAAGAGTAATTTTTGACTCGACCGTGCGTGTTGAGCACTTAGCTTCGATTCCTTAACTTTTTAGGCTAAGTCTCTTAAATGAGGACGAGAAATGATAGAGTTATTTATAAGTCTCGTAATCGTCACAATCTTATGTGTAGTAATTATTAACTTATTCTCCCAACGCTTTTGCATAATAAATTGTTAATAAATATTGATTTGGCGGTTTAGTCACTATTGTTGGGTTTCTAATTTGTTTTGGTAGCTTCCATGTAATTAAATTGGGAAAACATTAAGGTATCGCCAGCGTCACGGTTTTGAAGTATTAGCACCCGAATAATCGAAAGCTTCACCTAATAATAAGATTTCAAGTGCTCACCTAAATTAAGCAAAAATTTGAAGCTCACAAGGCCGAAAAATCTATGCCCAAATTGAAAGTGAATCAAGCCTTAATCTTCGAAGCTTTAAAGATCCAAAATTCGCTTTAGCGTGAGGATATACGTCTTTGGCTAATAAAACCACCGATGAGGCGGATAATAAAAGGCAAGGCAAGACCAAAGTCATAATAAAAGCTTCATGGGGAAGTTGAATAAAAGATGGAGGTAAACCAAAGATAATAAGGCCCTTCCGTTAGGGGGCGTATAAAAGTCTTGGTAATAAGTCTCATGTTCAAAACCGTTATAAAATCGTGTTTATCGATCCTTCTTGTTGACTTAATTTTTTGACATCGTTGTCTATTGGGATGAATTATTGATTTGATGATTTTGGTTACACCGTTAAAACTCTATTTTTAGACTTAATCTCTATTCACGCATAAGTCGATGATGTATCCTCGTGATCATTAAGACAAAATAAAATATAAGAGATACCAAGTAGGAATAAGGGAGTTTAGGTTCGTAATTAACACTCATGAGATATGTTCGTGTTGCTAACTTATAATAACAATGATCTCGTTACACGCTTAGCATGGAATTGGGTGAAAATCGAGGACGACGAAATTATTTCTAACGAAGCATTCACGTGTTCTTGTTCTATGACCCTAAAAGTCACATTCTCGTGATGAAAACATTACATTATGTCTAAAACGCGTGTAGTAGTTTATTTAAATTTATGTCTTGAATAAAAGTCATCATAAAATGAATTTTGGAAGTGCTATGATACTTAATTCTAGCATTGCGTGGGGACACGGCAATGGTTTAGTATGGGGGAGTGATGAGACTGTATTTATACATAGTCTCATCGTCCAAAATGGGCTTAAAACGCTTAAAATATCATCAAAATACCCATATATGTGCTTGTATTTGTTCATTGTGTATTTCAGGTACGGATATCGTGAATTCACCAAAAGATCAAAGGAATCAAGCAAAAACGAACACGGGAAACGAAGCCGCACAAAGAACCGGACCCGAATCATGATTTTCCTATCAAGTCCTTGAAATTTGAAGAATTGGCAAGAATGGTCCCTCAATTATTGAAGACTTGTCACTTAATACCCCTGAAAATCTCAAATATTACAATGGGGTCCCTTATGTTTCAAGAATATACCATTTTGGTCCTTGAAGAATGCAAATTGTGCATTTTAAACCCTTAGTAAAAAGTTGTAACAAGATTGTGCCATAAATGACAACTTTGCCAAAGTTGTCATTTGCATTTTGGGCGTTGATAAAGTTTTTATGCAAAGTGACAAGAGACAGAAAGATAAGGGGCCAAAATGGGGGGACAAACATACTTAACCCAGCCAACCAATGTGCTACACGTCACCTTGACCAATTGACCAGCCACTCACAGCCCTACACTTCAACCTTAAAGCCACATCACTTTCCACTTTCTTTTTATAAACTGATTTTTGTAATCAGTTAAATAATTAGGAGGTAAACAAACTTTTTAAACCAATCCCATCATAAAACAAATCAAACACCACCTGCTAATCCTTATAATTCCTATAAACCCTAATCTCTAATCTAACACAAATCAAAGGGTTTCTCTTATAAACTTTCCAGAAACTTAATTTACACTTCCCTCATCCCATCCCACTCACAACACACCAATCCCGTGACCACCAAATGGGTCCCCCGTGCTCCCATGCTTCAACAAAAATGGTAAAAAGAGAATATGACAGCAAATCAAACGGCTCAAAGCATTTTCTTGGTCCCTAAGGAGTTTTGAACGCCCCAGATCATCTCTTAACAGCTGTAGCATCAACATCAAGCACATGGACCATTTTGACCAATTTTAAGAATTCAAATTGAAGGGCATATTCGGGAATCATAGCAACTAGGGTTTTTATTTTTCTAGTAGCTTCTTAGCACTTGTATATAATGGTTCGACATCTGAACCATTATCTTTGTTCCAGTTTATGTAAAAAATTTAAGTGAAGTAATATAAAGCAGCTTTCAATTTTTATACAACTGAGTTCCTTTTAAATTCTTGTCTTAGTGTAATCAGTAACCCTTGTTTTAGAAAAAGTAGTGTAAGTTTTCATTGCAAGTTTAGTTTTAAAAAAAAAGAGTTTTTCATTATCTTTTATTTATCCACATTTTCTGAAGAAAAAAAACGGATTGTGAATCAAAACCCCATGGAAGTGAAAGTGGAAGTAGTGTTTTGATCTTCACAACTTGCTTGGAAGGTTGTTTTTCAAACTAAAAAGGTTTCATAAAATTGGTGATTTCAAAGGATTTGTGCAAAATCAGTTTTCATTTTCTTTGCTCAGTTTTACTGTATCAAAAGCCATAAGCTACAAGCTTATGGCCTTTGATACTTGAAGTTTGTTCCTGTTTGCTTTGTGTATGTGCAGGTTACAAGAAAACAAGAAAGAAGGAGTTTCACTCTATTTCATTTTTTTGTGAAGGCATATATACCCTGGTTCTGTTGTTGAACCACAACAGGGTTTCTCTACACATTCATCAGCTTACATAAGCCCTCAAGAAGCTCAAGTAGAAGGCACTCAGCCAGGTCAAAAGGCTTGAACCCTACCTAAGTGATTTTGTGATTTTTATGCAAGTTTCATTATTTTGTGAATTATCTGTTTGAATGTTGTGTTATCTGTTCTTATCTGTTTAATTATATCTCTTGTTCATGTTTAAGTGCTAGTAATCAGTTTAGGTTGATTTGAATAGGATTTGGTATGTTAATTTTTAGTTTCAGACTTTAAGGGTGTGTTTGGGACTGGTATGTTATAGGATTTGGTGATACAAATGCATGGTTATATCAGCTGAAACATACCCCATTTAGGTATTAGTAGGTGTTGTTATGATAAGCATTGAGTTGGTAGTGTAAAAAATTGAAGTTGCTTGCTTAAGTTTGGTAAAACCTACCTAAAATCAGAAACTTCTCATGACTGCTTGTTTTAGCTTAATTTTGTCCACATTCTACCAAGATTTGTTAGATTTGGGTAGCCTCTAGGGATAGGAGTTGATTGTGTGTTGTTTGGGTGTATTGTGTAGGACTTTTTGGCCTTTGAATCTCACTCATTTGCATTTTGCATCAGCAAACAAACACCCTCAGCCCCCATAGCCATTACAGTAACTGTTTAAGGCCATTTTAGTGTGATTTTTGTGTTTGAGTGTTGTTTTTTCTTGCTTGTCTTGACTCCCCACACTCCACTGAGTGTGGGGGTGCCCTTGGATTTGATTAAAACCAAAAATTCAGAAAGTTGTAAGCAAAAACATCCACAGACCTGCAATTTTGCACTAGCAGTGGGAACTCCTTTCCCACTGCCTTTGTATTTGTAGCCACTGCTACACTAAAAGACAGAAACAAGAAAAGGTCACTATCACATTTTAAATTTTTGTCTTTAGTGGGGTTAATTAGGAATTAGGACTTGATTCTTTTTTCTATATTTTTCTTATTTTATTCTTAATTTTTCAGTATAATTAGTTTTCATTTTACTGTTCATTTGATATTTTCTAGATTAATTGGTTATTTTAATTAACTTTTTAAATACTGTTTTTGTCATTTAGTGTAAAAAAGTCATATTTTTCTGTTTTAAAATTTTTTATAGATTAAGAAAATTAGTTTAAGATTTTTGGTTTTAAAATTAGTCACTGTTCACTTTTTAATTATTTTTTATAATTAATTTAGTATAATTAGGGTTTAATTATAAATCTGTTTTGTCTTTTAGTGCAAATTTTTACATTTTTCAAACTTTTTCAATTTTCTACTGCTCAATAGGGTAATTTAGGATTTTTAAAATTGTCAAATTAATTTTGTCATTATTTAATTATTTTTTAGGATTATTTTAGTTAAAAAATAGTTTTTAGTGATTAAAAAATAGAAAAATAGTTTTTAAAATTTAGGAAAAATACTTTTTAGTCATTAAATAATATAAGTTAGTTATTAGTTCAATAAATTAATATTTTGGGCATTTTGTTAATTATATTTAATTTTTTGCTTTAATTAGCATTAAAAATTGAATATTTAATTAATAAAAGGTTTTAAAATATATTTGTTGGATTTTTATTCTTATTTATATTATTTAAGACTTAGTTTTAACTTTTAATTAATTTTTAGGTTTAATTTTTAATTTCGTCACGTTTTACGTATTTACGTTCGCGTTTTACGTTAATTCGTCGTAGTTTAAACATAGTCGTAACTCGTCTTTTATTTTTCTCTCTTTACACCAAAAACGTCACTAATCCAAACATTGTTATTTTATATATTGGCACATTAATACACACACCTCCTTCGAGAACGAACTTGGAATTTATTCGGTTTCGCGTTTTTCCTAAATCGTGTAACTTAATACTTGCCATTCATACGCGTTTTTCCTAAAACGTGTACGAAAAACCTAGATCATATATGCATCAAATCCATATCAAACACGTAATTCCCTAACTTCAAGGAACATCCTTTTAGTATATAATTAGTGCTAACAATCTTTCCATCGACTAATTCCACATTATACTTGCTAACTCTATAGGTTCTTTATGGATAAGGCGACTGGATTGTATATCTACAAAACTCTTATCTAAACCAGAATCAAACAATAAACTAGCATAACGAGCATTAAGTAAGAACGTACGTTCACCACGTTTGGACCTTGGGGCTTGTCCACGTTCCCTACAGCATAAGCTGGAGCAGCAGCGTTTCCTCCTTGTCGATTCCCAGCCTTAGGGCAGTTTCCTTGTTTGTGTCCATTCTCTCCACATCCAAAACATACCATCACTCTTGTGGCATTTAAACCTGTCGCCACGCCCCTTGCTCGACATTCCACAGCCTTATGCCCTGCTTTTCCACAATTGTTACACGCTGGAGGGAAATTCCCCACGTGATACAAACTACAACGGTCACATTTCGAATTGACCTTGTTTCCTCTTGGCGTTGTGGCAACTCTCATTCCATCATTCCTCCTTTGATTAAACTGTTGATTTTGGTTAGTCCCTTGGGTTTTATTGCGATAACCCCCACGATTCTGACCTTTTGATTGACTTGCTTGAGCAGTCTCCCGTTTCCTCTTGTTACCTTCAGCCACACTATCTTTCTTTTCTTGCACCTTCACATCCATTAGAGCATGAGCCATTTGGACAACTTCATCAAAAGATCTCGACTTTGACGAAGTAGTCTCACCCTTTATGTTGCTTGACAATCCTGTGATGTATTGCTTCATCTTCTTGCGTTCATCCGCAAAAGTATCGTGGCACAACAAGCTCAACTCATTAAACCTCCTTGTATAAGCGGTGATGTCATTGTTTCTCAACACTAGATGACTCAATTCATCTTCTAACTGACCCAATTCCTATTCGGGACAAAACTTCTTGGTCAAAAGTTCCTTTCTAGCAACCCAAGTCCTCCCATTGGCCATTACAAGCCCAACAGTAGCCACTTGGTTGTTCCACCAACTCAAAGCGTCATCAAGAAAAGTAGCAGTCACGAACGTCACTTTATTAGCCTCAGAGCACTCACTAATTTTAAACGTTCTTTCAATCTTCTCCACCCAACGACGAAGTTCTAAAGATCCTCCAGTTCCACGAAATTGCGTAGGCCCGCACTTCATAAAACTGGCATAAGGACACTCCCTTGGGAGTTGTTGTCCTCTAGCATTTTCAACTTGGCCTTGGACTCTAGCTGCACGATCCGTGTAGAACAATGATAATCTTATAACTATCAAGAGGGTTGTTGTTATTCTAGAGAGAGAAACTAGAGAAAGAAACAAAGAGAACTTTATTAATGTGAAAAATAAGTAAACAACCAACAACCCTTTCCTTCCTTGGAAAGGGCTTATATACCCAAGTCCTTAATGGTCTTGGGCCTCCAACCCATGACAAGCCCATGGGCCGGGTTAAACATTAATATAACGTAACATTTAACTACGAACTACTAAACGTATTACAATATTGTTGCAGTGACCGATACTTCTAATATACGTTAAAAACGTATTTCCAACAATCTCCCCCTAAGGGAGGTCACTCCAAATTACAAAATCCTAAACCTAGCATACTATACTAAGTCTTCGTTCTTTAGCTCGTAGTCTTTTCTCTTTTATCTTTTCTTTTTGTTGTGAATATGTTGATGTTGATCTTTAGGCTTTGGCTTTAGGGCATTGTTCTTTTGACCCTTCACGTGCGATCTTTGCCTTCTTGTGATTCTTGCCTCCTCGTGACTCCATGTTCCACACACATATGTTTTTTGTTGAATTCTTGAAAGCTTCAGAGTTTGGTACAACGGAAGACTTCATTTTGAACTTTCTTGAATTTTCCTGAAATTGATGCAGAAAAACATAAGCATGTGGGAACGACTTCATCTCGTACACCGCAACGCCACCGTCTTCAAATGCCGCAACATAACAAGATACGAACGAAATGGCTTAGAACATTTCATTCTAAATAGGTAGCATTTCACATCCGGTCAGTGAAGACTGATGATACTACTTTTATACATAGTCTCATCGTCCAAAACGGGCTTTAAATGCATTAAATATCATCAAAAATGCCAAATATATGCTTGTGTTTGTTACTTGTATTTTAGGTACGGATATTGAGAAAATGACAAATGATCACAAGAAACATGCAAAAACGAACACGGGAAACGAAGCCGCACAATGAACCAAGCCCTAATGAAGATTTTCCAAGAAATACCCTTGAAGAATTGAAGATTATGCAAAAAGGGCCCTGCACTTTGAAGAATTGGCAAAAATGGTCCCTCAACAATCAACACTTGTCAATATTAGTCCTCCAAAAAGTCAATTATACAAGTCAAGACCATTATCTTTGAAGAAAATGCCAAAACAGCCCCTCAAGAATCAACAAATGGCAAGAAATACCCCTGAAAATACATTAGAAAAGTATTTGTGTCCAAAGTGTGAAAATGAAAACTTGTATAACAAAGGAATCCAGTTTTATGCTTAATAAACCATGAATGAAAGAAACAAGAGAAATGGAGGACTGAAATGGGCAGACAACAAAACTTACATAGACCAGTGGTTAGGAGACACGTGCCCCACTCACTCTCTCCACCAATGGGAACTCTCCCATTTCCCACCTCACACTCCACTAAAAACCGGTTATAACTAATCCTTATTAGTTTAATCTTTGGTGCCTAACAACTCGATTAAACCCAAAATCAGATTAAACTGAACACTATTTGCTCAAGAACACGAACTGGGGATTATTGATTAAGCTAGAATTACACCTCCATCACCTCTAGAATAATGATTAAGGGTCTCCTAACCTTAACCCAACTCCTAAATTGGACACCTTATCACCTCATAACCCCACACAATATTCCCCTGCTACACTTGGGAAGAAACTAGCAAAACTTTGTCAGCCATCCAACGCTCAAGATTTCTGCTTACATTCTAAGCTTGTTTGAAACCTTTGGATGCAATTTCAACCTTGATAACTCACACAAGAAGCCAAAATTCAGTCACATGTTCAAGCAGATTTTAAACCTTCAAGGGAAAAATGGGGACTTCACAACTAGGGTTTATACATTTTTTATGCTTTCTAGATGAACATTGTAGCCTATATAAAGGCACTTAGGCTTTACATTTCAGTTGCTCTTGGTTTTTCCTTTATTCACATGAAAAGTGTTTGTAATTGATGATGAAATCCAAGTGCCAATCTCTTTAGTTACTTGATATTGTTATATGTTTTCAAAACCTGAATCTCAAAACGTTTTTTCAAGCTTTGTGCAAGAAATTGCTCACAGTTCAAAATCCTTGATATTTTGCTAAGTTCCTTGGTACACCTTGGAATTCTTTGGCTATAAGTGGATCATAGCATCCTGATAAAGTGTTATCAAGGTGTTGTGAGGCTTATAACTTGGGGATAATCAAGTGTGGGGTACAAGGGTTGCATTAATCAAGATTTGTCACCTTTTTGTTTTATATTTTTGCTTCTAACCTTGTTCTATCTTAGCAGTCTGATATTGGAAGCTTGTGCCTTGTTTTGCTAGGCACATCAGCTCAAACATACGTGGGTGTAGATGTACATCCATGAGGTTTGAACCCTTAATCTCAAAATCTGTCAAAAAATTGGATATTTGTGATATTTGAGTTCTGCTTGTATATGTGTTGATCTTTGGCTCCAAATCTTGTTGTTTGTGTTTAAGATTGATGTTTTGATGCTTATGTATGCATGTGCTAGCCTGAATCAAACTTTTGATTTGAAAATCTTGATTTGAGAAATATAAAGGGGTGTTTGGGTCAACTGCATATTGAAGTATTTGTGTTATTAGTTAAGTGTTTACTGTTGTATGCTAGTAGTTCTTGTTTAAGAAGTGCAATAGAGTGATAATCTGCAAGTTGTATGCTTTTGAACACCTAAATCAATCATATGCTTATAAAATCTTGATTAGTTGATATTTTGGACTATGATTTGGTGCACACCTACTTCTAAGCTTAGACTTAGGATAAAAAGTGATAAATCATATCCAACATAACCTGTTAAGAAGATTTAAGTGTTTGAATTTGGCTGTATGGTCAAGTATATCAGCAATTGTCAAAACTGCATTTTCTTTGTTCATCAATAACTTTTATATGCTTGAATCTTGATCTAAACCTTGAACCATTGCATGAAACCTGTTTAAGTTTGTTCATTTGAATCTATTATAGCTTGTGTATGCATTTGGTGAAGTTTAGTTGGCTGGTTTTTGCTAAAAGTGCTTATTTAACGAAAACTGCTTATTGTTCATATCTGGGCTAGGTCTGTGGATCTTTTGAATTAACTGCACTGATTGGCTGTTTGAAATTGTGATTTTGTGATTGATCTTGACTTCTTTTGATTAACTGATCATTTGGGTGCCTTTGCGTAACCTGAATCCACAAAAAATCCACAAAAGACAAAAAGTCAATTTGGTCAAGCAGGGGAAAAGTTCCCACTGCTCAACCTCCATAACTAGCCCCTGCTAGTGTAAAACATCAAACAACTTATTCATAAGCCATATTGGCTTATCCAGACTTGCAAAAACTTATTTTTTGTGATAGATCTTCCTCATTTGACCCATTTATTTAATCTGGAGCTTATTAGACTTTGACTTTGACTTTTTACTAGAAAACTCATTAAGTTAACTTTAAAACAAGTGCTTATCTGCTTATTCTGGCTTATTGTTTGTGCTTATTTGAAAACTTTTTGATTATTTTGCTTAGCTAAGTCATTTAAAAGCTTTTGAAAGTTGAATCAGCACTTGAGGTGGTCTAGAACTCAAAAACGACTATTTTGTCGTTTTGTGAAGAGAGTCTTGGCTTATTTCAGGCTTATTTCTTGTGCTTTTTCCAATTTTATTTTTACAGATCTCTTAAGTAACTCAGAAGAAGCTTGTGTGTCAAATTTTAGCTTATGGCATCAGCTTATAGCTTAATGGGCCAAAAAGCCCATTAAGAATAAGCTGCTTTGAAATAAGTTAGCTTAAACACATTTCAGCTTTTGGGCCTTCAGAGTTTGTTCTTAAAATCAAATTTTAAGTCAGATAGGAGATTTTGGGCTTATTTGGAGAACATTTTTCTTATTGGGCCTATTTCAAGCCCATTAAGGGACTGTTTGGACTTTTAGCCCATTTCAAGGCCCAATAGGGGTATTTTCGTAACTTCAACTTCATTTCTGAGTTACTTAGGTTAAAATAAGTAGGTTTGCAACTTTTTAGAATTTTTTATAAATTTTGGATTTTTATTAATATTATATTATTATTTTATTATTAAAAATTAAAATTTAGATTTTTCGAATTGTTTAATTTTTCTTAGTTCAAACACATTAAGTTAGGAATTTTACAATTTTTAGAATATTTTTATTGTCATTAGATGATTTTTATAATTGTTTTAAATTTTTATAGTTTTAATTGTTTTTAAATAGTTTTAATTAATTTCAAAATTTTCAAAAATAGTTATAAATTTATTTAAGTAATTTTAGAGGTTTAAAAGTGAAAAAAAATCTCATTTTGAGCTTTTTCTAAATTAAATTTATTTTTTGGGCTTTAATTAGCATTAAAAAATTATTATTTAATTAAATAAAAGGTTTGAGTGATTTTTGACATTCTGTAAACTCTAATTACATTTTTTAGGATGTATTGCAATTTTCTAGGAATTTTTAGGTAAATTTTTAATTTTGTAACTTTTTACGTTTTACGTGCACAACTATTCGTCTTAGTTTAATTCATAATCGTAACCGTCATTCTCTTCTAATCTCTTTTCTTCTGTTCATTTCTCATCAGTATAATCACAAACCAATAATCACTTCTTAACACAACACACTTGCCTCCATTAGAAACGATCCCCACTTTTGGGTCATTTACTTGTGGTTTTCCTAAATCACTTGTTAACGCTTACCCTAATTACCTTCTTTTCCTAAAGGTGTGTGTAAAATCACAATAATAAGTGTGAAAACAATTATCCTTTTACCACTTAATTATAATAATAACCAAGCCAAAACGTGTATTTTATGTCGTAAATGTCGGTATCATGCGTGGTTTGTGTTTTTGTTGTGATTTAGGATGAAAATGTGAAAAGGGAAGAAAACACGGGCTTTCATGGGCTATTATCGAAGAAAAAGACAAAAGACGAAGTCAAAAGATCAAGAGTGCAAAAAGAATGGAAGTCCAAGGCCTAATTTGAAGATTTATCGAAGAAAAGTCTAAAGACGGAAGTTTAATAAAGCCGAAGAACTCAAGTCTAATTAATGAAGAAATTACAAGACGAGTTTAATTAATCCCGAGACAAAGTCGAAAAAGTCGAAGAATTTAGAAGACGAAAAGACGAGAAAGAAAGAAAGAAAGAAAGAAGGAAACTTCCAACACATGCTTACCTCCCTAATCTCCTATAAATACTCTCCTAATATCACATTAGGAGGTGTTGGCTAATTTGACAAACTAGTCTTCCACTATTTTCATTTACTTGCACCTTTAATTTCATGTCATTTACTTAATTGTCAATTTAATTACCTTGTTTTGCACCTTAAATTTCTTGCCTTTAATTCAAGTAAGTTTTTTAATTTTGTTGTTAATCTTTATTTTTCTTTAATCAAGCTTTTCATTATCATTCTTTTTCTACTTTTCTTGTTTTTGATTTTGATTATTAATTCGGATTAAGCATTCATTTGCTTGATCTTATTGCTTATTTGAGTAAAAAGTTTATCTTTTTTTTTCAATCTAGGCTTTTATACGAATTAAGCTATTAGCTTGACAATCTTATTGGCTTATTTTGTATTTAGCTTATTTGTTTTAAAGGTTTCTTAAAAGTTTTATCTTTTTAAAGTTCATTTTATAAAGTTTGTTTATTTTGTGTCTTGAAAGTTTTTAAATTTTAGCTTATTTTGTTCGTCTTATTATCGTTTTAATTAAGTTTTTGTTATTCGCTTATTGTCTAAGTGCTTATTTGGATTGCTTATTGCGAATCCATTCCATCTAAAAGGGGATTTGGATTCCGACAGCTTGTTACAATCGCAAAAACCACAAGGGTTTCTACCTTGCGATCAGTATTGCGATACTCCCACTTATTCCGATCAAGATTCTGATCTCTCATTGCGATCTGGATTGCGACGGGGCTTAAGGCTGTATTGCGACGGAATGCTGCCAAATTTTTGACAACCATATTCCGACAGAGAGCATCATTCCGACAGGGATTCCGACGAAACATTCCGATGGGATTACTTTTTATTATTCCGATAGTTTTGTCTTAATACATTCCGATAGATTCTAGGTTTACTCATTCCGATAGGATATTGCGATCAATATTCCGACGGCTTTACTTTTCAACATTCTGATAGATTTTCTTTTTTGCCATATTCCGATAGTTTTGTTCCTATATTCTGATACCTACATTCCGATAAGTATTCCGACGGCTTTGTGGTGACAACATTCCGATGGGATTTCGATGGATTGGTTTTGTGTTATTATTTTGCCTTAGTTAAATTTTTAAGTTTGCATTATTTTAAGTTTTCAAATTCTCATTTTTATTACATTGTCAATTTTAATTTTCGTCAAGTTTTAATTGCTCGTCAATTAATTAATTTACTTTTAAAATTTTAAATTTTGTAAAATTTACCTTGTAATTAGTTTTAGCTTTAATTACCGTCATTTACTTTAGAGTCTTGCAATTTACTTTACTACAATGACAAATCATATTCTTTTCCACCAAAAGAGGACTGAGTCGCACTAAAACCAGTAATCAATTCGAAGAGACATACAATCAACGAACTTAATTTTTATACTTGGTAAATCCAGTTATTAAATGGCGCCGCTGTCGGATCTTTTCGTGAAGGTTAACGGTTTTCTGTGAGAGACGCGTTGAATTTTGGGATCCGTTCATTCGTGAACGTTATTTTTCTTGCTTAAAAATTTTCAAAAATCCATAAAAATTACAAAAATTTTCAAAAAATACAAAAACATAAAAAAACTTATAAAAAGCATTTATTTTCAAAGTTTTGCATCAAAAAGATTTTATTTTTATTTTTACAAGTACATATATATTCTCTATTTCTTTGGTATCTTTTTCTTTTTCTTTTTCTTTGGTATATTTATTTTCAAAAAATACAAAAATGTTCCCCCACCCGACCTTCGAACGATGGAGGAGTTGTGTCAACCTACGATGAATGGACGAGGAGTACCGATTGCGCCGATGCAAATCACGGCTCCAGAGTTTTCATTGAAGCATCACATGATCCAACAAGTACAAAATACTTGTCCATTTCGCGGATTGCCGGATGATGATGCCAAGAAGCACCTCGACAAGTTCATTATCGTTACTCAAAGCATGAAATTTCCCGGGGTTACCACGGATTTTCTTCGCATTCACCTATTTCCACACACCTTATCCCACCATGCCGAAAAATGGTTTGATCATCTTCTGAAGAATTCAATTCATACTTGGGATGAGATGACTCAACGATTTTTGTCGCGCTACTTTCCACCATCCATGGTCACGAGCCTTCGAAATCAAATTAGTGGATTTACTCAAGAACCCAATGAATCACTTTTTGATGCTTGGGAACGATATAATGTTTTGATCGATCGATGTCCAAACCACAACATGCTCCCCATCACCTTAATTGATACATTCTACAACGGTTTAACTTTTCGTGAACGTGATACGATTAATGCAGCCGCCGGTGGCACATTTATGAAAAGAAGACCCGAGGAGTGTAGAGAGCTTATAGAAAACATGACTACTCATCACAAAATTAAGATTCATCCGCATCTTCAAGATCAAACCCGAGAGTCAGTGTTTCTTCTACTTCTTCAAACCCTGATATCACCGAATTGACCCGCGCAATGGTCGAAATGAGCAAGAATTTGCAACTCTTGGCTACAAATCAACAACAACAAGTTAAAGCTGTAGCAATTTCTTGTGAGACTTGCGGCGGTCCTCATTCATACACTGATTTTCCTTCTACTCATGACAATCCGAAAAACGTGTATGCGGCTTATGGTAACTATTCAACGGAAAACTACCAAGCCCGACCTCAAGGTGATCGTAACTTTCTAAGTTACCGTTCGAACAACTTTCTTTCACCTGATTTTTCTCCTCAAAACCACAACCCCGACAACTACAATAGAAGCAACCCAAACTCACCTCGAGCTTCTAATCCTTATCAACCACCCTCTCAACAAGCATCACCCATTAATCAAGATTTGGAAACTTTCATGAGGACCCAAGGAGAGCAAATTAAAAATCTTCAAAGCCAAATCATTAACTTGAAAGGAGATATCACTAAGCAAGGTAATGATATTAGATCCGACTACTCAACCCTCTACTTCGGCTCTCTTCCTTCAAATACCGTCACCAACCCAAGAGCGAATGTGAGTGCTATTACTACACGCAGTGGAGCAACCTTAGTAGGACCATCTATCCCTCCCCCAGTTACTCCATCTAAACCTCTTCCACCACCATTTATTCCTCCTACTCCCACGCCTAGTATTAGTTCTCCATTACCGTCTCCACCGCTTACTGAAGTACCCAAGAAACACCCTTCACCAACCCCACCTTCCACCTATAAACCCAACATCCCTTATCCTTCTCGCTTAGACAAAGGAAAATTGCTCACCAAGGATGACATTCAAGTGTCGAACTATTTGAAGAAGATTTCGGGACTGACCATCACCTTTAGCCTTGTTGAAGCTCTTGCCCAAATGCCTAAGTTTGTTAAGATGTTTAAGGAATTACTTAATAAGAAGGAGCAGATGGCCGAGTTTGTTAATACTCGATTAAATGAAAACTGTTCTGCAATCCTTCTTAAAGAACTTTAGGAAAAACTTGGAGATCCCGGTCGTTTTGTGCTACCATGTACTTTTAACCAAACCGAAGAATTTACTGTCTTGGCTGATCTCGGGGCAAGTATTAATCTGATGCCTTAAAGTGTTTGGAAAACATTATCATTACCCGACTTTACACCAACAAAGATGACTCTTGAGCTTTAAAATCGCACTCTCGCTTACCCCGTTGGTATTGCCGAAGATGTGTTCATTAAAGTTGGCACCTTCACTTTTCCGTTCGACTTTGTTGTTGTTGATTATGAAATGGACCATCGTATTCCGTTAATACTTGGTCGGCCATTCTTGAGAACCGGAAAAGCTTAGTCGATGTTCCTGAAGGTGAGTTAATCTTAAGAGTCGGGAATGATGCACAAGTATTTAAAATGGGGAAGATCACAACCAAATCAAATGGAAGAGAATCAGCGAATATGATTAATGTGCTTGATGATTTTGTCATCTACAACAATCCTCTTTTCGATTCTTGCTATGATAATCCACTGTTCCAAGATGATGTGGATGATTCTCTCTCCAATTTAGACCCTCCACCAATTCATGAATCTCCACCGATCTATGATGACTATGATGATGATTCTAGTTCTGATATGGATGATTCTGATGATTTTTCTTCTGAGTATAAAGACATGCCAACTTATGATGACTTTGAGGATGTCGATACTCTTTCGAGTGATTCTTCACATAATGACCTTGCACCTACTTTTGATGAAGATCGTCCACCAAGAATGCTTGATCCTATTTTGGATGACTACTCATTTGTGGAAGACTTTGCTACTTTTCTCAATACCTACTTCCCCAATGAGAGTGATTCTCCTCCTTTGGACTTTAATTTTTGTCTTTATCCTCCTTCGGATATGAAGAAACCCGTTTCAAAGGAGAAGAAGCCGGAAGACACCGATATCCGCCGTACTTATGTCTTGACACCTCTTTATCCTCCTTCTGAGGATGAGATTGTGCGATTTATGAGCGGATCTTCTTCAAGGTCTATTGAGCCTGAGTGTTATTTTCCCCTAAAGGAAAAGGTGTTCGATCCCGGTATTGCAAATTCTAAGCCATCTCATGTAACACTCCCAAATTTATACAACTCAATACAGCGGAAGACTCGTTGGTGTTACGGGATAGCACATTACTCACATCATAGACAACGCATAAAAATCGCGTTGTTTAATAATAAATCATTTCCATTCATAAATATCAAAGTTACATCGGTCCCAAGTCATTATATTTCATACAAAGTTTTACAAAGTATTTGAATGAAAAATATTGTTTAAGTGCGGGCCATGAATTCTTGTCGTCTTCCCGAGAATTACCTTCAAGTACTTGAGATAAAACATGTTAAAAGAAAAGGTCAGCGATAACGCCGAGTGAATTCATAGAGTTTAATAAATTCCATCAATATAGTATCGGTATAAAAGTATTACTGAAAATCATTTTGTACAAATCGTTTTGATAGGCCATGAAATAGCCAAAATCATTTTATACAAATCTTCATCAAAATCATAGTATAGGCATTTGCCTTAAAAATCATTATACGAGCCAATGTCGTAAAAACATCATACAATACGTCTTATGACGTTGTATAAAATCAAATAAAAACCGTTATATGAATATGGTTATGAAAACCAAAACACGAACATAATATACATAGTCTGACCCAGTATTGCTAGTCAGGCAATACATCGTAATTCGGAGCGTCCAGTAATATTTTGGTGATTGGATTATTATAAGCCGCATGACATTGTTACCTTACTAAAACCAAAACGGGTAGCTAACCCGATACCAATTTTGCCCATCTAAAGTAGCGTGTCGTCACAAAGGTCACGCTATTGAAATCTTCTCATACATAAATTCGCTTACCAATCAATGTGGCACGACGGGGATCAACCGTCAAGGCGCGAACTGGGGTGATCGTCCCCAAATAGTACTATTAAATGTATAAGCGTCTACCAACTCCCGGTAGTTCACAATTCATGCTAATGGGACTTTTAGTGACATAACCTAACTTTAATAATCCATTTAATTTCATCTATCGGGTCCATTAATCATTTATCGGGTCATACAATCGGGTCATTCAGTCATTCGGGTCCAAAATCAATAAACAAACAATCGGGACAAATGGTGTCCTATTTTATAAAACTAACATGTTATATCCCTCGCGGGTTTATAAAACACTTATAAAAACATTTAAAAGAGTGCGAGGCTATGAACTCACGTTGATATGGGAAGGCGGGTTATCGGTGATTCGGTCGTACGATACGTGCTTCAATCACGGAAACCTATATAAATAATAATCGGTCTTAGACGTTTGTCCAATGACTTTATAAAAATATCAATTATGTATACATATGATGATTATATATATATGATGATAAA
Source organism: Glebionis coronaria (assembly GCA_025667525.1). Lineage (NCBI taxonomy): Eukaryota > Viridiplantae > Streptophyta > Magnoliopsida > Asterales > Asteraceae > Glebionis > Glebionis coronaria. The sequence continues at coordinate 445,870,573 of CM046874.1, forward strand.
GTGGGTTTGCATATTCTCTTTTACTCATTTTTTGTGTTATGTGTCGATAACTTTTATACTAGCTTACTAGTTTTACCCATTTACGTGTTTTAAGTCCAATAAACTTATTATAGGTTCTTTAACTTGTTTTAATCCATTTTATACCTATATTATCAGAATGTATACTTTCCAAGTTGGGTCCAAATGGGTTAAGCCCAATAAGTTCTTTTTATGAGTGTTTATCTCATTTAGTCCAATTATTAGCTCAAGTATTAGTCCACTATGTATACTTAGCTCGTTAATGTCCGTATGCCCTAAAGTTCGGGTTTTATCGGTTTTTACTTGTTATACATGTCTATATATCAGTATATGAGTTTTATAAAGTTTACATTAGACGGGTCCAACCATCTAAGTTTTATTTAACAAAAACGTTAATTTTACGGCAATAGCCGAAAAAGTCGTAAAAATCATGTTTATAGTTTTTATTATTTATAAACATTATTTCACCACCATTTATATAATTTATCCATTTGATTAACCTTATATATATATTTATATATATAAGTTTTATAAGTTAGTGGGTTTTTATTTTACATTTTATATATTAAAATGTGAGTGCTTATATGATAGTATTATTCTTTAATTTCCAAAAATCTGATTTTTAACTTCATCTTCACCAAAACTGCCATATCTTGAGTTCTATATGGAGATAGAAGCTCAAATTTTTATCACATAAACTACATGATATGTGCTACATTTAACTCTACTATAGCTACTGTTGAATCATGTTTAAGTATTTTCTAAAAATCGTCCAAAACAGTAACCTCAGATTTATACCTTAAACTTGTTTTGATCATATCTCACTCATTATTTTGATTCCATTGCATGGCCAACTCTCAAATGTGTACAAGACCCATAGCTTACTGTAAATACATCCTACTTCATCATTTTATCAGTTCATGACTTGCTTCTTTACTGTTTTATACAGCCATCAAATTTAGACAAGATTTTAGCCTTGTTTCTTATAGTTTTTCACCTTTTTAATCATGTTTATCAACAACAAATCCCCACATAACATTTTTATCATCATATAATCATCATAAATATATACAATAGGAAATAAAATACATGTTTACATAATCAAAATAACAAGAAGGTGAGGAGGACAATCTTTATACCACCAAGTTGATGTAGGTTATGATTTTGACATGGTTTTTGATGAAGAAACTTGTAGACAACCATGACCATCTTCAAGACCACCATGCTCCATGAACTCCTTGTGGAAAATCAGCCCTACTACTCCATGAAAACTCCTCCTTGGATGTTATAACTTGCACCAATCTTCATCTTTTTGAATGGAGATTAACATATGTTAATTATAACATATGTTTGTGGTTAAAAATTATATGAATGGAGTGTTTTGAAGGCTATAATGGACGGCATAGATAGAGAGAGATGAGAGGATTGTGTGTTTTGCATGGGTGGATAAATGAGTTGCTAGTTTGGTTTGAGTTGTTTTGAGTGCTAGTGGTTTGGTTAGCTTAAATGGTAAGCTAAATGGACAAGTGTGAGGCTTGTTAGCTACACTTGACACATAAGTGTCTTGTGTAGCTTGTTAAGGCCGGTTTTGATGGGGGTGGGACAAGTGTCCCACTTGTCTCATCCCCATTTATTTACGGGTACTCCTCGACTCTAGTTTCCTTGATTTGCGTGCCCTCGGGTCGTTTTACGAAAAACGTTTTTATAAATTATGAATCACCGTCATAAAACGAATCTAATAAAAATTGTCTCATCAAAAACGGAGTTCGAAAACGTAAATACGTAATCCTAAGGTTTCCGGTTTAGTCGTAAAGGACGTTAAAATAAAATCGTAAGTCCTAATCTCTTCTCGTAAATTTGTGAGTTTATGAACCAACACAAATTTAAAACTCCAAAATAATATTCATGGACAAATTTATTTTCTGAAATGTCAGACTGTCACCAAGGACGGTGTATGTCAACGTAAGCACGTAACGTTGAATCCTCCGGTTTAAACGTAGTCGATGATACTCCAAGACGTAAATCCAAAATTCTTCCCAAAAATAAGTGAGTTCATATTGTAACATTAAAATAATATTTTCAAATAATATTTAAGAATAAAATATCAATCGTAAATGGTGTCCTATTTTATAAAACTAACATGTTATCTCCCTCGCGGGTTTATAAAACATTTAAAAAACATTTAAAAGAGTGCGAGGCTATGAACTCACGTTGATATGGGAAGGCGGGTTATCGGCGATTCGGTCGTACGATACGTGCTTCAATCACGGAAACCTATATAAATAATAATCGGTCTTAGACGTTTGTCCAATGACTTTATAAAAATATCAATTATGTATACATATGATGATTATATATATATGATGATCAAGTGGGTTTGCATATTCTCATTTACTCATTTTTTGTGTTATGTGTCGATAACTTTTATACTAGCTTACTAGTTTTACCCATTTACGTGTTTTAAGTCCAATAAACTTATTATAGGTTCTTTAACTTGTTTTAATCCATTTTATACCTATATTATCAGTATGTATACTTTCCAAGTTGGGTCCAAATGGGTTAAGCCCAATAAGTTCTTTTTATGAGTGTTTATCTCATTTAGTCCAATTATTAGCTCAAGTATTAGTCCACTATGTTTACTTAGCTCGTTAATGTCCGTATGCCCTAAAGTTCGGGTTTTATCGGTTTTTACTTGTTATACATGTCTATATATCAGTATATGAGTTTTATAAAGTTTACATTAGACGGGTCCAACCATCTAAGTTTTATTTAACAAAAACGTTAATTTTACGGCAATAGCCGAAAAAGTCGTAAAAATCATGTTTATAGTTTTTATTATTTATAAACATTATTTCACCACCATTTATATAATTTATCCATTTGATTAACCTTTTATATATATTTATATAAATAAGTTTTATAAGTTAGTGGGTTTTTATTTTACATTTTATATATTAAAATGTGAGTGCTTATATAATAGTATTATTCTTTAATTTCCAAAAATCTGATTTTTAACTTCATTTTCACCAAAACTGCCATATCTTGAGTTCTATATGGAGATAGAAGCTCAACTTTTTATCACATAAACTACATGATATGTGCTACATTTAACTCTTCTATAGCTACTGTTGAATCATCCTTTAAGTATTTTCTAAAAATCGTCGAAAACAGTAACCTCAGATTTATACCTTAAACTTGTTTTGATCATATCTCACTCATTATTTTGATTCCATTGCATGGCCAACTCTCACATGTGTACAAGACCCATAGCTTACTGTAAATACATCCTACTTCATCATTGTATCAGTTCATGACTTGCTTCTTTACTGTTTTAAACAGCCATCAAATTTAGACAAAATTTTAGCCTTGTTTCTTATAGTTTTTCACCTTTTTAATCATGTTTATCAACAACAAATCCCCACATAACATTTTTATCATCATATAATCATCATAAATATATACAATAGGAAATAAAATACATGTTTACATAATCAAAATAACAAGAAGGTGAGGAGGACAATCTTTATACCACCAAGTTGATGTAGGTTATGATTTTGACATGGTTTTTGATGGAGAAACTTGTAGACAACCATGACCATCTTCAAGACCACCATGCTCCATGAACTCCTTGTGGAAAATCAGCCCTACTACTCCATGAAAACTCCTCCTTGGATGTTATAACTTGCACCAATCTTCATCTTTTTGAATGGAGATTAACATATGTTAATTATAACATATGTTTGTGGTTAAAAATTATATGAATGGAGTGTTTTGAAGGCTATAATGGACGGCATAGATAGAGAGAGATGAGAGGATTGTGTGTTTTGCATGGGTGGATAAATGAGTTGCTTGTTTGGTTTGAGTTGTTTTGAGTGCTAGTGGTTTGGTTAGCTTAAATGGTAAGCTAAATGGACAAGTGTGAGGCTTGTTAGCTACACTTGACACATAAGTGTCTTGTGTAGCTTGTTAAAGCCGGTTTTGATGGGGGTGGGACAAGTGTCCCACTTGTCTCATCCCCATTTATTTACGGGTACACCTCGACTCTAGTTTCCTCGATTTGCGTGCCCTCGGGTCGTTTTACGAAAAACGTTTTTATAAATTATGAATCACCGTCATAAAACGAATCTAATAAAAATTGTCTCATCAAAAACGGAGTTCAAAAACGTAAATACGTAATCCTAAGGTTTTCGGTTTAGTCGTAAAGGACGTTAAAATAAAATCGTAAGTCCTAATCTCTTCTCGTAAATTTGTGAGTTTATGAACCAACACAAATTTAAAACTCCAAATAATATTCATGGACAAATTTATTTTCTGAAATGTCGGACTGTCACCAAGGACGGTGTATGTAAACGTAAGCATGTAACGTTGAATCCTCCGGTTTAAACGTAGTCGATGCTACTCCAAGACGTAAATCCAAATTTCTTACCAAAAATAAGTGAGTTCATATTGTAACATTAAAATAATATTTTCAAATAATATTTAAGAATAAAATATCAATCCTAAATTGACGGATTGTCACAGCATTTACCCCTAAACAGGATCTTTGTCCTCAAAGATCATCTTACCTTACGACTCGCTTCTTATAGAGTTAAAGCCATGTGGGTATTTCCTCCACATTCGGTCTTTTCTCACAAGTGTAATCTATTATAATATGCGAGTTTCATCAGACATAACTACGGGAATAAGATCAGGCTTAATGTTGACTTACTTTCTCTATCCATGATGTTCACGGGTTTTTGATGAATGCAACTTTTCGCCGATCTAAGCTTTACTAAGAACAATCAGATTTTTACTTGATAGATATTCCATCAAGTTCGATATACGAAACATAATTCACGCAGTCTTTGAAGTCCTAGGGTAGATCCAGCTTATATGCCTTTCAATCCCAACTTTTACATCATCTCATTGGTCCCATACAACGGGGACTTATATCCCATGATTTGTCAGATCATGAATTCATTTTTCCAAGTTTAAAAATTTTGGCATAACTTCACTACCCATTTGGCACTTCAAGATCTACATTTCATATTCACATAACCTCCTGCCCACTATCGGCAGTTAATAATCAAATCCTAATTTCAACAATCATTTCTGATCTCGCGGGTCGGGTATTTTTGCAAGGATAGGTTCTCCATCATAGGAAACCTTAAACCTAAGAGACATGTCCAACTCACAATGGGTGTATGTCGGATGTCTTCATCTCAACTCCTGCTTACAGATGCTTCTAAGATTTAGATCCTAACAAGATTAGATCTCGATCCTAATACGATAATTATCAATGATGATCCTCCAAAGGAAAACGACTATACGGTCTATTACCAAAGGTCAATCATTCAAACATAAAACATCACTTTCATTACTTTGTATCGTTATTTTACCTCGTCCCTTCGATTGGGGTGGTACATAGTACTCTCATCAAGGTTCGTTCTTAATGATTTCTGAGCAAAATCTCTAGAAATTCGATGCGAAGCGAGGATCTTGATAAAGATGTTCGATACAAGCACACTATGTTTACATAACTCTTTTGCATTTATCATTATCGAGAATGATATTAGCAGATTTGGTCAGTCTGTCGACGATGATCCAAATCGAATCAAATTCAGATGATGACCTTTGCAACAGCTAGACGTTTACTAATGTATGAGGCGATGTCTGCCTTCATAATTTGTCATTAGTATGACTTCTTCAGACAAAGATACTTTTAGTCATAAATGACATAAATAGAATACTTATACTTACAAATTCCAACATACTTTATCTCACAATCTCCATATTTAGGCAACCATAAGTGGTCTTTAAAACATTTAACGCTATTGGCTTCCCAATTTTAATGATTCATATTAGTCGTGAATCCCTTTTTATTATCTATATTATCCTTTTAACAATCATTGTTTATTTTTATATCGTTCGGCAATTTATTTTACACCTTCATTATTAAGGAACATGTCCTAACTGGTTCTTTATCTTTTCTACATAATGCGTCGGTATTTATATTCACTTCTCATGATGATATAATTATCATGTCCACAATTCACTTAGATATTCTTTCTATATTATGCGTCAGTAATTACGTTCGCCTTTCTTCATATTTTCTAAGTTTCAGTTTCATCTTATCTATCATTTTTATCAGTTTTTCTTAATCTGACGTTTTAAGCGTCGATAAGTATTACATGTAATTAAAGGTTAGATATTTAAATTTTTATGAAACGTAAACGTAAAATTTTAAATTTCTTAGTTCGACCAATTATAATAAAATGTTCAAAATAAATTTGACTTTAATTATTAAGATTTTTGCTGATTTATCGAAAATATTTAATGAGATTCGTAAATGTTCGAAAAACCTTTGTTTATACTTTGGTCAAAGTTTTCTTAGTTTGAAAAGCATAAATTGTCGTTTTAAGTTTTCAGGTTATGGTATAAATGGTTTTACTCAATCCTTCTTAAGTTATCTTGAGGTATACACAAACATTTACCCCTAAACAGAAGTTTAGTTAAATGTTTTGTGTATAAGGGAATAATCCCTTTAAAATCCTTTGTTAAAACATTTGTCAAAATATATTTGCACTTTCTTTTTAGTATAACTCAAAGTCTTAAAAGGGCTCTTAATTTTTGAAGAGTCTATATGCATACATCTTACCATTATTAATCCAACGGTCATTTTATGTAAAGGATCAAGTTTTTAATCCCTAAGCGTTAATGGTTCTAATATTTGAAAAGTCAATATAGCTTCCATTAACTATTAATCACACGGTTAAATCATGTAAAAGTTCAAGTCTTTAATCACGTGTTAATTATTCAAGGTACAGGTTTTTATTGTTTAGCCAATTCAGGGCAATTCATAACTAATTATTAACTCATTATTATTCTTATATACAAACAATTGGTCCTTAATGATCTCAAGCATGAATTTATCAATTTACAGCCTACACACGTGATTCACCAAATTTATGAATGCTACATGTGTGTTAGTCAATCTAAACGACATCACGTGAAACTCATAATTTTCATTACAAGTACCGGATGTAGTGATTGGAATAAATAATCTATTTCGCAGATGCGAAGTTGATGATAACCATGCTATGGATCAAAATTGCTAGAACCTTGTAAATGATCGAACAATTCTTCCATTTCGAGTTATGGATATCGTTTTCGATTGTCAATTTACTCAGTGCACAGTAATCTATAAATATAAGGAATGATAACACCATAGCTCTTCAGGATGACAGGCTTGATAGAATAAAATCTTTCTCCGACAACTCTCTCAGTTGTACGGTAATTCCTTAAATTCAGATGGTGCTGACGTACAGTGCACAAGCCATAGGTGCAGCACCGGGAATATAATCAATACCAAATTCTACTTGCCTTAATAGCAAAAGTGTAGGTAATTCATCAATAAATACCTCCTAAAGTTTCAGATAAGATAAACATCTTTTAATAAATTCATATTAGGTTCTTTCTAGATTATAATATTTATAACTAGTTCACAACCATTCATGGTATAATTTCAAGTCTAAATGCAGGATATGGTCATCCATCAAGAATTATTTAGATCACTTTTGATAATCAACATCTTATCTTTTCGGGAAATTCTACTCGAGTTCCCATCAATTAAGACAATGTCGTCATGTCATAATCAATCAATCCATTCTACTGGCACTTATCAACTTCCCAGTTTCGTTACCGTTGATAAGATGTGAACTTCTCAAAAGACTAATAATAACTCATAATCCTTCACCAATTCAAGGATATATGGAGACACAACTAACCTTAAAAGAGTAAGGTCCACGCATGATCTACGCGAGAGAATTTCAAATCAGACACAAACGAAAACATTTAACGAATATGGATATATCCCATGTTTTCATAATTTGAGTACGCATTCGAAAGCTCCTCGGATCATTACCCAGGTCATTCAAATGAAATCAAATCATAAGAAATGATAAGAACGTCAATACATCCTGTCGGGTATCAACACTCGGTAATCAAATACTTTTCCTAAGAATCTCACTACGGGAGAATTGGACAAGAAAGAATTGTCAATTGTCAAATAAGACAATTTCCACAGATGAGTAGATTCGACTCAGAAGAATAGGTGTTACAGGCACATATGTAGGTGTCCCTAACACTATGTCCTTATTTTTCACTTCCTGCAGATCTCATAAATTTTTAATCTTTCACAATCTTCAAAGAAAATGTAGTGTTTATTAATTAGTTTTATGGTGACTACTAATCAGTCTTGCATAGTCCATTCCAAATTGTATGTAGGCGCGCAACTATATACAATTTCAAGATTAACGATGCAATACTCAGTTCGTCAAAATTTTATCATCCATGTTTGTAGTAAAAACATTTTCATGCTTAATTCTTAAATAAGAATCAAAGATAAATTTACAAATATTTTCTTTGTTATGAAAACAATAAGGTTTTCCAAAGTGTTTTATAAACAACTTCATTTCAATAACAATCACTTATAAATCTCACTATGAATAATCCTTATAGTGATGAAAATTCAATTTTTTTCCCAAGGCATACTGTTTTATCTTATAAAAACAATGAGTGATCTGCAAAAGAGTGATGAAGAGTTGTTCACCAAGAACTAACTACAATATGATAGGAAATGAGCTTAGCCAATTAATCATGAGGTTCATGATCTCGATGGCACTCAAAAGAATAATTCACAACGTAACTCGATTCAAATGAGTACTTGTTCAATGGTTGCATCACTAATGCGAGCATTAGAGACAAGCAATAAGAGATAGATAACATCGATACATGTAGAATTTAGCAATCAAAGGTAGTCTTTTTCATTAATCACAAACAAGTCAAAATTGTACCGTAACACATTACGTGTCACTATGTCATACAATTCTCAGAACTCATCCTACCAACTGATATCTCAGTTAAGTTAGGGATTTTTAAAAGATACCATAATGAATACTAATCTACAAGAGTCATTAGGTGTTCCACATGTCCCAGAAGATCCATCGGTCTCAATTCAGAAGAAGATTTCTTCAATTTATTTCTTGGACAATAGGCATCCTCGTTAGTGGACAATGGTCTAGGAACAACCCTTAACACGAATCAATAATCAATTAAAACCTTATAATTCAATCACAGAACTTAATGACTTCCTCTTAACAATCTCATATTCCATACGGGTTAAATTTTACTTTATTCAAGTTTCAACCAATTTTATACTCAATTCAATATCCTACCTTATATTCCAATACTTTCAATCTTATTCTTCGGCCTTGTAAAGGCAATACAATCTCAATATGAATCAATACTTAATTTCCGATCCTATATCTCTTACAACAACAATTATCAAATGAGTCATTGTTATAAAATGACTTAATCATTCAACTAGACTTCTCGGAAAGGTATTAGTGGCATGAGGCTTTTGGGTAATGGTTCCAATGACAACCTCAAGTGCAACATTCCCCCTTTCGATTTTGATTTTAAGAATTGGATGACAACGAATCAGATGACATCTTTCTAGGTGGTAATGTTTTGTCAAACTCCACTCTGTAAGAAAAGATCGTCATGACATCGATATCAGATTTAATCTCGCCAATTCTTTTTCAATATCACAATCAACTAATATCTACATTTCTACAAATATCAACCATTTGTTGGGATCATAAATATCCACAACTTGGTTTGGATCTAGGATAGCTAGATTTCCTACGAGAATAGCTTCGATTAATTTACTAGGGGATTTAGGGTACATTGTGACAATCTACGTCGTATAAATATCTCGTATAAAAATCAAAATAATCATCCAACAATCGTGTAATAAAATTACATCATATATATATATATATATATATATAATCCAAGTTATATATATATATATATATATATTAAAATAACACTTCTCAGTCTTGGCCTTGTCGGTAACTCGGGAATTCTTCGGCACCGTTATAGTCAAAAGATTTTTAGACATTTTTAGAAAAATGTTTATAGTTAAAAGATTTCGAAATGTTTTATTCAAAACCTTGGTTTTTAAAAATCTTTCGTTCTCTATAACGAGAGCTCTGGTACCAAACTGTAACACTCCTAAATTTATACAACTCAATACAGCGGAAGACTCGTTGGTGTTACGGGATAGCACATTACTCACATCATAGACAACGCATAAAAATCGCGTTGTTTAATAATAAATCATTTCCATTCATAAATATCAAAGTTACATCGGTCCCAAGTCATTATATTTCATACAAAGTTTTACAAAGTATTTGAATGGAAAATATTGTTTAAGTGCGGGCCATGAATTCTTGTCGTCTTCCCGAGAATTACCTTCAAGTACCTGAGATAAAACATGTTAAAAGAAAAGGTCAGCGATAACGCCGAGTGAATTCATAGAGTTTAATAAATTCCATCAATATAGTATCGGTATAAAAGTATTACTGAAAATCATTTTGTACAAATCGTTTTGATAGGCCATGAAATAGCCAAAATCATTTTATACAAATCTTCATCAAAATCATAGTATAGGCATTTGCCTTAAAAATCATTATACGAGCCAATGTCGTAAAAACATCATACAATACGTCTTATGACGTTGTATAAAATCAAATAAAAACCGTTATATGAATATGGTTATGAAAACCTAAACACGAACATAATATACATAGTATGACCCAGTATTGCTAGTCAGGCAATACATCGTAATTCGGAGCGTCCAGTAATATTTTGGTGATTGGATTATTATAAGCCGCATGACATTGTTACCTTACTAAAACCAAAACGGGTAGCTAACCTGATACCAATTTTGCCCATCTAAAGTAGCGTGTCGTCACAAAGGTCACGCTATTGTAATCTTCTCATACATAAATTCGCTTACCAATCAATGTGGCACGACGGGGATCAACCGTCAAGGCGCGAACTGGGGTGATCGTCCCCAAATAGTACTATTAAATGTATAAGCGTCTACCAACTCCCGGTAGTTCACAATTCATGCTAATGGGACTTTTAGTGACATAACCTAACTTTAATAATCCATTTAATTTCATCTATCGGGTCCATTAATCATTTATTGGGTCATACAATCGGGTCATTCAGTCATTCGGATCCAAAATCAATAAACAAACAATCGGGGCAAATGGTGTCCTATTTTATAAAACTAACATGTTATCTCCCTCGCGGGTTTATAAAACATTTATAAAAACATTTAAAAGAGTGCGAGGCTATGAACTCACGTTGATATGGGAAGGCGGGTTATCGGCAATTCGGTCGTACGATACGTGCTTCAATCACGAAAACCTATATAAATAATAATCGGTCTTAGACGTTTGTCCAATGACTTTATAAAAATATCAATTATGTATACATATGATGATTATATATATATATGATGATCAAGTGGGTTTGCATATTCTCATTTACTCATTTTTTGTGTTATGTGTCGATAACTTTTATACTAGCTTACTAGTTTTACCCATTTACGTGTTTTAAGTCCAATAAACTTATTATAGGTTCTTTAACTTGTTTTAATCCATTTTATACCTATATTATCAGTATGTATACTTTCCAAGTTGGGTCCAAATGCGTTAAGCCCAATAAGTTCTTTTTATGAGTGTTTATCTTATTTAGTCCAATTATTAGCTCAAGTATTAGTCAACTATGTTTACTTAGCTCGTTAATGTCCGTATGCCCTAAAGTTCGGGTTTTATCGATTTTTACTTGTTATACATGTCTATATATCAGTATATGAGTTTTATAAAGTTTACATTAGACGGGTCCAACCATCTAAGTTTTATTTAACAAAAACGTTAATTTTACGGCAATAGCCGAAAAAGTCGTAAAAATCATGTTTATAGTTTTTATTATTTATAAACATTATTTAACCACCATTTATATAATTTATCCATTTGATTAACCTTTTATATATATTTATATAAATAAGTTTTATAAGTTAGTGGGTTTTTATTTTACATTTTATATATTAAAATGTGAGTGCTTATATAATAGTATTATTCTTTAATTTCCAAAAATCTGATTTTTAACTTCATCTTCACCAAAACTGCCATATCTTGAGTTCTATATGGAGATAGAAGCTCAAATTTTTATCACATAAACTACATGATATGTGCTACATTTAACTCTTCTATAGCTACTGTTGAATCATCCTTTAAGTATTTTCTAAAAATCGTCCAAAACAGTAACCTCAGATTTATACCTTAAACTTGTTTTGATCATATCTCACTCATTATTTTGATTCCATTGCATGGCCAACTCTCACATGTGTACAAGACCCATAGCTTACTGTAAATACATCCTACTTCATCATTTTATCAGTTCATAACTTGCTTCGTTACTGTTTTATATAGCCATCAAATTTAGACAAGATTTTAGCCTTGTTTCTTATAGTTTTTCACCTTTTTAATCATGTTTATCAACAACAAATCCCCACATAACATTTTTATCATCATATAATCATCATAAATATATACAATAGGAAATAAAATACATGTTTACATAATCAAAATAACAAGAAGGTGAGGAGGACAATCTTTATACCACCAAGTTGATGTAGGTTATGATTTTGACATGGTTTTTGATGGAGAAACTTGTAGACAACCATGACCATCTTCAAGACCACCATGCTCCATGAACTCCTTGTGGAAAATCAGCCCTACTACTCTATGAAAACTCCTCCTTGGATGTTATAACTTGCACCAATCTTCATCTTTTTTAATGGAGATTAACATATGTTAATTATAACATATGTTTGTGGTTAAAAATTATATGAATGGAGTGTTTTGAAGGCTATAATGGACGGCATAGATAGAGAGAGATGAGAGGATTGTGTGTTTTGCATGGGTGGATAAATGAGTTGCTAGTTTGGTTTGAGTTGTTTTGAGTGCTAGTGGTTTGGATAGCTTAAATGGTAAGCTAAATGGACAAGTGTGAGGCTTGTTAGCTACACTTGACACATAAGTGTCTTGTGTAGCTTGTTAAGGCCGGTTTTGATGGGGGTGGGACAAGTGTCCCACTTGTCTCATCCCCATTTATTTACGGGTACTCCTCGACTCTAGTTTCCTCGATTTGCGTGCCCTCGGGTCGTTTTACGAAAAACGTTTTTATAAATTATGAATCACCGTCATAAAACAAATCTAATATAAATTGTCTCATCAAAAACGGAGTTCGAAAACGTAAATACGTAATCCTAAGGTTTCCGGTTTAGTCGTAAAGGACGTTAAAATAAAATCGTAAGTCCTAATCTCTTCTCGTAAATTTGTGAGTTTATGAACCAACACAAATTTAAAACTCTAAAATAATATTCATGGACAAATTTATTTTCTGAAATGTCGGACTGTCACCAAGGACGGTGTATGTAAACGTAAGCACGTAACGTTGAATCCTCCGGTTTAAACGTAGTCGATGCTACTCCAAGACGTAAATCCAAATTTCTTCCCAAAAATAAGTGAGTTCATATTGTAACATTAAAATAATATTTTCAAATAATATTTAAGAATAAAATATCTATCGTAAATTGACGGATTGTCACATCTCAATATCCATCTGATGAAACAAAAGGAAAGATTTTTGGAACTTATGGAGATAGGCTTGCAGTTAATCACCCTTGCTACCACCGTGCTCCATCTATGCTTTAGGGAACCTTGCCTACTCTTCTTTGGCTTGCCTTGTTCGCCTTAAGCTTGTGCTACTTGATGGATGAAAACCATGTATTTGATCGCGGTGGATGTGTTTCAAGCTTCTTCCTATGCTAATCAAGGTCGAGTCAGGCTCACGACTCGGTTAACAAAAACAAGCGCTTCTCGGGAGGCAACCCGCAGTATCTATCCTTTTTCTTTGTTTTTATAATAAGTGTAGGGGGAGACCGTAGTATGTGTTTGTTGTTTTCTTTCTTATCATGTGGAGGGATTCGAGCTTTCAAAGACCCATTCTTGATGACTTTCGACAAACCGTCATTCCATGTACCCATCTTCCCGGTTCTATCCTAAACTCTTTTGATTCTCTATTTTATATTCTTCAATATTAAAATAGGAATCACTTTAGTTTTCTCTTCCTTAGCAAGATTTAAATAAAGTGCACAATGTCCTAAGTGTAGGGGAGCTTACTTCCACATGCTTAAACATTGAGGACAATGTTTATATCAAGTGTAGGGGGACTTCTATCGAAGTTAAGTGGGCTTTTCCATTAATTTGTCCTCATTTTAACAAAAAAAATTGATTTTTCGACTTTTTTCAAAATTTTTAATCTATTTTGGCCTAGTTGTATTTACCTTTGTTATGGTTATTTTCTTTCTTTCCTAGAATAAATTTTAATAAAGTGGTTTTTAATTTTCAAACGTTGTGAATATTTTGACTCAACCCGAGTTTACTTATCTAAGTTTACTCTAGCTGTATCCTTAACGTGTTTAAGTCAAGTTTTGCTAGGCTTTTATATAGGGAACTTTAAAACGCGAAAGTCTTAACTCTTACGGGTTAAGAACAAGAACTTTTCGCAAGTTCCTATAATTGATCCTAGAAAGTCGTTTATCAAGGGAACTTTAAAATGCGAATTCTAAACTTGAAAAAGTCTAAGAAGTTGCAAGATCCTATAGATGACTTGAAAACCCAAACTTCGATTTAATTGGCTAAGCATCCACGAGTCTCATTCCTTGAGATTTTAAATTGTGGAGTACGAGAGATGATAGAGTCAATTATAAGTTTGGTATTCTTTCATGGATTTATGTGAGTTGATTATGAGCTTTTTCTCCCATCGCTTGCTAATAAATTTAATTGCAATAAATAAGGTCGTATGATTTAAAAAGTTACTTAGCTTCTAGCATAACATCGTTTAAAAGTTGCTCGGTATTAATTAGAGTTAATATCCAAGGCATAACTTACTAAAGCGGGATGCGAAGATTGGCGAGTCCGAAAAGGTCCTAACAAGACATGAGGGCTACATTTTGTTGCTAAAGATCCAAAGTGATGTGAAGAATAATTTATCAAAATCAATATGAAGGATCGAGACACACGAGGAAAAGCAAATACTCCCCAAAAGATCATGGAGAAGTCTATCCGAAAAGACCCTAGCAAGGTATGAGGATAAATAGATCCAAGTCCTAAAAGGAGGCGGATGGTTGTATATCAAAATCCCAAATAAAGATTGGAGAAAAATGAAGAAGTCGTGGTCCAAATATGAAGAATCTCTCAAAAAGATCAAGTGAAGAAATTCCTATTATGAAGAGAAGACAATTATTTCATGAACGTCTCTCAAGATTTAAAGTATGAAGTCACTGCCAAATATCGGTCCGAGAAAGGTCTCAAATCGCGAAGCGAGTTATGCCAAGATATGAACTTTATGAGGTCCCGAGAAGCAGTTTTAAAAGATTTTGGCCTTTAGCTAACTATTGATTAAATCGTCCTACTTTATTTTCAGCCTAAATAACTATCGAAATAAGTCAACAATGCATCCTCGTGATCATTCAAGACAACAATAAAATATAAGAGATACACTTAGGAATAAGGGAGTCTAAGTGAATAATTGTCCTACATGAATTTGTGTTAGTTTGCTAACTTATAATAACAATGATTAATAACTAGGTTTTCACTTAGTTATGAAAGTTCGTTGTTCCAGTCTTTTCGAATTGATTACTAGTTAAAAGTGCGACTCAGTCGTTCTGGGTGGAAATATAAATGGTTTGGTTATCTATTTTAAACTAAAAGTAAATATGAAAATGTCGTTGAGTAAAATAAAAGCTTTAAAAATTAAACTAAAAATTACGAGTTAAAAATATTGATTAAAAACTTAAAAGTGGATTTAAAAAGTAAAATTATAACTAATTAAAAAGTAAATGCAAAACGTAATTAAAATAAGCTGAAAGCAAATCTAGAAAAACTGTCACTTTTCCTCTAAAATTAGAACGTGCAATTTTTGGAAATTAAAACGTAATGAATTAAAACTTGAAAACTTGGTAAAACGAAAAACTAAAACCATCGGAATGTAGTCGTCGGAATCCAGTCGAAATGTGCAAGATCGGAAAGCAATTGGAATAAGCTAAATAAAGAGCAATCAGAATAACAACAAAACACACCATCGGAATGATGGTCGGAATCAAATCGGAATACAGAAAACAAACCAAATCGGAATATTGAAAATCTAAGCTATCGGAATCCATTTAGGAATCCCAATCGGAATATCAAATGAAAACCCTGCCGTCAGAATCCAAAAAGGAATCCTAATCGGAATCATAAAACGCTTTTTCGATTAAACGATCGGAATAAAAGGGAAGCACAATCGGAATGAAGGGTTCTAATCGGAATGCAAATCGGAAAGGGGAAACCCTATTCCGATAGGATAGAAATTCGTAGTAAGAAATCAAATAAGCTAATTTAATAAGCTAAAACCGAAATTTAACTAACTATTTAATGAAAATAACTAAATAAGCACAAATTAAAACTTACAAAACTTTAGATAAGCAACTTTTTCAAACTATAAATAAGCAAAACTTTTGAATCAAACTTTAATAAAACTAGACTTTTAAGAAAAATAAAAAGTAAATAAGCTAAATACTAATAAAGCCAATAAGCATGTCAAGCTCAAAGCTCAATTCGTATTAAAACTTATAGACGAATAAAAAGATAAACTTTTTAATCAATCAAACATCAAGATTTAACAAGATCAAAGATTATACCGAATCAAACATAATTAAAAAGATCAAGAAAGGTAGAAGAAGATGATTGTAAAAAGCTTGAAATAAGATGAAGATTAATGATTCAAAAATACAAGATTAAAGATTAAATATTAAAACTTGAAAGATAAACTAGAGAGAGAAAGTGAAAAACTAGAGAGAAAAAATAAAACTACACTACTCCTAAAACTAAACTAACTAACCAACCACAAACACCCTCCTAATGTGTCATTAGGAGGGTATATATAGGAAGTGGGGAGTGCATGTGTTGCTTCCTTCTTTCTTTCTCTTTCTCGTTCTCGTCTTTTAATTCTTTATCTTTCTCGACGTCGTGTCGGGATTTGTCGATATAAATTGAACTTGTCTTATAATTTCTTCAATAATTAGACTTGAGTTCTTCGACTTCATTAAACTTCCGTCTTTAGACTTTTTATTCGATAAATCTTTAGAATAGGCCTTGGACTTCCGTTCTTTTTGCACTCTTGATCTTTTGACTTCGTCTTTTCTCGTTTTCTTCGATAAAAGCCCGTGTTTTCTTCCTTTTTCATCTTTTGGTCCTAAAACACAATAAAAACACAAACCACGCATAATTCCGACATTTAGGACATAAAATACACGTTTTGGCTTTGGTTATTATTATACTTAAGTGGTAAAAGGACGGGTGTTTTCACACCTATCAAATCCCCTACACTTGACCATTGCAATGCCCCTCATGCAATGCATTAATTACAAAGCAATATTTACATTTTCATTATAATTAACCCACCTTGGCCTTTATTAAACATAAGTCATAATTAAAGGAAGAAAAACAAATTAAAAGATTAAAGACTTACATTGGGGTTTTGGTTGTCATGAATGTTTATCATCCTCAAGTTTCACGTTCCCCATACCAAGCTTAAAAACGAGATCATTGTTATTATAAGTTAGAAAACTAACACGAATTCATGTGGCCTAATTATTTACTTAGACTCCCTTATTCTTAGGTGTATCTATTATATTTTATTGTTGTCTTTAATGATCACGAGGATGCATTGTTGACTTATTTCGATAGTTATTTAGGCTGAAAATAATGTGGGACGATTTAATCAATTAGCTAAAGGTCAAAATCTTTTAAAACTGCTTCTCAGGACCTCATAAAGTTCATATCTTGGCATAACTTGCTTCACGATTTGAGACCTTTCTCGGACCGATATTTGGCAGCGACTTCATACTGCGAATCTTGAGAGACGTTCATGAAATAATGGTCTTCTCGAATATCTTCACTTGAACGTTTTGAGAGATTCTTCATATTTGGACCACGACTTCTTCATTTTTATCCAATCTTTATTTTGGATTTTGATATACAACGATCCGCCTCCTTTTAGGACTTGGATCTATTTATCCTCATACCTTGCTAGGGTCTTTTTGGATAGACTTCTCCATGATCTTTAGGGGAGTATTTTCTTTTCGTCGTGTGTCTCGATCCTTCATATTGATTTTCGATAAATGATTCTTCACATCACGTTTGGATCTTTAGCAACAAAATGTAGCCCTCATGCCTTGTTAGGGCCTTTTCGGACTCGCCAATCTTCGCATCCCGCTTCAATAAGTTATGCCTTGGCTATGAACTCTAATTAATACCGAGCAACTTTTAAACTATCTTGTGCTAGAAGCTAAGTAACTTTTCAAATCGTACACCTTATTTATTGCAAATATATTTATTAACAAGCGATGGGAGAAAAAGCTTATAATCAACTCACACAAATTCATGAAAGAATACCAAACTTATAATTGACTCTATCATATCTCGTTCTCCACAATTTAAAATATCAAGGAATGAGACTCGTGGATGCTTAGCCAATTAAATCAAATTTTTGGGTTTTCAAGTCATCTATAGGATCTTGCAACTTCTTAGACTCCTTCAAGTTTAGAATTCACATTTTAAAGTTCCCTTGATAAACGACTTTTTAGGATCAATTATAGGAACTTGCGAAAAGTTCTTGTTCTTAACCCGTGAGAGTTAAGACTTTCGCGTTTTGAAGTTCCCTATATAAAAGCCTAGCAAAACTTGACTTAAACACGTTAAGGATACTAGCTAGAGTAAACTTAGATAAGTAAACTCAGGTTGAGTCAAAAGATTTACAACTTTGAAAAATTTAAAATCACTTTTTTGAAAATTTATTCTAGCAAAGAAAGTAAATAACGATTACAAAGGAAAATACTACTATACAACTAGGCCAAAATAGATTAAAATTTTTGAAAAATGTCGAAAAATCAAATTTTTCGGTTGAAATGAGGGCAAATTTATGGAAAAGACCACTTACTTCGATAGAAGTCCCCCCTACACTTGATATAAACATTGTCCTCAATGTTTAAGCATGGGGAAGTAAACTCCCCTTCACTTAGGACATTGTGCACGTTGTTTAAATCTTGCTAAGGAATGGACAACTAAAGTGATTCCTATTTTAATATTGAAGAATATAAAATAGAGAATCAAAAGAGTTTAGGATAGAACCGGGAAGACGGGAACACGGGATCACGGTTTGTCAAAACTCATCAAGAATGGATCTTTGAAAGCTCGAATTCCTGCACCTGATAAGAAAGAAAACAACAAACACATACTAGGGTCTCCCCTACACTTATTATAAAAAACAGATAAAGATAGATAGATAACCGGATTGCCTCCCGAGAAGCGCTTGTTTTTGTTAACCGAGTCACGAGCCTGACTTGTCCCCAAATTAAATGGTCCATGGGGAAGCCTCGAATGTAATACCGAGATCAAATACCTTGTTCTCGTTCCCAGAGGACATTAATAAAGGAGAGGCCGGAGGATAAATCTTAAAGGGTAGAAAATTCCTCTCAACATACGAAAAGTATGTGAGGTCGTGATCCACGGGAGGTGGGGTGGGTAAAGGAAGCACATTGTCATCCCCCAAAGACAATGGATGATCACTGATCGGCAAAGCCGTAAAGGTGTCAATCATGGAATGATCAATGTCACCCCCCGAGTCAAAGCACTCATCCTCGGTAATGATTTCTAAGGGTTGGGATAAAAGGTGCTCAGGAGGGGGACTTGGGACAATATCTTCATGCAGCAAATTATCAAAACTAATATCCCCCTCCGTATCATCATCATCAATACCCGGAGGTATTGAGAGAATGTCGATTTCCTCCATAGCTGTATCATTATTCTCAACTGAAGTAATAGACAGAGGTAAAGACTCATAAATAGGAGCAGAATTCAATGCTTCAATTTTAGCAATAAGAAGATGAACTTTCAGTAATTTGTCGCGAAGAATAACGTCTTCCACCTAATCTACAAGACCAAGTTCAGTGGTGAACTTCTCGTATGTCGGAGAGAATAAATCAACATCGCCGTCATCGCCCGGAGGAGACGGAGAAATTTCAAAAGTGAAATTCTCATAGCATGGAAAAATCATCATCATTAAGAGCGACCTCGTCCGTAAGCTCAGCAAAAGTAGGGACATCACAAACCTCATCAAAGAATTTATCAAGACCAAAATCACTAATCTCACTCGATGTATCACTATCCTTAGACGCATTGGGGATATCAAGAGTAGGAGTAGTAATCTCAGAAGATGGGTTCAGATAATAGATATCATCCTCGTCATCATCATAATAGTAGTGTGGACGCACAAGAGGAGGAGTATAATCACTAAGATTAGATACTTGCTCTTATCGTTGATCCTCTTGACATTTTTTGATGTATTTAGTTAAAGCTTCTTGAACTTTTTGCCCTTGCTTAACAAGAGTGGCTCATTGTTCATGGGGGATAAAATGTTCGAAGGAAGGTTGATGATTGACGGTGTGACGTAGGGGTTCAAAATTTTAAAAACCGGAATTATTGCACGGATGTGGCTCATTGTAATTCATCGGTTGAGAAGAATTAGAACACGGATTTGGTTCATAATAATCCATCGGTGAAGAAAAATGTGGACACGGATTTGGCTCATAATAATTCATTCGCTGACAATAAGAATTATCGTGAGGGCCCCCACAATAATTGCAACACGGGTATTGAGAAAAACCATGTGCTTCTTGTAGATAACTATTACCATTGTCATAATTGTAACCCAGTTCTTGCTCGCCATGAGGCGGGTATCGAATTGGACACGAAATATGCCAATGAGAATCGTTTCCACATTATATGCAAGGGGGAGAGCAGGTGGATTAGAAGAAAAGGATGAATTAGTCGAATTGCACGATGGACAAAATCCAAATAGTGAATCGGTTGAAATGGGTGGATGATCTTTTCCGCATTGCTCGCAAGAACACCATTGGCATGATTCACACCCATATAATCGTCTCCCACACCCTACGCAATGGACATAAGAATCTATGAAGAATTAAAAATTATAAGGGTTGCGAAAAAGAATTAAACACAATAGAGGGTGAAGAGGAATGTTTTTGGTGCAAAACTTTGAAAAAGAGATGCTTTTTATGACTTTTTAAATGTTTTTGTATTTTTGAAAATTTTGATTTTTTATGGATTTTTGAATTTTTTTTTTGAAAAATGCAAGAAAAATAACATTCACGAGTGAACGGATCCTAAAATCCAACGTATCTCTCACAAAAAACCGTTAATCTTCACGAAAAGAGCCGGCAGCTGCGCCATTTAATAACTAGGTTTTCACTTAGTTATGAAAGTTCGTTGCTCCAGTCTTTTCGAATTGATTACTAGTTAAAAGTGCGACTCAGTCGTTCTGGGTGGAAAAATAAATGGTTTGGTTATCTATTTTAAACTAAAAGTAAATATGAAAATGTCGTTGAGTAAAATAAAAGCTTTAAAAAATAAACTAAAAATTACGAGTTAAAAATAATGATTAAAAACTTAAAAACTTAAAAGTGGGTTTAAAAAGTAAAATTATAACTAATTAAAAAGTAAATGCAAAATGTAA
Source organism: Glebionis coronaria (assembly GCA_025667525.1). Taxonomy (NCBI): domain Eukaryota; kingdom Viridiplantae; phylum Streptophyta; class Magnoliopsida; order Asterales; family Asteraceae; genus Glebionis; species Glebionis coronaria. The sequence goes on from CM046874.1 coordinate 445,892,134, forward strand.
TTAAAATAAGCTAAAAGCAAATCTAGAAAAACTGTCACTTTTTCTCTAAAATTAGAACGTGCAATTTTTGGAAATTAAAACGTAATGAATTAAAACTTGAAAACTTGGTAAAACAAAAAACTAAAACCATCGGAATTTAGTCGTCGGAATCTAGTCGGAATGTGCAAGATTGGAAAGCAATCGGAATAAGCTAAATAAAGAGAAATCAGAATAACAACAAAACACACCATCAGAATGATGGTCGGAATCCAAATCGGAATACAGAAAACAAACCCTATCGGAATATTGAAAATCTAATCTATCGGAATCCATTTAGGAATCCCAATCGGAATATCAAATGAAAACCCTACCGTCGGAATCAAAAAAGGAATCCTAATCAGAATCATAAAACCCTTTTCGGATCAAACGATCGGAATAAAAGGGAAGCACAATCGGAATGAAGGGTTCTAATCGGAATGCAAATCGGAAAGGGGAAACCCTATTCCGATAGGATAGAAATTCGTAGTAAGAAATCAAATAAGCTAATTTAATAAGCTAAAACCGAAATTTAACTAACTATTTAATGAAAATAACTAAATAAGCACAAATTAAAACTTACAAAACTTTAGATAAGCAACTTTTTTAAACTATAAATAAGCAAAACTTTTAAATCAAACTTCAATAAAACTAGACTTTTAAGAAAAATAAAAATTAAATAAGCTAAATACTAATAAAGCCAATAAGCATGTCAAGCACAAAGCTCAATTCGTATTAAAACTTATAGACGAATAAAAAGATAAACTTTTTAAACAATCAAACATCAAGATTAAACAAGATCAAAGATTATACCGAATCAAACATAATTAAAGATATCAAGAAAGGTAGAAGAATTAAAGCTTGAAATAAGATGAAGATTAATGATTCAAAATACAAGATTAAAGATTAAAGATTAAAACTTGAAAGATAAACTAGAGAGAGAAAGTGAAAAACTAGAGAGAGAAAATAAAACTACACTACTCCTAAAACTAAACTAACTAACCAACCACTAAAACCCTCTTAATGTGTCATTAGGAGGGTATATATAGGAAGTGGGGAGTGCATGTGTTGCATCCTTCTTTCTTTCTCTTTCTCGTTCTCGTCTTTTAATTCTTTATCTTTCTCGACGTCGTGTCGGGATTTGTCGATATAAATTGAACTTGTCTTATAATTTCTTCAATAATTAGACTTGAGTTCTTCGACTTCATTAAACTTCCGTCTTTAGACTTTTTCTTCGATAAATCTTCAGAATAGGCCTTGGACTTCCGTTCTTTTTGCACTCTTGATCTTTTGACTTCGTCTTTTCTCGTTTTCTTCGATAAAAGCCCGTGTTTTCTTCCTTTTTCATCTTTTGGTCCTAAAACACAATAAAAACACAAACCACGCATAATTCTGACATTTACGACATAAAATACACGTTTTGGCTTGGTTATTATTATAATTAAGTGGTAAAAGGATGGGCGTTTTCACACCTATCAATGATCTCGTATTTAAGCTTGGTATGGGGAACGTGAAACTTGAGGATGATGAAAATTCATGACATTTCCAAAACCCTAAGGTAAGTCTTTGATTTCTTTACTTGTTTTCTTCTTTTTAATATTTTGCAATTTTATATCTCTTTAATAAAGGCCAATATGGATTGAGTATGATGGAAAATGTAAAACTTGCTTTGTAATTAGTGCATTGCATGAGGACATTGCAATGGTCAAGTATAGGGGATTTAATAAGTGTGAAAACACTTATCCTTTTACCACTTAATTATAATAATAACCAAGCCAAAACGTGTATTTTATGTCGTAATGTCGGAATTATGCGTGGTTTGTGTTTTTGTTGTGATTTAGGATGAAAATGTGAAAAGGGAAGAAAACACAGGCTTTCACGGGATTTTATCGAAGAAAAAGACAAAAGATGAAGTCAAAAGATCAAGAGTGAAAAAAGAACGGAAGTCCAAGGCCTATTCTAAAGATTTATCAAAAAAAGTCTAAAGACGGAAGTTTAATAAAGCCGAAGAACTCAAGTCTAATTAATGAAGAAGTTACAAGACGAGTTTAATTAATCTCGAGACAAAGTTGAAAAAGTCGAAGATTTTAGAAGACGAAAAGACGAGAAAGAAAGAAAGAAGGAAGCTTCCAACACATGCTTACCTCCCTAATCTCCTATAAATACCCTCCTAATATCACATTAGGAGGTGTTGGCTAATTTCACAAACTAGTCTTCCACCATTTTCATTTACTTGCACCTTTAATTTCATATCATTTACTTAATTGTCAATTTAATTTCCTTGTTTTGCACCATAAATTTCTTGCCTTTAATTCAAGTAAGTTTTTTAATTTTGTTGTTAATCTTTATTTTCCTTTAATCAAGCTTTTCATTATCATTCTTATTCTACTTTTCTTGTTTTTGATTTTGATTATTAATTCGGATTAAGCATTCATTTGCTTGATCTTATTGCTTATTTGTGTAAAAAGTTTATCTTTTTATTTATATATAGGCTTTTATACGAATTAAGCTATAAGCTTGATAATCTTATTGGCTTATTTTGTATTTAGCTTATTTGTTTTAATGTTTTCTTAAAATTTTATCTTTTTAAAGTTCATTTTATAAAGTTTGTTTATTTTGTGTCTTGAATGTTTTTAAATTTTAGCTTATTTTGTTCGTCTTATTATCGTTTTAATTAAGTTTTTGTTATTCGCTTATTGTCTAAGTGCTTCTTTGGATTGCTTATTGCGAATTTCATTCCATCTAAAAGGGGATTTGGATTCCGACAGCTTGTTACGATCGCAAAAACCACAAGGGTTTCTACATTGCGATCAGTATTGCGACACTCTCCCTTATTCCGATCAAGATTACGATCGCTCATCGCGATCATGGATTGCGACGGGGCTTAAGGCTGTATTGCATCGGAATACTGCCAAAATTTTGACAGCCATATTCTGACAGAGAGCATCATTCCAACAGGGATTTCAACGAAACATTCCGATTGGATACTTTTTATTATTCCGATAGTTTTGTCTTAATACATTCCGATAGATTCTAGGTTTACTCATTTCGATAGGATATTGCGATCAATATTCCGACGACTTTAATTTTCAACATTTTGATAGATTTTCTTTTTAGCCATATTCTGATAGTTTTGTTCGTATATTCCGATACCTACATTCCGATAAGTATTTCGACGGCTTTGTGGTGACAACATTCTGATGGGATTCCGATGGATTGGGTTTTGTGTTATTATTTTGCCTTAGTTAAATTTTTAAGTTTGCATTATTTTAAGTTTTCAAATTCTCATTTTTATTACATTGTCAATTTTAATTTTCGTCAAGTTTTAATTTCTCGTCAATTAATTAATTTACTTTTAATAGTTTTAAATTTTGCACAATTTACCTTTTAATTAGTTTTTGTTGGAAATTCACTTTATGTGACGACATTTAAGAATTCCCATTAGTTATCATAGTCACACACGCTTAGACTAGACTAGGAATGTTGTATAGTTTAAGTAGCGTGTGTGACTATATATACCCCTCCTAGGCTTCCAAGGAGGGGTGTTGCTTGTGTTTTCATTTTTCTTAATACATCTTTTCTTTCTTTCACACACAACCTCTCTTCTCTCTCTCTCAACAATGGCTTCCACCATTTATCACCATGTTAGACCACCGGATCTTATATAGCAAATCTACAATTGGCATCAGATCCTCGGTTCATTCCTTGGATCATATTTTTGTTTCGATTTGGTGGTCTAAAGTTTTTTTCTTTGTGTCTCATTCTATAAATTTTTATGGTCTGATTTGTTATCTCTTTGTCGCGAGGTCATCATTTCTGTCATATTATTATCTTTGTTTCACATTCGTCTCTTTGTCACGATGTTTTGTGTTTGTGGTATCCATTTATTAATCAGTATTCATTCTCGGTTTCATCAAATCTTTGTCCATTTTTTTACACGTTTTTTGTTCCTTACATCTAACAGATACAATTTTCATTGGGAAAAGGACAAAAGATAACAGATCCATTTTTTTCGGAAAACCATGAAAATGGGTCAAAACCCTTTTCCGATGGAGATTCCGATTATGCTTATTCCTATGGCTATTCGGATGGGTATTCCGATGGCTATTCGGATAGCTATTCCTATAGGGTGTCTGTGTGATTCCGATGGAGACTTAAACACATTCCGATAGCTATTCAAAAACAATTCGATGGAGACATATTCCGACGGGTACATATTCCGACGGATACATATTCCGACGGGTATATATTTCGACGGGTATATATCACCAAGACTCAACATATTGAAGCTCACATGACCTATCCAACTCGAGACCAAAAACTTGTGACCAGGACAAGTGTAAAAATTAACCAAGACCATGTAAACCAACATAACCGAGTTAACTCGGTCATTACCGAGTTGACTCAGTTTACTCACTGAGTCAACTTTATATCATTCCAACCTTATTTCACCACAAAATCATTAATCTAATCCTATCCCATCATCTCCTAATCCCCTATCGCATCTAGACTCGAAGCAAAACTATAAATAAAATAGATCTCAGATTTATACTCGTGGTAGTCATGCATGTCCAGATCTATTTAGATCTTGTACACGAAGTATTCTATCATCACAGATTTTTGTGTGGGTTTACACCAATTTTTATCTACGAAATTAAATAAGGATTAATAACAAGCTTGTCATATTCTTTATTTATTTTTTATTAATTCAAAAAACCAACATGAATCATGGATCTAATGTAATGATGTATATCATCTTGTTAATATTCGAATACTCATGAATTAGAACATAAACAAGCATGTTTAGTTCCTCTTCTATTCGTTTATTCAGAAAATCAATCTACATGCAATCAAATAACCTACCCGTGACCTCTAAACGAGACCTTGAAGTTTTCATTTGATCTTGTAACTGATTGATCGAAGAAAGTAAAAAGGTTATAGATCACGGTTTAGGTTTGCGCATATCAATATCATTGATATGATTAGCAGATTAATATGGGAATGAAAAGAATGAAAGGTCGTAGGTGATGGGAGATGGATTTGTTAATCTTGATGGTGATGGATGGTTAGAAAAATGGAAGATGCGTTTTGGTTAATCTGAGATGGGAGAAATATGTTTTATGTTGCGGCTGATGATAGGTTTAGTGTGTGAGATTGATATTAGGGTTAGGACCACTTTATATCCCTAGTGACTTGGGTGGACCGGGTTTCTACTATCAAATACATAAACTCATGTATAACCGTTTAACATAAAAACATTATGGCTAGTGTTGGATGGGCCGACTGTGTTTGGTTTGTAATGGGCTTTCATGATGGGCTGTGTGTATTCCTTGGATTTGGACTGGAAGGATTGGGTTGCGTCCGTATGGATTCGGCTGTCCGAGTTTTTGGTTTTATATTCGGATACCGTAAGCGTAAGGACACAGTGACGGGACAAAGTGACGAGAGAAAAAGAGACGAGACAAAAGTGACAAAATTATTTGACGAGACTGAGAAAAAATGGGCGATTTTTTAGTGACTACAATTTTTTTGGATCGGGTATTAATTATTTGAAGATGAAGACGGATTTTTCGAAGGCGTGTATTTATTTTATCTTTCAAAGATAACTTGGTCGTGCTTAATCTTAGAATGAAGACTTTTTTATCTGGTTTCCGGGTTCGGGGTGGTTGGTTGATGACTCGGATAACTATCACGTAAAGGGGTTACATTGTTGTACTCAGTGTCACGCGCTTAGTCGACGTGGATAATTTCAAGAGGTGTTGTGCTTATAGACTTCTTCAGTGATGCATTGAGTACATAGAGATTTCTCCACCGTTCTTCATTCAACAATAGTGCAAGCTTAAGTCACAAGATCGAAGGATTTTTATTCAGCTTCATGTTTGATGTATCTGGTTCATTCTAGCAGTGGTCACTTCAAATTGCTTTCAAGTGGGTTGGTAAAGATAGCCATGGAGAGTTTATGAGAAGAGAATTTCGATCAGCAGCTGATTCTCACAAAATATATAATTCAGCTTATTTATTATTCTCACGAGATTTCAGGTACATGTGCGTACGATTTGTTGATGGTTCCAAGTTTCGAAACCATCAAGGGGGAAGAAAAAGACACATTGAACGTACAACGAGTACACGTGATGAACTTCATACCTTCTTTTGATTTGAAGACATTCCGGGATGACATTTGTCATAGCCGCAGAGAAAATCAGTGTTTTAACTCGTGGTGTTATCAATCTCTAAACGGTACACTACTGATTCGATGTTTAATTGTTTGGTTGTTTCAATTATTCATCATCATTATCCGATATGCATTCCCGGGACTTAATTGACTCTGGTGCATCTCCGGAAGAAGATATGTGCATTTCCGGGACTTAATTAACTCTGGTGTTACGATGTCAACTTCATGAATGGGATAAAGTGTCCACTTTAGTATTTGAGCTTCATAATTGGGATTGATTTACTTTCTTCAACTATGTGGGGGAAGAAATGTCTTGATTCTTTCTGGTATGCATAACTTGGACTCTCATGGGGAAGAAAAATTCAGAAGAATTATTCAAGCGTGAGAAGAGAAGTTGTTGATCTACTTGGTGTGCCCCAAACTTTCAATCCCTCTTAGCAACGTTATCATGTTATATAATGGGATTCGCTTGTTAGATACCGATGTGTGCTTAATCATTCTAAGCTTTATTGAAAGCTTTGAAGTTGCTTACGAGGAGTGTCAGTTTAGGGGGAAGCTATTTAAAAGCTTCTACATCAAGTTTATGTGGCATGAATTAGGGGGAAGTTAATTCAGAAGCTTCTCCTTAACCAGAAGTGTATGGGTTACTTAGCTCGTGCCGTTACAGTATTTCATCTACAAGTTACTTTAAAGATGAGTCGTTTTGAAGACGAAGGCCTCAGAAGACTTCATCAGCATTGGACGCTTCATGAAACCTCTTGTTCTTAATCATTATGTACTTGTTAGGAAGAATATTGTAAGGAATTCTACACGTCGTCCCATGGGGGAAGATTGTTAGAAATTCACTTTATGTGACGACATTTAAGAATTCCCATTAGTTATCATAGTCACACACGCATAGACTAGACTAGGAACGTTGTATAGTTTAAGTAGCGTGTGTGACTATATATACCCCTCCTAGGCTTCCAAGGAGGGGTGTTGCAGATGTTTTCATTTTGCTTAATACATCTTTTCTTTCTTTCACACACAACCTCTCTTCTCTCTCTCTCAACAATGGCTTCCACCATTTATCACCATGTTAGACCACCGGATCTTATATAGCAAATCTACAGTTTTAGCTTTAATTAGCGTCATTTACTTTAAAGTCTAGCAATTTACTTTACTACAACGACAAATCATATTCTTTTCCACCAAAAGACGACTGAGTCGCACTTAAACCCGTAATCAATTCGAAGATACATACAATCAACGAACTTAATTTTTATACTTGGTAAATCCATGTATTACACAACATCATTTTTCCTAAAGGTGTGTAATATAATACAATTAGCTATTATGGCTATATAAAAACAACAATTGTTCAAATCAAAACACAACACGCCTCCCTGGCAGCGGTGCCAAAATGATAGTTGTAAAATACGTCTTTTAGGAAAAAGAACGTAGTTAGGGTAAGTACAAACAAGTGATTTAGGAAAATCACAAGTTAATGACCCAAAAGTGGGAATTCGTTCTCAAGGAGGCTAGTGCGTTGTGTAGAGAGATGATTAATGGTTTGTGATTATATTGATGAGAAATGAAAAGAAGAAAATAGATTAGAAGAGAATGACGGTTACGTTTATGAATTAAACTAAGACGAATAGTCGTGCACGTAAAACCGTAAAAAGTTACAAAATTAAAAATTTACCCTAAAAATTCCTAGAATATTGCAATAAATCTTAAAAAATGTAATTAGAGTTTACAAAAAATCAAAAATCACTCAAACCTTTTATTTAATTAAATAATATTTTTTTAATGCTAATTAAAGCCCAAAAAATCAATTTAATTAATAAAAAGCCCAAAATGAGATTTTTTTCACTTTTATACCTCTAAAATTACTTAACTAAATTTAAAAATATTTTTGAAAATTTTAAAATTAATTAAAACTATTTAAAAAAATTAAAAACTATTAAAATTTAAAATAATTCTAAAAATTAATCTAATGACAATAAAAATATTCTAAAAAATGTAAAATTCCTAACTTAATGTGTTTGAACTAAGAAAATTGAAAAAACTTGAAAAATCTATATTTTAATTTTTAATAATAAAATAATAATAAAATATTAATAAAAATACAAAATTTATAAAAAATTCTAAAAAGTTGCAAACCTACTTATTTTAACCTACATAACTCAAAAATGAAGTTGAAATTACAAAAATACCCCTATTGGGCCTTGAAATGGGCTAAAAGTCCAAACAGTCCCTTAATGGGATTGAAATAGGCCCAATAAGAAATATTTTCTCCAAATAAGCCCAAAATCTCCTATCTGACTTAAAATTTGATTTTAAGAACAAAACTCTGACGGCCCAAAAGCTGAAAATGTGTTTAAGCTAACTTATTTCAAAGCAGCTTATTCTTAATGGGCATTTTGGCCCATTAAGCTATAAGCTGATGCCATAAGCAAAAAATTGACACACAAGCTTCTTTTGAGTTACTTAAGAGATCTGTAAAAAGAAAATTGGAAAAAGCACAAGAAATAGGCCTGAAATAAGCCAAGACTCTCTTTACAAAACGACAAAATAGTCGTTTTTGAGTTCTAGACCACCTCAAGTGCTGATTCAACTTTCAAAAGCTTTTAAATGACTTAACTAAGCAAAATAATAAAAAAGATTTCAAATAAGCACAAACAATAAGCCAGAATAAGCAGATAAGCACTTGTTTTAAAGTCAACTTAATGAGTTTTCTAGTAAAAAGTCAAAGTCAAAGTCTAATAAGCTCTAGATCAAATAGATGGGTCAAACGAGGAAGATCTATCACAAAAAATAAGTTGTTGCAAGTCTGGATAAGACAATATGGCTTATGAATAAGATGTTTGATGTTTTACACTAGCAGTGGCTAGTTTTGTAGGTTGAGCAGTGAGAACTTTTCCCCCTGTTTGACCAAATTGACTTTTTGTCTTTTATGACTTTTTTGTGGATTCAAGTTACAAATAAGGCCCCCTTTTAATCAGTGGATCACAAGGAGTCAAGAACAACAAATAAATCACACTTCCAATTAGCCAAATGATATAGTTAATTCAATTTATCACCAGATTTGACACAAACTTGAACAATAAGCAGTTTACACTCAATAAGCAGTTTTAGCAAAAATCAGCCAACCAAACTTCACCAAATGCATATACAAGGTATAATTAGTTCAAATGAACGAATCTAAACAAGTTTCATGCACTGATTCAAAGTCTAGATCAAGATTCAAGCATATAAAAGGTACTGATGAACAAAGAAAATGCCGTTTTGACAATTGCTGATATACTTAACCAAACAGCCAAATTCAAACACTTAAATCTTCTTAACATGTTATGTTGGATATGATTTATCACTTTTTATCCTAAGTCTAAGCCTAGAACTAGGTGTGCACCAAATCATTGTCCAAAATATCAACTAATCAAGATTTTATAAGCATATGATTGATTTAGGTGCTCAAAAGCATACAACTTGCAGATTATCACTCTATTGCACTTCTTAAACAAGAACTACTAGCATACAACAGCAAACACTTAACTAATAACACAAATACTTCAATATGCAGTTGACCCAAACACCCCTTTATATTTCTCAAATAAAGATTTTCAAATCAAAAGTTGGATTCAGGTTAGCACATGCATACATAAGCATCAAAACATCAATCTTAAACACAAACAACAAGATTTGGAGCCAAAGATCAATACATACACAAGCAGAACTCAAATATCACAAATATCGAATTTTTTGACAGATTTTGAGATTAAGGGTTCAAACCTCATGGATGTACATCCACACCCACGTATGTTTGAGCTGATGTGCCTATCAAAACAAGGCACAAGCTTCCTAAATCAGGCTGCTAAGACAGAACAAGGTTAGAAGCAAAAATATAAAAAAGAATGGTGACAAATCTTGATTAATGCAACCCTTGTACCCCACACTTGATTATCCCCAAGTTATAAGCCTCACAACACCTTGATAACACTTTATCAGGATGCTATGATCCACTTATAGCCCAAGAATTCCAAGGTGTACCAAGGAACTTAGCAAAATATCAAGGATTTTGAACTTTGAGCAATTTCTTGCACAAAGCTTGAAAAAACGTTTTAAGATTCAGGTTTTGCAAACATATAACAATATCAAGTAACTAAAGAGATTGGCACTTGGATTTCATCATCAATTGCAAACACTTTTCATTCAATATGATAAAGGCTTTACATAATTGTGAATAAAGGAAAAACCAAGAGCAGTTGAAATATAAAGCCTAAGTGCCTTTATATAGGCTACAATGTTCATCTAGAAAGCATAAAAATGTATAAACCCTAGTTGTGAAGTCCCCATTTTGCCCTTGAAGGTTTGAAATATGCTTGAACATGTACTGAATTTTGGCTTCTTGTGTGAGTTTTCAAGGTGGAAATTGCATCCAAATGTTTCAAATAAGCTTAGAATGTAAGCAGAAATCTTGGGCGTTGGATGGCTGGCAAAGTTTTGGCAGTTTCTTCCCAAGTGTAGCAGGGGAATCTTGTGTGGGGTTGTGAGGTGATGAGGTGTCCAATTTAGGAGTTGGGTTAAGGTTAGGAGACCCTTAATAAATATTTTGGAGGTGATGGAGGTTTAATTCTAGCTTAATCAATAATCCCCAATTCGTGTTCTTGAGCAAATAGTGTTTAGTTTAATCTGATTTTGGGTTTAAATGAGTTGTTAGGCGCCAAAGATTAAACCAATAAGGATTAGTTATAACCGGTTTTGAGTGGAGTGTGAGGTGGCAATTGGGAGAGTTCCCATTGGTGGAGAGAGTGAGTGGGGCACGTGTCACCCCACAGCTGGTCTATGTAAGTTTTGTTGTCTGCCTATTTCAGTCCTCCATTTCTCTTGTTTCTTTCATTCATGGTTTATTAAGCTTAAAACCGGATTCTTTGTTATACAAGTTTTCATTTTCACACTTTGGCCACAAATACTTTTCCAAAGTATTTTTAGGGGTATTTCTTGCCATTTGTTGATTCTTGAGGGGCTGTTTTGGCATTTTCTTCAAAGATAATGGTCTTGACTTATATGATTGACTTTTTGGAGGACTAATATTGACAAGTCTTGATTTTTGAGGGACCATTTTTGCCAATTCTTCAAAGTGGAGGGCCCTTTTTGCATAATTTCACTTTTTCAAGGGTTTTTCTTGGAAAATCTTCATTAGGGCTTGGTTCATTGTGCGGCTTCGTTTCTCGTGTTCGTTTTTGCATGTTTCTTGAGATCTTTTGTCATTTTCTCAATATCCGTACCTAAAATACAAGTAACAAACACAAGCATATATTTGGCATTTTTGATGATATTTAAAGCATTTAAAGCCCGTTTTGGACGATGAGACTATGTATAAAAGCAGCCTCATCACTCCCCCATACTAAACCATTGTCGTGCCCTCACGCAATGCTAGAATAAAGTATCACAACACCTCCAAAATTCATTTTTATTCACTTTTATTGAATGATAAACTAGCTACACTACTACTACTATTGCTACTATTTGCGTTTTAGACAGAATGTATGATTTTCATCATAAAATAGGACGTTTAGGTTCATAGAATAAGAACACGCGAATGCTTCGTTAGAAATAATTTCGTCGTCCTTGATTTTCACCCCAATTCCATGCTATGTGTGCAACGAGATCATTGTCATTATAAGTTAGTAAGGTTAACACTACTCATATGCCCTAATCACGTACTTATCCTCCTATTTTCCTAAGTTGTATCTCTTATATTTTATTTTGTCTTGAATGTTTCACGAGGATACATTTTTTACTTATGCGATAATAGAGATTTATGTCTAAAAATAGAGTCCTAACGGTGTAACCAAGACCATCGAATTAATAACCCCTCCTAATAGACAATGATGTCAAAAAATTAAGTCAACAAGAAGGATCGATAAACACGGTTTTATAACGGTTTTGAACATGAGACTTATTACCAAGACTTTTATACGCCCCGTAACGGAAGGGCCTTATTATCATAGGTTTACCTCCATCTTTTATTCAACTTCGCCATGAAGCTTTTATTATGACTTCGCTCTTGCCATGCCTTTTATTTAACCTCTCCATGAGGTGTTTATTGTGGCCAAAGACGTATATCCTCACGCTAAAAGAGAATTTTGGATCTTTAAAGCTTCAAAGATTAAGGCTTGATTCACTTTCAATTTTGCATAGATTTTTCGGCCTTGTGTAGGTCTACGTTTTCTAACATGCTAGGAGGAGGTATATATAGCCCACCCTACATGCGGGCTATATGGATTACATAGGATCACGAGCCCATTACTTGAATATATCTTTGGAGTGACCGATCCTTTCTAAATACGTAAAAATGTATTTCCAACAATCTCCCCCAAAGGGAGGTCACTCCAAGTTACAATGTCCTAAATAGTCTATAGCTCGTGATCTATGCTAACAATGATGTGACTGAGACATTCCATGGAAAAACGTATTTCCAACAATCTCCCCCAAAGGGAGGTCACAACATTTTACAAAATCTTAAATCTAGCATACTATGCTTGAGTCTTCGATCTTGTTCTTGTGAATATGATTGATGTGATATTTGACTTTAGTCTTGAGCATGTTTGTAACACCCCAAATTTATACAACTCAATACAGCGGAAGAATCGTTGGTGTTACGGGATAGCACATTACTCACATCATAGACATCGCATAAAAATCGCGTCTTTTATTAATAAAGCATTTCCATTTATAAATATCAAATTTACATAGGTCCCAAGTCATTATATTTCATACAGGTTTCACAAAGCATTTGAATGGAAATTTTTTATTTAAGTGCGGGCCATGAATTCTTGTTGTCTTCCCGAGAATTACCTTCAAGTACCTGAGATAAAACATGTTAAAAGAAAAGGTCAGCGAAAACGCCGAGTGAATTCATAGAGTTTAATAAAAACCATTAATATATCATCAGTATATATTTATTACCGAAAATCATTTTGTACAAATCTTTGTAGTAGGCCATAAAATAGCCAAAGTCATTTTATACAAATCCTTATCAAAATCATAATATAGGCTTTCGCCTTCAAAATCATTATACGAACCAATGTCGTAAAAATATCATACAATACGTTTTATAACGTTGTATAGAGCTAAATAAAAACCGTTATATGAATATGGTTATGAAAAACCAAAACACGATCATAAAATCAATAATAAGACCCTTTATTGCTAGTCAGGCAATATATCATTATTCGATGCGTATAGCAGTATTTCGTTGATTGGATTATTATAAGCCGCATGACATTGTTACTTTACTACAACAAACAATGGGTAGCTAGCCCGAACCTCAATTTGCCCATCTAAGTTAGCGTGTCGTCACAAAGATCACGCTATGGAAATCTTCTCGTACATAAATTCGCTTACCAATCAATGTGGCACGACGTGGATCAACCGTCAAGGCGCGAACTGGGGTGATCGTCCCCAAATAGTACTATTATATGCACAAGCGTCTACAAAATCCCGATAGTTCACAATTCATGCTAATAGGACTTTTAGTGACATAACCTAACTTTCATAATCCATTTCATTTCATTTATCGGGTCATATATTCATTCATCGGGTCATACAATCATTCGGGTCCAAATCAATAAACAAACAATCGGGACAAATGATGTCCTATTTTATCAAAACTAACATGTCATCTCCCTCGCGGGTTTATAAAACATTTCATAAAAACATTTAAAAGAGTGCGAGGCTATGAACTCACGTTGATGTGGGAAGGCGGGTTATCGGCAATTCGGACGTACGATACGTGCTACAATCACGAAAACCTAGACAAATAATACTCGTCTTAGACTCTTGTCCAATGACTTTATAAAAATAACAATTATGTATACATATGATGATTATATATATATGATGATCAAGTGGGTTTATATATTCTCATTCACTCATTTTTGTGTTTATGTATTGGTAACTTCTTACTAGGTGTTCCATTTATACTTTACATGTTGGGCCCAAATGGGTTAAGCCCAATAAATAAGTATATAAGTGTTTTTGCCCATTTTGTTGTATTATTAGTCCAATAACGATAACTTAGCAAGTTACTGTCCGTATGTTATATAGTTCGGGTTTTATCGGTTTTTACTTGTTATATATGTTTATATATCAGTATATGAGTTTATAAAAGTTTACATTAGACGGGTCCAACCGTCTAAGTTTTATTTAACAAAAACGTTAATTTTACGGTAATAGCCGAAAAAGTCGTAGAAATCATGTTTATAGTTTTATAACTTATAAAACTTATCAAACTACCATTTTTATAAAATGTCCATTTATTTATCCTTATACATATTTATATAAATGTATTATATGAGTTAGTGGGTTTTAATTCATATTTTATATTATTTTTATTTGAGTGCTTATATAATACTATTATACTTTAATTTCCCAAAAATCTGATTTTTACTTTCATGTTCACCAAAACAGCCATATCTAGAGTTCTATATGGAGATAGAAGCCCAAATTTTTATGGCATAAACTAAATGATATGTACTCCATTTAACTCTTCTATGAATACTGTTGAATCAGCCTCTAAGTATTTTATAAAATTCGTCCAAAACAGTGTACTCAGATTTGCACTCTAAACTTGTTTTGATCATATCTCACTCATTTTTATGATTCCATTGCATGGCCAACTCACACATGTGTACAAGATATATTACTTACTGTATATTCATTAATCTATGCAATTTTATCAGTTCATCACATGGTTATTTACTGTTTTTATACAGCCTACTAAATTAAGCAAGATTAACCACTTTTACATATAGTTTTTCATCTTTTTACCCATGATTATCAACACCAAATCCCCACATAATATTTTTATCATCATATATCATCATACATATATACATTTAAGAAGAAAATAAATGATTACATAATCAAAATTAACAAAAGGATGGGGAGAACAATCTTTATACCACCATGATGATGTAGGTTATGATCAAGACATGGATTTTGATGGAGAAACTTGTGATAAACCAAGACCATCTTCAAGACCACCCATCTACATGAACACCTTGATGATAATCAGCCCTTGACTCCATAGAAACTCCTCCTTGGACGTTATAATCACCACCAATCAATAGGGCTTCAAAAGGGCATCATCATATATGTAAATAACATAGGATTTGTGGTTGAATCAAGATCAAGTGAGGGTGTTTTTGGGGTAAAGTGGACGGCACAAATGGAGCTAGAGAGAGAGTTTGGTGTGTTGTTGCATGAATGAGAAATGGTTTTGTTTGTGCTAGTGGTTTTGATGGAAAGTTGGCTTAACTTGTAAGCTTAGCTTACAAGTGTAAGCATTGTTGTTACAAGCGTGCCACATCAAATGATGTGGTGTCCCTTTGGCCGTCCCTTTTAGTTAGTGGGGTGGGATAAACTTGTTTTGTCCCATCCCGCTAATTTACGGGTACTCCTCTATTCTAGTTTCCTCGATTTGCGTGCGCTCGAGTCGTTTTACGAAAAACGTTTTTATAAATTATGAATCAACGGCACAAAACGAATCTAATAAAAATTGTCTCATCAAAAACAGAGTTCGAAAACGTAAATACGTAATCCTAAGGTTTCCGGTTTAGTCGTAAAGGACGTTAAATTATAATCGTAAGTCCTAATCTCTTCTCGTAAATTTATGAGTTTATGAACCAACACAAATTTAAAATCTCAAAATAATATTCACGGACAAATTTATTTTCTGAAATGTCGGACTTTCACCAAAACGGTGTATGTAAACGTAAGCACGTAACGTTGAATCCTCCGGTTTAGACGTAGTCGATGCTACTTCAAGACGTAAATACAAATTTCTTCCCAAAAATAAGTGAGTTCATAATATAACATTAAAATAATGTTTTTAAATAATATTTGAGAATAAAATATAAACCATAAATTGACGGATTTTCACAGCATTTACCCCTAAACAGGATCTTTGTCCTCAAAGATCATCTTACCTTACTACTCGCTTCTTATAGAGTTAAAGCCATGTGGGTATTTCCTCCACATTCGGTCTTTTCTCACAAGTGTAATTCATTACAATACACAAGTTTCATCAAACATAACTACGGGAATAAGATCAGGCTTAATGTTGACTTACTTTCTCTATCCATGATGTTCACGGGTTTTTGATGAATGCAACTTTTCGCCGATCTAAACATTACTAAGAAACAATCAGATTTTCACTTGATAGACATTTTATCAAGTTAGACATACGAAAAATAATTCACGCATCTCTTGAAGTCCTTGGGTAGATCCAGCTTATATGACTTTCAAACCAATCTTTTTACATCATCTCAATGGTCCCATACAACGGGGACTTATGTCCCATGATCTTTCAGATCATCGATTCATTTTTCTATGGTTAAATTTTTTTGCATAACTTCGCTACCCATCTGGAACTTCAAGATTCTACATTTCATATTCACATAACCTCCTGCCTACTACCGGCAGTCAATAATCAAATCCTAATTTCAACAATCACTCCAGGTCTCGCGGGTCAAGTATTTTGTAAGGTTAAGTTCGCCATCATAGGAAACCTTAAACCTAAAAGACATGTCCAACTCACAATGGGTGTATGTCGGGTGTCTTCATCCCAACTCCTGCTTACAGATGCTCTAATATTTAGATCCTAACAAGATTCAATCTCGATCCTCATACGATAATTATCAATGATAATCTCTCCAAATGAAAACGATTATACGGTTTATTACCAAAGGTCAATCATTCAAACATAGAACAACACTTATAGTATTTTGTATCGTTACTTTACCTCGTCCCTTCGATTAGGGTGGTACACAGTACTCTCATCAAGATTCGTTCTTAATGACTTCTGAGCAAATCTCTTAGAAATTCAATGCGTAGCGAGGATCTTGATATAGATGATCGATACAGGCACACCATGTTTACACAATTCCTTTAAATACAAAAGAGTCAATTTCTTCATCAAGAATCTATCATTAACAGGAATGATATTAGCAGATTTGGTCAGTCTGTCGACGATGACCCAAATCGAATCAAATTCAGATGATGACCTTTGCAATAGCTAGACGTTTACTAATGTATGAGGCGATGTCTGCCTTCATAATTTGTCATTAGTACAACTTCTTCATATAAAGATACATTTAATCAGAAATGACAGGAATAGAATACTTATACTTACGAGATTCTGTTGTTCCCATTCAATCCATAACACAAGATTTAGAAGAGATATTTAGAGAGAGAAAGAGAAGAAAGTAGAGAGAGAAACAAGAGAGAATTTGGAAGGTTACCCTTGGCCTTTTGGGTTGTGGGCTTTGTTACCTTGGGCCGGGCTTGGCTTTGCTTTGGGCTTACGCCCCTAACTTATACAATATTAGCTTAAAGTCCAAGCCCGATTTTCCCGACTAACCTATTACAATACAAGACCTTTTAACGACTAAGATGACCTATTACATTCTTGTTCGGCTATATAAAATATAGGGCTAACAATCTCCCCCAATGTATCGGTCATCTTAAAAAGCTTAAAAAGCATAAGATGATTGTGTGAATACATTCTTGTAGAGGAGATCTTCCTGCTTTGCTCTTGTATCTTGGTCTTGATCTTGTTTGTAACAACTTTGTTCCTTCATGCTTTCGTGATCTTTATCTTGAGCCTTTGTCATTTGACTTTGAGTGCTTGAGATCTTCATCTGTACTCCTTGTGACTAAGATGACCTATTACATTCTTACATTCTTAGGTATCTTGATTATCTCCATCTTGTGCTCTTGTGACTTCTGAATCGACATCGGTTGTACAGCTACGCCACCTTCTTGATATGCAGCAACATATATAGACACGGATGAAATGGCTTTGAACATTTCACCCTAACTCGGTAGCGTTTTACCTCCGATCAGTGAAGACCGTTAAACGGTATTAAATACCGTACCTGTGATCAGGTAGATTCGATTAAGAACCTCCTTGACAGGGTTTCCCGGCGGTAGAAGCCAGTTCTCTTTACTCGACCGTCTCAAAGCAGACTGCGAACGTAAAGAGTGAATCATAAGGATAAATTATCCGTCTGATTAGAGTCGTCAATTCAGAATTCCTGGAACAAGTTTGATTCTAAAAGAATCGCACCATTGTTGCTTTCCAGTTTGTCACAAGCTTGATTCATAGAGAATCTTGCGAGTTACCTACCGCAGTGCTTTTGATGTTGACACTGGAAGGATTTCCATTCGTCACTGTGAACACTAATGAGTGTCACTCTGAATGTTCTGGCAAGATCACATGGATTTTGTGAAGAAACCTGGAATCAAGTTTGAATCAATTAAGAATCGAAACTTAGTTGCTTTCCAGTTCTCACAAGTTTGATTCGTGTAGAATCGCACAAGTTACCTAGCATGAGCTTGTTTAATGCTGGCTCAAGCAGGATTTCCATCTTCATTGTGAATGGTATCACTCAGATGTTCTGGCAATATCACAAGGATAATGCGTAGGACTCGATTGTGTCCTAATGAGATGATAGATAGATCTCGATTGGCTCTAGACTCAATAAGTGCATTTTGGTAATCGGAGGCTTGAGCAGACTGCCACCTTTTCAATATTAACTGACTCGGAGTGAAAAAGTCAATAGATCCGTGTTGATCTCCGTGAAAATGATACAAGTTTCTTTTGAGAGAAACTCGAATGGCTGGGGAAGGGTTGTGCATCGCATCACTGGGTCCATGACACTTGTCTTCAAAAGATGTGTTAACCCGGTTTCTACCTAAGTTGCATAGAATATTCAACTCCTTCAATGCTTACCAATACGTCATCATTAGCACCTTGTTGTGATTGTTCTAGTGCTAACTTAAGTAATTGGTCCGCATTCAGCTTCAATCCACTCCATCTTTCCTAAGGACAACTATTTCTAGCTATGGAATGTCCTTGGGTAGATCCCTCCGGTTCTGGTTGGATCATAGGACTTAGTTTCCTATCCTAAACCACCTTTTGACTCCATCGTTCCGTCGTGGATAGTAGGTTGTTTTGGGTATAGATCATAACCATAAACCATTGAAAACCATTCAAAGTGCTTGATAAAAATCAAAACTTTTAACACTTTGAA
This sequence comes from Glebionis coronaria, assembly GCA_025667525.1. Classification (NCBI taxonomy): domain Eukaryota; kingdom Viridiplantae; phylum Streptophyta; class Magnoliopsida; order Asterales; family Asteraceae; genus Glebionis; species Glebionis coronaria. The sequence goes on from CM046874.1 coordinate 445,911,406, forward strand.
AGTTTTATCTTTTCGAAAAGCTCCCCCTACACACATGCATCGATATACGAAATAGTTCGGCATGTGAAGGAAAGAGTTGCACTTGAGTCTTTAAGATCACATGTTGCGATATATTACATTTTAATCACATTTTCTCCCCTATCTCTAATATAAAAACATCATATTAGAGATACTAATTGATTAAAATATGACTATTTCTGAAAAACCGATTGGGAGAGAAACATGTGTGCACGCATGAATCATGGAACATTTTCAGTCGGGTCGCTCCCCCTAAACAATATATGTGTGTCTTGAGACAAAATTTGACAAAATTTTAGAAAAACGACACCACAAAATATGTTGAGGTACGGAGTTGAGATGCCTTTACCGATAATATATGACAGATTTAATATCATTTTCGGAATGTGTTGGATACATAAAATACGACAATTTTAGAGATGTACCCAACAACATTAAAAGGCTTGATTTTAAAACGCTCCCCCTCAAAAATTGATCAAAATAACATATGACAATTTTGAGATATAAAAACCACTTATGAGGAAGGGAGTGTTGAACACACAATTTTGAAAGATTTAGAAAAACCTTTTGAGAAATTCTTGAAGAATTGTGTTCAACGGTTTTAAAATAAATTCCGATTTACATGAGCTCAAAACTTTGAATGTTTTGTGACTAGCTCATGACCGAGAAAAATTATTTTCCCGTTGTGAAGGATAAGTTATCATCGGTGATAAACTTTCCTTAAGTGGAAGTACGAGTTCTAAGCTGTCATTTACTTAGAAGTCATTTTCATGAACTTAAAAACTTTGAATGTTTTTATGAGAAGCTCATGACCGAGAAAATATGAATTTCTCGTTGAGAAGGATAAGTTATCGTCCGAGATAAACTTTCCTTAGTTGAGGTCCGAGTTCTAAGCTGTGATGCACCTAGAAGTCATTATGAGAGAATATCGAGCAGCTTCATTTGCCAAAACCTCCAAGTCTTCTGGAGTCATATACTTCATACCAAGACGGCCAACGAGATATGCAAACCTATCTTTCGATAGAGCTTTTGTAAACAAGTCTGCCAGCTGGTACTCAGTTCTGACAAAGTATAATTCCACGATGCCGCGTTCCACTTGTTCCTTGATGAAGTGATATCTGACATCGATGTGCTTGGTGCGGGAGTGCTGAACCGGATTGCAAGATATGGCTATGGCCGACTTTGAGTCACAATACATAGGTATTTTATCAAAGTGGAAGCCATAATCCGTGAGTTGAGTTCTCATCCAGAGGACTTGAGCACAACACGCGGATAGAGCCACATATTCTGCTTCAGCTGATGAGAGCGAAGTGCAATCCTGCTTCTTTGACGACCAACTGACAAGCTTGTCTTCCCCTAGAAATTGTATGCTACCAGAAGTGCTTTTTCGACTATCAAGACAACCTGCGTGATCAGAATATGAAAAAGCTGTTAGATGAAAACCGGTTTCCCTCGGATACAAGAGTCCCATGTGAATGGTATTCTTAAGGTATCGAAAGATCCGTTTAACCTCTTTGAGGTGCTTTTGAGTAGGTCTGGCTTGATATCGTGCACAATAGCATGTGGCATGATGAATATCAGGCCTGCTGGCTGTAAGGTACATAAGTGACCCGATCATACTGCGATATCGCGTTTGATCTACGGGATATGAGTACAAGTCAGCGTCTAGGGATGTGGTCGACAATGGTGTACCAACGCGAGCACATGAGGTCATACCATGCTTTTTAAGTATCTCTTGAGCATACTTAGCTTGGTTTATGAAGATACCACGTGGGGATTGATGAGTCTGGAGGCCTAAAAAGAATTTTAGCTCCCCCATCATTGACATTTCAAATCTGCTGTGCATTAATTTTTCAAAATGTTTTGAAAGTTTTGGGTTCGTAGAACCAAAAATAATGTCATCAACATAAACTTGCACCAGCATTATGTCATCCCCATATTTATTCGTAAAGAGAGTAGGATCAATAGAACCTTTGGAGAATCCTTTGGACACCAAGAAGTTTGAAAGTTCTTCGTACCATGCCCTTGGAGCTTGCTTAAGTCCATATATAGCCTTCTTGAGACGATAGACTTTGTCAGGATGATGAGGATCGATGAATCCTCCCGGCTGATTCACATACACTTCTTCCTTCAAATGACCGTTAAGAAAAGCAGTTTTAACGTCCATATAAAAAACCGTGAAGCCCTTATGTGCAGCATAAGCAAGGAATATCCTGACTGCTTCCAAACGAGCAACTAGAGCGAATGATTCATCGAAATCTATCCCTTCTTGTTGACGATACCCCTTAACCACAAGACGAGATTTGTTTTTGATGATGGTTTGTTCTTCATCCAGTTTGTTTTTCCAGATCCATTTGAAATCTAAAATTGACATTCCATAGGGCCGGTCAACAAGTTCCCAAACATTTAGGCGTTCAAACTGATGAATTTCGTCTTGCATTGATTCAATCCACGCATGATCAGTCATGGCTTGTTTGATGTTTGTTGGTACAGTTGAACTCACGGTGAGTGCATACATACACACATCGCCATCGGTTTCGAGTTGTCTGCGTGTTCGAACCGGTTGTGAAGGATTCCCAATGACTTGCTCCAATGGATGATCACGTGTCCAATGGTGAGTGGATGGATATGGTTGGTAGAATGTATGCATGTTGGACGGATCAACATGTTGAGTAGAAGACTCTCCGACTTCGTGTACCGATGTACCGAACGAATTGATAAATTCTTCATCGTCAGGTTGTGCATCGACTGCTTGATTGTCGTTTCCTCCTTCAACATTTACGGTTGGTGATGTTGGTTGTATGATTGTTTCTTGAGTTTTTTGAGTAACCAATGGAATAGTCTCTTGAGCAACGGTTGCTGAAGTAGAGGCAGTTGTGTCTTGTTGATTTTGTTCGGGTACATCAGCAGTATTGACAGCGGAAGGCCTTGACACAACTTGATTGTTTCCATAGTAATATTCATCAAACATTGGATCATATAAAGCAACCAACTCACTCATTTGTGTCGTATCCGTCGAGTCTGCTGTAGGAGTACTTTGTTGACATTCTTGCACGAGACGTACACTGTTTTGTGTAGGTGTCATTGCTGGACATTGAGGTGCGGGACTTGAGCTGTTGTGATCAAGTACCATTAGTGGCAATTCGTCAAAGTTCACATGAATTGTTTCGACAATAATCTTTGTTCTCTTGTTATAGACCCGATATCCTTTCGACAATGTCGCATACCCCACAAAAATACATGCATCACCTTTTTCTTTCATCTTGTCGATATTCTCACCGTCTTTAAGAATGTAGCATAAAGATCCAAATACGTGAAAGAATTTGACAGTAGGTTTCCTGCCATTGATGATGTGGTAAGGTGTCTTTTCATGTCTAGGGATAACAAGAGAACGATTCTGAGTATAACAGGCAGTTGCAATTGCTTCAGCCCAGAAGAATAGCGGTAATTTTGAAGCAGAGAGCATTGTTCGAGCAGCCTCAACCAAAGTACAGTTCCGCCTTTCGACAACGCCGTTTTGTTCAGGAGTTCGAGCAATAGACGTTTGATGTTCGATGCCTTCTTCTTGAAAGTAAGATTGCAAGTTCTTGTTCAAAAATTCAGTACCCCTATCCGTTCTTACGGTTAAGACTTGAGCTTGAAGATTGCGTTGTATCATCTTGAGAAAGTTTTTGAGAACCTCTGGAGTTTCATCTTTGGACCTTAAGAAGAAATTCCATGTGTATCTAGAATAATCATCAACAATCACGAGAATATACTTTTTCCCGTTAATACTCTCTACACGCATGGGACCACATAAATCCATGTGTAGAAGTTCCAATCGTCCTTTTGAGCTTGGGGTAGTCTTTGATTTGAAAGACTTCCGTTTTGCTTTCCCCAACTCACAAGAAGAACAAAGATGGTCTTTGACAAATTTCAACTTAGGAAGACCGGTCACAATATCATTCTTCGAAAGCAAGTTGATGGTGTCAAAGTTGAGATGTGACAATCGTTGATGCCATAACCATGCTTGAGATGACGAAGCTTTAGCCATTAAACAAATCGGATTTGTTGAAGATGTGTCTTGAAGAGTTACTGTGTAGAGATCAGAACCACGAGAACCTGTAAGAAGGTCATTCCCATCGTAGTCTCTAACATAGCAAGTAGATTTCCGAAAAGCCACTTCCAAATCCGCATCACAAAATTGACCAACCGAGAATAAATTGTGATTCAGTCCCTCGACGTAATAAACCCGTTTTATAGTGATATTCCCTTGAACCAAGTCTCCATATCCGAGTATCGGTGCAAATTGAACATTTCCAAACCGTACCGTACCTAGAAACTTCTCCACGAAGTTAATGAGAAGCTTGAGATTGCCCGTCATGTGCTTTGTGCACCCGGAGTCCATTATGAATAGGATGATTTCGACGAGCTGCAGAAGAATTAGAAGACAATGTAGCATTTGACAAATGGGAGCCCTTGATAGAAACGGGTTCCAAAATAGTAGTGGACCTAGATTCTAAAGGCAAGCTAACATTCATAGACCCAATTAGAATGGGGGTTGTCTTAGGTACCCATTTGTATCCGGGTGGTGTAAATCTTGAATACTCCCGTGTACATGTCCTAATCATGTTCTCATAAAGCTTCTTTAACCTGCTTTGTTTACGTTGAGTAGTGGATTCTAACGCACTTAGTTTCTTAAGTGGTTGCTCAGTGGATTGGTTCAAAGTTCTTGTGGGTTCACTAGTACTAGTGGGCATACGAATAGGCTTCCTAGTTCTAGTATTCACGCCATTATAATTAAGAGCACAAGCATCATGATTGAAAGTACGAACACATTTTCCACATTCAACACAAACAAATTCAACATTCGAGGTCTTAGCATTTAAACTGTCATTACATGCAGTTACAGACGTTTTATTCATAGAAAACTTAAGATTCCTACGGTGGTCTTCTACTTCCAACTTCTTTCCTTGACTATTGTTAGGCATGACCTTATCGTGCATTCTGTCACTCTTAAGCTGTGGTCCGCTAACGCTAGTAGTGGGGATCACTCCTGTAGAAGAAGACACACGTTGATTAGTTTTCTTAATATTCTGAGGTAACCGCGATGTTCCAGTTTGAGTGGGCTTAGTGTTCATCTTATACATTCCAGGTGCTATCACATTAGTGCTCTTATCATTTCCTATCTTAGGCAAAGTCTGTGGGGATTGTCCCAAAATAGATGATTTAGGGCATTTAACCGCATTCGGTTGACGAACGGCGAATGGTTTACCCAAAACAGACTTTCCTTTGATTTTCTCAATGAGTTTCTGTAACTCACTTATGGCTATGTCCCTTTGTTTTAGCTGAGCTTTCAAATCATTTATTTCGAAATCTTTTTCATTTAGTAGACGAAACGAAGAAGCTGACATTTCTTGACACTTTTTATGATTATGAGATTTTTCACCTTTTTGTAAAGCAAGTTCAAGAGAAATGGAGTGCTTCTCAAGTTGAGAAAAACTTTTCGAAAGTTTGTTATATGACTGAATTTGTTTTGAAAGCTCTACTTCAAGATTGCGACATTTCTCGTCCGATTCTGACACAAGACATGCTACATGACAATATTGATCTAGATCGGTATACACACCAAGTATAGCATTCATATGGTCAGCATAAAATTATTCCTTAGAAAGTTGATCATTTTCGTTAGAAAGTTGTTGTTCTTGTGTCTTTAATTTAATTTGAAGAAAATCAACTTCATCTTCAAGAGATTTGACATACCTTAAATCAGTTAACATTTCCTCAGTGAGAGCATTATAAAACATTTCCACATTTTTTGAAAGATCATCAATGGTTGGAACAATGCATTGTTGAATGACGACTTCTACTTGTGGGTTAGGTTTAATATTCCAAATGGTATCCCTAGAAACTTTTTCATAGTCGACGACACCTTTGTACAAATTTAAAACCCCTTGTTTCATAAACTCAAATTGCTGAACACTTTTGCTTTTCTCATCCCATTTACGTTTTTCATCCAAAATTCGCTTTTCTAACAAAATTGATTGCTTTTTGAAACTCCTTTTTAAAGAAACTTTCTTTTGTGGTTCATCACTTGGTGGTGGAACACTATTATACATCTTTTGTTCTTTTGAAAGTTCTTTTTGAGGGACAAACTTAATATGATTGTTAGAATCAGAAAGGTTTATTAAATCACTTAAGTTTGATCGACTTTCTTCTTGTTGACAAATGATTTCGTCGCAGTCAGGGGAAAGCATAAGAGCAAGATTATCAACATAACAACCGATATCATAAAGAGCAGGCTTGGTACTTTGAACTTTCTTGAGATATTCAGGCTTGACAAAACTCGTTTTCATATTTCTATTGAGCATATTCATAGTTTGAATAGACTGACCTGTTTTGTAAACAATGTTGTTTAACGTGTCGACTCTCTTTTCCAAAGCAAGAATTTTTTCAATATCCTTTTCTTCACGAGTTTTATAAAGCTCAGTTTGTTCTTTGTTAACCGACTCTAATTCAGTAATTTGGAGTTTATGTAGCAGCAGTTGTTCTTCATGTTCCGATATCTTCTGTTTTGACATATGAATTTCGTGTGTTACTTCAGAACAATATTGTTCGTTGAGCACCTTACGTTCATATACCAAACCATTAGCTATTGCAACTCGTCGATCAGCTTCTTTTACATAATTACACTCTTTAAGCCTGTCTATCTCCTCGGCTAAGGATGTGTTTGCTTGCTTTAAACTTTTATTAGCATCTTTGTTTTCCTCAATTTCATGTTTTAAAGAATCAATTATAGACGCAAGCAAATCACGGTCCTCATCCGAGTCAGTATCCTGAGCAGCATTACCGTCATCATTACACATATGCTGTGAATCCGTAGAGATATTGCTATCCTCCGTGTCCATTACATATGTGTCATTGATGCTGTCGGGTTGCTCAGGATGACGTCGTTCATTAGCAAACACATTATAGTTATCATGTGATGGTACCTTTTCAAGTGGCTCAGAATCATAGATGGGTCCAGAAGTATCATCAGTCTCTGGGATCACTTCTTGAATCTTTGCCATGTACACATAATGTGCCTCTAACTCTTGATCATCGGCTTCATCATCAGTGTCATCACGCCAGTCAACTTCATCTGCTGTGAGTGGAATTCCTGCTTCTTCTTTCTTACACAGCAGCATCTTTTCCTTGTGATACCCTGAGTCCTTAACCCGTTTTGGCTTCTTGCATTCCCTAGCCATGTGCCCAAATCCCTTGCAGTTGAAGCATTGAATCCCAGTCTTTTGCACAACCAGAGTGCCTACAGTGTCTCTAGCCCCAACTTGATTCGGCATCCTCTGATTATCATACCTAGCATCACGATCATACCGAGGTGCATGATCAACTTCCTTATATCTTGCATTGGATGATGATCTGAGGTTGTTGTTGGTAGGTTTGTAGATCTTCTTATAAGTTGTGGTGAGTAAAGACATGAGTTCTTCAATCTTCTTGTCCCTTGAAGTTTGTTCATCATCACTGTCTCCATCTGACTCAGTGTCATACTTTGGAGGTGGAGTGGGGACAATTGCTTTTGCTTTGTGTTTAGCAGCAGCTAGAGGTTTGGTGGATGAGCTTGATGACTTCAAGGAATGAGTAGGTGGTTGTTGACGTGGAACGAGTTTTGTTGAAGTAGCAGCCACACAAGCAATAGAATTAGCAGACCGTTCTGCCTTTTCAGCCCTTAGTTCATTCACTTCATTCTGATGTTGTTTCAAGATATCATAAAGTTTGTGGTAAGATATAGTCTTGATATCCTCCCTTTGTTTGACCAAAGTCACAAACCTTTGCCATTCCGGTTTGAGTTGAAGTAAGAACTGAACATTGGCATGATGATTGGAGATGGTACACTGATTTCTGACAAGCTCATTCATCATTTTGTAGAATCTCGAGTAATATGAGTCAATGGATTCACCATCTTCAGATGTGAATTTCCCAAACTCCCAAAGTAGATTAGTCTCGAGATCTTGAACATTGATCGACTCACCTTGCTTCAATCGATGAATTGCATTCCACATTTCCATAGCATTAGGACATGCATCAACTGTGGAATAGATATCGTTATCAATTCCAGTGAGTATGAAGTTTACAGCATCAGCTTCAGCTTGGAGGATTTCTTTTTCTCAGAAGAACATGTGTCAAAATCCTCCATAGCTCGTATAGTTGATGAATTACCATCCTCTGCCTGTGTGGTAATTGGTCTGAATTCAAAAACTGGAGGTGGATTCTCAACGCAGTGACGAAGAGCAGTTCGGTTTTCTTTTCCGTCGAGAAATCTGAGAAAACGAGATCTCCATTGAACGTAGCAACCGGCAGTGAGCATAGGTGGATTACCGTTGCCACCTTATTCCAAACGAATTTGATTAGCAGTTGCAATGTTGATGTTGTTGTTAGACATGGTGAATACTTGTGAATGAATTGTAGATCTTAGTGGATTTGTTGTGATGATGTGTGGTTAAAATTGAAATTCAGAAATTTCCAGAAAAAATTTTTCTCAGTCCGACAATAAATTCCTCAGACTGACAAAACGGTAAGCCGAAAAATTTTGTATCGCCAAATTTTGAATTTGAGTTACAAATAGCCAAAAACTAATAGGGAAAAAATTTGATTTTACTTGACCTAAAAATTTTAACTCTTTTTTTTTTTTTTTTAATTTTTTTTTTAATCTTCGTGTAAACGATGTTCCTAAACTAGTCTAGATAGTGGCTAAGTCTAAAAATTACTCAAACAAAATATCCATCGGAATGCCCATCGGAATAACCTTGTCGGAATGACCTTGATCGGAATACCCTAATCGAAATAAACCCTATCAGAATACCCTAATCGGAATGTCAAATCGGAATACCCAATCGGAATGTCTTGTCGGAATACCCAATCGGAATGTCAAATCGGAATACCCAATCGGAATGTCCGAATCAGAATGACCAATTGGAATGTTAAATCGGAATGTCCAATCGGAATGACCAATCGGAATGTATAAACCCTATTCCGATTACACTAATCGGAATAACTGTAAGCCCTTTTCTGATGACCTGATCGGAATAATTCCCACTTTTCTCGGACAAAACTCAACCAATTCGTGATTTTAAGCCAAAAAATGATCAAAACACCCAAAAATTTTGTGTTTTTAGCCAAGGTAACAATACCAAATCTCTACCACAACTATGTAGAAGATTTGTATCAAGAAAAAACCATAAAAAACACAAGAAAAATTTTTTGGACGTGATATATAGATCAAAATGACCACGAAAAATCAAGAACACACCACACTAATCTTCAATCACCTATCCACTATAGGCTCTTGATACCAAATGTTGTTCCCATTCAATCCATAACACAAGATTTAGAAGAGATATTTAGAGAAAGAAAGAGAAGAAAGTAGAGAGAGAAACAAGAGAGAATTTGGAAGGTTAAACACTTTTAGAGAGAGAAATAAAATAGTAACCAACACCCTCTTCCACACATGGAAGAGGGTTTATATACCCTTGGCCTTTTGGGCCGTGGGCTTTATTACCTTGGGCCGGGCTTGGCTTTGCTTTGGGCTTACGCCCCTAACTTATACAATATTAGCTTAAAGTCCAAGCCCGGTTTTCCCGACTAACCTATTACAATACAAGACCTTTTAACGACTAAGATGACCTACTACATTCTTGTTCGACTATATAAAATATAGGGCTAACAGATTCCAACATAACTATGTCTCACAATCCTCCATATTTAGACAATCACAAGTGGCCTTTTAATCATTTAACGCCATCGGCTCCTCAATTCTAATGGTTCATATTAGCCGCGAACCCCTTTCTATTATCTATATTATCCTTTTTACGAGAATTGTTTATTTTTATATTGTTCAGCAATTTATTTTGCACATTCATTATTAAGGAACATGTCCTAATTGGTTCTTTATCCTTTTTACATAATGCGTCGGTATCTAAATTCACCTCTCCTGATGATATAATTTTCATGTCCACAATTCACTCAGAAATTCTTTCTTCATATTTTCTAAGTTTTAATTTCGTCTCAACTATCATTTTTATCCGTTTTACTCAATCCGACGTTTAAAGCGTCGATAAATATTACAAGTAATTAAATAATAAATATTTAATTTTTATGAAATGTAAACGTAAAAAGTTTCTAAATTTTCTCAGTTTATCCAATTATATAAAAATGTTCAAAATAAATTTGAATTTAATTAACACAATTTTTGTTGACTTATCGGAAATAATTAGAATAATTAATAAGATCCATAAATGTTCGAAAAATATTTGTTTATACTTTGGTCAAAATTTCCTTAGTTAAAAGCAAAAATTATCGTTTCAAATTACAAGTCATGGTTTAAATGGTTTCCTCAATCCCTCTTAGGTTGTATTGAGGTATACACGAACATTTACCCCTAAACAGGAGTTTAGTAAAATTTTCTGGGTATAAGGGAATAATCCCTCAAAAGTTCTTTGTTAAAACATTTGTCAAAACACATTTGCACTTCCTTTTTGGTAAAACCCAAAGTCTTAAAAGGGCTCTTAATTTTTGAAGAGTCAATATAGATTCCATTATTTATTAATCACCACGGTCAAATAATGTAAAGGATTTAGTCTTTAATCACATGTTAAATATTTAAGGTACAGGTTTTTATTGTTCGGTCAATTCAGTGCAATCTATAAATAATTATTAATTCATTCTTATTCTTATAAACAAACATATGGTTCTTAATGATCACAAGCATGAATTTATCAAATTACAGCCTACACACGTGATTCACCAAATTTATGAATGCTACATGTGTATTAGTCAATCCAAACGACATAACATGAAACTCATAATGTTCATTACAAGTTCTGGATGTAGTGATTGGAATAGATATTCTCTTTCGCGGACGCGAAATTGATGATAACCATGTCGTGGATCAAATCTTCGAATATACGCTAGAACCTTGTAAATGATCGAACAAATCTATCATCTTGGGTAGTGGATATAGATTTTTAATCGTCAATTTACCTAGTTCACGGTAATCAACAAATAAATATAAGAAATAATAATATCATAGCTCTTCATGATGACGAGCTTGGTAGAATAAAATCTTTCTCCGACAACTCTCTCAGTTGTATGGTAATTCCTTTAATTCAGATGGTGCTGACGTATAGTGCACAAGCCACATGTGCAGCACCAGGAATATAATCAATACCAAATTCAACTTGCCTTAATGGAAAAAGTCTAGGTAATTTATCAACAAATACCTCTTAAAGTTTTAGATAACGGAAACATCTTTTAATAAATTTTCTTTAAGTTCTTTCTAGATTATAATATCTATGACTAATTAACAACCATTCACAGTATAATTGTCTAAATGCAGGATATGGTCATCCATCAAGAATTATTTAGATCACTTTTGATAATCAACATCTTATCATTTAGGGGAATTCTATTCGAGTTCCCATCAATTAAGACAATGTCGTCATGTCATAATCAATCAATCCATTCTACTGGCACTATTAACTTTCCAGTTTTATTACCGTCGATAAGATGTGAACTTCTCAAAAGAATAATAATAACTCATAATCCTTCACAAATTCAAGGATATCTGGAGACACAACTACTATTAAAAGAGTAAGATCAACGCATAATCTATGCGAGAGAATTTCAAATCAGATACAGACAAAAATATTAACGAATATGAATATATCCCATGTTTTCATAATTTGAGTACGCATTCGAAAGCTCCTCGGATCGTTACCCAGGTCATTCAAATTAAATCAACTCAAAAGAAATGAGAGGAACGTCGATACATCCAGTCGGGTATCAACACTTGCTAATCAGATACTTTTCCAAAGAATCTCACCACGGGAGAATTGGACAAGAAGGGAATATCAATTGTCAAATAAGACAAATTCCACAGATGAGTAAATTCAACTCAGAAGAATAGATGCTACAGGCACATATGTAGGTGTCCCTAACACTATGTCCCTATTTTTCACTTCTTGCAGATCTCATAAAATTTAATCTTTCACAATCTTCAAAGAAAATGTAGTGTTTATTCATTAGTTTTATGGTGACTACTAATTAGTCTTGCATGGTTCATTCCAAATTGTATGTAGGCGCGCAACTTTATACAATTTCAAGATTAACGATGCAATACTCAGTTCGTCAAAATTTTATCATCAGGTTTATAATAATAACATTTTCATGCTTAATTCTTAAATAAGAATCAAGAATAAATTTACAAATATTTTCTTTGTTATGAAAACAATTAAGTTTTCCAAAGTGTTTCATAAACAACGTCATTGCGATAACGATTATTTATAAGTCTTACTTTAAATAATCCATATGGTGATGAAAACCCAACTTTTCTCAAGGGATACTGTTTTATCTTTATAAAAATAATGAGTGATCTGCAAAAGAGTGATGAAAGCTTGTTCACCAAGAACTAACTAAAATATCATAGGAAATGAGCTTAGCCAGATAATCATGAGGTTCATGACCTTGCTGGCGCTCGAAAAGAATAATCCACAACGTAACTCAAATCAAGATAAGTACTTGTTCAATGGTTGCATCACTAATGTGAACACTAGGAAGAAGCAAGAAAAGATAGATAACATCGATACATGTAGAATTTAGCAATCAAAGGTAGTCTTTTCATTAATCATAAACAAGTCAAAATTGTACCGTAACACATTACGTGTCACTATGTCATACATTTCCAAGAACTCATCGTACCAACTGATGTCTCAGTTAGGTTAGGGATTATTTTTAAAAGATACCACAATGAATACTAATCTACAAGAGTCATTAGGTGTTCCACTTGTCCTAGAAGATCCATCGGTCCCAACTCAGAAGAAGATTTCTTCAATTTATTTTTTTGGACACTGGGCATCCTCGTTATTGGACAATGGCCTAGGAACAACCCTTAACACGAACCAACAATCATTTAAAACCTTATAATTCAATCACAGGACTCAACAACTTCCTCTTAACAATTTCTTATTCCATACAAGTTAAATTTTATTTCATTCAAGTTTCAATTAAATTATATTCAATGCAACATCCTACCTCATTCTCCAATACTTTCAACCTTATTCCTAGACCTTAATAGGGCAATAAAAGCTCGATATTATCAACACTTAATGTCCAGTCCAATAGTTCTTACAACAACAGTTATCAAATGAGTCACTAGTATAAAATGACTCGATCATTCAATTAGACTTCTCGGAAAGGTACTAGTGCCATGAGGATTTTGGGTAAAGGCTCCAATGATAGCCTCAAGTGCAACATTCACCCTTTCGATTTTTCAAATTTAAGAATTGGATGACAACGAATCAGATGACACCTTTCCAGGTGTTAACGTTTTGTCAAACTCCACTCTATAAGGAAAGATCGTCATGACATCGATATCATATTTAATCTCGCCAATTCTTCTTCAATATCACAATCAACTAATATCTATATTTCTACGAATATCAACCATTTGTTGGGATCATAAATATCCACAACTTGGTTTAGATCTAGGATAGCTAGAATTCCTACGAGAATAGCTTCGATTAATTTACTAGGGAATTTAGGGTTCCTTGTGACAATCTACGTCGTATAAATACCTCGTATAAATATCAAAATAATCATCAAACAATCATGTATAAAATTACATCATATATATATATATATATATATATATATATATATATATATATATATATATATATATATATATATATATATATATATATATATATATATATATATATATATATATATATATATATATATATAATCCAAGTTATATATATTAAAATAACACTTCTCGGTCTGGCCTTGTCGGTAACTCGGGAATTCTTCGGCACCGTTATAGTTAAAAGATTTTTAGACATTTTCAGAAAAATGTTTATAGTTAAAAGATTTTGAAATGTTTTATTCAAAACCTTGGTTTTAAAAATCTTTCGTTCTCTATAACGAGAGCTCTGGTACCAAACAGTAACACCCCCAAATTTATACAACTCAATACAGCGGAATACTCGTTGGTGTTACGGGATAGCACATTACTCACATCATAGACAACGCATAAAAATCACGTCGTTTATTAATAAAGCATTTCCATTCATAAATATCAAATTTACATAGGTCCCAAGTCATTATATTTAAGTGCGGGCCATGAATTCTTGTTGTCTTCCCGAGAATTACCTTCAAGTACCTGAGATAAAACATGTTAAAAGAAAAGGTCAGCGAAAACGCCGAGTGAATTCATAGAGTTTAATGAAAACCATTAATATATCATCGGTATATATTTATTACCGAAAATCATTTTGTACAAATCTTTGTAGTAGACCATAAAATAGCCAAAGTCATTTTATACAAATCCTTATCAAAATCATAATATAGGATTTCGCCTTCAAAATCATTATACGAACCAATGTCGTAAAAATATCATACAATACGTTTTATAACGTTGTTTAGAGTTAAATAAAAACCGTTATATGAATATGGTTATGAAAAACCAAAACACGATCATAAAATCAATAATAAGACCCTGTATTGCTAGTCAGGCAATATATCGTTATTCGATGCGTATAGTAGTATTTCGTTGATTGGATTATTATAAGCCGCATGACATTGTTACCTTACTACAACAAACAACGGGTAGCTAGCCTGAAACTCAATTTGCCCACCTAAGTTAGCGTGTCGTCACAAAGATCACGCTATGGAAATCTTCTCATACATAAATTCGCTTACCAATCAATGTGGCACGACAGGGATCAACCGTCAAGGCGCGAACTGGGGTGATCGTCCCCAAATAGTACTATTATATGCACAAGCGTCTACCAAATCCCGGTAGTTCACAATTCATGCTAATGGGACTTTTAGTGACATAACCTAACTTTAATAATCCATTTCATTTCATTTATCGGGTCATATATTCATTCATCGGGTCATACAATCATTCTGGTTCAAATCAATAAACAAACAATCGGGACAAATGATGTCCTATTTTATCAAAACTAACATGTTATCTCCCTCGCGGGTTTATAAAACATTTCATAAAAACATTTAAAAGAGTGCGAGGCTATGAACTCACGTTGATGTGGGAAGGCAGGTTATCGGTAATTCGGACGTACGATACGTGCTTCAATCACGAAAACCTAGACAAATAATAATCGTCTTAGACTCTTGTCCAATGACTTTATAAAAATAACAATTATGTATACATATGATTATTATATATATATGATGATCAAGTGGGTTTATATATTCTCATTCACTTATTTTTGTGTTTATGTATTGGTAACTTCTTACTAGTTTACTAGTTTTACCTATTTACGTGTTTTAGGTACAATAAGCCTATTATAAGTTCATTAACTTGTATTAATCCATTTCATACTTGTATTATCAGTATTTATACTTTACATGTTGGGCCAAAATGGGTTAAGCCCAGTAAATAAGTTTATAAGTGTTTTAGCCCATTTTGTTGTATTATTAGTCCAATAACGTTAACTTAGCCCGTTAATGTCCGTATGTTATATAGTTCGGGTTTTATCGGTTTTTACTTGTTATATATGTTTATATATCAGTATATGAGTTTATAAAAGTTTACATTAGACGGGTCCAACCGTCTAAGTTTTATTTAACAAAAAGGTTAATTTTACGGTAATAGCCGAAAAAGTCGTTGAAATCATGTTTATAGTTTTATAACTTATAAAACTTATCAAACTACCATTTTTATAAAATGTCCATTTATTTATCCTTATACATATTTGTATAAATGTATTATATGAGTTAGTGGGTTTTAATTCACATTTTATACTATTTTTATTTGAGTGCTTATATAATACTATTATACTTTAATTTCCCAAAATCTGATTTTTACTTTCATGTTCACCAAAACAGCCATATTTAGAGTTCTATATGGAGATAGAAGCCCAAATTTTTATGGCATAAAATACATGATATGTGCTCCATTTAACTATTCTATGGCTACTGTTGACTCAGCCTCTAAGTATTTTATAAAATTCGTCCAAAACAGTGTACTTAGATTTGCACTCTAAACTTTTTTGTTCATATCTCACTCATTTTTATGATTCCATTGTATGGCCAACTCTCACATGTGTACAAGACATATTACTTACTGTATATTCATTAATCTATGCCATTTTATCAGTTCATCACATGGTTTTTTACTTTTTTTATACAGCCTACTAAATTAAGCAAGATTAACCAATTTTACATATAGTTTTCATCTTTTTACCCATGATTATCAACACCAAATCCCCACATAATATTTTTATCATCATATATCATCATACATATATACATTTAAGAAGAAAATAAATGATTACATAATCAAAATTAACAAAAGGATGGGGAGAACAATCTTTATACCACCATGATGATGTAGGTTATGATCAAGACATGGATTTTGATGGAGAAACTTGTGATAAACCAAGACCATCTTCAAGACCACCCATCTACATGAACACCTTGACAATAATCAGCCCTTGACTCCATAGAAACTCCTCCTTGGATGTTATAATCACCACCAATCAATAGGGCTTCAAAAGGGCATCATCATATATGTAAATAACATAGGATTTGTGGTTGAATCAAGATCAAGTGAGGGTGTTTTTGGGGTAAAGTGGACGGTACAAATGGAGCTAGAGAGAGAGTTTGGTGTGTTGTTGCATGAATGAGAAATGGTTTTGTTTGTGCTAGTGGTTTTGATGGAAAGTTGGCTTAACTTGTAAGCTTAGCTTACAAGTGTAAGCATTGTTGTTACAAGGGTGCCACATCAAATGATGTGGTGTCCCTTTGGCCGTCCCTTTTAGTTAGTGGGGTGGGATAAACTTGTTTTTTCCCATCCCGCTAATTTACGGGTATTCCTCGATTCTATTTTCCTCGATTTGCGTGCCCTCGGGTCGTTTTACGAAAAATGTTTTTATAAATTATGAATCAACGGCACAAAATGAATCTAATAAAAATTGTCTCATCAAAAACAAAGTTCGAAAACGTGAATACGTAATCCTAAGGTTTCTGGTTTAGTCGTAAAGGACGTTAAATTATAATCGTAAGTCCTAATCTCTTCTCGTAAATTTGTGAGTTTATGAACCAACACAAATTTTAAATCTCAAAATAATATTCACGGACAAATTTATTTTCTGAAATGTCAGACTGTCACCAAAACGGTGTATGTAAACGTAAGCACGTAACGTTGAATCCTCCGGTTTAGACATAGTCGATGCTACTTCAAGACGTAAATCCAAATTTCTTCCCAAAAATAAGTGAGTTCATAATATAACATTAAAATAATGTTTTTAAATAATATTTGAGAATAAAATATAAACCATAAATTGACGGATTGTCACAATGTTTCCTTGCCTTGACCTTGTGCATTCATCACTTGTGATATTTGCCTCCTCGTGACTTCATGTTCCACATACTTATACTTTTATAAATTATTGAAAGCTTCAGAGTTTGATAAGGTGGAAGACTTGACTTTTAGACTTTCTTGAATTTGTTGAAGTATTAAGTGCATACAGCATAAGCATGTGGTGACAACTTCTTCTTGATTGTACACCGCGATGCCACCTTCTTGTTACGCTGCATAAGACAGTTAACAACAAAACATATGCACGGATGAAATGGCCTTGAACATTTCATTCTAATTCGGTAGCATTTTACCTCCGGTCGGTGAAGACCGTTGGACGATATAAAAATATCGTACTTGTGACAGGTAGTTTCAATTAAGAACCTCCTTGACAAGATTTCGCGGATAAACCCGTTCTCTTTATTCGACTGTCCAAAGTTGAATACGAACATAAAGACTGAATCATTTGGATAAAAATATCTGCATGATTTGAAGCCGTCAATTCATGTTCCTGGAACAATGAAATTCAATTAAGAACCACACCATCGTTGCTTTCCAGTTGTCACGAGCTTGATTCGTATAAAATCTTGCAAGTTACCTACCAAGTGCTGTTTGAGGTTAACACTAGAATGATTTCCACTCATCAATGTAATCACTAAGGTATCACTCTGAGTGTTCTAGCAAGATCACTAAGATATTGTGTAGAGTCCTGGAACGTGTTTTAATTCATTTAAGAATTAAACCACTGTTGCTTTCCAATTATCACAAGTTTGATTCATAAAGAATCGCAAAAGTCACCTACCATGAGCTTTTTGATATTCGCTCAAGAAGGATTTCCATCTTTGTTGTAAATACTTTCGTATTACTCGGATGTTCAGGCAAGATCATGAAGATTTTGCATAGGACTCTTAAGATATTTCTTACTTTTCACAGTGTGTGAAGAAGCAAGGAATTATGTAAGTGTGTCCTAATGAGATATTTGATGATCTCAAATGGCTCTAGACTCGATCGTGCATTTTTGATTTTTTAGTGATCGGAGGGTGGAGAGGAGTGCCACCATTTCAATACCAATTTATTCGGAGTGAATAAATCAATAGATAATGTGTTGTCTCCGTGTGATTAAAACAAATATCTTTTAAGAGATATTTGAGATAGCTAGGATGGGTTGTGCCTTGCATCACTGGGTCCATGATGTCTGTCTTCAATATCAAGAATCATTAAACAATGATCTTAATAGCATATGTATTGACCCGGTTTCTGCCTAAGTTGTAAGGAGGGCTTCTTTCTTTACACCCTTTATCTTTACAATTCTTTTTCATTCTTCAACCCTTTCAGTGCTTACCAATACGTCATCACTAGCACCTTGTTGTGATTGTTCCAGTGCTAACTTAAGTACTTGGTCGGCATTCAACTACGTTCACAATCTTTCTCCATCTTTCCTAAGGACTACTATTTCTAGCTATGGAATGTCCTTGGGAAGATTCCTCCGGTTCTAGAGGAATCATTGGACTTTAACCTATCCTACCATCCTTATGTCACCACAATCTTCACCGTCGTGAATAGAGATGTTTTGGGTAAGTGTATGTCACCATGAAATCAATTTTGAAGTGCAAATCCATTTTGCTCCCCCTTAACATATGCCACGATATCCGAAAACATTTTGCACATGTCGGGATGAGCTATCACGTTAAGTCAAACCATTTATGATTAATCATTTCCCATATTAAATTACATTTTCTCCCCCATATTAATAATATTAACCCAATCGATGTTTTTAATATCAACTGATTTAATAGCATTTTAAGAAAATTTGGGAAGAAAAATGCAAAGCCAATTATCATCATGAATTACACAACCTCCCCCTCAAATTAATGAGGGTGTACTGAAACGTAAATTAAATACCTTTTAAACACAAGTGTAAGGTATTTATCACGTGCAAAGATCATATATGATAATGAATTCACAAGATTAGCAATTTATGAGGTTGGACCTGAATGATGGAGAACATCATATGAAAGAAGTACATGGTTCTTGTTCACGAATGTTGGTCGCCTCGTCACGTCTGAAGTTTTCTCTTGACTCCATGTGTATGATTGATATCATTGTCTTGACACCAATATGTGAACTTGGCAATTTCGGCATCAAAGATTCTGAATGTAGGACAATTGCTCCCACTCAATTATTGACCCGTGTTCTATTGAAAGAGCTGTAGTCGCCGTTTGAGTAGTCACATCGTCGAGTATGTAGATATCAATTGTAAATTGCTACGGTTTGTGGAGATGATAGCTTCATAAAAACAAGATTTCTCTTGTTTTAACAAATAAATGCACTGACATGTACATATATTTGTGTTAGATTGTGTTATTACGTAAACACAATCCCTTACATGGTTATAAAGTAAACCATGCCCGAGAAAATTAATTCCTGTTGTTGAGTCAAAGCTTTCCGGCGAAATGCTTGACTTTAATAGGAAAATCGGGTTACTATCTGAAATAATTGCAAGCCATTTTCAGCATGTTTTAAAACATTTGAACTTCTGCTCGAACTTTATTTACAACCCCGTGTCATTATTGAGTGACATTTCTAGTATCGTAAATATTATCGATTCCAGAAGACATGCTCTTCTTATCAAAACATTTTTGAACAGACAATTTTGAAAGATTTAGAAATTTTTTTTGAGAAATTCTCGAAAAATTGTGTTCAACGTTTTGAAAACCAATTACTTGAGCTTAAGATGTCGAATATCTTGCAAAACGAGCTCAAGTACGAGAAGTTGTAAACTTCCCGTTGTTAAGGATAAGTTTATCATCGGCGATAAACTTTCCTTTTAACTGAAGAACGAGTCCTAAGTTGACATTTACTTAGAAGTCGTTTTCACGAGCTTGAAAAACTTTGAATGTTTTAACGTAAAGCTCATGACCGAGAAAGATGAATTTCCCGTTATGAGGAAAATTTCTCTTATTTAAAAGATACACTTTCCTTTCTGAGCTTAAAACTTGGAATGTTTTAATACAAGCTCATTAACGAGAAATTTTAATTTCCCGTTACGAGGATAAGCTATCTTTAAAGATAATCTATCCTAAATATGAAATCTGAGTTACAGTCTGATATTTAACCGTAAGTCATTGTGCATGAGCTTAAAAACTTCGAATGTTTTTAATATTAGCTCATGCCCAAGAAAAAAATTAATTTCTCGTTGTAAGGATAAGTTTATCATCGGCGATAAACTTTCCTTTCCTTGAAGTCCGGGGCATAATCTGAAATATAATTATACGCCATTTACACGAGCTTAAAACTTTTGAATAGTTTTAATGTAAGCTCGCGTCCGAGAAAATTTAATTTCTCGTTAATGAGGATAAGTTTATCATCGGCGATAAACTTTCCTTTATTTGAAGATCGGGTCATCATCTGATATTTAATGATGAGCCTTTTTTACATGAGCTTAAAACCGTTGAATAGTTTTAAAGTAAGCTTGTGTCCGAGAAAAATTAATTTCTCGTTAAGAGGGTAAGTTATCGTTGCGTAGATAAACTTCCCTGTCTCTGAAGTCCGGGTCATCGTCTGTCATTTAACGAGGAGTCATATACACGAGCTTAAAACCTTTGAATAGTTTTAATGTAAGCTCGTGTCCGAGAAAAATTAATTTCTCTTTTTGAGGGTAAGTTATCGTTACGTAGATAAACTTCCCTTTCTCTGAAGATCGGGTCACAGACTGTAATTTGACTGTGAGCCATTGTGCATGAGCTTAAAATCTTCGAACGTTTTTAATTTTAACGCATGCCCGAGAAAACTTAATTTCTCATTATGAGGATAAGTTTATCATCGGCGATAAACTTTCCTTTCTTTGAGGAACGAGTTACAGTCTGTGATGTGACTATAAGTCCTTGTGCATGAGCTTAAAAACTTTTAATGTTTTTAATTTTAGCTCATGCCCGAGAAAACTTAATTTCTCGTTATGAGGATACGTTTATCATCGGCAATAAACTTTCCTTTCTTTGATGATCGAGTTACAGACTGTAATGTGACTGTAAGTCCTTTTGGTAAGCTTAACCATGAATCCCCTGAGACACTTGTTTCTCCGATATCTGCTTCTTCAGCAACCGAACTCTAAGAGTATCCTTAGTTGAACGGTATACAATGATTGGACCGCTTCGTTCTTTTGGAACATCAACTTTGGTACCTGCATTCTCATTAGGAATTTGCATGCTGATAGGTGTGAAAACACCCATCCTTTTACCACTTAATTCTGGCTAAAACAAGACCAAAACACGTATTTAATATCATTTGTTTGGAATTATGCGTGGTTTTTGTGTTTATTGTGTTTTCAGAGTCGACCGGATGAATATTGAAGAAAACATGGGATTGCACGGGTTTTATCGAAGAAAAGGACTCAAGACAAAGTCTATTGTCCAAGAGATGCAAAAGATTTGAAGTTGTTGTGCCTATTTGAAGATTTATCGAAGAATAGAGCCAAAGATGGAAGATTCATTTATGTCGAAGAACTCGAGTCTATTAAACAAAAGATTATAAGACGAGTTGGAATTATTCACCGACACTTCTCGAATCCAAGTCGGAAACGTTTATTTAAAGAAGCGTGAAGACTAAAGAAGGAAGAAGAAAAAGAAGCCCAAGCCAAAGCCCAATCACAAGCCCACCACCACAAGACACGCCTATATAAAGGCCCTTACTTCACAAATTTCACACACTTAGTTTTTACACTTAGTTTTTAGGGAGTTTTCTAGTTTTAGAGAGAGAAAGTTCTAAACTTTCTCTCACTAGATTTCATCTTTTCCATTCAAGATCAAAACTTTGTATTACTTTTTCATTAATCAAGTTCAAGTTTTTATCTTTTAATCTTTAATCTCATCCTTCCTTTCTTTTATTTTGATTGATTTCGGTGCAAATCTCGTATGATCCGTGTTGTTCATCAATGATTTGTGCTTAAAAAGTTGATTACTTTTTATGTTTCCTTAAGTTTATACACTAATAAGCTTTAAGATCCTTGTTCTTATTGGCTTATTTGTTGATTTAGCTTATTTACTTTCTAAAGTTTTTATAAAAAGTTCATCTCTTTATCATTTAATTTATGTTTTAGTTTATTTGAAGCTTAGATAAAGTTGTTTTTAGTGCTTATTTGATCAGCTTTTTATTGGATTCGAGCTAGTTTGGTGATCGGCTTATTGATAGCTTATTCACTTAGCTTAATTTTCGGATCATAGGGGTATCAGAAAGGGTTATAAAACCCCTTTCCGATTGGTGCTTTCCGACCAGACACACAACCCTCATTCCGATCTACCGATCGGAAAAGGGTTTAGAATTTCCGATTGGTGTTATTTTCATTTTCCGACGGTAAGTATTTGTATCATTCCGATTGGCCCCAAATTTTGAGATTCCGATTTGCCAACTTGTCCCTTATTCCGATCGTTATCTTGTCTCCATATTCCGATTGCTTCTTTTTCAAGATATTCCGATTGGTTCCATTTTTAGTATTCCGATTGTACTTGTTTTGTTAGTATTCCGATCGCTTCAATTTACCCAACATTCCGATCACTTGATCGGGATACATTCCGATTGGTGCACACTTTTTCCCTTATTCCGATTTAGTGTTTTGATATTCTCCGTTCTTACTTTCTTTTAGTACTTTTCAATTAAGTTCATTTTTTTATATAATGTTTTCCAAGTGTTAGTTTTTATTGAATGTCCATTTATTTTTCTAATAAAATCTTTAAGTTTTCAAGCATTCACTTTTAACTTGTCTTTTTAGTTTAAGCGTTTAAAGCATTAATTTTACTCTTCGACACTTAATTAATTGTTATTAGTTTAAAATAGATAAACAAACCAACCACTTTTTATTAACCAAGAACAAATCAATCCACTTAAAGCCGAGATCAATTCGAGAGGACTGTGAGAGATAAATAGAGAACCCATAGAAAATGCGTGTATCAAATGGCGCCGTTGCCGGCTCTTCTCGTTAAGATGAAAAGTTTTTTGTGAGAACTTGGATTTTGGGATCCGTTCCCCGTGAACGTTACTTTTTCATCAAAATTTTCAAAAAAATCCTAAAAAATATAAAATTTTCAAAAATACAAAAAAAAATTAAAAAACATTAAAACCAAAAATATTTTTGCTTTGTTTTCCTTTGTTCGTTCTTTTGCAGGTGTATGCGTACTCGATCCACGTCTTATCAAGAGCCCGAGCCTCACGATAACTTAGACATGGCCGGCGTACAAAACAACAACAACATACCACCTCCAAACAATAATAATAACAACAACAACCCACCTTTCAACAACATGAACAATAACAACAACAATGACCCTCTTCCGGATAATCGCCCGATGATTGAACTGCTGCAAGCTCATGTAGATGGCAACACTGATCCAATTGTTATACCACCAATTGCCGCCAACAATTTCGAGCTAAAATCAGGCTTTATCCAGATGGTCTCTGCTCAACCATTCTTGGGACGTACCATTGATGACCTACATGACCATATCAAGAGATTCTTGCAACTCACTAACACGGTCAAGTTCAATGGTGTTCCACAAGAGGTTATCAGGTTACAACTTTTTCCCTTTTCTTTAGAGGGACAAGCCCGGCATTGGCTTGCTAAGGAACCGCCACAGAGTATTCTCTCGTAGACGGATTTGGAAACAAAGTTTATCAATTACATTTTTCCACCCTCTCGTACTACCGCTTTGCAGAATGAAATCATAAATTTTGAACAAAAGTACGATGAGGCGTTTAGTGAATCTTGGGATCGTTTTAAAGATCTTTTAAGAAAATGCCCACAACATGGTTTTACCAAAGTACATCAAATCAATACTTTTTACAATGGTTTAAGCATGAGTGACCAAGATTCACTAAATAGTGCCTCGGGGGGTAATCTATTGGCTAAGACTTACAATGCTGCTTGGGATATCATTGAGAATAAGTCTCGTGTGCAAACCAAGAGTGTTCGGACCAATGTCGCTAGTGCTAGCACTAATGACAGCGACAAGCGATTGGACAAAATCACTACGCTTCTTGAATCGCTCGTTACCCACACCGTCATCAACAACAACAGCAGCAACGCTAAAAACGCTCAAGTTAATGCTGTCAGCCAACCTTGTGAGATATGCGGTGGTCCTCACTCTTACACCACTTGTACTGCCACCCAAGACTACCCTGCTGAGAATGTGAATGCAGCATATGGCACCTATCCCCAGCCTGCTTATCAAGCTAGACCTCAAGGTGACAGTAATTTGCTTAGCTACCGCTCCAAGAACTATCTTTCTCCACCTGGTTTCCCCCCAAACAACCCAAACCAACAACAAAACCTCAACCTCCCTCCTCAACAACAACAACAACCTCGTACACCATACATCCCACCTCACAAACAGCAACAACCACCTCAACGTAACAACCATGTTTACCAACAACCTGCTTATCAACCACCCGCATACAATGCTCCTCCAAACCAACCCACTGCATTACACCAAGAGGTTGCAACCTACATGAGGACCAATGATGTGATCGTGGAAAATCTCCAACAGGAAGTACGAAACTAGAAAGCAGATTTGGTCAAACAAGGGAACGATTTGAGAGCCGACATGAGAAATACGTTGGATAGCCAAACTAATGATCTGAGGAACATGATGGCTAGTTTCTTCCAAGGTAATCAACCCTCTTCTTCGGGTACTCTTTCGAGTAACACCGTTGCGAATCCAAGAGGGGAGATGAAAGCAATCACCACTCGAAGTGGCAAAGGTACCAAGGAACCCGAGCTTCCTATACCTCCACCGGTGATTGTGACTAAGGAGAACGAGTCACCTGCTCCTATTCCTCATCCTTCTCCTTCCCCAATTTCCCCACCTCTTCCTTCTACCCCTCCCCCACCCAAGGATGTGAGTGATCATATTCTACCAAAGCCTTCCTCTTCTTCCAATATACCTTATCCATCTAGGTTGAGGAAAGAGAAGCTCAAAAGTAAGGACGATATTTAGGTTTCGAACTTTCTTAAGATGTTTAAACAACTGAATTTCAATATCTCCTTCGCTGAGGCTCTCGCTCACATGCCTAAATATGCGAAAATGTTTAAAGATCTTCTGAGCGACAAGGAAAAGCTCCTCGCTATTGCCAACACCCAACTTAATGAGAATTGCTCTGCAGTGCTCTTAAGGAAATTGCCAACCAAGCTTGGTGATCCGGGTCGTTTCTTAATCCCCTGCAATTTCCCGGGAGTAGAGAATTGCATGGCCCTAGCCGATCTAGGTGCCAGTATTAATCTCATGCCTCTAAGCGTTTGGAAGCAATTATCTCTCCCAGAGCGTATCCCCACCAAAATGACTTTGGAATTAGCTAACCGTACGGTTGCTTATCCAGTGGGGATAGCCGAAGACGTCATTGTAGGAGTCGACAAATTCACCTTCCCTGCTGATTTTGTTGTCGTCGACTACGAGATGGACCCCCGTGTGCCACTAATTGTTGGTCGTCCATTCTTGAGGACCGGTCGCACTCTCATCGATGTTGAAGCCGGTGAGCTTATCATGAGAGTGGGTGACGATAAAGTAGTCTTCAACATGGGAAAGTTATCTAAACAACCTTATTCATATGAGAGTGTTAATTGTATTGACGTTCTTGATGAGGCTTGTGAAGAACACTTTAATGATGCTTGCAAAAGTATTCCTACCTCTCTTCCCAGTGTTGAGACCGTGTCCTCTATTGGTTCATCATTGTCTCTATTTGGAGATAGTGACTTATTTTGGAACAATCTTGAAGATACCATGGGAGATGTGAATTTAGCTACTAATGATTCTCCCACCGATGGGGATGAAGACATGAAATTCTTTGACAATCTTCTCAACGAAGACAATCCTTCGCCTCCATCTCCCACGGTCATTGCTATCGATACTTCGACTTCGAATACGCCTCCCGTCGGAAATCCTCCGAATTTGGAACTTAAGGAGTTGCCGCCCCATCTTGAGTATGTATTCCTTGAAGAAGAGAAGAAGTCGCCAGTCATCATTGCTAAGGATTTGAAAGATGAAGAGAAAGCTCGCCTCATTGCCGTGTTGAAAGATCATAAGAAGGCTATTGCGTGGAAGATTTATGATATTCGTGGAATTGATCCTCAATTCTGCACACACAAAATTCTCATGGAGGACGACTTTAAGCCCACAATTCAAAGCCAACGAAGGGTGAATCCAAAAATCCATGAAGTCATCAAAACAGAGGTTATCAAACTTCTTGATGCGGGTATGATTTAACCTATTTCAGATTCACCATGGGTTAGTCCAATCCATTGTGTGCCTAAGAAGGGCGGAATAACCGTTGTTCCCAATGAACACAACGAGTTGATTTCCACTCGTCTCGTTACTGGGTGGAGAGTTTGTATAGACTACCGCAAACTCAATGATGCCACGAGAAAGGATCATTTCCCTCTACCTTTTATGGACCAAATGCTTGAAGGTTTATCGGGTAATGAATATTACTGCTTTCTTGATGGTTTCTCGGGTTATTTCCAAATACCCATCGATCCCCAAGATCAAGAGAAGACAAAATTCACTTGTCCCTATGGCACATTTGCTTACAAAAGAATGCCTTTTGGCTTATGCAATGCCCCCGGGACTTTCCAAAGGTGCATATTAGCTATCTTCCATGACATGGTTGAACAAACCATGGAAGTCTTCATGGATGATTTCTCGGTCTTCGGGGATTCCTTCTCTTCTTGCCTTGCCAATTTGGAACGTATGCTTAAGCGGTGCGAAGACACTCGCCTTGTTCTGAATTGGGAAAAATGCCATTTTATGGTAAAAGAAGGCATCGTGCTGGGACACAAGATTTCCAAAGCCGGTCTTGAAGTAGACCGTGCTAAAGTCGATGTTATCGCCAAGTTGCCTCCACCTTCAACCGTGAAGGGTGTGAGAAGTTTTCTGGGTCATGCGGGCTTCTACCGTCGATTTATCAAAGATTTTTCTCAAATCGCTCGCCCGATGACCCACCTCTTGGAAAAAGATACTCCTTTTATATTTTTCATAGAATGTCTTGAAGCCTTTAACTCGCTTAAGGATAAGCTAACTAAGGCACCTGTCTTGGTTACCCCTAATTGGGAGCTTCCATTTGAGTTGATGTGTGATGCTAGCGATTTTGCTATTGGAGCGGTTCTAGGACAAAGAGTGAATAAACACTTCCAACCAATCCATTACGCTAGCAAGACAATGACAGGGGCACAATTGCATTATACGACAACGAAAAAAGAGCTTTTAGCTGTTGTCTATGCTTTTAAAAAATTCCGCCCCTATCTTGTCCTTTCTACAACAATTATGTATACCGATCATTCCGCGCTGAAGTACTTGTTGACAAAGCAAGATTCCAAACCAAGACTTCTTCACTGGGTTTTGCTGCTCCAAGAATTTAAAATCGAAATTCGCGATAAAAAAGGAGCTGAAAACTTAGCCGCGGATCATCTCAGCAGACTTGAGGATCCTTACCAAGGGGATCATCCTAACAAAGAAATCAATGATTCTTTTCCCTTGGACACCTTAATGTCTATAAATTCGAAATCTAATGAAACCCCGTGGTTTGCGGACTTTCCAAACTACTTGGCGGGTGGAATTCTCAAGGAAGGGTTGACGTCCCAACAAAAGAAAAAGTTCTTCCCCGACATTAAGACTTACTTTTGGGACGACCCTTACCTATTCAAACAATGTGCTGACTTGATTATTCGTCGTTGTGTTGATGGACCGGCAGCTTCGGAAATCCTTGATGCTTGCCACAAAGGACCCACCGGTGGTCAATTTGGTCCCAACTACACCGCCAAAAAAGTGTTTGATTCGGGATTTTATTGGCCCTCCATATATCGTGACACTCACAATATGGTTAAACGATGTGATGTTTGCCAAAAACAAGGCACGATCACACATAAAGACGAGATGCCTCAGAATTTCATTCAAGAGTGTGAAATCTTTGATGTTTGGGGTATCGACTTTATGGGGCCATTCCCTTCTTCTAAAGGAAACAAATACATCCTTGTAGCCGTTGACTACGTTTCAAAGTGGGTTGAAGCCAAAGCTTTACCTACTAATGATGCAAGGGTGGTTTGTAACTTTTTGAAAGCTCTTTTCGCTAGATTCGGTGTGCCTCGTGCCATTATTAGTGATCGTGGGACTCATTTTTTCAATGACCAATTCGCAAGAGTCATGGCTAAGTACGGTGTAAACCATCGTCTTTCCACAACCTACCACCCACAAACTAATGGCCAGGCTGAAATATCCAACCGAGCACTGAAGCGAATTCTTGAAAGGACCGTGGGAGAGCATCGTGCCTCATGGGCTGATAAACTTGATGATGCTTTGTGGGCTTTCCGTATTGCTTACAAGACCCCGATCGGCTGTACGCCTTATCGTCTTGTGTACGGGAAAGCATGCCACCTCCCCATTGAGTTGGAGCACAAGGCTCACTGGGCCTTGAAGTGGGCTAATTTTGATATCAACAAAGTCGGTGACCTACGCAAGATCCAACTCAATGAGCTCAATGAACTCCGTAATGAGGCTTATGAAAATTCTTTAATCTATAAGGAAAGGACTAAGCTCATTTACGATTCTAAGATCAAAAACCGAGAGTTCCATGTTGGAGACAAAGTCTTACTTTTTAACTCTCGGTTGAAAATCTTTTCGGGAAAGCTCAAATCTCGTTGGTCCGGCCCATTCACCATTGCCCAAATTTTTCCATATGGTACTCTCGAGCTCGCTCAACCCAATGGACCCAATTTTAAGGTGAATGGCCAACGAGTGAAGTTGTACTTTGGTGAGGACACTTCTCAGGAGGTGATTCCATCCCTTACCACGTTCCCCATGAACTAATTTTGGGTCGAGTCAGGCTCGTGACTCGGTTATCAAAAACAAGCGCTCCTCGGGAGGCAGCCCGAGTATCAATCCTTTTATGTTTTAACCCCCTAAGTGTAGGGGAGCCTGTATATGTGTTTGTATTTGTGTGGTGATGTGATTACAGGGATAAGTGCACTCTTGGAATCTCTGAAGAACCGTGCTCCCCTGTTATCCGAAATCCGGTTCTATCTCTCAACTATCGTGATTCAATTTTCTTCATACTCACATTTGAAATTGATCATTTTAGTCGTCTCTTCCTTAACTTGAGTTAACCAACGTGCACAATGTCATATGTGTAGGGGAGACTTTTCCCACATGCTTAAACATTGAGGACAATGTTTATCTTAAGTGTAGGGGGGACTTCTATCGAAGTTTTAAGTGGACTTTTCCATGAAAATGCCTTCATTTAACCGGAAAATCATCTTTTTCAACATTTTTCAAATTTTTAATTAACTTTGGCCATATAGTCGTAATTTTTAATTTTTTATCGTTGCTTTCATATGTATATATCCCGCAATAAAGTCAAAAAT
Source organism: Glebionis coronaria (assembly GCA_025667525.1). NCBI lineage: Eukaryota > Viridiplantae > Streptophyta > Magnoliopsida > Asterales > Asteraceae > Glebionis > Glebionis coronaria. Next base: position 445,941,183 of record CM046874.1, read on the forward strand.
ATTAATAAAGTGGTGTAGCTAGTTTAGAAGTCTTTTGACATTTTAGGCCCGTTGCGTTTATTTTGACTCAACCCGGATAGACTTATCTAAGTTTATTCTAGCTAGTATCCTTAACCATGTAGACCTTAATTGGTTTATTAGGCTAAGTATCCACGAGTCTCATTACTTGAGATTTTAAATTGTGGAGGACGAGAAATGATAGAGTCAATTATAAGTCGGTATTCTTGCACAAGCTCACTTGGTGTAATTATTTGCCTATTCTCCCATCACTTGCTAATAATTTATCTGCAATAAGTAAGGTCGCACGATTTGAAAGGTTACTTAGCTTCTAGCCCAAGATCGTTTAAAAGTTGCTCGGTAATGATAAGAGTTCATAGCCAAGGCATAACTTATGAAGCGGGGCGCGAAGATTGGCGAGTCCGAAAAGGCCCTATCAAGGCATGAGGATTCCATTTTATTGCTGAAGATCCAAAGTGATGTGAAAAGCATTATTCCCAAAATCAATATGAAGGATCAAGACTCACGACGAAAAGCAATCAACTCCCATAAAGATGATGGAGAAGTCTATCCAAAAAGACCCTAACAAGGTATGAGGATAAATAGATCCAAGTCCGAAAAGGAGGCGGATCGTTGTATCTCAAAATCCTAATTAGAGATTGAAGAAATAATCATGAAGTCGTGGTCAACAAAGTTGGAGTACCCCTCAAAAGTCTCCAAGTGAAGAAAATCTATTACGATGAGAAGACCATTATCTCAAGCACGTCTCTCAAGATATGAAGTATGAAGTACATGCCAAATATCGGCCCGAGAAAGGTCTTAAATCGTGAACCGAGTTGTGCCAAGATATGAACTTTTTGATATCCCGAGAAGCAGTTTTAAGAGATTTTGTCCTTTAGCTAACTATTGATCAAATCGTCCTACTTTGCTTTCAGCCTAAATAAACTATCGAAATAAGTCCAAAAATGCATCTTCATGATCATTCTAAGCCAAAAATAAAATATAAGAGATACACCTAGGAATAAGGGAGTTTAAGCATTTAATTAAGCCATGTGTGTAAGTGTTTGATTTACTAACTTATAATAACAATGATCTCGTTTTTAAGCTTAGTTTGGGGAACGTGAAACTTGAGGGTGACAAATCTTCGCTGCACCAAAGCCCTAATGTAAGTCATTGGTTTCTTTGCAAATTATTTCCATCCTTTTGTTTACTTTAAAGTTTTAATTTCTCTTAGTATTTTTATTTTTGTTTAGTAGTATTTTAATAAGGCCAAGGTTGATTGATTATGAGAAAAGTGTAAAATTGCTTTATCACTAAGCATTGCATGAGGGCATGGCAATGGTTAAGTGTAGGGAATTTGATAGGTGTGAAAACACCCATCCTTTTACCACTTAATTCTTGGTAAAACAAGACCAAAACACGTATTTAATATCATTTGTTTGGAATTATGCGTGGTTTTTGTGTTTATTGTGTTTTCAGAGTCGACCGGATGAATATTGAAGAAAACATGGGATTGCACGGGTTTTATCAAAGAAAAGGACTCAAGACGAAGTCTATTGTCCAAGAGATGCAAAAGATTTGAAGTTGTTGTGCCTATTTGAAGATTTATCGAAGAATAGAGCCAAAGATGGAAGATTCATTTATGTCGAAGAACTCGAGTCTATTAAACAAAAGATTATAAGACGAGTTGGAATTATTCACCGAAACTTCTCGAATCCAAGTCGGAAACGTTTATTTAAAGAAGCGTGAAGACTAAAGAAGGAAGAAGAAAAAGAAGCCCAAGCCAAAGCCCAATCACAAGCCCACCACCACAAGACACGCCTATATAAAGGCCCTTACTTCACAAATTTCACACACTTAGTTTTTACACTTAGTTTTTAGGGAGTTTTCTAGTTTTAGAGAGAGAAAGTTCTAAACTTTCTCTCACTAGATTTCATCTTTTCCATTCAAGATCAAAACTTTGTATTACTTTTTCATTAATCAAGTTCAAGTTTTTATCTTTTAATCTTTAATCTCATCCTTCCTTTCTTTTATTTTGATTGATTTCGGTGCAAATCTCGTATGATCCGTGTTGTTCATCAATGATTTGTGCTTAAAAAGTTGATTACTTTTTATGTTTCCTTAAGTTTATACACTAATAAGCTTTAAGATCCTTGTTCTTATTGGCTTATTTGTTGATTTAGCTTATTTACTTTCTAAAGTTTTTATAAAAAGTTCATCTCTTTATCATTTAATTTATGTTTTAGTTTATTTGAAGCTTAGATAAAGTTGTTTTTAGTGCTTATTTGATCAGCTTTTTATTGGATTCGAGCTAGTTTGGTGATCAGCTTATTGATAGCTTATTCACTTAGCTTAATTTTCGGATCATAGGGGTATCGGAAAGGGTTATAAAACCCCTTTCCGATTGGTGCTTTCCGACCAGACACACAACCCTCATTCCGATCTACCGATCGGAAAAGGGTTTAGGATTTCCGATTGGTGTTATTTTCATTTTCCGACGGTAAGTATTTGTATCATTCCGATTGGCCCCAAATTTTGAGATTTCGATTTGCCAACTTGTCCCTTATTCCGATCGTTATCTTGTCTCCATATTCCGATTGCTTCTTTTTCAAGATATTCCGATTGGTTCCATTTTTAGTAATTCGATTGTACTTGTTTTGTTAGTATTCCGATCGCTTCAATTTACCCAACATTCCGATCACTTGATCGGAATACATTCCGATTGGTGCACACTTTTTCCCTTATTCCGATTTAGTGTTTTGCTATTCTCCGTTCTTACTTTCTTTTAGTACTTTTCAATTAAGTTCATTTTTTTTATATAAAGTTTTCCAAGTGTTAGTTTTTATTGAATGTCCATTTATTTTTCTAATAAAATCTTTAAGTTTTCAAGCATTCACTTTTAACTTGTCTTTTTAGTTTAAGCGTTTAAAGCTTTTACTCTTCGACACTTAATTAATTGTTATTAGTTTAAAATAGATAAACAAACCAACCACTTTTTATTAACCAAGAACAAATCAATCCACTTAAAGCTGAGATCAATTCGAGAGGACTGTGAGAGATAAATAGAGAACCCATAGAAAATGCGTGTATCACATGCTTTGATATGGGTTAGCGATATCTATCTTAGAAGCAAGTGGGGGTTCACAGTTTTCTTTTCTTGTGCCAGAGGCGACCTGAGTGGATGATTCACTTGTCTTAGTTGGCAAACGTTTCCGTTTATAGAAAACCTTAAGTTCAGGCTTAAGTGACGTATCATCCTTTTCAGTTTCCTCCCTAGCAGTCTTAGTAGAATCGGAGATTATCCTAGTTAAAGGGCACTCGTTTCCTACAAGAGTGAAAGTTCTACCAGTGGGGCGCCACATTTTACCAATGGGTTTGATTTTAGCAACCCACTGGGATTTAAGTCTAGCACGAGAGTTCACCTCATTAAGTAGTTTCTTGATACAAGAATCATGATTTGTCGTAAAGACACATTTTCTATATGTTTTACAAGTAGCATATTTAATGTCCAAGTAAGATCTAGAATTCCTGGACGATTGATTGATGCTCCTAGGATTTGACATGCTACGGTTAGCAGTGTTTGGTAAACTAGAAGGCATCTGTCTAAGTTTGAAAGTCCTATCTCTTACTTGTGTCTTTTGCTTAACTTCCCCCGGGCCAGATTTATGGTGAACGTCATTTGAACTAGTTCTAGACGTGGTCTTGGTATTTTTAGAGAAACTAGAGGCAATCATGTGATTAGGTCTTGCTAAAGCTGTTTTGGTCATATTGGGCCTAGTTGCGGGAGTGACTGGTCTAGAAAGATAAACCAAATCAACTTGGGAGGCAAACCACGGTCTCGAGGATTGTGGTCGCTCGGGTATAAATGCAGTAGGTTGTCTGACAGTTGGTTGTCTGACGAACTGATTTGTAGGCGGTTTCCCCAAGATTGATGGTTTTTCAAGCTTAGTGTCCACACTAGTTCCTTTGGTTTTCCTTAATTCGTTTTTCAACGCAGCTATAGCAAAGACCTTTTCTTGAACTTGAGCCTTTAAAGTCTCATTTTCTTTGAGCAATTCATCTTGGGATGCCAACTTAGATTCAAGCAACTTAATTTGTTTCAAAATATTATCCTTTCAGCTTTGGAATCTAGAACTGTTTGATCCAGTTTTCGTTCAAGAACAACGTTTGACTTTTCAAGTTTTTCAAAATACTTTTCAAATTTGTCCGTTTTCTTTGAAAATTCAATTTTGGCATCCTCAAGCTCTTTCGATTGCTGAGCTAAAATCGTTTTAAGCTCTTCAATTCTAGAGACAGAATTGGTTAAAGAAGTAGTCATAAAACACATATCATGATCTTTAGCATTCTGATCATTTTCTCCCTCATTATGACTCACATCAGATGAATCAGAAGTGGTATCACTATCACTCTTTTCCATCCCATGTTTGGCATAATAAGATTCAGAATGCTCAACATGCTGTATATTGTTGAAACTTGGCACCTGAACATTTGGTGCTTGAGACTTGCTTCTCGGTTCATGCTTTCCTCCTGATTCCTTGCCATTGCTTCCCGTGACGACCAAATTGGCACCTATTTCTTGCACCGGGCAGATCTGATCATCTTTTGACGACAATTTGAAGCAGGTATCTCTCATGTTCATGAGGTATTGCTGCATCTAATGATTTAGACGACTCCTTGATTCTTTGAATCTGATCCTTTTTCAACCGTATCTCGTTGTAATTAACTAACCGGACCTCGATACTCTGCTCAAGTATATTGATGTGATTGAGTAAACCACATCGAAAGGTTTCAGTCTGGCAACCCGTATGCTTGTTGAAAAACTGGTGAAGGGTTGGAGTCGAATAATCAAAAGGAGGTACCATTGTTGAGGCAAAGAAATCCTTAAACTGAGTGCGAAGGATTTCTATACATATCTTCGCGTTATCCTCACGAAGATTCTACCTTTCAAGTTGCAACCGTAACTCATCCAAATTATTGAAAATCATCTCGTTGAAATTATCCTCTTTGCCAAAGAACATTTGAATCGTGAATGGAAGCTCGGTCATGTTGTACGGATAGAGAAGTGCAAGGTGTGTCTTGAGCTCGTGAAAGATTTTCAATGTTTTTTGACGCAATTTGATCTCTTTGAGTTGCATGTGTTGCAGTTCCCCCTCTTGAACTGTCGAACTCAACGATTCCATTGATGTTTGATGAAAGGTAAGTGGCAACGGGAGAGTATAATTCGACGAGAAATTAATTTCTCGGGTTTTTACAAACCAACGAAATATCCGTAAATGACTCTAAAAAATCCTCGATAGATGATATGTCTCTTTTCTCGGCTCAAAAATTGTTGTCGGCTCAAACGATGATAAATTAAAACAAACCAGAGACCAATTCAACCGCGGCTCACTCCAAAAAGAAAGCCCATAAACTAATTAAACCGACCTTCGGGTAATCTAGTGAACGACCCGACAAACAATATAGCTAAATTACTTTGACACGACCCGATTTAACTTAGCCAAAATTGTTAATAACTTACTCGTGAATAATTGGCGTCCAATTACTCGTGGCCTATGCAAATGTACTAGTGAAAAATCACTCCACAAAATGTTTGGTTAGTTTCAGGCCCACTTTTGCATCAACTCCAATACCCGATCCACAAAAACTGATTATCCCTTATAAATAACGTGTAGCTATCACTTGGATAAAAAATGTTTAAACTTAACCAAATTACATTTGTGCAGCCGCTTTTATTTTTCTTTCACACGTGGCTAAGTCAACTATAAAACCAAAACGTGGCCTATTTATGTGATAACATTACACAGCCCAACCAAATTTCTTGTTTCCTCCGCTCTTTAAAAATAAAGCCCGATACCAAAATCTCTCTCTCTCCTCTGCTAACCAAACACACAGAACCCAAATCTCAATCTAAACCTAATTTCTCTGTCTTTGTGCAGTCCTCAAAATATCCTCCCCTTTTGTTTATCAATCTCCCAAACCGTCAATCAAATCTCCTATTTCATAGATCTAGAAACTGATCATATGATCTCAGTCCAACATCATCACCTACACTGAATCCCCATTATCTTCTAATAAGATAATCTAATCTTTGATAAAAACAGATGAAGCCTCAAGGTTAAGAGAACACGAAAAACATGTCATCAAGATCTTAATGATCTCGGGTAATATTTATATGTATGTATTTGATTTTCGTTATGAGTCCTAGATCGAGGAAGTTTTGCAGCGGAGATCTTGTATTTAAAAAAATATGTGTAATGGTCAAAACTGTTTTCGAAAAAATGAGAGTGGTTGAGTTGTTTAAGTCAATGGTTTTTCGAGTCTTTAAAGAAAGCTGTGGGAGTCGACGGTCTTGGTGAGTGTTGAGAGTTTTTTGGTGTTTTAAAAAAATGGTTGTCGATGTGGTGTTCGAGAGAGTTGATTGTCGAATGGGTTTGTTGTGTGAGACTGTGAGTCAAGTTCGAGGGTGTGTTTGTTTGTAGAGTCTGTTTAGATGTCGAGGTTCTGAGTCGGGTTAAGAGACGAGGATGAGACAAGGGTGAGTTGTTGTTTGGGTTTTGTTGGTCTGGGCAAAATCGTTGGTTGTTAAGTTAAGTGTCGATTCTAGTCCGAGTGTTAGAGTCCTTTTGTTTGAGTTTGTGTGGTTTGTCTCGCAATACTTATATTATCATCGCAATATTAACCAAACATGCATCGCAATATACATACTCTTCCATCACAATATTCAAAAAGACTTTTCCATCGTAATGTCAAAAAGCCCACCATCGCAATGTCTGTAACTCCATCGCAATGACATGGTTGGAATGCGGACAGAGTTTCGTCGTAATGAACCTTAATCCCGTCGCAATCACGATTGCAAAGTGCAATCGCAACCCACGTCGGAATAAGGATGTCGGAATAATTTGATCGCAAAGTAGAACCTTATGGTTATTGCGATCGATGTACAAACCTGGTGACGTTACGATCGGAATACGGATCGGAATAAGGCAACTTAACAACTGTAGACCTTATGGTTATGCATCGGAATAAATAACTGCCTAAAACTGTAAACCTTTTTCCGAAACAGAAACTTGGATACAAGGACAAAACAAAAAACTATAAAAACTGATACTGTTTGAGACAAGTTGTGACAGATTGGATAAAATAAAAAAATAAAAAAAAATAGAACTTGATGACAAAGGTTGTGACAAAAAAATGAAGATTATAGCAGTTGTAAAAAAAATTAATAGAACGAACAAGTTTTGTCATTTTGTAAAAAGATTTACCACTACATTTATTAAAATTGTTATATCAAAGTTTGAGACATAAAAACCAAGTTGAAAAGAGGACAAATGTTTAAAAGGATTATATCAAAAACTTAAACTTAAAGAAAAAGAAAAACGATAGAAAAAAAATTGTGAAAGAATAAAATTATACCACCAAATCAATAGAGAAAAACACGTCAATTCGAAGAATCAACCAAAGCTATTGATACCAATTGTAGGTCTATGTTTTCTAAGGATTAAGCATGTTATGGTTTATCTATTGAGATGGATGGAGAATGGAAGAACTAGAGACAGAAAGAAGAGAGAGAAAGGAGAGAATGAGAAGGTAAAGATGTGATTAGTGAATTGTGTGTAAACACAAAGTGACCAACCCCTCCTAACATGCTAGGAGGGGGTATATATAGTCCACCCTACATGTGGGCTATATGGGCTATATGGATTACATATAGGATCACGAGCCCATTACTTGAATATATCTTTGTAGTGACCGATCCTTTCTAAATACGTAAAAACGTATTTCCAACACCTTGTGAGCTTCAAATTGTTTGCTTGATTTAGGTGAGCGCTTGAAATCTTATTATTGGGTGAAGCTTTCGATTATTCAGGTTGCCAATACTTCAAAACCGTGACGCTGGCGATACCTTAATGTCTTCCTAATTTAATTACATGGAAGCTACTAGAAAAGACTAGAAACCAACAGTCGATACTAAACCGCTAAGTCAATATTTATTAAGCAAAAAATATTTACAAGCGAAGGGAGAATAAGCAAACAACAAGAACACAAGAGTTTTTGAAAGAATACGAATACTCTACGTTTAGCATAGTAACTTATAATTAACTCTATCATTTCTCGTCCTCATTTAAGAGACTTAGCCTAATATAAAGTTAAGGAATCTAAGCTAAGTGCTCAACACGCACAGACGAGTAAAAAATGACTCTTATTCTCGCCATCGGAAAATCTACATTCGTGTCTTCAAACACTTACAAAAAATGAGAAAAAATTTAAACTTTGGCCATTTTTAGCCTTATTTTGCAACAAAACGATAAACAAAATATAAACTTTGGAAAGCGTGAAGGTTTGGCAAGGCAAGTATAGAATGATGTTGTGATTTTACACACCTTTAGGAAAAGGAGGTAATTAAGGTAAGCGTTAACAAGTGATTTAGGAAAACCACAAGTAAATGACCCGAAAGTGGGGATCGTTCTCAAGGAGGCAATTGTGTTGTGCTAAGAAGTGATTATTGGTTTGTGATTATATTGATGAGAAATGAAAATAAGAAAAGAGATTAGAAGAGAATGACGGTTACGATTATGAATTAAACTAAAACGAATAGTCGTGCACGTAAAACCGTAAAAAGTTACAAAATTAAAAATTTACCCTAAAAATTCCTAGAAAATTGCGATAAATCCTAAAAAATGTAATTAGAGTTTACAAAAAATCAAAAATCACTAAAACCTTTTATTTAATTAAATAATAATTTTTTTAATGCTAATTAAAGCCCAAAAATCAATTTAATTAACAAAAAGCCCAAATGAAATTTTTTCACTTGTAAACCTCTAAAATTACTAACTAAATTTAAAACTATTTTTGAAAATTTTAAAATTAATTAAAATTATTTAAAAACAATTAAAAACTATTAAAATTTAAAATAATTCTAAAATTTAATCTAATGACAATAAAAATATTCTAAAAATATAAAACTCCTAACTTAATGTGTTTGAACTAAGAAAAATGAAAAAAGTTGAAAAATCTAAATTTTTTAATAATAAAATAATAATAAAATATTAATAAAAATCTAAAATTTATAAAAAATTCTAAAAAGTTGCAAACCTACTTATTTTAACCTAAATAACTCAGGAATGAAGTTGAAATTACAAAATACCCCTATTGAGCCTTGAAATGGGCTAAAAGTCCAAACAGTCCCTTAATGAGCTTGAAATAGGCCCAATAAGAAAAATGTTCTCCAAATAAGCCCAAAATCTCATATCTGAATTAAAATTTGATTTTAAGAACAAAACTCTGAAGGCCCAAAAGCTGAAATTGTGTTTAAGCTAGCTTATTTCAAAGCAACTTATTCTTAATGGGCTTTTTGGCCCATTAAGCTATAAGCTGATGCCATAAGCTAAAATTTGACACACAAGCTTCTTTTGAGTTACTTAAGAGATCCGTAAAAAGAAAATTGGAAAAAGCACAACAAATAAGCCTGAAATAAGCCAAGACTCTCTTCACAAAACGACAAAATAGTCGTTTTTTAGTTCTAGACCACCTCAAGTGATCGACTTTCAAAAGATTTTAAATGAATTAGCTAAGCAAAATAATCAAAAAGTTTTCAAATAAGCACAAACAATAAGCCAGAATAAGCAGATAAGAACTTGTTTTAAAGTTAACTTAATGAGTTTTCTAGTAAAAAGTCAAAGTCAAAGTCTAATAAGCTCCAGATCAAATAAATGGGTCAAATGAGGAAGATCTATCACAAAAAATAAGTTGTTGCAAGTCTGGATAAGCCAATATGGCTTATGAATATGCTGTTTGATGTTTTACACTAGCAGGGGCTAGTTTTGGAGTTTGAGCAGTGGGAACTTTTCCCCCCTGCTTGACCAATAATGTAGGAATTTTTCAATTCTTCTTTTAAAATCTATTTTTCGTTCCTCGACTCGACTCGAATTGATTTCTGATTTAACGTGGATTGATTGTTTTTGGTAACTAAAACTTTTTGGTATTTTTAAAACTAAAAAGACAACTATTTAAACTAATTAAAAAGAAAATATAAAAAAATTAATTATTAATTAAAACTAATTGACTATTTTAAAACTATTTTAAAAATAAAACTTAAATTTAATCTATTCTAATTAATTTATACTAAAACTTTTAAATGAAATATATTTAAAACTATTTTTAAATAAAACTAAATTAATTGAAAACTAAATTTTAAAAAAACTAAATTTAAAAACAATTAAAATTTATATAAGTTATTAAAATATTTCTATCTTTTTAAACTGTATACAAAGAAAACTATTAAATACTTTTAATTTAAAATTAAATAAACTAAAATTTATATTAAAACTATTTAATAAAACTACAGCTAATGATAAAACCTATATTAATTAAATGATGCGTATTAAAACACAAATAAGGGACAAGAGCAAATGGTAAAGTTGTTGGGCTGTTGAACGATAGGTCAGGGGTTCGAATCCCAGCGGTGACCTCTTTTTGGCTAATATTTTTTTTGGACTGATTAGAATACTCAGACCAATTGGGTCTGAGTTTTTAAGCAGTATATCAGCAAAGCAAATAAGCCAATTAAGCATTAACAGCTAAACAACCAAAAAGCAAATAAGCTAAACCCTTAAAAAGCAAATCTAAATCTAATCAAAACTAACTCAAAGATCAGTAATATTAAATAGCAAACTAATAAGCAAGCAAAAAAAACTATCAGCAAACCTATATGATAATCAAATAAATATAAAGCCCAAATAAGCAAACCAAATTGAAAAGCAAATAAGCAGATCCAAACTTAAGACTAAATCAAATAAGCAAAACACCCTAATAAGCAAATACACTAACTCTTAAAAGCAAAACTAAATCTAAAGTCCAAAAGCAGAAAAGACTGAAAATAAGCAAATAAGCTAAATATATAAAGAGAAATATAATAAGCCACTCAACTAAAATCTTAACAGCAACTCACAATTCTAAACATATACAAAGACTCAATAAAACTTAATAAGCAGAAAAACTACAAGGTCAACAAAATCAAATAAGCAGAAATATCTATGCAGCAACCTCAAATTATACACGACTAGATAAGCAGATAAAAAACACAAGTAGACTCAATAAGCAGATAAAAAAACTAAGAGCAGATCCAACTAAAGTTTAAACAAACTCAGACCAAAGAACAAAAACCAGATAAATACTACAAGCAGATAATAACAAAAATCTTATTAAATCTAAAACTCAAAAAATAAAGAGGGGAGAACCTGATGATGAAACCTTTGGGAAGAAGGGTGAAGCGCTGAGCCCCCTTATAATCGAAATCGAACACCGCCGTTTCACCCTAACATTACCATCATGAAACAGAAACAACAATCTTCGAACTGAACCAGATTTAAGAAAAATCTTCCCAGTGGGGGAAAATTTGATAAACCAAAATTTATTTAATATTATTTAATTAAAAACAGATTAAAGATTTAAATTGCAATAATTAAAGAGACAATGTAAAACTAAAAGAAATATTTTATTAATAACTAAAAATCTGATTACAATACTTTTTAAAAAGAAAATTACAATAAACCTACAATATAATTTTTGCATAAAATAAAATTAAATAAAAAAGGCACACTCTGAATTACAGATTGAGGGTGTTTTTATAGGAAAACCCTAAAAACTTGTTGGTGAAGCTTGTTGATGAAGATATCAAATCCTGGCCATCCATTCTTCTTCTCTTTTCTCTTTCATGATCAAACGGCAGAAAATACGTCTTTATCACGCGGATTGCCAGCCTGTCAAATATTGTGTTTCTTGTGCTAGTTTGGTGTATAGGTGGCAATAGATGATTGGAGGATTATGATGGATGAGGTGTGAGAGCTAATCAAAATAGGGAGATTGGCCACGTAGATGCATATTCTTCCATCATGCTCCTCTGGTTTTGATGGGGAATTAATTACCCACACGCGTGAATCACACACTTTAAGTAAAAAGCCCCAATTTAATTTTGGGGTTAGGGTTTCGGTGAATAGTAATTTTTTATAGGTTTTTAGGGTTGGGGAGGGTAAATGGTGATATGGTGCGTTTGGGAGAGAGAAGGTGAGGGGTCAGTTTACATTGTTTGTATCGAATGTGTGAGTGGGTGAAAGATTGTTTATTAAACGTGTGTTGTGGTTGACTGTGAAAAAATGTGTTGTGAGTGAAGTTTGACCAAGGTTTTATTAAAACTTGTAACCGGTTTAAAATGAAAACCTAATGGGCCATTGAGCCCATGTAACTCCCATCTCTTGTTCAAATAGAATGTTTGGGCTTGAGCCAAACTTTGGGCCAACCAAGTTTGTTACTTCCATTCTTTAATAAAATTGATGGGCTTTTTTGGCCCATTTAGCTCATGTGGGACCCACTTGGCCCAAAAACTTCAATAATTAAAATCCACTAAAAACGAGCTCGATTTCGGCTTCCTTGATCATTCTTTCAAAGTCGTATCGATTTTGCTGGTTTTCGTGATCTTTGGTTCACTTTTGGTTCCTTGACTTTGTCTTCGTCTCTTTTTTTGAACTTTTCTTCAACATTTGACCGTGAAATCCCGTGTTTTCTTTCCTTTTGATCTTTTGTACCTATTTAACACAAAAACACAAAACCACGCGTAATTCCGACATTTACGATACTAAACACATGATTAGGTCTTGTTTTTCCTTGATTTTAGTCGCAAAAGGATAAGTGTTTACACACTTATTAAATCCCCTACACTTGAGCATTGCAATGACCCCATGCAATGCATAATTGTAAAGCATAAAGTTACATTTTTCTCATAATTAACCCATCTTTGCCTTTATTAAGATATACTATTATTACTATGATGAAAATATGAAAACTTTAAAGGAAACAAAAGTTATAACCATTTATTAACTCGGAAATTATTTGATGGAAGAAACTCGTAAAGAAATCTAAGACTTAAATTAGGGCTTTGGTGTCATGAATATTAATCACCCTCAAGTTTCACGTTCCCCATACCAAGCTTAAAAACGAGATCATTGTTTACCATAAGTACTTAAGTTAAAACCACTTATATAAGACAATTGTGTAATACTCTTTCTCCAATTCCTACTTTGTATCTCTAGCTTTTAAGGATTGTCATTCACCCGTAGGCTCATTTGATTTATTTGATAATTATTAGTCCAAAAAAGAAGGCAAAACGGTGCAAACCCGACACTCAAAACCTAACCTCGTCCTCAAAAACGTTGTCACTAAAGTAAGCCCACATTAAGGATTATTTAACACGATTTGGGGAATAAATTCCCGGACCCAAAATTTGGCCAATAGTACTACTTATTAATTATTCCTCCAAAGTCATGTTGACTTTATGTGGAGTTTATCAAGTTCACATCATATGCCCTTAGGCTCTTTAAGATGTAAAAATGCTCCTCATCTATTGTCCACACCCTAAGGCTCCTTGAACGATAAACAAGGGAATTGATTTTTGATCAATTTTTATTCAACACTTACCATGCCATACACCCTAAGGCTCTAATGACAAGGTTCGTGCTACATGCCCCACACCCTAAGGCTCCTTGACGTCATGTTTTAATCTTATTCTTTCTTTATTTATGATATATATAGTAGGCCAAATTCCGCGGTCCCATGGTCTGAATACCTCCTACTTAGTGGTTATGAGCCACCTTAGTCGGAAGTCCACAACACTGGCACCCTGAATGTGTTCATGCTTTAATTACAAGGAGAATAAAGATTTGGCTAAGAGTTAAGATATCGAATCTACACCGCAAAAATCCTCATTTATTAAGCAATTAAATATACAAGCGGGAAGAAAGAGCCACAAAAACTCATATAAGCAAGAATTAACCCTTAAACTTATTATAAACTTTATCATCTCTCGTTCTCCACAATTTAAAATCTCAAGGAATGAGACTCGTGGATTCTTAGCCTAATAAACCAATTAAGGTCCATATGGTTAAGGATATTAGATAGAGTAAAACTTGGATAAGTAAACTCGGGTTGAGTCAAAATATTCACGACGGGCCTAATATATCAAAGATATCTAAACTCGTTAAAACCATTTTATTCATTTATTTATTTTTGACTTATTCTTGAAATGGAATATAAAAATACGATGCGGTGACAAAAGGAAAGAAAATAAATGGAAATACTACTAGGCCAAAATAGATAAAAAATTTGAAAAACGTTGAAAAATTTTGAATTTTCCGGTTAAATGAGGTCAAATTCATGGAAAAGCCCGCTAAAATTCGATAGAAGTCCCCCTACACTTAATATAAACATTGTCCTCAATGTTTAAGCATGTGGGAGAATAAACTCCCCTACACTTAGGACATTGAGTACGTTGTTTAAAATCGAGCTAAGGAAGAGACAACTAAAGTGATTACATTTATTCGTTTTATTTATATACATGTATGAATCACAATAGCAAAAACTTATCGAAGAAACCGGGTACACGGGAACACGGGATCACGGGTCGCGTCAAAAACACCAAAAGTGGATCATTAAAGCACATGTCCCTGCACAACATCACAACACACAAACAACCTACTTGGCTCCCCCTACACTTATTGGTGGAAATGGGTGAAGGCGAAAAAGGGTGGAAAGGATGGAAAAGGTAAAAATCTAACCTAGTTATATGATGCTTGATTTATTTATCACGAGTCTCTAGCTCGACTCGAATTCCCGAACGTCATCATTCAAATGGGAAAATCATGGAAAAACCGAGATTTCCAAGGGAGGAAAATCTCTCGATGATAAAGGGATGAAACAAAGTCATATAAGGAATACCCTATTAAAATCCACCCGGGTCAAACACATAATTTCCATCACAAAAGGAAAGAAACCCCGAGGTGGTAACATCAAATAAGGCAAAGAAAAGTGGGGTATCCTTAGTCAAAGGTCTCTCATAAGGAAGGGTAAGGTGATTTGGAAATCATAGCACTAAAGTCTCTATTCCGGGATCAAACACTGTTTCCTTAACGGGAAAATGGCAATAGGTGTGGATATTAAAGCTCAAAATGTCATTTTGATCCATAGCGGGGGAGTCGTCCTCTTCCAATCTTGATGTGAAAACATAAGTATCATCGGAGTCATAGAAAAACTCATCCTCGTGAGGAAAATAGGAGTTTAGAAAGTTATCTAAATCCTCCTCAAATGGAATATCCTCTAAAATAGGGGCAACCTCTAAAGGTGGAGGATCCTTTTCAAAAGTCGTAACCCCCAATTTAGGAATATAAGAGTCAAAGGGAGACTCAAGAATGGGAGAATCACTCATAGAGATAATAGGATCATTAGGCTCACTGGGTGTCTCGTCAAAAGCCAAAGAAATGAGATCACTTAAAGAAGTGTCGTCATAATAGTCATCGTAGATTGGGGTATCAAAGATTGGAGGCTCAAAAGGTGCCTCCCTAAAATTGAAAGGAGAGTGAGCACTTGAAGAAGTGTCATCACTATAGAGTGGGGAATCCTCAAAATCCAAAGTGGAATGATCACTTAAAGAAGAGACATCACTAAAACTAGCTTCCTCATTTTCTTCAAAAAGTGGATTATCATTTGAAGTTTCAAAAAGTGGATTTGAATGTACCACAAAATCATTAAGGTTAAACTTTTTAGTTTCAAAAGGATTGATAAAACTTTCTTCATTATCAAAATTAAGCACATCAATCATATTGACGATTCGTTTCCGTTTGATTTATTTACCATTTTCCCCATTTTAAACACTTCTTGATCATTCCCAACCCTAAGAATTAATTCCACTTCGGCTACATCAACTAAAGCTTTTCCGGTTCATAAGAACGGTCTACCAAGTATTAACAGAATACGAGGATCCATCTCATAGTCGACAACAACAAAGTCCACGGGAAAAGTGAATGTACCAACTCGAACAAAAACGTCTCCGGCAATACCAACGGGGTATTCGAGAGTTCTATTAGCTAACTCGAGAGTCATGCGAGTCGGTACAAGGTCGGGTAATGATAATCGTTTCCATACCGAGAGTGGCATAAGATTGATGCTAGCAACGAGATCCGCTAAATCCATACAATCATCAATTTAAGGAAACGAGCAAGGTAACACGAATCGTCCGGGATCTCCTGGCTTTTCGGGAAGCTCTTTGAGAAGAATCGCGGAACAATTCTCATTTAAACGGGTGTTATCGAGCTCAACCATTTTTTCTTTCTTATTGAGCAAATCTTTGAACATTTTCACAAATTTTGGCATTTAAGCAAGTGCTTCAATAAGGCTAATATTAACATTCACGTTGGAAATCATTTTCAAAAATTTGGAAACATGAACGTCATCTTTGGTGAGCACTTTAGCCTGGTCTAACCTAGAGGGATAAGGGATATTGGGTTTAGATGGTGAAGGTTGAGAAGGAGAAGGACTCGCTTCTTGAACAACCTTAGGGATAGGCTCTTTAGGCAATGTAGAACTAGTACTAGGAGTGGTAGTGGGAGGAATCACCGAAGGGGGAGTAGGATTACTCATTATGACCTCTGGGCCTTGTCTCTCCTTTATGGGCGAAGAGATGGAAGGTCCAACTAAAGTGGCGCCACTTCGAGTAGTGATAGCACTCACATTAGCATGAGGGTTAATCTCGGTATTAGAAGGTAAGTCTCCTTGGGGTCTAAGGGCTTGAATCATTGTCAAAAATTTCTTATCGGTCGATTCTTGCATCTCTCTCATAATTTGCTCATGGTCGGTTACTTTTTGTAGAACCAAGTCCATTGAGGATTATGCATGTTCATTTTATAATACCCTTGATTATGAAAACCTTGTTTTTGATATTGAGGTTGAAAACCGTTGTTATTATGAAAACCTTGGTTATTATTTTGAAAACCTTGATTTTGACCATTAAAATTCCCTTGATTTGAATTCCCTTAAAAATTACCCATTTGAGGACCTTGGTTTCTATTTTGGTTTTGGGTATTTTGGGCGGGTGGGGGTGGTCTTTGTGGAGCTACAAAACCCGGGGGAGCCAAATAGTTAGTACTCTTATAAGACAAATGGTTAACATCAACATTTGGTTTAAAGTGAACCCTTTCATTAGCATTGGTGTTATAAGCATAAACTTGTTGTTGTTGATTGTAAACCTTATCACAACTAAAATACGAATGTGGTCTACCACAAGTCTCACACGTTTCACAAGTTTCTTTTAAGGCATTCACATGTGTAGTGGGAGGGTTATCTCTTAAAACAAGGTGTTTCACAATTGAAGTAAGCTCCTTAATTTGATTAGTCACCTCATTATCACTAGCACTAGCTATTGTAGTCCGTACACTTTTGGTTTGAACTTTTGCCTTGTTTTCAATTATTGTCCAAGCCTCGTTCATTGATTTCACAAGAATATTGCCCCTCGCGGCACTATTAAGTGAGTCTTGGTCATTAAGAGTTAAACCATTGTAAAAGGTATTGATTTGATGCACTTTAGTGAAACCATGTTGTGGACATTTTCTTAAAAGCTCCTTAAATCGATCCCAAGACTCACTAAAAGTTTCCCTATTTTTTTGTTCAAAGGTAATGATGTCATTCCTTAAAGAGGTGGTCTGTGATGGTGGGAAAAAGTAATTAATGAACTTGGTCTCTAAGTCAATCCATGTGGTAATACTTTGGGGTGGTTCCTTATCAAGCCAAATCCGGGCTTGTCCCTCGAGGGAAAAAGGAAAGAGTTGTAAACGAATAGCCTCTTGTGGCACCCCATTGTATTTTACGGTGTTTGCCAATTGTATGAAACGTTTGATATGAGCGTGTGGGTCATCATTAGTACGGCCTAAAAACGGTGTAGCGGAAACCATTTGAATAAAACCCGTTTAAGTTCAAAATGATTTGCTCCAATATCCGGCACCACAATCGCGTCATCGTTTCCTTCAACGTGAGATTGGAGGATCTCAATCATTGGTGGATTATCCGTTGACATCGTGTTGTTCAAAGCTCGATTCTCGGGATCGGCTTGATTGACGGTCTTTTTGTTTTTCTTCTTCTTCTTTTTGGAAGAATTAGAAGTATTTGGTACACCAGTCGGTATGTATGTACGCGCGCGAGTGCGCATACAATTAAAACTTTAGGAATGAGGTAGGAAACCTCGGTCGACTTTGAGAGGAAAGGGATTATCCCTCTCGAGGTGCAATAATAAAAAGTTACAAAAATATATACTTAATACTAATTGAGTTGGCAAACCAATAATCGGTCGTCCCTCTCAATATACGTACAAGCAACCGGGGAAACGAGGTGGCACAAAGCACTTAAAAACTTTTTTCCTTAGACGGACTTTTATAGCGCGTCGCCTTATACCCACCTTATAGTTTGTATAAATCGAGTTCAAACGTCTTACTAGTATTTATCTATTTTGCCCTTTTTCCTTGTTGTGGATTCGAATACAATAGTTAGGTGATGAAATCCCAACTAAGGCCTTATTTGAAAAGTAGGTAAATTAATTGTGCTACGTAATATAATATAGTAAATGAAAATCTTTTTGTATTTTTTTAAGAAAAATATATATTCACAATAAAAATCAAAAGAAATCGAACTAAGAAAAATAACAATAATACTTAATATTTTTGGTGTAATACTTTAGGAAAAGTATTACTTTTTGATTTTTTATTTTTTTTGTGCAAATCTTAGGAAAGAGTTTGCTTTTGTTGATTTTTTATTTTTTTGTATTTTAATCTTTTTGATTTTTTTTGTGTTTTTGATTTTGTTACAAAAAAGTAACGTTCAAAATCGAACGGATCCCAAAATCCAAAACGTCTCATGAAATCTTCAATCGTAACGAGCGAAGCGGCAGCTGCGACAATTTAATGTAGGAATTTTTCAATTCTTTTTTTAAATCTATTTTTCGTTCCTCGACTCGACTCGAATTGATTTCCGATTTAACGTGGATTAATTGTTTTTGGTAACTAAAACTTTTTGGTATTTTTAAATCTAAAAAGACAACTATTTAAACTAATTAAAAAGAAAATATAAAAAAATAATTATTAATTAAAACTAATTAACTATTTTAAAACTATTTTAAAAATAAAACTTGAATTTAATATTTTCTAATTAATTTCTACTAAAACTTTTAAATGAAATCTATTTAAAACTATTTTTAAATAAAACTAAATTAATTGAAAACTAAATTTTTAAAAAACTAAATTTAAAAAGATTTAAATTTATAAAAGTGATTCAAATATTTCTATTTTTTTAAAACTGTATACAAAGAAAACTATTAAATACTTTTAATTTAAAATTAAACAAACTAAAACTTGTATTAAAACTATTTAATAAAGCTGCAGCTAATGATAAAACCTATATTAATTAAATGTTGCGTATTAAAACACAAATAAAGGACAAGAGCAAATGGTAAAGTTGTTGGGCTGTTGAACGATAGCTCAGGGGTTCGAATTCCAACGGTGACCTTTTTTTGGCTAATATTTTTTTGGACTGATTTGAATACTCAGACCAATTGGGTCTGAGTTTTTAAGCAGTATATCAGCAAAGCAAATAAGCCAATTAAGCATTAACAGCTAAACAACCAAAAAGCAAATAAGCTAAACCCTTAAAAAGCAAATCTAAATCTAATCAAAACTAACTCAAAGATCAGCAATACTAAATAGCAAACTAATAAGCAAACAAAAAAAACTATCAGCAAAGCTATATGATAATCAAATAAATATAAAGCCCAAATAAGCAAACAAAATTGAAAAGCAAATAAGCAGATCCAAACTTAAGACTAAATCAACGAAATCAAATAAGCAGAAATATCTATGCAGCAACCCAAAATTATACGCGACTAGATAAGAAGATAAAAAGAACGCAAGTAGACTCAACAAGAAGATAAAAAAAACTAAGAGCAGATCCAACTAAAGTTTAAATAAACTCAGACCAAAGAACCAAAACCAGATAAAAACTACAAGCAGATAATAACAAAAATCTTATTAAATCTAAAACTCAAAAAATAAAGAGGGGAAAACCTGATGATGAAACCTTTGGGAAGAAGGGTAAAGCGCTGAGCCCCCTTGTAATCGAAATCAAACACCATCGTTTCACCCTAACGTTACCATCATGAAACAGAAACAACAATCTTCGAACCGAACCAGATTTAAGAAAAATCTTCCCAGTGGGGGAAAATCTGATAAACCAAAATTTATTTAATATTATTTAATTAAAAACAGATTAAAGATTTAAATTGCAATAATTAAAGAGACAATGTAAAACTGAAAGAAATATTTTATTAATAACTAAAAATCTGATTAAAGTACTTTTTAAAAAGAAAATTACAATAAACCTACAATCTAATTTTTGCATAAAATAAAATTAAATAAAAAAGGCACACTCTGAATTACAGATTGAGGGGGTTTTTATAGGAAAACTCTAAAAACTTGTCGGTGAAGCTTGTTGATGAAGATATCAAATCTTGGCCATCCATTCTTCTTCTCTTTTCTCTTTCATGATCAAACGACAGAAAATACATCTTTATAACGCGGATTGCCAGCCTGTCAAATATTGTGTTTCTTGTGCTAGTTTGGTGTATAGGTGGCAATAGATGATTGGAGGATTATGATGGATGAGGTGTGAGAGCTAATCAAAATAGGGAGATTGGCCACGTAGATGCATATTCTTCCATCATGCTCCTCCGGTTTTGATGGGGAATTAATTAACCACACGTGTGAATCACACGCTTTAAGTAAAAAGCCCCAATTTAATTTTGGGGTTAGGGTTTCAGTGAATAGTAATTTTTTACATGTTTTTAGGGTTGGGGAGGGTAAATGGTGATATGGTGCGTTTTGGAGAAAGAAGGTGAGGGGTGAGTTTACATTGTTTGTATCGAATGTTTGAGTGGGTGAAAGATTGTTTATTGAACGTGTGTTGTGGTTGTCTGTGAAAAAAAATGTGTTGTGAGTGAAGTTTGACCAAGGTTTTATTAAAACTTGTAACCGATTTAAAATGAAAACCTAATGGGCCATTGATCCCATGTAACTCCCATCTCTTGTTCAAATAGAATGTTTGGGCTTGAGCCGAACTTTGGGCCAACCAAGTTTGTTACTTCTATTCGTATATAAAATTAATGGGCTTTTCAGGCCCATTTAGCTCATGTGGGACCCACTTGGCCCAAAAACTTCAATAATTAAAATCCACTAAAAACGAGCTCGATTTCGGCTTTCTTGATCATTCCTTCAAAGTCGTATCGATTTTGCCGGTTTTCGTGATCTTTTGTTCACTTTTGCTTCCTTGACTTTGTCTTCGTCACTTTTTTTGAACTTTTCTTCAACATTTGACCGTGAAATCGCGTGTTTTCTTTCCTTTTGATCTTTTGTACCTATTTAACACAAAAACACAAAACCACGCGTAATTCCGACATTTACGATACTAAACACATGATTAGGTCTTGTTTTTCCTTGATTTTAGTGGCAAAAGGATAAGTGTTTACACACTTATTAACCAAATTGACTTTTTTGTCTTTTGTGGCTTTTTTGTGGATTCAGGTTAAGCAAAGGCACCCAAATGATCAGTTAATCATAAGGAGTCAATATCAATCACAAAAACACAATTTTAAACAGCTAATCAGTGCAGTTAATTCAATAGATCCACAGACCTAGCTCAGATATGAACAATAAGCAGTTTTGGTTCAATAAGCACTTTTAGCAAAAATCAGCCAACCAAACTTCACCAAATGCATCCACAAGCTATAGTAAATTCAAATGAACAAATTTAAGCAGGTTTCATGCAATGGTTCAAGATTTAGATCAAGATTCAAGCATATAAAAGTTACTGATGAACAAAGAACATGCAGTTATGAACACTTCCTGATATACTTGACCACAAGTCCAATTTCAAATACTCAAATCTTGTTAACAGGTTATATAAACAATGATTAAACACTTTGTAGCCATAAACATGCATACCCTCTAGGTGTTTCCAAAATCTTAGGTCAGAAATGGCAAAATCAAGTGAGATATACCATAATCCTTAATTTGATGTTACAAAGCTGAAAACTTGCAGGTTTTAGCACACAACCAAGTGGATAGCAGATACAAATAACAAACAACACTTTCCAATAACACAATAACAAGATATACACTTAAACAGGTTAACCGAAACACCCCTTATCTTTTTCAAATCAAGATTTAAACAAGTATAAGTGTATTTCAATGTTACCCAAGCCCAATAAAACACAATAACATATGTATTATGCAGTATCAAGCAAGATTAAGACAAAAATTCAACAAGAACACAAGCAGAACTAAAAATCACAAATATTAAGTACTTAGACAGATTTTTGAGAAAGGGGTTCAAACCTCATGGATGTACATCCACACCCACGAATGTTTGAGCTGATGTGCTAGAAAGAACAAGCACAAGCTTCCACAAACAAGTTGCTAAGATTGAACAAGGTTAGAAGCAAGATTATCAAAAATAGAAAGGTGACCAAGTAAAAATAAATTTTGATTGATGCAACCTTGTTCCCACACATGATTAACCCCAAGTTATAAGCCTCACAACACCTTGATAACACTTTATCAGGATGCTATGATCCACTTATAGCCCAAGAATTCCAAGGTTTAAACAAAGACTTAGCAAAATATCAATATTTGAGTTCTTATACAATTTCTTGCACAAGGTTTGAAAACACGTTTTGAGATTCAAGATTAGTTAACATTAAACAATAACAAGCAGATATAAAGATTGGCCCTTGATTTTTCCTATTCACTTTCTGTAAAGCCTTTATCATTTTGAATGAAAAGTGTTTGAATTCCAAAATGATGTTGTGATTTTACACACCTTTAGGAAAAGGAAGTAATTAGGGTGAGCGTTAACAAGTGATTTAGGAAAACCACAAGTAAATGACCCAAAAGTGGGGATCGTTCTCAAGGAGGCAAGTGTGTTGTCCTAAGAAGTGATTAATGGTTTGTGATTATATTGATGAGAAATGAAAAGAAGAAAAGAGATTAGAAGAGAATGACGGTTACGATTATGAATTAAACTAAGACGAATAGTCGTGCACGTAAAACCGTAAAAGTTACAAAATTAAAAATTTACCCTAAAAATTCCTAGAAAATTGCAATAAATCCTAAAAAATGTAATAGAGTTTACAACAAATCAAAAATCACTAAAACCTTTTATTTAATTAAATAATAATTTTTTAGTTCTAATTAAAGCCCAAAAAATCAATTTAATTAACAAAAAGCCAAAAATGAGATTTTTTCACTTGTAAACCTATAAAATTACTTAACTAAATTTAAAACTATTTTTGAAAATTTTAAAATTAATTAAAATATTTAAAAACAATTAAAAACTATTAAAATTTAAAATAATTCTAAAAATTAATCTAATGACAATAAAAATATTCTAAAAACTGTAAAATTCCTAACGTAATGTGTTTGAACCAAGAAAAATGAAAAACTTGAAAAATCTAAATTTTTATTTTTAATAATAAAATAATAATAAAATATTAATAAAAATCCAAAATTTATAAAAAATTATAAAAAGTTGTAAACCTACTTATTTTAACCTAACTAACTCAGGAATGAAGTTGAAATTACAAAATACCCCTATTGGGCCTTGAAATGGGCTAAAAGTCCAAACAGTCCCTTAATGGGCTTGAAATAGGCCCAATACGAAAAATGTTCTCCAAATAAGCCCAAAATCTCATATCTGACTTAAAACTTGAATTTAAGAACAAAACTCTGAAGGCCCAAAAGCTAAAAATGTGTTTAAGCTAGCTTATTTCAAAGGAGCTTATTCTTAATGGACTTTTTGGCCCATTAAGTTATAAGTTGATGCCATAAGCTAAAATTTAACACACAAGCTTATTTTGAGTTACTTAAGAGATCTGTAAAAAGGAAATTGGAAAAAGCACAAGAAATAAGCCTGAAATAAGCCAAGACTCTCTTCACAAAACGACAAAATAGTCGTTTTTGAGTTCTAGACCACCTCAAGTGCTGATTCAACTTTCAAAAGCTTTTAAATGACTTAGCTAAGCAAAATAATCAAAAAGTTTTCAAATAAGCACAAACAATAAGCCAGAATAAGCAGATAAGCACTTGTTGTAAAGTCAACTTAATGAGTTTTCTAGTAAAAAGTCAAAGTCAAAGTCTAATAAGCTCCAGATAAAATAAATGGGTCAAATGAGGAAGATCTATGACAAAAAGTAAGTTGTTGCATGTCTGGATAAGCCAATATGGCTTATGAATAAGCTTTTTGATGTCTTACACTAGTAGGGGCTTGTTTTGGAGGTTGAGGAGTGGGAACTTTTCCCCCTGCTTGACCAAATTGACTTTTTGTCTTTTGTGGCTTTTTTGTGGATTCAGGTTAAGCAAAGGCACCCAAATGATTAGTTAATCATAAGGAGTCAATATCAATCACAAAAACACAATCTTAAACAGCCAATCAGTGCAGTTAATTCAATAGATCCACAGACCTAGCTCAGATATGAACAATAAGCAGTTTTGGTTCAATAAGCACTTTTAGCAAAAATCAGCCAGCCAAACTTCACCAAATGCATACACAAGCTATAATAAATTCGAATGAACAAATTTAAACAGGTTTCATGCAATGGTTCAAGGTCTAGATCAAGATTCAAGCATATAAAAGTTACTGATGAACAAAGAACATGCAGTTATGAACACTTGCTGATATACTTGACCACAAGTCCAATTTCAAACGCTCAAATCTTGTTAACATGTTATATAAACAATGATTAAACACTTTGTAGCCCTAAACATGCATACACTCTAGGTGTTTCCAAAATCTTAGGTCAAAAATGGCAAAATCAAGTGAGATATAGCATAATCCTTAATTTGATGTTACAAAGCTGAAAACTTGCAGTTTTTAGCACACAACCAAGTGGATATCAGATACAAATAACAAACAACACTTTCCAATAACACAATAACAAGATATGCACTTAAACAGGTTAACCCAAACACCCCTTATCTTTTTTCAAATCATGATTTAAACAATTATAAGTGTATTTCAATGTTACCCAAGCCCAATCAAACACAATAACATATGTATTATGTAGTATCAAGCAAGATTAAGACACAAATTCAACAAGAACACAAGCAGAACTAAAAATCACAAATTTCAAGTACTTTGACAGATTTTTGAGAAAGGGGTTCAAACCTCATGGATGTACATCCACACCCACGAATGTTTGAGCTGATGTGCTAGCAAGAACAAGCACAAGCTTCCCCAAACGAGCAGCTAAGATTGAACAAGGTTAGAAGCAAGATTATCAAAAACAGAAAGGTGACCAAGTGAAAATAAATTTTGATTGATGCAACCTTGTTCCCACACTTGATTATCCCCAAGTTATAAGCCTCACAATCCCTTGATAACACTTTATCAGGATGCTATGATCCACTTATAACCCAAGAATTCCATGGTTTAAACCAAGACTTAGCAAAATATCAAATTTGGAGTTCTTGTACAATTTCTTGCACAAGGTTTGAAAACACGTTTTGAGATTCAAGATTAGCTAACATTAAACAATAACAAGCAGATATAAAGATTGGCTCTTGATTTTTCCTTGTTCACTTTCTTTGAAGCCTTTATCATTTTGAATGAAAAGTGTTTGAATTCCAAAATGATGTTGTGATTTTACACACCTTTAGGAAAAGAAGGTAATTAGGGTAAGTGTTAACAACTGATTCAGGAAAACCACAAGTAAATGACCCAAAAGTGGGGATCGTTCTCAAGAAGGCAAGTGTGTTGTGCTAAGAAGTGATTAATTGTTTGTAATTATATTGATGAGAAATGAAAATAAGAAAAGTGATTAGAAGAGAATGACGGTTACAATTATGAATTGAACTAAGACGAATAGTCGTGCACGTAAAACCGTAAAACGTTACAAAATTAAAAGTTTACCCTAAAAATTCCTAGAAAATTACAATAAATCCGAAAAAAAGTAATTAGAGTTTACAAAAAATCAAAAATCACTCAAACCTTTTATTTAATTAAATAATAATTTTTTAATGCTAATTAAAGCCCAAAAAATCAATTTAATTAAAAAAAAGCCCAAAATGAGTTTTTTCACTTGTAAACCTATAAAATTACTTAACTAAATTTAAAACTGTTTTTGAAAATTTTAAAATTAATTAAAACTATTTAAAAACAATTAAAAACTATTTAAATTTAAAATAATTCTAAAAATTATTCTAATGACAATAAAAATATTCTAAAAATTGGAAAATTTCTAACTTAATGTGTTTGAACTAAGAAAAATGAAAAAACTTGAAAAATCTATATTTTAATTTTTAATAATAAAATAATAATAAAATAATAATAAAATATTAATAGAAACCCAAAGTTTATATAAAATTCTAAAAAGTTGCAAACCTACTTATTTTAACCTAAAAACTCAGAAATGAAGTTGAAATTACAAAATACCCCTATCGGGCCTTGAAATGGGCTAAAAGTCCAAACAGTCCCTTAATGGGCTTGAAATAGGCCCAATAAGAAAAATGTTCTCCATATAAGCCCAAAATCTCCCGTCTGACTTAAAATTTGATTTTAAGAACAAAACTCTGAAGGCCCAAAAGCTGAAAATGTGTTTAAGCTAGCTTATTTCAAAGCAGCTTATTCTTAATGGGCTTTTTGGCCCATTAAGCTATAAGCTGATGCCATAAGCTAAAATTTGACACACAAGCTTCTATTGAGTAACTTAAGAGATCTATAAAAAGAAAATTGGAAAAAGCACAAGAAATAAGCCTAAAATAAGCCAAGACTCTCTTCACAAAACGACAAAATAGTCGTTTTTTAGTTCTAGACCACCTCAAGTGCTGATTCAACTTTCAAAAGATTTTAAATGACTTAGCTAAGCAAAATAATCAAAATGTTTTCAATTATGCACAAACAATAAGCCAGAATAAGTAGATAAGCACTTGTTTTAAAGTCAACTTAATGAGTTTTCTAGTAAAAAGTCAAAGTCAATGTCAAATAAGGAAGATCTATGACAAAAAGTAAGTTGTTGCATGTCTGGATAAGCCAATATGGTTTATGAATAAGCTGTTTGATGTTTTACACTAGTAGGGGCTAGTTTTGGAGGTTGAGCAGTGGGAACTTTTCCCCCTGCTTGACCAAATTGACTTTTTGTCTTTTGTGGCTTTTTTGTGGATTCAGGTTAAGCAAAGGCACCCAAATGATCAGTTAATCATAAGGAGTCAATATCAATCACAAAAACACAATTTCAAACAGCCAATCAGTGCAGTTAATTCAAAAGATCCACAGACCTAGCCCATATATGAACAATAAGCAGTTTTGGTTCAATAAGCACTTTTAGCAAAAATCAGCCAACCAAACTTCACCAAATGCATCCACAAGCTATAATAAATTCAAATGAACAAAATTAAACAGGTTTCATGCAATGGTTCAAGGTCTAGATCAAGATTCAAGCATATAAAAGTTACTGATGAACAAAGAACATGCAGTTATGAACACTTGCTGATATACTTGACCACAAGTCCAATTTCAAACACTCATCTTGTTAACAGGTTATATAAACTATGATTAAATACTTTTTAGCCCTAAACATGCATACACTCTAGGTGTTTCCAAAATCTTAGGTCAAAAATGGCAAAATCAAGTGAGATATAGCACAATCCTTAATTTGATGTTACAAACCTGAAAACTTGCAGGTTTTAGCACACAACCAAGTGGATAGCAGATACAAACAACAAACAACACTTTCCAATAACACAATAACAAGATATGCACTTAAACAAGTTAACCCAAACACCCCTTATCTTTTTCAAATCAAGATATAAACAAGTATAAGTGTATTTCAATGCTACCCAAGCCCAATCAAACACAATAGCAGATGTATTATGCAGTATCAAGCAAGATTAAGCCACAAATTTAACAAGAACACAATCAGAACTAAAAATCACAAATTTCAAGTACTTTGACAGATTTTTTAGAAACGGGTTCAAACCTCACGGATGTACATCCACACCCATGAATGTTTGAGCTGATGTGCTAGCAAGAACAAGCACAAGCTTCCACAAACAAGCTGCTATGATTGAACAAGGTTAGAAGTAAGATTATCAAAAACAGAAAGGTGACCAAGTGAAAATAAATTTTGATTGATGCAACCTTGTTCCCACACTTGATTATCCCCAAGTTATAACCGGTTTTTAATGAAGTGTGAGGTGGCAAATGGGAGAGTTCCCATTGGTGGAGAGAGTGAGTGGGGCACGTGTCACCCCACCACTGGTCTATGTAAGTTTTGTTGTCTGCCCATTTTAGTCCTTCATTTCTTCTTTCTTTGTCACTTGAAGTTAAAACAAACCAAAACTGGATTCCCTTTGTTAATAAAGTTTTCATTTTCACACTTTTCCCCCAAATACTTTTCCAATGTGTTTTCAGGGGTATTTCTTGCCAATTGCTGATTCTTGAAGGGTTGTTTTGGCATTTTCTTCAAAGATAATGGTCTTGACTTGTATGATTGACTTTTTGGAGGACTAATATTGACAAGTCATGATTTATGAGGGACCATTTTTGCCAATTCTTCAAAGTGGAGGGTCCTTTTTGCAATTTGCATGTTTCTTGTGATCTTTTGTCATTTTCTCAATATTTGTACCTAAAATACACAAGTAACAAACACAAGCATATATTTGGCATTTTTGATGATATTTAATGCATTTAAAGCCCGTTTTGGACGATGAGACTATGTATAAAAGCAGTCTCATCACTCCCCCATACTAAACCATTATCGTGCCCTCACGTAATGCTAGAATAAAGTATCGTAGCACCTCCAAAATTCATTTTTATTCACTTTTATTGAATGATAAACTAGCTACACTACTACTATTACTTCTACTTGCGTTTTAGACATAATGTATGATTTTCATCTCAAAATGAGACTTTTAGGTTCATAGAACAAGAACACGTGAATGCTTCGTTAGAAATAATTTCATCATCCTCGATTTTCACCCCAATTCCATGCTAAGCGTGCAACGAGATCATTGTCATTATAAGTTAGTAATGCTAACACTACTCATATGCCCTAATCACGTACTTATCCTCCCATTTTCCTAAGTTGTATCTCTTATATTTTATTTTGTCTTGAATGTTTCACGAGGATATATTTTTTACTTATGCGATGATAGAGATTTAGGTCTAAAAATAGAGTCCAAATGGTGTAACCAAGACCATCGAATTAATAACCCTTCCTAATAGACAACGATGTCAAAAAACTAAGTCAACAAGAAGGATAGATAAACACGGTTTTATAACGGTTTTGAACATGAGACTTATTACCAAGACTTTTATACGCCCCCTAACGGAAGGGCCTTATTATCATAGGTTTACCTCCATCTTTTATTCAACTTCACCATGAAGCTTTTATTATGACTTCGGTCTTGCCTTGCCTTTTATTTAACCTCGCCATGAGGTGTTTATTATGGCCAAAGACGTGTATCCTCACGCTAAAAGCGAATTTTGGATCTTTAAAGCTTCAAAGATTAAGGCTTGATTCACTTTCAATTTTGCATAGATTTTTCGGCCTTGTGAGCTTCAAATTGTTTGCTTGATTTAGGTGAGCACTTTAAATCTTATTATTGGGTAAAGCTTTCGATTATTCGGGTTGCCAATACTTCAAAACCGTGACGCTGACGATACCTTAATGTCTTCTCAATTTAATTACATGGAAGCTACTAGAAAAGACTAGAAACCAACAATCAAGACTAAACCGCTAAGTCAATATTTATTAAGCAAAAAATATTTACAAGCGAAGGGAGAATAAGCAAACAACGAGAACACATTAGTTTTTGAAAGAATACGAGTACTCTACGTTTAGCATAGTAACTTATATTTAACTCTATCATTTCTCATCCTCATTTAAGAGACTTTTCCTAATATAAAGTTAAGGAATCGAAACTAAGTGCTCAACACGCACGGTCGAGTCAAAATCTACTCTTATTCTTGCCATCGGAAAATCTACATTCGTGTCTTCAAACACTTATAAAACATGAGAAAAATTTTAAAATTTGCCCATTTTTAGCCTTATTTTGTGTTGGAAATACGTTTTACGTATATAGAAAGTCTCGGTCACTCCAACAATGTAGTTATAGGCTCGTAGTAGTGTTTAGTTTCATTTATTAAATAGGCCGACCCATGAGCATGGTCATGGGCCAGAGGCCCAAGTCCATTAAGGACTTGGGTATTTAAACCTCTTTCCACCATGGAAAGAGGTGTTGGTTGTTTCATTTCTTGTTTTCCATATAACAAAGTTCTTTCATTTCTCTCTCTAAGTTTCTCTCTCTAGAAAACATCAACCCCCTTGTTTCATAAAGATTATCATTGTTCTACAATTGGTATCAAGAGCATGG
The DNA here is from genome assembly GCA_025667525.1 of Glebionis coronaria. Taxonomy (NCBI): domain Eukaryota; kingdom Viridiplantae; phylum Streptophyta; class Magnoliopsida; order Asterales; family Asteraceae; genus Glebionis; species Glebionis coronaria. The sequence goes on from CM046874.1 coordinate 445,971,467, forward strand.
GATGAAATATAGGTTTGTTTTTAGTGTTGCGTATGTTTTATAAACATTTCGTAGGTTGTTGAGTATTTCTTGCCGAATCATCAATTTTTTTTTTGTGTTTGATCGTGATTTCAAGTATTATAACGTAGTGATTCGTGTTATAGTGTTTTTGGTATCTTGGTTTTGGTTAAAACAATCTTTCTTGGATCAAAAGTTCAAAAAGTTCTTGTTTTCTTCATTCCGAATTTCAAGCAACCATCACCATCGGAAAGTACATGTGAAAAGGGGTTTCCATCGCAATAATCATCACCATCGGAACGTGACTGATTCTACATTGCGATACCTGGATTTCGATACTTATTCTGAACTGGACATTCCGATCGTTCTTTGCGATCTTGGATTCCGACGGTTATAAGGAAGTTTTAAGTCGTTACTCTGCCTAAATTTTATCAGCTATATTCCGATCTGAATCATTCCGACAGCACTTTGTGATCTAAGCATTCCGACAGGACTTTGCGATCTGAATCATTCCGACATCACTTTTCGATCTGAGCATTCTGACAGGACTTTTCAATCTGAATCATTTCGACAGCTTTGCATTGTGATCTAGGCATTCCGATACCATCAGCATTCCGACATGGTTACATTACGATCTGAGCATTCCGATAGTAAGACATTCCGATCTGGACTTTCCGATCTGGGTATTCCGACAGAAAGAAAATTCCGATAGAACCTGTTTTTTTTTATACTTAGTGGATTTCTTCTATTTGGCATTTAATTTGGTAATTTGGTAAATTTCAAACGCAAACACAACAACAAGATAACAACATCTTTTAGTTAACAACACAAAAAACTCATAACGTTATTTCATTGTTCGATCATCTTTGATAATCTTTTTCAAGGAATCACAAAATGAATTCACATTCATATATGCCAACTATGACTTCACTTACCGATATTTCGATCATTTCGGGTACCGATACTCGCCCACCTTTGCTCATCAAAGATTTATTTGAAGCATGGCAAGGCCGTATGAGAACGTACATCATCGGCAAACAAAATGGTCGACTTATGCTTCAATCAATTGATAAAGGACCATTAGATTGGGGAGAGGTTACCGTCAACAATGTGACAAGGCCAAGGGAGTATCATGAGTTAACTGATGCCAACAAAATCATTGCAGATGCCGATGAAAGGGCTGTTCTGACAATTCTTCAAGCCCTTCCAACCGATATCTTTCGAATGGTAAGTGAACATACAGTGGCAAAGAATCTTTGGGATCGACTTGCGGTTTTGCTACAAGGGACATCTCTCACTAAGCAAGAACGAGAGTGTCAACTGTATGATTTGTTTGATAGGTTCACATACCTTCCAGGGGAGACTCTTCATGATTTTTACTGGCGTTTTACCAATTTGATGAATGACATGAATGTCAATAATCTAAGGATTGAACAGTTTCAGTTAAACACCAAGTTTTTGAACACACTACCCCCTGAATGGAGTCAATATGTGACTGATGTCAAGATTATTCGTGATTTACACAAGTCCAATTTGGATCAACTCTATGCTTTCTTACAACAACATGAGAAGCATGTGATCCAAAACCGAATTTCTCAAGGACCTTATCATGAACCAATGACATTATTGGAAAACCATCCTACACTGTCATACCACAACTCTCAGCTTGCTTTAGGACACAAATCTTCATATCAACCTGTGTATCAAACACCAAGCTTCCCACAGTACTCGATTCTGCCACCGCCGCCTACATCTTATCACCAACCAGCAACATCATCATCACAAGGAGATTCACACCCATTACCTTATGCTTCACACCAGTATTCACCGAATCAACCTCCATCAAACCTTGCTTGTACCTATCCACAACTTGAGGCTCCTCAACCTCATTACTCACAACAAGTCAGTGCTCCATCCAATCAAATTGTAGCTCAAGCAACACCAGCATTCTATTGTGAAGATGACATCCCTGTCCCTGAATTTAGACAAGGAGATATCCCCACTGATATCCTTGCTCAGATGTCTGCTTATTTAAGTCAAACATTAAACAAACGAGGTTATAGAGGTCCAACAACAACTAACAATCAGTTAAGGAACTTGTCTAACTCTCGACAACAGGCAACAATTCAGGACGAAAGAGTCATGGTTCAACCACTTCAAGGGAGATCTAATTTGTCTACTGCTGGCGCACGTTCATCCACTATTGCTGCTACAAGAGCAAACAGCACTGGTAATATGAAGGTGGTTATTTGCTACAACTGCAAAGGGGAAGGGCACATGGCCCGAGAGTGCAAGAAGCCTAAGAGGAAAAGGGACGACACATGGTTTCAGGAGAAGATCTACCTGGTGAATGCTCAAGCCCAAGGTCGCGAGCTTGATGAAGAAGAATTGGCATTCCTTGCAGATCCGGGAGTAGCGGAAACTGATGGTCTCACAACAGTCATCACCAACTATGCTGCATATCAATGTGATGATTTGGATGCATATGACTCTGATTGTGATGATCTTAACACCGCCAAAGCAGCTCTCATGGGAAACCTTTCACTATATGGAGCTGATACCATTTCTGAGGTACCACATACTGCTACAGATACTAGTATTGTACCTTATCAAGCTGAGCAAATGTCTGAGTATTCGGAACAGCCTCCGGTGGTTAGTAACTCAATCGACAAGACAAACAATGATATCAATATCAGTGCACGTCCTCATACTTTGAGTGAACCACAACCGGGAGCTATTACGACTACCAATTCGTCTGCTCAACCTGATTTGGTTATGGTCCCGGCATCTTTGCTTAGCCAAATGAATAATGCGGTCCTTGAAACCCTTAATGCTAATCAGACTTTATCGGTCGAGCTTGGTTTGCATAAGGACAAGGTTAAAACCTTGGAAATGACTCCTGTGTCCACTACCTTAACCAATCCTGAATTTGATAGGTTTAGGAAAGTTCAAATGGACAATCTGCTAGAAATTGAGAGTTTAAGAGCAAATCTTTCGAATGAACTTAAATAAAAAGAGTCAGTCGTTACTAATTTTCAACAACTTCAAACGGATTTTGAAATTCTTGAGTCCAAACAGATTGAAATGGAAATTAAGACGTCTGAAAGAATAAAAGAAACGGAAATTAAGCTTTTAAAACAATATGCTGCTTCACATCTAGTACACTTGTTTCATGCATCATTTAAAGACTTCAATCTATCGTGTCTCATAGACTTACCACCTAACCCGGGATATGCAAAGCAAGCGCTTCACCACAACCCACGACTTTATGATGCAACCAAGTTAGGATTGGTATTAGATCCGATTGTGTTCTTGAATGATTCTGAGAGTATGACACCATATGATGAGAAGAGGTTAAAATTACTTTCTACATATCCTGAATATGATTATGCTCAAATGAATGCAAAAAATGCCACAATAGATCTTAGAATTCGTTTTAATATGCAAAAGAGAACTATCCAAACATCCACTTGCATGCCTACTAGAGAATGCCTTAGTATAATTCCTACACTCGTTAACTCGGAACAACCGAAGGAAATTCCTAAGAATCTTCCACCGGTTAGTACGGTAAAGCTCAGCTTGAAAGAGATTGGGCAATACCTTATCGAGTTTGACAAGGTCATTCTGGAATGTACGACTTCAACGGCTCAAACCGTTGGAGAATGGGCGTTCGAACACATGAAAACGGTGTTTGAGAAAGAGATCGTTCCGTTTGTGGACCATATTAAACAAGGAGTCTATGATCTAACGTGTAATTTAAGTTTTGAAATTGGTGAAGTTCAAAAAGTTTTCAATGAAATGGATGATGCCTATGAACAACACATAATAGAAAAGGAAAAGATTTTATCCGAATATGATCGATTTTTAGAACATATGGTGTCTCTCGAAGTGATGCAAGTTGTTAATGTTAAATATACTCATGAAATTTCTACTATGAATATTTGTGATGATGTGCATGAATCTGTGAATACGGTTGAACATGTGAATACTGTAGATAATCATTCTTGTCATGAATCCAACGCTGAATTTTTGAAGCTTCAAGATTCGTATAATACACTCTCAAAAAGTTTTAATGAGCTTCAACAACATTCTATATCTATTGAAATTGAGAATCAATCTAAAAATGAAACTCTTTCAAAACTAAATGATGGTGGAAACTCCGTTGAGACAAGTGACAAGATGATTCAGATGGTTCAGAATTTAGAGGAAGAGATGATGAGAATTAAGAGAGAATTACTAGAAACAAAAACGGAACTAGAGGCTGCAGAGACTAAGAATCATTTCCTAGAAAATAGAATTAATTCTATACTAGGAGAGCGTGAACAAGTAAGGCAGGTTGACTCACAAAATTCTGGTTCAATAGAAGAACGCCTCGCTTTTAATGCGACGGAACAAAAGTCACTAATTGACAAACTGAACAGGAAATGTGAGGAATCCTTTGACCTAAACATTCAGCTCATAGACAAAAACATGGTTATAGCAGAATTAAAGGAGACACTTCTACTCAAAGGACGAGAAAGTGTTGATAATCCAGCTACTGTCTCTGCCTCGACCTCTAGTGCTCCCAAACCCAACCCACGTGTGCTATATCGGGACCAAAAATTTAAGAAAAGTCCCACTAAGTTTGCCACATATATGAAAAATGCCTTAGAACATGCCGATCTAGCTAGAGAGATTGTTGATGAAATGCGTGAACGTGATCCCACAAGTCATAGTGTATATGAGCTTTTATTATATGTGGATCGCGTTCAGGATTGTTTAGCAAACTTAGAGTACATTGGGAAACCGATATCTGTACCATCTAAACAACAAACCACCATTGCCATTACTCCATTCAATAAGACCCTAGGAGCTAAGCCTATTTTAAACACACCCATCAAGGCTAAGTCAAAATCTGTCACTAATGTTCCCTTGACTTCTACAGGAGTAACTGTGTCCACTAAGGCTAAAGGATCTCAAGACAAGAAAGATAGGATCAAGCCTTCCACTATTAGGACTGAGAAGAAGAAAGTAGAAGTGCACCCTAGGAATGTTATTTTAGTTTCAAATAAAAAGAATCATGTAGCTAAGACAAAAGGTTCTCTTTATGAGTGGAAACCTAAGCAAAATGTGAATTGTAATGCGAATGTTGGAATTGTAATGAATGCATGTTTTCTCAGCGTCATGATTTATGCCTTGTCGATCACGTGAATGAAATGTATGCTATTAAGAACAATCTTGAATGGATTCCAACGGGGAAGAAATTCACCCAAGTTGGTTGGCAATGGAAACCCACTGGTAGGACCTTCACTGCTAATGGAACTAAGTGCCCTTTAACTAGGATCACATCCACGGAAGTTAGGTCTAAGCGTCCTTTAAATAGGAACACTAGCACTAGGAAATGGAAATAGCGCCCTTTAACTAGGTCTGCCCCCACTATTGTGCCTACCAGTGGTAATGTCCCTAGTCAAAAAGTACCTCAGAATACTAGATAACTAGAATCTAAGCCAACCACTAGTAAGAAAATATGGAAGCCTAAAGTTTCGTCTGATAGTAAATCTAAGATAATTATATCTGTACCTGCTAACTCAGAGGAACAATTAGAATCCGATACATCGTCTGTGTTTGATAATAGTTTCAGGTCGTCCAAATTATTCTTTGGTATTTGGACTCGGGGTGCTCCAAACATATGATTGGAGACCGCTCAATGCTCAGAAATTTCGTCAGCAAGTTTCTAGGAACGGTTAAATTCGGCAACGACCATATTGCAAAGATTATGGGTTATGGTGAATACCAAATTGGGAATGTTACGATTTCAAGGGTTTATTATGTGGAGGGACTTGGTCACAATCTATTCTCAGTAGGACAATTTTGTGATTCAAACCTTGAAGTGGCCTTTCGACAACATACTTGCTTCATTCGTGATCTTGCAGGAAATGATTTGTTAAAGGGTTCTCGAGGGGATAATCTCTATACATTGTCTATCCAAAACATGATGGCCGCCTCTCCTGTTTGCCTGCTCTCCAAAGCATCTAAGACCAAGTCATGGTTGTGGCATAGACGGTTATCTCATCTTAACTTTGATGCTATTAACCATTTGGCTAGAAACGAACTTGTTCGTGGTATTCCAAAACTTAAGTACGACAAGGATCATTTATGTTCCGCGTGTTCTTTGGGGAAAAGAACCAAGAAATCTAACAAACCTAAAGCAGAAGACACCAACCAAGAACCACTATATCTTTTGCACATGGATCTTTGCTGGCCAATGCGTATGGCTAGTGTGAGTGGTAGAAAATACATCCTCGTCATAGTGGATGATTTCTCAAGGTTTACATGGGTAAAATTTTTAGCATCCAAGGATCAAGCACCAGAGTATATCATTACTTTCTTAAAGATGATCCAAGTACGTCGTAATGCTATTGTTCGCCGCATTCGGACTGATAACGGCACTGAGTTCATTAATCAGACTCTTCAAAACTATTATGAAAAGGTTGGTATTTCTCATGAAACATCTGTGGCTCGCACTTCACAACAAAATGGTGTCGTTGAAAGACGTAACCGGATACTTATGGAAGCTGCTAGAACTATGTTGATTTATGCGAATGCTCCGTTATTCTTATGGGCTGAAGCAGTGGCAACCACATGTTATACCCAAAGCCATTCCATCATTCGTAAACGTCATGGTAAAACTCCATATGAGCTACTTCATGGACACAAACCCGATATTTCATATCTTCATGTGTTTGGTTCACTGTGTTATCCAAATACAGATAGTGAGAATTTGGGCAAACTTCAATCGTAGGCTGATATTGGAATTTTTATTGGTTACTCGCCTGCAAAGAAAGCTTACTGAATTTATAACCGTCGTCTTGGCAAGATAGTAGAAACTTTGGATGTCGACTTTGATGAGTTGATAGCGATGGCTTCTGAGCAACACAGCTCTGAACCCGCATTACACGAGATGGGAACCGGTACAATCAGTTCCGGATTAACTCCCAACAATCCTACTTCTCCATCATTTATACCACCAACAAGGTCCGAGTGGGATAAGTTATTTCAACCTATGTTTGATGAATTCTTTGATCCACCGAGTAATGATTCTCCCGCACCTGTAGCAGTAGCTCCGATTCCTGAAGTTGTTGCTCAAGATAATGGAAATCTATCCGAGGCATCTACTGTTACTCTTGAACCAGATGTCCCATCCCACACCAATTCACAAACAACACCTGAATCTTCACCCCCACTCGTTCCTAATGATGTTGAAGAGGATATCTATGATCACGATTTAGAATATGCTCACTTACAAGAGCTTCCCTTCTTTGGTTCACATATACCTGAAGACCCTACCGGTGCGTCTACCTCAGAGGAAGCTCCTGCAATCGTTCACTCCCGACCACCACGGATTGTAACTCACAACACTAAATGGACAAAGGCTCACCCAATCTGCAATACAAGCCATCAACTCTAAGAACATGCATTATATTGCTATTTTGATGCATTTCTTTCAGACACTGAACCTAAAAACTGGCAACAAGCCATGACCAAATCATCATGGATTGAAGCCATGCAAGAGGAACTTAAGGAATTCCAACGTCTTGAAGTGTGGGAATTAGTTCCGTTACCCAGCAACGTTGAAATCTTGACATTGTTGTGGGTCTACAAGGTTAAACTCGATGAGTTAGGTAGTGTGCTAAAAAACAAAGCTAGATTGGTTGCTAGAGGTTACAAACAAGCTTTGGGTATTGATTTTGAAGAATACTTTGCTCCTGTTGCACGATTGGAGGCAATTAGACTATTCCTTGCTTATGATGCTCACATGAATATGATCGTCTACCAAATGGATGTTAAGACCGCATTTATCAATGGTGAATTAAGGGAAGATGTCTATGTAAGCCAGCCAAATGGATTCGTCAATTCAGAGTATCCTAATCATGTGTACAAGCTCAAGAAGGCTCTTTACGGGTTGAAACAAGCTCCACGCGCGTGGTACGATCTTTTATCGTCGTATCTCATCTCCAAAGGCTTCTCCAAAGGCAAAGTGGACCCAACATTATTCATTCTCAAGGAGGACAACGACATGATACTGGTACAAATTTATGTTGACGATATAATATTTGCTGCTACTAATCAACGTTTGTCTGACCGTTTTGAGAAAATTATGTCCACACGCTTTAAGATGTCGATGATGGGAAAAATTTCATTTTTCTTAGGGTTGCAAATTTCTCAGAATCCCAGAGGCATCTTCATTAATCAATCCAAATTTGCTCTTGAATCATTAAAGAAATTTCATTTTGAAAACTGTGACCCCGTGGATACTACAATGGTGGAGAGATCCAAGTTAGATGAAGATAAGGAAGGGATAGCTGTCGATCCTAAACTTTACCGTGGAATGATCGGCACCCTTCTCTATCTGACTGCTAGCATGCCTGATTTGCAATTTGCTATAGGCATGTGTGCCCGGTATCAGGCTCGGCCTACCGAAAAGCACTTACATGTTGTGAAAAGGATCTTTCGATATCTAAAAGGAATACTTCATCGTGGTCTGTGGTATCCGAAGGATTCCTCTATTGCACTAATTTCATATGAAGATGCGGATTATGCCGGGTGTCAAGATACCAGACGTAGCACTTCTGGCAGTGTGCAACTTCTTGGAGATAGACTTGTTAGTTGGGCATCAAAAAGGCAGAAAAGCGCTGCGATATCAAGTACAGAGGCTGAATACATTGCAATGTCCGGTTGTTGTGCTCAAGTTCTTTGGATGAGATCACAATTGACTGACTACGGTCTTGGATTCAACAAAATCCCGATGTATTGTGATAACAAAAGTGCAATCGCTCTGTGCTGCAACTACGTTCAACATTCTCGAGCAAAGCACATTGACATCCGCTACCACTTCATCAAGGAGCAATTGGAAAATGGAGTGATCGAACTGTACTTCGTCAACACTGAGTATCAGCTGGCAGATATATTCACAAAGACCTTAGATCGAGGACGTATCGAGTTTTTGATCGAAAAGCTAGGCATGAAATCATTCTCACCAGCGACACTTAAGGAGTTGGTAGAAGAATCTAAAGAATAGTAGTGGTAAACTATTCTCGAGTATCCTTTGATCGTGATCTTGTATATTATAGTACATACTTAAACCACCAAAAGCAAAATACAAAAATATAAAACATAGAAAAACCATAAAAAATATAAAACCTAGAAAATCCATAAAAAATATAAAATCAAGAAAATCCAAAAATATTTTTCATTTTCAGATCGGGCATGTCTTTTAGTACGGTAATATTTACAGCTTTAGAAATGTCGATTAATATTGACACGGCGCCATAAATAGAGTCCGTATAAAAGTTGTACAAGTTTTAAAACATGCCCATTATGGCTTGTAGTTATTTCAGACTACAACCCGCTTTTCGCATTAAAGTCACGTATTTCTTATGAAAACGTTGGCTCACAACGGGAATTAATTTTCTCGGGCAAGGTTTACTTTAAAACCTTGTAAGGGACTAAGTTTACTTTATAACTTAGTCTAACACAAATTTGTGTACATATCAGTGCACTTACTTTGTCAAAATAAGAGAAATCTTATAGCCACCAGAATCGTTCCATAAAATCACTTAACCGACAAATGCCCTCTTTAATATTTGTGTCCTTAAAATCATTGACTACAGCTCTTTAAATAGAAAACGGGCTCGGGTTTAAGGGGGAGCAAATATTAAATCTTTGTGGAATCAAATTTTGTCGTTAAAAAGGATTGTCCGAAAATACTTACTATTCATCATCATCTGTTATGCTATGTGTGCCTTGTGTGGTATAGAATTTCATGAATAGGTCATTGAATTTTGGCGTTAAGTATTTGTGGTCGTGTTTGTGAGCGAGTTTGTTTTTTGTTAAGTTGATTCGGTTAACTCTAATCACTTTAACTAAAATTTTAAAACAGGGGGACCATTCTTGCAATTTTGGCAAAATGGTGGGTGTATGTGTCAACTTGACAACATTTTGACCAAGTCAAAACATCTCACCCCCCTCTTCCCTGTCACTATTGGAAACACACACATCACATTTGTTTTCCGCCATTGTTGAAACCTTGCACACCGATTGATCATTGTGTCTTTGAACCATCATCATCTGCTCATAATCTAGGTATTAAAATCATGCTTTAATTTGTTATCACTTATCCTATTTAAATGCATCTCATCAAAACTGTGTCACTCGATCCTATCAAGATTTAGGGTTTCGTGTTTTGCTATGGAAATGGAAATTAAGATATGGGATTTGTTTAGTATCTCTAGATGATCATTGGGTTTGCCCAGAATCACTTAAAACATTGCCTAGTTCCTGGATCGAGAAGTCAACGTTTAAGATCGAATCTCTGTCACGGATTTCGATGAACATTGCGACACCATCATTGCGGTGCCTGTCATTGTGATGAGTCATTCTGATGACTCATTGTGATGGGCTATTGCGATGAGTCATTTCGATGGCTCATTGCGATGTGTCATTGCGATGGTTCATTGCGATGGGCTGTTGCGATGGGTCATTCCGATGGCTCATTGCGATGGGTCATTCCGATGGCGCATTGCAATGACATATTGTGATGACGCATTCCGATGCGTTATTGCGATGGCTTCGTAATAGGTATTGCGATGGGACATATTGTGATGGACTCTCATTCATTCCGATGGAAATGTACTTATTGCGATGAACATAGATATTGCGATAGGACTTTAATTCATTAGGATTGCGATGCTTGAATCATTGCGATGACCTGGTTAGGATTCCGATGGATTGATACATTGCGATGGACTTAGGATTCTTATGATTCTGATACCTTGAAACTATGCTATGGAATTTTAAGTATTATGACTTGCCTTAGACTATCTAATGAGTTCGGCCTAGCTTGCACTATTTCCTCATTAGGCTTTAAGTAAATTAGGGCCACTAACACGAAACCAAGTTTTATTGTAACTGGTTAATTTTATCTCATAAGAATACTTTAACGGTTTCTTATTACAGAAGTTCATCTTATTTCATAAGTTGATCCTCTGTAAACAAAAGAGATACAAATTACTTAGTCAATGTCTTGTGTTTTGTTTCCAGGCCATGGAAGACAAAGCTCCATCGTTGTCTTGCCCTTTGTTCAAGCCTACTATTTTTTGGGTTGAGTATAATCCTACAATTCCTGACGTAGTGGTTGAAACTAAACCAAAACCCACTGAAGTTTTGGTTGAAACTAAACCAAGACCTACTGAGGTGTTAGTAGAAATCAAACCTAGACCAACTGAGGTTCTGGTTATGACAACCAAGAAATCCAAATATTTTAAGGACTAATGTTAGGTCGTTATCTCTTTAGAATAAAATGTCTTTGGCATATATGTCATTATCCTAAGTGTGTTGTTAAATGTAAGGACCTTGTTCATCTGAACTATGTTTGTATGGTGTTTCTCTATAATTTCTGGTAATAATTGTTATGGACTTTTCCTAAGATTCAACTTGGCATAGACTTCAGATATATATATATATATATATATATATATATATATATATATATATATATATATATATATATATATATATATATATATATATATATATATATATATATATATATATATATATATATATATATATATATATATTGTGTATATCATTTGTGTTTATGTCATAAAAGCAGGAAAATGTCAACTACAAAGGAACAACAACGACTTCGTGATCTTGAACTTGTTTCGCTCAGCGATAGGCTTCCATATGCTGAGAACAACTCTCGATTACAAGATGATTTTGATCCGTCCTTACCAGCTTTCAAAATCGCCACGGATATCCTAGACATATCACCCGTCAGAGACACACTCAGATGTACTGCATCTGTTCCCGAAGTCTACATGCATGAATTCTGGAACACTACATCTTTCTCCAAAAAGACTATCTCTTTCCAACTGAACAAGACACCAAGGGTCCTCAACTTGAGCATTTTTCGGAAATTGTTTAAACTTCCTAGGTTGGCACAAGGATAACAATTTATGGCTAACCCAAAGAACGATGAAGTGCATCGAATCATTCGTGCCATGAATTATGAATGTGAAATCCACAACCTATCATAGTTCAACACCTCACACATAGGGCAACCCTGGAAAGCACTTATCACCATCATTGTCAAATGTCTTACTGGAAAAACTAGGGGCACCGATGCAATGAGACCACCACAGGCTCACTTATTTTGGGGATTGTACACTGCATCTAAAGTAGACTATGCACTTTTTCTCTGGCAAGAATTTTGTTATCAGTTTACTGGAACGAAGAAGAAATCCGTGCATCTTCCATTCCTGAGATTCACCAAGCTCATTATCCACCATTTTATGAAGAATGACCCAACTATTGACACTCGCGGGAATTTATTCTATCACACCAAAGATGATGATTATGTGATTCTCTCAATGAATGCAGACACTAATTCCACAAAGTATGCATTACTTCCTGCCCTAGTACCCGACACAATGCTTAATGATGGAATCAAGGAGAGTGATAAATACCAAGAGATGCTTAATGATATTGACGCACAGTTTAAACGTGCAAATTCACATCCTTCAGAGAAGCAAAAAGGTAAACGCAAGAAAAGAGTTTCAAAGCGCCAATCAGCTGCTTCTTCTAAAGATAAAGGCCCAAGAAAAATGCAAATAGTTGATGAAGATGATGAAGATGAGCTGATCCATACTGAGTAAGAACAGGAAGAAGTACCACTCTGCAGACTTAAGAAAACACAGAAGACTAAAGGCAAAGAAGCAAGTGTTGCTTTAAATGAACCTGCTCAACAACAAATTTCTGAAGCCAAACGACTACGTATCGTTCTTCAACAAAGCCGACAGGAAGCTTTTGGAGGATCAGGCTCAAAAGTGTTTGAAGACTTAGCATATTTTGGTAATCCTAATGATGATATGGCATTTTATGACGATCCTACTAGGGAAGATACTTATGAAGATGCATATGAAGATGCTGCTAACTATCATTTTGAAAGTCGTGAACAAAGTGAAGAACGTGAGAGCAGTGCTGACACTGATACAAGTATGATGTATCGAGATGCCAATATCACCACATCTTTACCACAACCGACTCACATGGTGCTAAATGAAGATGCTCATGCAACTTTCATACCAGAAACGCAACTTCAAAGTAAGTCTACTTCAAACTCTGATGATGTTATGAAATATCTAAATTTAGAAGGGGAGGGTGTCGAGGTCACAAACACTGATCCGTCAACAAATGAAGGAATAGTGGATGTTCCTATAACTACTATTACATCAACCACCACTCCACTACTATCCACCCCGGTCATCAGTGAGGTCATAACAACCAATATCACACCCGCACTTGTTGAACAACCAGTATCAACCACCACCCTCACCACTGAATCTACACCGTCATCCACAGCCGAACAACCTGTATCAACCACCGCCCCTATCACTGAATCTACACCAACACCTATCCCTGAACAACCAGTATCATCCACCACCACCTTAACGGTTATGGTTACACCTCCACCAACAGAGCCACAAGTATCATCCACATCCAATCCTTTCCTCATAGTCAATGATCCACTGATCCAGTCTCTTCAACAACAGCTAGAGGCTCAAGCTACACAAATAGCTACATTGACTGAAAGGTTCACCACTCCTCCCAAGGAACCACAACCTGATGAGCCTACTCTTCAGAAACTAACAGACAGAGTGTCCAAACTTAAAGCACGACATAAATCATTTCTTAAAGAGAAGAAAACTCGGGATAAAGAAAATGCTGCTTTTCCTGGGTCAATTGACGAGCAGATGACCACGATCATTCGACGAGAAGTCAAGTCTTATGTTGATCAACAACTACCAAATCTTGTCGGTAATGGTTTATATACTCTTCAACTAATGACATTGTTACAGACACGTCTGCTAGACATGAAAGCTCATAAATCGAAATACAAACGAAAAGTTCTGCAATATCTCAACAAAGCAATTCTTGAAGAGATACCTACAGACACTACCGACTCTGAGTCTGACGATGAAGAAGAACTAGAGGAGGAAGATGACGAGGGTAACGGTGAAGAGGATGATGGTAACAATGATCAAAATGAGGATAAGGATAAGGAATGAGATGAGGAGGAAGAAGAGGATGAGGGAGAAAAGGATACGATAAGGATGAAGATGAAGATGAGGACGAGGATACAGATGATGATCAGGATGACGATGATGATAATGACAAGGGTAATGGAATCAACAAGGGTGATAAGAATGACGAAACAGGTACAAATGCCGAAGAGTCAAACAAGGATGACAATGATAAGGCTACTGAGAAGGGTTTAGAGGAAACTGCAGAACGCATTGCTGATACCACAAGAAAAAACGCTGGAGTCACCAGTACCAGAAACTCAGCAAGTTGCTACAGGTATATCTACTGCACCATCTTTTACTACTGATTCACACAATGAATCTGTAGAATATATGCAAGCAGAAGAACCAACAGAGCCAATGCTTGAAGAAGAACCTCACGATGATATACCGGTGATGCAAAATCAACCTTCAACACCATCTGCAGATTAGCATGACGTTGATATAGAAGTTGAAGATTTAAATTTTCCAGAACCAACGTTTGTTGAATCCCTTATCATCGATGATACTGTACAAGAGCAACTTTGGCTAACAAATGCAGCACCACAGCATCTATTTGACACTGCAACTGAAATGGAGCTGACTTAATTCCTCAACAACCCTATCGATTTCTCGGCTTTTGTAAGGTATTCTCATGGGAAACCGACGATGACTCCGGATCTGATCAAAATGGCAGCTGCAAATGTGGACTTCTTTGACACTTTAAAGATCAGCCATAATGAAGCAGAGTATCACTTGAATGAGCTTACAAAGGCAATGAGAGCGACAACTACATGAATTCAGACTCCCGTGTTGCGACCTCTTACACCAACGGTCATCACCGGTTCTGCCACGATCCCAATAGTGTGGAGTCCTATGATCGTTAGACTCAATGGTTAAGAACCATTCTATCTAGGATTATCAATGTTCATATATATAAAACATAGCTGAATAGAACATTAATAAGAACAAGATGTTAACAAGATGAATTTCTTCTAAAGTGCTTGTATTAAAGATTAACACAAACAACTCTAGGTGTGTATACATTGAATGCCACACCTAGAGATCAAAGCTTATTGTAGGTTACATTGTAAAAGATGAAGTAAATGTAAAACCTACGTATGTTTTCTTTATAAAGTAGAAAACATAGCTTACAAAGAAAGCTATTAAAATAATAAAAAGACTCCACCAGCTTGTAGTATTTAACTTTGGCAAAAGTAGTCCTTGTCTTCTTATTTTGTTGTTTTTGACGCATCAACTCATAATTTTGACCCAACAATCTTCCCCTAGTTGATGATGTCAAAAACAGATCCCCTTAAGCTCGCATTCTTTGTAAAACATATAACACCAAGGATAAACAGATTGCATTGTGTAGACTTCTTCCCCTTTTTGACATGATCCAAATAGGGGTCTTGAATGTAAGCAACCTTGATTTCGACCACTGCTTAAATGATACCACACCACTAATACAAGTTTTCTATGTCTCAAATTACCCTCCATGAAGAACAGCAGGATGAAATTAAATGAATTTGATCTATAGAAACTCACACAAGTTGTAGTAAAACTAATGAGCAGTAGTAAACACCTTCACCTTAATGTTACATGTAAATGATTAACACTTGACAATTTAGCTTTCCCTTAAATTGTGCTAACCATTCTTGAATCTTCAAATTCGATAGGCTTTATGTAATGATCACATATGAAGAAATCTAATTATGACTTACTTGATGATGAAATAGAATAACCCGAACTTGCATTCCATGTCTTGTACTTAACACGTGACTCCAAAACTCACGGCTATAATGAGTAGACTATAAAACTCACGGCTATAATGAGTAGTCTCTTGACAAAAAAAGTTATCTAGCAAATATGATCATAGAGCGTCTTAAGTAAAATCTCATACCTTTGCTACCTTTTTATCAAGTCCGTTGTCACAACTTAAAGCACCTACAAGTTATCTTCAAATGCTGACAAAATTTGAAGATATGATAGAACACCAATCCGCGAAAATCTACATCGTCTTCAAGCAAGTAATAAAAACTTTTCTTCGTAATCAATGAAAATAAAACGAGCCTTTATACCTTTAAGAACTAGTTGCTGTGAATAAACCAAACTCTAAACCAAAACATCTCCAAAACTTTCTGTCAGCGGCTAAAATACTATGCGACATCGGCTACAATTCAACTTTATGTTAACCAGATATACCTACTGTGTACTCCACTTGAGACCATATGCTTTTGCCAGTACCACATAAATAATTAATATTATTCATAGTCCAACGTCTTTGCTGCACCTTCTCTCATTGAAGAATATAACAACTCTGTGGACCATATTAAACTTCAACCAACTGGAAAAGCAAATAAATCATGTATACTGTTGATATATCCATCATGATTTGTAAACACGAACCACACAAATCCTTTTTTCTTATCAAGAATACTCAAGAACAATGCATATCGTGAGGTCCACACCTTGATATTGCAAAAACAATTGCGTAATATATTGTGAGGACTTTTTGCTCGTATGAATAAACCTTACGTCCTTTTTCCCCATGTGAACACACACAAAACTTTTAAACGATCAACAATATTGGAAACCATTATGACATCAACTCAATTCCATATGTATAAACAATACCCTACTCCTATCCTTTTGTCATAGTAATGTCACGTGATCTTTATCATATAAAAAGAAAAGAATACCTTACTTTTGTGTGCTTATTGATCGTAGAAACACACATGGATAGTATGCAAAGCAGCGAATCAAATCTTTGATTCAATTGTATCCCATGTGATCTTGAACCCTACGAAAAGTATATGCTCTTTCTTTTCTCCTTGGATGAAAACATCAACGATGCATGGTCCAATGTGCAAACAGAAACTGATCACATCATTGACCATATATAATATTCGATCTCTTTGTTGCGTGTGACATTCCTTGGCATCACTTGAACAGTAGGTTCTTTCACTTTATTAACTAGATTCAATATTATCCCAAGAAAACAAATATACCTTCTTTATTCAAGATCAGATCTAGGATTTTGTGTGAAACTCTAAAACCAAAAATCTTCAAAACATCACAGCAGCCATACGAAGCTAGCTACGTATTAAGGGTTTACAAATAAAGGAACCCTACAAACTCGTCTTTACAGCACCAAAAATCGTCAACCTAGGGTTTATTAACGAAACCCTAAAATTCAGATCTTTAGCGACACTAATTCTGTTGCAAATTTGTCACATATCTTGCAAACCGTCGCTAATCTGTCACTAAAACTGTCACGAATTCTGGACAGCGGCTTCACAGCAACGAACACGAATGTAACACCTTGTATCTCCTAGATATCACGAGCCTTAGGCTCTGATACCAATTGTGGAGTCCTATGATCGTTAGACTCAATGGTTAAGAACCATTCTATCTAGGATTACCAATGTTCATATGTATAAAACATAGCGGAATAGAACATTAATAAGAACAAGATGTTAACAAGATGAATTTCTCCCAAAGTGCTTGTATTAAAGATTAACACAAACAACTCTAGGTGTGTATACATTGAATCCCACACCTAGAGATCAAAGCTTATTGTAGGTTACATTGTAAAAGATGAAGTAAATGTAAAACCTACGTATGTTTTCTTTATAAAGTAGAAAACATTGCTTACAAAGAAAGCTATTAAAATAATAAAAAGACTCCACCAGCTTGTAGTATTTAACTTTGGCAAAAGTAGTCCTTGTCTTCTTATTTTGTTGTTTTTGACGCATCAACTCATAATTTTGACCCAAAAAATAGAGCACTTTGCCTCTCACGACCTTGAATACCTTGAAAATGGAGCAAAGAAATATGTCACGTCACTAACAATGCTCAAGGCTGTTAACTTGGAGAATGTTCCATGGATAGAAGATAAAGTGCCTGACTCAATATGGAGAAAGAAGTTGCTTAAGTTTTATGATACCTATGCTTCACTTGGCATCTCTCACTGGACTGCAAAGAAAAGGTTAGCCTACAATCATTTCCATCGTTCTAAGAGAGGTTCCTCTATTGTCTCAGCTCACAGAATCAAAAGCATCCAAGGAGCAACCACTCAGACTGTCTTCGGTTATGATTACTTGAATGTAATCGTGCTCAAACGTACCGATGAGAAAGAATACCGCATTGACGAAAGTGATCTCCAGTACCTTCAACTTGAAGACATCGAAGATATTTTGTTGCTATTGGCTCAAGAAAAAGTTGATCATCTACCACCAGAGATTGTCATAGCCATGAGCTCCAACTTCCGTCAATATGCCAGGAAAATCGTCATTCAAAACCGGGTGGAAGACTTCCAACTTGGAGTAGAAAGCTATCAGAAGAAGCTAAACCTAGAACGTCCCCATACGACACCACGCAGTAATTTTCTATAAGAACAAGAAGGTTTACATGGGGACCACAACGCCGAAAGCAGGGATCTTTTATCCAAATGAGACTGGCGTCATGCAATATATGTGATTCTCAGAACTACACAAATTCAGTGATGGAACGCTAAAGAATGTTCGAGATGATCTGTCGGTTCTCAATGCCAACTTACCTCTTCCGGCAGTCAAATACACCTGGACAACCCAGTGCAGAAAGGGAGCATCGTACGCAATCCGGAAGATTGAGGAACTTCTAAGGAAGCGCCGGTTGCTACGAAGTATAGAACGATTCGTCGGTGCACGACCATATGGAGCTCACCATAGGTTCACAGAACGAACCACTTAATGATGGTTCATCTTATATCTGGTCAACTCCATATGTCTATAATTGTGAATATGTTACTTTTTTGTATAATCAGCTTTTGTGGCTTGTTGTAGTGTAAAAGTATGATCTTTTTTAAGAATTTCTCTCGAGATTCTAAATCTTTCAAACAAATCATACTCAAGCACTACAACTTACCCTCATTCATTTGAGGGGGAGCATTAATATGTTCTTTGGCCAACATGTAATTTCATTTTATTACCCAAAGACCGGTTAATCCATTAATATCCAAAATATTGATGGTTAACATTTTGGAAAGGGGAGAAAATGGGATTAAGGAGACTTAATGATATTTGGCTAAAACAATGAAAAAGGCTTAAAAGATAAACCAACTTAACATGTGTAATGCACAAGTTAAGGGTGAGCGTTTTTGATGATCAAAACACTTAAGGCACAAAAACTTTGATTACAATATCACAAGTGCTTTAAGTGATTTTCGTGGATTTTTCATGGTGACTATATCAACCCAAAACACACTTAACTCACGACGGATGTGGTGACAAAAGGGTGGTAGGTATAGATATTAGTCCAATGATTCATCAGAACCGATGGAATCTTCCCAAGGACAACTCCCTAGATAGAACTAGAAGTCCTAGGAAAGATTGAGAATGCATGTGAACGTAGCTGAATGCCGACCAAGTACTTAAGCTAGCACTGGAACAATCATAACAAGGTGCTAGTGATGACGTATTGGTAAGCATTGAAGGGGTTGAAGAATGAAAAATAATTGTAAAGATAAAGGGTGTAAAGAAAGAAGCCCTCCTTACAACTTTAGGCAGAAACCGGGTCAATACATATGCTATTGAGATCATTAGTTAATGATTCTCGATATTGAAGAAAGCCATCATGGACCCAGTGATGCAATGCACAACCCTCCCCAGCTAACTCAAATATCTCTCAAAACATATTTGTTTCAATCAGACGGAGATCAACACGTTATCTATTGGTTTATTCACTCCGAATAGACTGGTATTGAATAGGTGGCACTCCTCTCCAGCCATCGATCACTAAATCAAAACGTACTATCGAGTCTAGAGCCACGAGATCATCAAAAGTCTCATTAGGACACTTTCCATTTATTCCTTGCTTCTTCACACACTGTGAAAAGTAAGAGATCTTTATGAGTCCTACGTAGTATTCTTGTAATATTGCCAGAACATCCGAGTGATACGCAAGTATTACAGTAAAGATGGAAATCCTGCTTGAGCCAACATCACACAAGCTCATGGTAGGTGACACGTGCGGTTCTTTAAGAACTAATCTTGTGACAACTGGAAAGAAACAGTAGTTTAATTCTTAATTGAACTTAAACTTGTTCCAGGCCTCTACGCATTATCGTATGATCTTGCCAGAACACTCAGAGTGACACTCTTTAGTGTTCACAGTGACGAGTGGAAATCCTTCTAGTATTAACATCAAACAACACTTGGTAGGTGACAAGCAAGATTCAATTTGTATTAAGTTTGTGACAACTGGAAAGCAACGATGGTGAATATCTTAATTGAAATTCACTTGTTCCAGGTTTCATGAATTGACGGCTTCAATCATAAGGATTTATAATCCAAATGATTCACTCTTTATGTTCACAGTCAGCTTTGGGCGGTCGAATAAAGAGAACGGGTTTACCCGCGAAATTCTGTCAGGAAGTTACTTAATTGAAACTATCCGTCATGGGTACGATATCTAATATCGTCCAACGGTCTTCACCGACCGGAGGTAAAATGCTACCGAATTAGAATAAAATGTCAAAGCCATTTTATTCGTGTCTTATTATGTTGCTGCATTCGAAGACGGTGGCGTTGCTGTGTACCTATTGAAGACGGTGGCGTTGTTGTGTACCAGTTGAAGACGATGGCGTTGCGGTGTACCTGTTGAAGACGTCCTCACATGCTTTTTCCTTCTGCATCAAATACTTCTGCAAATTCAAGAAAGTATGACCTAAAAGTCTTCCGTTGTATCGACTCTGAAAACTTTCAAGAATTCAACAAAGGATAAGTGTGTGGGACATGAAGTCACAAAGAGGCGAACATCACAAGAAAATAAAGACTACACGTGAAAGGCCAAAATAACGTGTTCCAAGCAAAAGGCTGATATTATTCAACACATATTCATAAAAGGAAGAAAAAGAAAGAAAAAGAAGACTACGAGCTCAAGAACAAGATCTAACATGCTAGATTAGGACTTTGTAAATTTGGAGTGACCTCCCTTTGGGGGAGATTGTTGGAAATACATTTTACGTATATAGAAAGTCTCGGTCACTCCAACAATGTAGTTATAGGCTCGTAGTAGTGTTTAGTTTCATTTATTAAATAGCCCGACCCATGAGCACGTTCATGGGCCGGAGGCCCAAGTCCATTAAGGACTTGGGTATTTAAACCTCTTTCCACCATGGAAAGAGGTGTTGGTTGTTTCATTTCTTGTTTTCCATATAACAAAGTTCTTTCATTTCTCTCTCTAAGTTTCTCTCTCTAGAAAACATCAACCCCCTTGTTTCATAAAGATTATCATTGTTCTACATTTTGCAACAAAACGATAAACAAAAATATGAACTTTGGAAAGCGTGAAGGTTTGGCAAGGCAAGTATCTATTCACCCCCCATACTAAAGTTAAACATTTTCCTTAATGTTTCGAGTCTAAGGGTTGGAAAACCCCCATACTAGAGACGTAGACGAATGCTTAATCTAGCATGGAAAGGGTGTAACCGTTAAATTTAAAGCCGTTTATGATGTGTGTTATAAACCTAAGGTTAGAACATCAAAGGAAATATCATGGATATTGAGAACTTCTTCAAAGCAAACGATCGAGTGCTCCCATAAAACGAACACGAGATGCTCCAATCGTGAAGATCATGATCATCTAATATCTATAATTCACAAACAACCACGGAACAAAGGTTGGAAAGGCACATATCCCCACATGTTACTACATTAGAAAGCGATAATATGTACATAGGATAAGCATGGGACTCCCCCACGAGGCACCTCGTTTTTGATTACCGAGTCATGAGCTTGACTCGATCCCCTCAATACTAATTATCATTGGAGAAGGTGTGTTGGTCGAGGTAGTTCAAGGATGGAACTTCCCCGCCAAAGTAGTGCTTCAACCTATGTCTATTCACCTTGAAATTGGGGCCATCATTTTGAGCTAGCTCGATGGTCCCATATGGAAAAACTTGAGTCACGATGAATGGACCGGACCAACGGGATTTCAACTTACCGGAAAATATTTTCAAACGAGAGTTAATAAGCAACACTTGATCTGCAATGTTAAAAACCCGGTTTTTAATTTTTGAATCATGAAACTTTTTAGTCTTTTCTTTATAAATCAATGAATTTTCATAAGCAATGTCCCTTAGTTCATCTAATTCATTAAGTTGCATTTTCCGGTGTTTTCTCGCGGTCTCCATATCATCATTACAATGCTTAAGGGCCGAATAATCTTTGTGTTCAAGTTCATTTGGCAAGTGACAATTCTTGCCTTACACAATCTTATAAGGAGTGCACTCGATGGGCGTCTTATGAGCGGTCCTAAACGCCCATAAAGCATCGTCCAACATATCCGACCAAGATTGTCGGTTTTCCCCAATAAATCTCTCTAAGATCCTCTTCAAAGCTCAGTTTGAAACCTCGACTTGACCACTCGTTTGTTGGTGATAAGCCGTAGAAAGACGATGTGTAACCCCATATTTTCTTAGGACCCTTTCGAATTGGTCGTCACAAAAATGGGTTCCAAGATCGCTTATGATCGCACGGGGGGTTCCAAACCGAGAAAACAAGATTTTCAAAAACATGACTACCACACGAGCATCGTTGGTGGGCAAAGCCTTAGCTTCCACCCACTTAGATAGGTAGTCAACGGCGACAAGGATGCACTTATAAAGTCAATGCCCCAAACGTCAAAGATCTCACACACTTGGATGATATTTTGTGGCAGTTCATCGTTTTGTGAGGCTTTTCCTTGTCGTTGGCATGAGTCGCACGACTTCACAAGTGCATGTGCATCTCGGTAAATAGTTAGCCAAAAGAAACCGGCATCAAATACCTTCTTTGCCGTGAGATTAGCACCGTGGTGACCAGCCGTGGGTCCCTCGTGATAAGATCTAAGGATGTTAGAAGCTTCGGTGCCAAAGTAACAACGTCGAATGATTTGATCCGCACAAGTTCGAAACAAGTAATGGTCATTCCAAAAATAGAAGTTGACGTCACGAAAGAATTTTCGTTTTTCTTGAGTCGTCATACCCTTGATGATGAAGTTCCCCGCATGGTAATTTGCGATGTTCGCAAACCATGGGGTAGAAGAATCAAGCTTAGAATTCACTACACCAAGTGTCTCGAGCGAAAATGTTACCGTGATTTCCTTTGGCTCGTAAACACTTTGGTGAGGATCTTTGAATCGAGAAATATGATCGGCCGCTTGATTCTCGGCTCCTTTTTTGTCAACGATTTTGTGATCAAATTCTTGAAGGAGGAGAATCCAACGAAGTAATCTCGGCTTTGCATCTTGTTTAGCCATAAGATACTTGATAGCCGAATGATCCGTATACACTATGCATTTAGTCAAGACGAGATAAGGTCGGAATTTCTCAAATGCATACACCACGGCAAGAAATTCCTTCTCCGTTGTAGTGTATTTTAGTTGAGCCTCGGTCATCGTTTTGCTGGCATAGTGAATAGGCAAGAAGTGTTTTTCATGACGTTGCCCCAATACGGCCCCAATAGCGTAGTCACTAACATCACACATGAGCTCAAAGGGGAGGTTCCAATCGGGAGCAACAAGAATAGGAGCTTCGGAAAGTTTCCTCTTAAGGATTTCAAAAGCTCGTACACAATCTTCGTCAAAGACAAAACGTGCATCTTTTTCGAGCAGATGTGTAATAGGTCGAGAAATCTTTGAAAAATACTTGATGAATCGACGATAAAAGCCAGTGTGGCCTAGGAAACTCCTAACTCCCTTGACGGTTTTGGGATGAGGTAATTTGGCGATGACGTCTACCTTAGCTTGATCTACCTCAATCCCCGCCTTCGAAACCTTGTGCCATAAGACGATTCCACTTTTCACCATAAAATGACATTTTTCCCAATTAAGCAGAAGGTTGGTTTCCTCGCAACGTTTTAACATTCTCTGAAAATTCGACAAACACGAAGTGAACGAACTACCAAACACGGAAAAGTCACCCATGAAGACTTCCATCGTCTTCTCGATCATATCATGAAAAATATCCATCATGCACCTTTGAAAGGTTCCTGGTGCATTGCAAAGTCCGAATGGCATTCTACGATATGCAAACGATCCATATGGACAGGTAAACGTAGTTTTTTCTTGATCACGATGATCGATGGGGATTTGGAAGTAACCGGAAAAACCATCTAAAAGCAATAGAAATCATTTTCCGCAAGACGCTCCAACAATTGGTCCATGAAGGGCAAGGGAAAATGGTCTTTTCGAGTGGCGTCATTCAACTTACGATAGTCAATGCACACTCTCCATCCGGTCACGAGTCTAGTTGGAATTAACTCTGTAAAACCCGCATGCTTTTACCATGAATAGTTCCCTTAAGATCGTACGTCCTAGATTAAAACTTACCCTATTTAGTATTGATCACATTCATGTGCTAATAATCAAGCAAGTGCATACGTGTATGACATGATAAGTATCGATTACGTACGAACTCATGATAAACAGTTAATAGATATTTCACGTGAACATAATTAAATCATGATCACCATTTTAAAACACGAACTAAAATAATTACGTAAGTACTTAATTACGAGCGTTAAGAATACGATAAACTACATGATAAAATAAACAGAAACACTTTAAACACGAACACGTTTAACAACGAACGAACACGAAACATCGGGACACGAGAAAAGGTACGGGTACCCCATGTGGGGCCCCCATACCCACGGCACACATAACCATAATGGGCTTAGCCCATTGACTTTTACATGAAAGGGGGGTTATGGTAACTTTTCATTTCATTTTTACATTTCATGAAAAATAAGCATTTAACCTAAAAAGTTTTCTCTCCTCCTCCTTGGTCTCTCTTTGTGCCGCCACCCCTAAGACCACCAAAGGTGGTTGTTGATTGATCTTGATCACAAAAATCATTGCTATAAACCGTGTTTGTTCATCCTCTTTCAAGCTACGTATTGGTATATCATTCTAAACCTTTCTTTTTAATTCTTTTAAATCTTTGATTATTTTCATGAACATGTTATTAATATTCTTATTAAAACATGATAACTAAACATTGATCTAACATGTTTTGGGGTAAATTAAAATCAAAGGATGATATAAGAGGGTGTTTGTTTTGGCCGCCTAGTATAACCAACCCGAGGGGGGGTTCAGTTTGCTTTTGCCGCCACCACCAAGACTATTTTGGTCTTGGTTGGTGCATGTGGGACCCACGGCAGCAAGGGGACACTAGTACCCCGAGTTGGCTCGGGGTACGGTGTCGAGTTCATGCCCGATTCATGGTTCGTTTGTTAAATCATGATTTATGCTACATGTTAAAATTTATGAATTATGAACTTAGGATATAAACTAATTAATAACATGAGATATTAATTAAACCATGACTTAGGTTATTTTAATTATTAATTTAGCATAATATTAATTTAACCTAAGTATTTTATGTTATAAGGTATAATTAATTAATTATTTAAAACATGCCTATAATTAATTAATTTAGACATGACTTAGGTTATGTTATTAATGCATAATAATACATATTTTAACCTAAGTAATTTATTCCATTTTAATTAAAACATGTTATACTTTAATTAAAATGCTTAACCTATAGTTTAATTAAATACATGAAATAATAATTAAACTATACACTATATCATATGACTTAAGAAATAAGCTTATAAACACTTAGACTTATATGTTAGCTTATGTAGCCAGCTTAATTCTAATTATGGAAACTTCTATTTATAGAAACTTAATTAAATAAGGCAACTAATCTATTAATGGAAACCTTCTATATATGGATATCTATCTATTTCAGGAAGCTAATCTAATCATGGAAACCTTCTATATATGGAAACTTATTTAATTAAGGCAGCTGATCTATTTTTAGAAACTAATCTATTTTAAGCAGTAAATTCTATTTTAGGAAACTTTCTATTTTTGGAAACTTTCTATTTTTGGAAACATTCTATTTTTGGAAACTTTCTATTTTTGGAAACTTTCTATTTTTGGTAACTTTCTATTTTGGGAAACTTTCTATTTTTGGAAACTTTCTATTTTTGGAAACTTTCTATTTTTGGAAACTTTCTATTTTTGGAAACCTGCTATTTTTGGAAAGTTACTTATTATTACACAGTAAGTATAATAATACATGAAATACCAGTAATACTTAATCAGATTAATCAGAATACAAGACAAACACAGTTTAAGGCTTTAAACAGTAAACCATGACCTAAAACATACAAAGTAAGCTAAGATGAGACATAAAACCCAGTACGTAATCAGTAATTCGATACTTATACACGTGTGTATTCGTGTAGCGTTAGTGATCCAGAAGTAGGAGTCTTTCTTCCGTTCATTCACTGGACTTGAGGTACGGATTCCCGTCCTTTCAGCATGGACATTCTTTCCTTATTAGGATTTCCCCGTATGCAGCCAACTGTTTTCCCCAGTATTTGTTTTATTGTTTTGAACTGCTTATGTTTAATTAGCATAATCTATAGCCATATACAAGCATGACCAGTTTCACCTAGTTATGGAGGTAGCATAACCATAACATTGGAGGCACCAATGTTATGACTTCCGCACGGCGGAGTGATTGCTCGTGGCGTCCCTTTCAGTTTTGGCCATATTATTATATCATGTGGGGCGTATGGGTGCATCCTAGTTACATGTTTTATTCAGTATTTCATGGTGAATGTGGTGTGTGCCTTGCATCCTTCACAAGGAGTTGATCCCTCCTACCCAGACCAGTATATTAATTAGAGGCATCCCCTCTAATCAGCATGATGAGGTCACCCCTCCAGGTATTCATGCACGTGACCTTTTCATGACCTATATGGGCTATGGTATATTTATGTTAAAACAATTTTCATAAGATAAACATAAGGCTTTTCAAACTATAAAACCAGTTTTTCTTAATACTCAACCAGTTTACTCAGAACTTAGTCTTCCGCTGTTATATGTTACATGCTTATCCTATTCATGCTATTTTGTACATCCGTGCACTGAGCG
Organism: Glebionis coronaria; assembly: GCA_025667525.1. Lineage (NCBI taxonomy): Eukaryota > Viridiplantae > Streptophyta > Magnoliopsida > Asterales > Asteraceae > Glebionis > Glebionis coronaria. The sequence continues at coordinate 445,998,547 of CM046874.1, forward strand.
TCTTGCTCAGCCGTTTTCCTTTTCATGTTCCCAAAACGACAGGTACTCAGGGACGCTCGTAGATCTCAAACGTACGTGCATATGGATTGGAAGCTTTACTGTCTTTCTTTACTTTATGCATTTCCTTTACTTTAATACAGCTTGCAATGGACATTGTTTCGTCCTTTCCTTTTACAGTATTTATGTTTGTGTGTGATGAGCTCTACTTTGGGGTTACCGATGTTTGATTCCGGTATTTCCCTTTTATGGTCAAATAATGCTTAGACATTTATCCTTGTATGCTTTGATGACACGCAATGATTATGCGTAAGATTCCATTTCCAAAATGGGGTGTTACAAACTCGTTGGCATCGTTTGTCACAACGGTCATTCCTCCCTTTTTAGGGACACAATGAATATGACTCACCCAAGGGCTATCGGAAATAGGGTAAATCATTCCCGCGTCAAGGAGTTTGAGGACTTTCTTTTTGATAACGTCGTGAATTTTGGGGTTCACCCTCCTTTGAAATTGGATTGCGGGCTTGTAATCCTCCTCCATTAAGATTTTGTGGGTAAAAAATTTGGGATCGATCGCCTTAATGTCGGATAACTTCCACGCAATTGCCCCTTTGTGATCCTTTAGAACATCGACAAGTGCGGTTTTTTCATCATCCGAAAGATCTTTCGCAATAATAACCGGCAACTTGTAGTCCTCCTCCAAAAATACATATTCGAGATGAGGAGGTAAATCTTTCAACTCGAGGATAGGTGGTTCCTCAATTGAAGATTTGGGCTCGATACTCATAACCTCCTCGGATGGAGGAAATCGGAAATCGTTAAGAAAATCCTTGATAATCGAGAAGTCCTCATCATTATCGAGGTCTTCGTCACAAGTACGTGGAACATCGAATTCTTCCAACGTAAAACCACCACCTTCAAATGGAGTGAAGGTTGGTGTCGAGTTATCAAGAATGGGATCTAGCATAGTGGGATTCCCACTATTTTCATCATCACCAAAACCTAAAACTACTTGTGAAAATTCCTCGAAAACAACGTCAATCATATCAACGAGGTTTACGGTTGCAACAGAATAAACATGAGAAATTGGAGAATTTTGAGTTGCGTTTATAAAAGTTCCTCGTCGTTGAAACGTAAGGTGATCTTTCTAGCATGCGCATCAATTAAAGCCATAAACGTATCTAAAAACGAACGACCTAAAATGAGAGGAACTTGAGGATCCATGGGAATATCAACAAGGATAAAGTATACCGGATAATAGAACTTTCCCACTTTCACAAAAATGTCTTCCGCCAATCCACATGCGGGAATCGTGGAATGATCGGCCAACTCGATAGACATTAGTGAAGGAGTAAGATTAGGAGGATTGAGCGACTTGAAGATTCCAAGTGGCATTGATAACTCGGGTTTTACCTAGTTAAAAAGATTCGTTGTTCCAGTCTCTTCGAATTGAAAAACTTATGTTTAATGTGTGACTCAGTTGAACTTTGGTGGAACAAAGATGTGTCGTTGTAGTTTTGAAAATAAAAGGTGCAAAACAATTAAAGTAAAAGTGCAATTAAAGTAAATCTAAATCTAATTAAAATAAAGTGCAAGTATTTAAAGCGAGACTAAAATTAAAGGGCAAATAAAGTAAATAACGCAAACTTAAATTCTAACTAAGGCAAACTTAAAACGCAACTAAAACTAAAACTTAAACTAAGGAAAATAAACTTAAAGTGCAACTAAGTAAAAAGGCGGGAAAAATTAAGCTTAAAATGAAAAGGCAGAAAACTAAAAACTAAGAATTCCCTATCCGGAATAAACTCCTATTCGGAATAAAAGGCTATTCGGAATATCTGTCCCTATTCGGAATGTTACCCTACTCGGAATATTTGCCTACTCGGAATAGTAGACCCTATGCGGAATAAGTACTCTATTCGGAATAGCTGTCCCTATTCGGAATAAAGTCCTACTCGGAATAATGAGCCTATTCGGAAAACTTGAGCCTATTCGGAAAGTTCCTGTTATGCGGAATAAAAGTCTCTATTCGGAAAAATAGCCCTATGCGGAAAATCCTATTCGGAAAAAAGGTCTATGCTGAAAACCTCCCCTATTCGGAATACAGGATATTCCGAATAGCAATTTTACAAAAACCCCTATGCGGAATAATTAAATATTCCGAATAAGCAATTTCTACAAAACTGTTACGCGGAATAAAACCTTTATGCGGAATATTTAATATTCCGTATAGAGCACAATGAAACAGCCCTATTAGGAATGTTTGCTGGGGACGAATCTGGCAAGAACAGTAGCTTAGAACCGAAGAACAAGGAAGACTAAAAAGGCTCGAATCAAACAAAAATTAACCAAATCAACCACAAGATTAAATCAAACTAATAACCAAACAACTATTAAACATAAACAATCAATCCAAATCAACAAATCAAACAAGATAATCAAAACCACTTTAATCAAATCAACAAAAATAAAGAACTTGAACATAAACAAATCAACACAAAAATTAAAGAAAGGTAGAATGAGATTAACAAGGTAAAGATAAAGCTTAACAAGAATTAAAAAGAAAAACTTACTTGAATTAAATGGTAATTAAGGTGCAAGACAAGGTAATTAAATGGACAAGTATTTAAATGTGCATAAAATAAAGGTGGAAGAGCTAATTTGTCAAGTTAGCCAACAAAAACAAATGCTTAACAATCTAAACTATTTATAGGGGAGGATTAGGAAGCTTCCTCCCCTCCTTCATTTCTTGTTAATTGCAAGATTAAGTCCTTCCTTCATTTAATCTTCATTAATTGCGTCATTAGTCATTTTCTTCTAATCTTTCTTTTAAGTTTGGACTTTACGGACTTGTGGCTCGGGATATCTTTTGAACTCGTCTTTAATTTCTTTAATAAAATAGACTTGAGTTTCTCGGCTTTTGATAAACTTCCGTCTTTTGACTTTTTCTTCGATAAATCTTCAGAATTGGTCTTGGACTTCCGTTCTTTTTCCACTCTTGACTTCTCGACTCCGTCTTTCATCTTTTTCTTCAATAAAAGCCGTGAATGCCCGTGAATTCCCGTGTTTTCTCCACTTTTCATAATTTCATCCTAAATTACAACAAAAACACAAACCACGCATAATTCCGACATAAAATACATAAATTACACGTTTAGGTCCGGTTATTATTGTAATTAAGTGGTAGAAAAGATGGGTGTTTACACACCTATCAAATCCCCTACACTTGGCCATTGCAATATCCTCATGCAATGCATTAGTTACAAAGCATGTTTACACTTTTTCATCATAATCAACCCACATTGGCCTTTATTAAAGAGATAGAAAATTATAAAAAAGCAAAGAAAAGAAATTAAAAGCATACCTTGGGTTTTGAAAATGTCATGAATAATCATCATCCTCAACTTTTCACTTTCTCCAAACCAAGCTTAAAAACGAGATCATTGTTATTATAAGTTAGTAAACTAACACGAACTCATGTGGGCCAATTATTCACTTAGACTCCCTTATTCCTATGGGTATCTCTTATATTTTATTATTTGTCTTGAATGATCACGAAGATGCATTGTTTGACTTATTTCGATAATTATTTAGTCTGAAAATAAAGTGCACGATTTAATCAATAGTTAGCTAAAGGACCAAATCTTTTAAAACTGCTTCTCGGGATATCAAAAAGTTCATATCTTGGCATAACTTGGTTCGCGATTTGAGACCTTTCTCGGGCCGATATTTGGCAGCGACTTCATACTTCTAATCTTGAGAGACGTTCATGAAATAATGGTCTTCTCTTCATAATTGGAATTTCTTCACTTGGAATTTTTGAAAGATTCTTCATATATGGACCACGACTTCTTCATTTTTCTCCAATCCTTATTTTGGATTTTGATATACAACGATCCGCCTCCTTTATTGACTTGGATCTATTTATCCTCATACCTTGTTAGGGTCTTTTCGGATACACTTCTCCAAGACTTTTTGGGAGTTTTTGCTTTTCGTCGTGTGTCTCGATCCTTCATATTGATTTTCGATAAATGATTCATCACATCACTTTTGGATCTTTAGCAACAAAACATAGCCCTCATGCCTTGTTAGGGCCTTTTTGGACTCGCCAATCTTCGCGCCCCGCTTCATAAGTTATGCCTTGGCTATGAACTCTCGTCATTACCGAGCATCTTTTAAACGATCTGGGGCTAGAAGCTAAGTAACTTTTCAAATCGTACAACCTTATTTATTAGCAGATAAATTTATTAGCAAGCGATGGGAGAATAGGCTTATAATTTACTCACATAAATTCACGAAAGAATACCGAACTTATAATTGGCTCTATCATCTCTCGTTCTCCACAGTTTAAAATCTCAAGTAATGAGACTCGTGGATACTTAGCCTATTAAATCAAAGTTTTAGGTTTTCGAGTCGCCTATAGGGTCTTGCAAATTCTTAGACTTTTTCAAGTTTAGAAATCGCATTTTAAAATTCCCTTGATAAACGACTCTCTAAGATCAATTATAGGAACTTGCGAAAAGTTCTTGTTCTTAACCCGTGAGAGTTAAGACTTTCGCGTTTTATAGCTCCCTATATAAAAGCCTAGCAAAACTTGACTTAAACACGTTAAGGATACTAGCTAGAATAAACTCAGATTGAGTCAAAAGATTCACAACGTTTGAAAATTAAAACCACTTATTCAAAGATTTATTCTAATAAGGAAAGAGAATAACTATAAAAAAGGAAAAACTAATAGGCCAAAATAGATCAAAAATTTTGAAAAATGTCGAAAAATTGATTTTCCGGTTAAAATGAGGACAAATACAAGGAAAAGACCACTTAACTTCGATAGAAGTCCCCCCTACACTTAAGATAAACATTGTCCTCAATGTTTAAGCATGTGGGAGTAAACTCCCCTACACTTAGGACATTGTGCACGTTTGTTTAAATCTTGCTAAGGAAAAGACAACTAAAGAGATTCCTATTTTAATATTGAGAAAATATAAAATAGTGAATCAAAAAGAGTTTAGGATAGAACCAGGAAGAAGTAGAACACGGAATCACGGATCGTCAAGAATCAGCAAGAGTGGATCATTGAAGCTCGAATCCCTGATTAAGAAGTGAGGAGAGGAGAGCAAACCAAAGGGTCCCCCCTACACTTATGGTAAAGAAAGCGAAAAGATAGATGCATGGGTTGCCTCCCAAGAAGCGCTTGGTTTTTGTTTACCGAGTCGTGAGCCTGACTCGACCTTGATCATCAACGGAAGTAGCATGAAACAACTCCACCAGGATCAAAGACATAGTTTTCATCCATCAATAAGCAAGAGCTTAAGGCGAACAAGGCAAGCCAAAAGAGAAGTGGCAAGGTTCCCTTAAGCAGTGATGGAGAACGGTAGAAGCAAAGATGAAGTGGTGCAAGCATGTCTTCAATGGTTCCAAAGATTTTTCCTTTTATTTCATCAGGCGGATACTGAGATGGCTTAAAAACTTCAATACCGGGATCGAACACCTTTTCCTTTAAGGGAAAATAACACTCCGGCTCAGCCGAGTGTGAAGAAGATCCGCAAAGAAGCACAACCTCGTCCTCAGAAGTGGGACAAAGAGGTGTTAAATCATACGTGCAACGGATTTCGGTGTCAACCGGTTTCTTCTCCTTTGACAAAATGCTCTTCAAATCCAAAGTAGGATCAAGACGATAATCCTCAAAGTCATAAGGAGGAGCATCACTCTCATGAGGGAAGTATGTGTTTAGAAATTCAGAGAAATCTTCCTCAAATGAGTAATCGTCCAAAGTAGGATCGAGTGATGGCAGAGGATCTTCATCATGTGAAGAATCGCTCGAGAGAGTATCAGCCTCATCAAAATCATCGAATGTGGGCAGCTCGGGATACTCAGAAGTACAATCAAAATCATCCGAATCTGAGCTAGAATCATCATCATCATAAGCATCGAAGACCGGTTGAGAATCATAAATGGGAGAAGCTTCCAAATTGGGGCGAGAATCATCCACATCATCTTCAAAGAGTGGATTATCAGTGGAAGACTCGAATAGAGGATTGTCATAGACGGTAAAGTCATCGAGCACATTTATCATATTCACTGATTCTCGGCCTCCAAAGGATTTTCCTGTAAGCTTCCCCATTTTAAAAACATTAGAATCATCCCTGACTCGTAAGATTAACTCACCTTCGGCCACATCTATTAAAGCACGTCCGGTTCTCAAGAATGGCCGACCAAGTATTAAAGGAATACGAGGGTCCATTTCATAATCAACGACAACAAAATCGACTGGGAAAGTAAATGTGCCAACTTTAAGAAACACATCTTCGGCAATACCAACGGGGTAAGCGAGAGTGCGGTTTGAAAGTTCGAGAGTCATCTTTGTTGGAATGAGGTCGGGCAATGATAGTGTTTTCCAAACACTGAGTGGCATCAAATTAATACTAGCCCCGAGATCAGCAAGGGCAGTAAATTCTTCAGTTTTGTTGAATACGCAAGGCAACACAAAACGACCGGGATCTCCAAGCTTTTCCGGAAGTTCTCTAAGAAGAACTGCAGAGCAGTTTTCATTTAAGCGTGTGTTTGCGAGTTCAATCAGCTTCTCCTTCTTGCTAAGCAATTCCTTGAATGCTTTGACAAATTTCGGCATGTGGCAAAGTGCTTCAACAAGGCTAATGTTGATGGTCATTTTAGATAACATATCCACATATTTCGATACTTGACAATCATTCTTGGTTAGATCGTTGGTCTTGCCTATGCGAGAAGGGTATGGGATTCTAGGTTGATAAGGGTTAGGTGAAGGTGTAGGTGGTGAAGGTTGTGATGTTGACGGGTCCTTCTGAGATACATCGTCATGACGAGGCGGAGACGGTAATGGTGTACTATCACTAAGTGTAAGAGGAGTAGGGATATATGGTGGTGGAGGAGGTGTAGATGATGGTGGTGAATCAGGTGGATTGACAATGGTAATTCCACTACGCGTAGTTATAGCACTCACATTGGCTCGCGGATTAGTGACGGTGTTTGAAGGTAGAGAACCCGAAGAAGAAGAAGGTTGAGCTTCGGGCAAGAAACTAGCCAACAGATTCTTCAATTCAGTTGTTTGAGTGATGAAAGAGGATTGAAGATTATCACGAACCTCGGTTCTGATGTCATTACCCTGCTTCAAGATATCTCCTTTCAAATTGATTATTTGGCTCTGTAGATTCTTGATTTGCTCACCTTGAGTTCTCATGATTGTGTCAACATCGAGATTAATGGGTGGGTGTTGTTGGGTGGGTGGTTGATAAGGGTTAGAAGCACGAGGTGGGATTTGGTTTCTTCTATTGTAGTTGTTGGTGGGATTTTGGTTTTGAGGAGAAAAACCGGGTGAAAGGTAGTTGTTGGAACGGTAGCTCAGCAGATTTCTATCCCCTTGTTGTCTAGCTTGGTAATTTTCCGGTGAATAATTACCGTAAGCTGCATACACATTTTCCGGATTTCCTTGTGTCGAAGGACAATCAGTGTATGAGTGAGGACCGCCACATGTTTCACAAGGATTAGCGACCGCTTTAACTTGTTGTTGTTGTTGGTTTGAAGCGAGAAGCGTAATACTTTTGCTCATTTCAGCCATCATGCGGGTGAGTTCGGTCATCTCAGGGTTTGCTAAGGTAGAAGAAACATTGACTCTCGTGTTGTTTCTAGAAGAAGCAGAGGAATCCCAGTTCTTATGATGAGTAGTGATGTTTTCAATTAACTCTCTACACTCCTCGGGTCTCCTTTTCATGAATGTGCCACCGGCGGCTGCATTGATCGTATCATGATCTCGAAAAGTCAATCCGTTGTAGAAAGTATCGATCAAGGTGACTGGAAGCATGTTGTGGTTTGGACAACGGTCGATCAAGACATTATATCTCTCTCATGCATCAAAAAGAGATTCATCGGGATCTTGCATGAAACCGCTGATCTGATTGCGAAGGCTTTTGACCATGGATGGTGGAAAGTAGCGCGACAAAAAGCGTTGAGTCATGTCATCCCAAGTGTGAATAGAATTCTTCGGGAGACGATCAAACCATTTCTCGGCATGATGTAATAGAGTGTGTGGAAAGAGTTGTAGGCAAAGCTCATCCATAGTGGCACCAACCAACTTCATGCTTTGGGTGATTGTAATGAACTTGTCGAGGTGTTTGTTGGCATCATCATCAGGCAATCCTCTAAATGGGTTTGTTTGTACTTGCTGAATCATGTGGTGCTTCAACGAAAACTCAGGAGCGTTGATTTGCATCGGCGCAATCGGTCCTCCTCGTCCAAACATGGTTGGTTGACAAAGTTCCTCCATGGTCCGAAGATCGGGCTGTGGAAGAGCATTGTTGTTATTATTATTATTGAGGTGCGGTGGCATGTTGTTGTTGTTGACACCTGCCATATCTAAATCTTCTTGAGGTTCGGGCTCTTGATAATTAGAAGATCTAGTACGCATACACCGGAAAATGCAAAAGAAAACAAAACCAAACACAAAGACAATATATATACACAAGAAAGATAAAATCTTTTTGGATTTTTGAAATTTTTAATTTTTATGGTTTTTATGAATTTTTTATGCAAAAAATAACGTTCACAAGTGAACGGATCCCAAAAAGCAACGTGTCTCTCACAAAAAACTGTTGATCTTTACGAAAAGAGCCGGCAGCGACGCCATTTGATAACTCGGGTTTTACCTAGTTAAAAAGATTCGTTGTTCCAGTCTCTTCGAATTGAAAAACTTATGTTTAATGTGTGACTCAGTTGAACTTTGGTGGAACAAAGATGTGTCGTTGTAGTTTTGAAAATAAAAGGTGCAAAACAATTAAAGTAAAAGTGCAATTAAAGTAACTCTAAATCTAATTAAAATAAAGTGCAAGTATTTAAAGCGAGACTAAAATTAAAGGGCAAATAAAGTAAATAACGCAAACTTAAATTCTAACTAAGGGAAACTTAAAACGCAACTAAACTAAAACTTAAACTAAGGCAAATAAACTTAAAGTGCAACTAAGTAAAAAGGCGGGAAAAATTAAGCTTAAAATGAAAAGGCAGAAAACTAAAAACTAAGAATTCCCTATCCGGAATAAACTCCTATTCGGAATAAAAGGCTATTCGGAATATCTGTCCCTATTCGGAATGTTACCCTACTCGGAATATTTGCCTACTCGGAATAGTAGACCCTATGCGGAATAAGTACTCTATTCGGAATAAAGTCCTACTCGGAATAATGAGCCTATTCGGAAAACTTGAGCCTATTCGGAAAGTTCCTGTTATGCGGAATAAAAGTCTCTATTCGGAAAAATAGCCCTATGCGGAAAATCCTATTCGGAAAAAAGGTCTATGCTGAAAACCTCCCCTATTCGGAATACAGGATATTCCGAATAGCAATTTTACAAAAACCCCTATGCGGAATAATTAAATATTCCGAATAAGCAATTTCTACAAAACTGTTACGCGGAATAAAACCTTTATGCGGAATATTTAATATTCCGTATAGAGCACAATGAAACAGCCCTATTCGGAATGTTTGCTGGGGACGAATCTGGCAAGAACAGTAGCTTAGAACCGAAGAACAGGGAAGACTAAAAAGGCTCGAATCAAACAAAAATTAACCAAATCAACCACAAGATTAAATCAAACTAATAACCAAACAACTATTAAACATAAACAATCAATCCAAATCAACAAATCAAACAAGATAATCAAAACCACTTTAATCAAATCAACAAAAATAAAGAACTTGAACATAAACAAGTCAACACAAAAATTAAAGAAAGGTAGAATGAGATTAACAAGGTAAAGATAAAGCTTAACAAGAATTAAAAAGAAAAACTTACTTGAATTAAATGGTAATTAAGGTGCAAGACAAGGTAATTAAATGGACAAGTATTTAAATGTGCATAAAATAAAGGTGGAAGAGCTAATTTGTCAAGTTAGCCGACAAAAACAAATGCTTAACAATCTAAACTATTTATAGGGGAGGATTAGGAAGCTTCCTCCCCTCCTTCATTTCTTGTTAATTGCAAGATTAAGTCCTTCCTTCATTTAATCTTCATTAATTGCGTCATTAGTCCTTTTCTTCTAATCTTTCTTTTAAGTTTGGACTTTACAGACTTGTGGCTCGGGATATCTTTTGAACTCGTCTTTAATTTCTTCAATAAAATAGACTTGAGTTTCTCGGCTTTTGATAAACTTCCGTCTTTTGACTTTTTCTTCGATAAATCTTCAGAATTGATCTTGGACTTCCGTTCTTTTTCCACTCTTGACTTCTCGACTCCGTCTTTCATCTTTTTCTTCAATAAAAGCCGTGAATGCCCGTGAATTCCCGTGTTTTCTCCACTTTTCATAATTTCATCCTAAATTACAACAAAAACACAAACCACGCATAATTCCGACATAAAATACATAAATTACACGTTTAGGTCCGGTTATTATTGTAATTAAGTGGTAGAAAAGATGGGTGTTTACGCACCTATCAGGCATCAAGTTAATACTAACACCAAGATCGGCCAAGGCATAGCATTCTTCCATATCTTGAATTGCACAAGGAATCAAGAATTTACCGGGATCACCGACTTTTTGAGGTATGCGGTTAAGATAAACCTATGAACAACTAGACAATTGTTGCAATTTCTCCTTGTTGTTAAACATACTCTTGAAGATAGCGGAAAATCGAGCCATCATGACCAAAGCATCGACAAAAATCTCATTAAAATGAACGTCACGAAACATTTTCATAAAAAGCTCAAATTGGTAGTTATCGAGCTCTTGACGTTTCTCCTTTCTAAGTCTCAATGGGTAGGGAAAAGGTGGTGTGGGTTGAGGCATAGGAATAGCCTTTGGAATCTCGGGTTCCAAATGTGTTAATGGGTCAACCGTAGGTGTGGCATGAGCGGTACTTCGTGGGATTTGGACATGCTCTTTTTCGACCACCACCTCGGGTTCTTCCTCAATTGCATCCTACGTAGGAGAAATTGGTTGAGGAGTCGGTTCCTTAAGTGTCTTACCACTTCGTGTGGTAATCACTTTCATCTCTCCCTTAGGGTTCGATCTGGTATTGCTAGGAAGACTACTCGAAGACGGTTTGCACATTATAGCCTCAAACATAGATGAAATTTTATCCTCAAACATGGATTGCCTCTTAATCATCTCTTGTTTTATTTCATGTTGCCCTTGTTCCATTTTTTGTTGGTTTTGTTGTAACCTAGTTACATTTCCTTCCATTTTGTTTGTATGGATTTTAAGCTCATTTGCTAACTCGTTTTCAACTCCTTTTTCAAGTCATTCTTAAACTAGGATCTTAGGCTAATGATTTATCTTTAAATGTTTTTAAACCTATCATCGTTTAAATTAGCATATTCAACAAATTCATTTGGAAGATCTTTCAAAGTTTGCAAACCCTTGTTGTTGTTTTGAAAATCATTGTTTTGATTTTTGTTTGAAACTTGATTATTAGCCCCTTGATTCCCATAGTTTCCTTTGTAATTGTTTTTAAAACCAACTTGATTGTTTCGATAGTTGTTGTTAGCATTTTGGTTGGGAGCAAAACCCGGTAGAGTCAATTGATTGGAGCGGGTAACTTGACCGGTTTTGTTGTAAGTTCCTGTGGCCGCGTAGGCACTCGAAGTGTTACCACCGCTGGTAATGCACTCGGAGAAATCATGACCTCCACCACAATACATACATGAAACCTCAACCGCTTTAGCCGTAGCGGGAGCACTTTGTTCTCCAACTTTGAATTCATTTAGAAGTCCTTTAAGCTTATCAAAGATTTTGTTTTCCAAGTTCGCCTCAATTTGGCAAGCATCGATGGTATTGGAAAAAGAAGGTGAAGCCGAATACGAAGCCTTACGAACACTTGATGTGTTACGAGGACTATACACCTTAGATCTATTCTCAATTATCAACAACGCTTCCTCAACCGTTTTACACAAAAAATTACCACCCGCGGCGGCATTTAGATAATCCCTTTCATGATCATTTAAACCATTGTAAAACGTGTCAATTTGATGCAAGTCTAAAAAACCTTGATGAGGACACTCATGTAACATTTCCTTAAACCTATTCCAAGCCGTTGAAAAACTCTCATTAAATTCTTGTGAAAATTTTGAAATCTCGTTTTTCAAATGCGTAGTCTTAGTGGGCGGGAAAATTTGTTCACAAACTTAGAAACGAGATCCTTCCACGTCAATATAGAATGGGGTGGCTCTTTCTCTAACCAAATTTTAGCGGGCCCCGCTATGGAATTAGGAAAAAGCATCATCTTAATCGAGTCAATAGAGACGTCCTTAAACTTACAAGTGGCGGTAAGACGATTGAATTGGCGGATATGGTTGTGTGGATTGTCCTTCTCATCACCACGGAATTTGTTGTTTTAGATCATCGACAACAAACCAGTTTTTACTTCAAAATTCTCCGCAAGGATAGCGGGAATCACAATAGCCTCTCCATAACCCTCGGTGGGTGCTTGAAGTAACTCCATCATAGTTCGATTCGCCATGGTTGGTTCTTCTCTTACAATGGGTTCGTCAATAGGAGACTCCTCATTAGAAAGATTAGGAGTAGGTGTTGACTCCTTTCGTTTTTTTCGTTTACGTGCACGTCTTGCTTGATTACGAGTAAGCATAAACGTCACGTACAACGTGGGGATGAGCAAAGAAGATTCTTTTTGGTGTTTTTAATTTTTCCAATTTTTTTTGGTTTTTGATTGTTTTTACTTTTTTGGATTTTTGTGATTGTATTAGGTAGACAAAAATCTACAAATCTCCTCCTTAATCAAATCTCTGGATTAAAGAAGCCTCAAGGAATGAAAACGATCACGTGAAGTGAACGCCTTCGATGACTTTAGAACGTTGGTGGAACACCAAAACGTTCAAGAGGGTTTATTCAAATGAATATATGATAATTAGATAATACTTTGGTTGGCAAACCCTCGATTAGCCCTTTTTATCTAAACACGCACTAGCAAGCGGGGAAACGAGGCGGCGCGAAGCACTTAAGAGCCTTTTTCCTTAGGGTATATTTTATAATACCCGCCTTATACCACCTTATAGTTTGTGTTTTTCAGAATTAAGCTTCACGAAAGTATTTATCTATTTTGCCTTTTCTTTCTTGTTTGAGATTCGAATACAATGATTGAGTAATGACCTCCCAATCAAGGTTGTGTTTTCACACTTTTGGAGTACTTGTGAATTTATACGTATACAATATAGTAATAGTATTCACACAAAAAACGAAAAACCGATAATACGTATTAGTAGAGTGTTACTAATACAATTAGCTATTATGGCTATATAAAAACAACAATTGTTCAAATCAAAACACAACACGCCTCCGCGGCAGCGTCGCCAAAATGATAGTTGTAAAATACGTCTTTTAGGAAAAAGAACGTAGTTAGGGTAAGTACAAAAAAGGGATTTAGGAAAACCACAAGTTAATGACCCAAAAGTGGGAATTCGTTCTCAAGGAGGCTAGTGCGTTGTGTAGAGAGATGATTAATGGTTTGTGATTATATTGATGAGAAATGAAAAGAAGAAAAGAGATTAGAAGAGAATGAGGGTTACGATTATGAATTAAACTAAGACGAATAGTCGTGCACGTAAAACCGTAAAAAATTACAAAATTAAAAATTTACCCTAAAAATTACTAGAAAATTGCAATAAATCCTAAAAAATGTAATTAGAGTATACAAAAAATCAAAAATCACTCAACCCTTTTATTTAATTAAATAAGAATTTTTAATGCTAATTAAAGCCTAAAAAATCAATTTAATTAACAAAAAGCCCAAAATGAGATTTTTTTCACTTGTAAACCTCTAAAATTACTTAACTAAATTTAAAAATATTTTTGAAAAAATCAATTAAAACTATTTAAAAACAATTAAAAACTATTAAAATTTCAAATAATTCTAAAAATTAATCTAATGACAATAAAAATATTCTAAAAATTGTAAAATTCCTAACTTAATGTGTTTGAACTAAGGAAATTGAAAAAACTTGAAAAATCTAAATTCTAGTTTTTAATAATAAAATATTAATACAAATCCAAAATTTATAAAAAATTCTAAAAAGTTGCAAACCTACTTATTTTAACCTAAATAACTCAGAAATGAAATTGGAATTACAAAAATACCCCTATTGTGCCTTGAAATGGGCTAAAAGTCCAAATAGTCCTTTTATGGGCTTGAAATAGGCTCAATAAGAAAAATATTGTCCAAATAAGCCCAAAATCTCCTATCTGACTTAAAATTTGATTTTAAGAACAAAACACTGAAGGCCTAAAAGCTGAAAATGTGTCTAAGCTAGCTTATTTCAAAGCAACTTATTCTTATTGGGCTTTTGGCCCATTAAGCTATAAGTTGATGCCATAAGCTAAAATTTGACACACAAGCTTATTTTGAGTTACTTAAGAGATCTGTAAAAAGAAAATTGGAAAAAAGCACAAGAAATAAACCTAAAATAAGCCAAGACTCTCTTCACAAAACGACAAAATAGTAATTTTTGAGTTCTAGACCACCTCAAGTGCTGATTCAACTTTCAGAAGCTTTTAAATGACTTAATTAAGCAAAATAATCAAAAAGTTTTCAAATAAGCACAAGCAATAAGCCAGAATAAGCAAATAAGCACTTGTTTTAAAGTCAACTTAATGAGTTTTCTAGTAAAAAGTCAAAGTCAAAGTCTAATAAGCTCCAGATCAAATAAATGGGTCAAATGAGGAAGATCTATTGATGTGTCGTGGATAGTATATGTGATAATTAGATACGTTATAGGGTAAATTAGAAAATTACCTTTAGGAAAAAATAATAATCTAATAATACCAATGACGAATTCAATTAAACACGTGAGTGAGTCGAGTTCGTTGTACACGAAGATCTTATGAATTTGAGACGTTTTGCTTTGATATGGACAATCGATTTGAATTGGTTTTCGGTTTTTAGACTACAATTAAATTCTACCAATTTTAAGCTATTAAAAATTAACCTAAAGTGCATGAATCGTAAACCCCGCCTATTTAAAATAAATCTAAACAATTACTTAGAATTAAAACACTAATTAAAAATTTAAACTAATTTAATTATCAATGAAAAATATTAAACTATTTAATTAAAATTACTTTTGATCTATTTAATATTCTAATTAAACTTTTTAAACTAATTTATCTTATTTAAAAATACTTTAAGACAAATCTAATAAAAAAACTATTTTTATTAAATTCTAAAGTTATAAAAATCTAATTGATTAAACTTTTTAAGTAAATAAAAACATTTTTTTTATTAAAAAATAACTTTAACTAAAATTAAAAGTAATATATAAAAATAAAATCGTTACTTATATTAACTAAATCAAACAAAACCTGCCAGCTAAAGACTGTATATTAATTAGATATTAGGGAACAAAATCAAAAGAACATGTAGCATAGATGGCTAACACGCTGGGCAATTAATCTAAGGGTCTCGAGTTCGAACCCCACCATGGACATATTTTTTGAAATAATTTCCTTTTTAAACAGATTATTGAAGCAGTCTTAGGAAAGACTTTTTGGACAAGCTAATTTGTGTAAAGCTATGAGGACAAGCTTTTTGAGCTTATCAGACTATTGAATCTGATAAGCAGTTATAGGATCAATAAAACAGAAAGATCAAACCAAGATTACCACAAGATAACAGATCAGTTAATACATAAAAATCTAAAACATAATCAGTAAATGCAAACAATATCAAACTGAATCAGAGAAGATTTAGAGCAGCAAGACAAAATTAAAACACTAAAATCAAAACAAATACAGTCCTTATTATGCCATAATCAACTCCAACTCATAAGTTACCATAATCAGGAAGTTTTAAACTACTCAGGAACACAAATAAATCCTACAGACAACAGCTTAAGCCAAAATTCGATCAAAGAAAAATCAGATTATATCGTGATTGATACTCAGCAGTTTAATCTTTAACGAACCCACTCAAACTCAAATATTCAGATTCAACGAGCAGCAAACAAAAAACGACATCTGGAATTCTATCTTAACAACCAGCGAGATCAGTTAAAACTTATTATCCACTTTTAATGATAACACTAAAACTCACATTCTCAACTTATGCGTTTCAAGTAAATATTTCAAATCTCTATGCCGTTTACTGAACATCTAAGCAGACTAAACAATCATCGAACAAACTAATATAAACTCAAATAAGATCAACGCTTTACCTAATCAATCATCTTAAACAAATAATCATACATGAAAGTAAACAAGTCAGACAAATCAAGGAAGAAGTTTAAATTAAACTTATGAAATAAAACTGAAGATAAAAAGAAATGAGCACCTTAAGTCGAAACCGTTGAGCCGTAGATCTGCGCTGAGCAGTCTAAACGAACCGAAACTAAACCTCCATCATCATTCGAACATCATTTACCACCATTTAACGAACTAAACCTCCACCATCAATCGAACCATCACAATTCGAACAAAGTTTATCTACTCGATCGGAACTTCAAACCAATACAACTCCGAATCACCAATCAATATCTCGAATTATTGAAATAATTCGAACCAACAGACATTTAATCTAACCAGTGGGGTTAGACTTATTTTCCAATCCTACCTTAATCAATCTATTAAGCTATTGAAAAGCTTAATAAACTGACTTTTTGTATAATGTCAATTTAGAAATAATTAGAATAAAGAAGAGATTGTTAAACAGTAAATAAACAACACAAATAATAGATCGAAATCTAATTAACTTTTTATTAATATCGAGAAATTGTTACAAAACTGAAGAAATCAAAATACAATTATTCTACTCCTAAATTAGCATTATAACAATAAGGTAAAAAATGGAATGAATTTTACAGGAATATTGGGGGGTTTTATAGCCAACCCCCGAAGCTCTTGGTGCGAATATTCGGATTTCTTGAGGTATATTCCTTTCTTCTTTCAGCCTTTGATCTTCTCATCTTTTTCTCTCTATTTAATTTGAGGGTGGATATGAGTCACAATAGCACACGGATCGCCAACGTGGCATCCGTGTGCTAGTTGTGTTTCTTTTGCAGCCTCTGATTGGTTGGAATGGACTAATTACGTGTTGAATCCAATTAGACGAAGCCACGTAGCTCTCCCGTTCCTCTAATTCTCTTCCTTAAACCATGGGGGTTTTATTCCCCATGGTATGAATTAATTAAATAACCAAAAAGCCCCAAATATATTCGACTTTTTTACCCTCTAGGGTTTAATGAACAGTGAAGCTTTTTACAGGGTTTGGGTGAAAAGATATTGGGGAAGATGGAACATAGGTTTTAACGAGATAAAATAATGTGAGTGGGAACGAGTGGTTTATTTATTGACTGAGTGGGTGGAAAGTCGGTTATTTAATATGAAATGAAACGTGTAAGGGTTGATTTTTATTGTGAGAAGTATAAACAAAAACAAACGTAGCCCTAGAGGCCCATTAACATTCCTTTCCATAATTGAACTGGACTACAGCCGTGTATGTTAAATCCCTTTTGGGCCATATATTTTGACTTGGCTTCATTTATTCACTTAGTATCCATTATTGGGCTTTTCAGGCCCAATAAGCCATTGTGGGACCCACTTGGCCCATAAACTTGCATTTTTATTAAATCCACTCATGTCGAGCTCGATTTCGGCTTCCTCGATCTTTTTCATCATTCTCGTGTCGGTTTTTGTTGGTTTTTGCAAACTTGGTACCTACACACCTGAAAACAAGAAACAAGCATATCCAAGGCATTCTTGATATAAAACATGCATAATTTCATTGTTTTAAGCTACTAATGATATGAGTAAAAACACTCATATCAAATTCCCCCATGCTAAGCAATTGACGTGTCCTCATGTAATGATAAAATAAAACTATATCTACACCATTATTCAACTTTTGACAATTTATTTTGCAAAGACATAAAATAACATTAAGAATCATAAAAGCTCAAATAGATGGTCCTCGACTTTTCACTTTTCCATGCCAAGTGCAAAAACAAGATCATTGTTATTATAAGTTGGTAGACTAACACGAACTCATGTTGGCTAATTAATCACTTATACTCCCTTATTCCTAAATGTATCTCTTATATTTTATTGTTGTCTTGAATGATCACGAGGATGCATTGTTGACTTAATTCGAAAATTTATTAGGCCGAAAATAAAGTGAACGATTTAATCAATAGTTAGCTAAAGGACAAAATCTTTTAAAACTGCTTCTCGGGACTTCATAAAGTTCATATCTTGGCATAACTTGCTTCGCGATTTGAGACCTTTCTCGGATCGATATTTGGCAGTGACTTAATACTTCCAACCTTGAGAGACGTTCTTGAAATAATGGTCTTCTCTTCATAATATTTCTTCACTTGAATTTTTGAGAGATTCATACTTGGACCACGACTTCTTCATTTTTCTCCAATCTTTACTTGGGATTTTGATTTACAACGATTCGCCTCCTTTTTGGACTTGGCTTCATTTATCCTCATACCTTATTTTTGGTCTTTTTGGATAGACTTCTCCATGACTTTTTGGGAGTATTTTGCTTTTCGTCGTGTGTCTCGATCCTTCATATTGATTTTTGATAAATGAGTCTTCACATCACTTGAGATCTTTAGCAATAAAACATAGCCCTCATGTCTTGTTAGGACCTTTTTGGACTCGCCAATCTTCGCATCCCGCTTCAATAAGTTATGCATTGGCTATGAACTCTAATCATACCGAGCAACTTTTAAACGATCTTGGGCTAGAAGCTAAGTAAATTTTCAAATCGTTCAACATTATTTATTGCAATTAAATTTATTAACATGTGATGGGAGAATAGGCTCATAATTAACTCACATAAATTCCCGAAAGAATACCGAACTTATAATTGGCTCTATCATCTCTTGTTCTCCATATCGTAAAATTCCAAGAATGAAATCAATGGATACTTAGCCTATTAAATCAAAGTTTTGGGTTTTCAAGTCATCTATAGGATCTTGCAACTTCTTATACTTTTGCAAGTTTTAGAATTTGCGTTTTAAAGTTCCCTTGATAGACGACTTTCTAGGATCAATTATAGGAGCTTGGTAAAAGTTCTTGTCCTTAACTCGTATGAATTAAGACTTTCGCGTTTTAAAGCTCCCTATATAATAGCCTAGCAAAACTTAATTCAAATACGTTAAGGAAAAGCTAAGGTTAAATACCAAGTCGAGTCAAAACTATTCTTATTGAAAACCTACATTCGTGTCAAAAACACTTATTTTATTTATTAAAAACTTGAAAACAACACTAAAAATTTAAAATTTTATTGAAAAATGAGAAAAACCACGTTTGGACACGACAAAAGCAATTGCAAGCGATTATATCGATTGACTCCCCCATGCTAAAACCAAACATTGTCCTCAATGTTTCTTAGCTCAAGAGTAACACCCCCTTGCTAAAATACGAAGAGTCTAATGCAAACTCCTAGCATGGAAAGAGCACGCAAATCTATAAGCCGTTTATTAATTATGCCTCAAGATAAAACTTTAGTCGATAAAAATCAAGGGATAAAGAGTGTGCCCCTTTTGGCGTTCAAAGAATGAAAGATCAAGTGGACCGGCAAAAACCGAACACGAGAGTCTTCAAATATTGGGGTCATACCTAAGATCACAACACAACAAATCACGAACATGAGCTTGAAAGATCAAGCCTTATTAGGTGTTAAAAAATAGAAAGAATATAGAATAAACTCATTTTTGTTCACCGAGTCATGAGCTCGACTCGATCCCCGCATTCATTTGTCCTTAGGGAAAGTGGTGAAAACCGGCATATTGGAGTAAAAACCAACATGAAGCACGATGCCGGGGTCAAAGATCTCATCCTCGTTGTCGGATGACAAACGAAAGTATATAACTCCAACACAAATCTCTAATAAGAGATGGTAGTCACAAACAATAGGATGGATATAGCATGCTCCACGAGATAAACTCGCACCAAGATGATTAAAAAGTCTTTCAATTATTGTATCGGTGAAAGTCCGAGATTTCCGTAAATCGATGATTCCGGGATCGAATACCTCGTCCTCGGTGGAGAAAGGAATAGACAACAAGGTGTCGTCCCCCCATGCTAATCCTAAGTCATATGAAGCACATAGTAATGGTGGTACAAAAGTCTCAACCATAGTGGTTTCAACTTGCATGACTTTGTCGACCTTTTCACTCTTAGGAACGTGAACAAAGGGATCATGGTACTCAATATGAGACACATGAAAAACCCGCACATTAAGATCAACGCGAGTGGGATGGAGATTGGGAATAATGTAAATTTCTCCCTCCGAGTCGACATACTCATCATCACAAAAGGTGTGATCATCATCACAAACCTCATCAACCTCCTTCATAAGAAGATCATCATCACAAAGGTTGTGAGATGTAGGAGGTATGATGTTCTCAAAATTCTCTTGAAACAATGGATTATTGTTCAATGAAGCTTCAAATAGAGGATTTGAGTAAGTCACAAAAGTGTCGTCATCCTTGTCATCACAAGAAATTTCCGACAAAGTATCGAGTGTGTCACACTCGGATACAAGATCATCATTCTCATTTGAAGGCAATTCATCGGCGAATTCCTTGAGAATGGTAGGTAAAACACAAGAATCACGTTCAAACTCGAGATCGGAAACGTCTTCACTTCCCCGTGGAAGTGGATCAATGATAGCAAAAAGTTCATCGACGAACTTATCCAACGAATAGTCACTAACCTCACTCGGTGTGAAGTTAGGAATCAAAGGCTCTTCAATTGAAGATTGTGCCTTAGGAACATCAACATGATCCTTAGAAGATAGTGAAAATGAGTCCATTTTCAAAGATTGTTCAATTAAATCAATGTCACTCTCGGGATCAAAATTCTCATTATCAAACTCACTAGCATCAAATGGCTCACTTAAGTAATCATCAATTTGTTTTTAAATCTTATCATCCTCGTGTGGAGTGAGTATAGATGAGGTAACATTACAACATGATTCAACAAAATTAGGTTCTTTACTTTCTACACTTTCCAATTTCTTAGGAACCAATCTTGGAATTTTTTCCGGTTTAAAAATCATATGTTTATCCCCATGAAACAATTTAAGCTCCCCTTCTTTCATATCAACTAAAACACCGGCCATACACAAAAATGGTCGTCCTAAAATTATAGGCGCACGAGGATTCGGCTCATAATCTCTGATAGCAAAATCGGCTAGGTAAACGAACTCCCCCACTTTAACAATGACATTTTCCGCTATACCAACCGGTCGAGTGGTGGTTCCATTAGCAAGCTCAATGATCATACGAGTGGGCATAAGTCGCAAATAGTCAAGAGTTTTCCAAATGGACAAGGGCATTACGTTAATACTAGCTCCTAGATCGGCTAGAGCTTTGTATTCCCCAAGCTCATCGAAAACACAAGGTATCAAGAAGTGACCCGGATCATTATATTTCTTAGGAAAGAGATCAATGAAATCCGAGGTACTAATCACATTTAAAGTAGCCTTGGTGACATTCCAAAAGGTTTCTTTAGGTGGCACAATAAGCTCAAGCTTCCTTTCTAAATTATCATATGCGGTGATAGCCTTAAGCTCTCCCCTCGGGTTAGGATTGGTATTACTAGGTAAGCAACCCGAAGAAGATGAAGGTTTAGACATAAATCCCTCAAACATCGAAAGCAATTTATTTTGATTTTGCTCCACACTTTGTTGCAAACGATTATGACCTTGCTCAAACATTTGCTCAAATCTTTGTTCCATTCTTTGTTGATTAAGCTCAATCTTGTTATTTTGCCCCTTTAGTGTATTTTGAAACTCATTTATCAAGTTTCCATTTGTCCTTGAATATTATTTTGCAAAGCCTTCATATTTGCCTCATTTGACTTCATGTAACTTGACAAATCATTTTGATTATTCCCTTGAAAACCTTGATTGTTTTGATTAGCATTAAACCCATTTCCTTGATTATAATTCCGTTGGTTACCACGGTTAAAATTATTCCCATTATTTCCATTGTTGTACCTATTTTGAACCGGTGGAAAACCCGATGGAGCAACATGATTTTGACGAGGAACTTGACCGTTGGAGCCATAAGTTCCCGTCGCGGCAAAAACACTAGCTTGATCAAACCCCGTGTTCAAACAAGCATAATTAGGATGTGCTCTACCACATGATACACAAACATTCCCAACCATATTAATCGATCCATGAGGATTCTTCCTAATCTCACTCAACAAAGTCGCAAATCCACTATCAATCTTAGAGTCCAATCTAGCAATCTCGTGATTAGATGAATTCACATTGGAAACACCCGGTGTGTTTCGTGAATATTGTGCTCTAGACTTATCCTCAATTATTCTCCACGCGTCTCTCGGTGTTTTTCTTAAAAGATTACCACCCGCGGCGGCATTTAAAGAATCTTGTTCAATCATATTAAGCCCAGTATAAAAAGTATTTATTTGATGCAATTCCGAGAAACCGTGGTGTGGACATTGTCTTAACAAATCTTTAAATATTTCCCAAGCAACCCCAAACGATTCATGCACTTTTTGTTCAAATCTAGTGATCTCATTTTTAAAGTGTGTTGTCTTGGACGGTGGAAAGAAATAATTCATAAACTTTGACACTAAATCATCCCAAGTTAAAATCGAACCCGGTGGTTCTTTCTCATACCAAAGCTTAGCATTACCCTCGAGCGAGTACGGAAAAAGCATGAGCTTAATCACGTCATTCAGCACATCTCTAAACTTGAGAGTCGAGGTAATTCGATTAAAATTCCGAATGTGAGAATGCGGGCTATCGGTCTCATTGCCACGAAATTGGTCGGCACGAATGAGCGATAAAAGACCCGTCTTAATCTAAAAATGATCCGCCAAAATAGCCGGCACAACGATTGCTTCCCCATACCCTTCGGTGGGTGCACGGAGCAATTCCTCCATTGTTCGGTTATCGGCCATCTCTACAACAATAGGTGGAATCTCGGGTTCCACTATTCGTTGTTGACGATTTCTATTTCTACGTGGAATATTTTCAAGCCTATTAAAATCAATCACAAGACGAGAAGAACGCAATTGCATACACTACAAAGACGAGAATTTAGAGGATTTAAGAAAATAAATTAGACAAGAAGAAGATTATTTTTGGTATTTTATTTGGTATTGCTCAATCAATAATGATCGATAAAAAACAAGGAATAAGGATAACTACTATGGAAGTAAATTACCCTCGGTCGACTTTGAAACGATAGGTGAAAACCTAAACGTCTCGAGGTTCAATAAGTAAACAACAAAAATAAGATTTAATACTACTTGAGTCGGCAAACCAATAATAGGTCGTCCCTCTCAATATACTCACAAGCAAGCGGGGAAATGAGGTGGCACTAAGCACTTAAAAACCGTTTTCCTTAGACGGCCTTTTATAGCACGTCGCCTTATACCCACCTTATAGTTTGTATAAATCGAGTTCAAACTTCTTATTAGTATTTATCTATTTTGCCTTTATTTTTGTTTTAGGTTCGAATACAATAGCTAGGTGATGAAATCCCAACTAAGGCTTATTTGAAAAGTATTTAAAATTATTGTGCTACGTAATACAATATATTATTCACAAAAAAACGAGAAAATCGATACATACTATATAATAGAAAAATAACAAAACTTTCCGAGGACGGAAAGGGTCTTCAAATCCACGATCAACAAATCTCCACAAAAGCGAATCGTACACAAGATCCTCGGTAGCGGCGCCAAAATTTTTGATGTGTCGTGGATAGTATATGTGATAATTAGATACGTTATAGGGTAAATTAGAAAATTACCTTTAGGAAAAAGTAATAATCTAATAATACCAATGACGAATTCAATTAAACACGTGAGTGAGTCGAGTTCGTTGTACACGAAGATCTTATGAATTTGAGACGTTTTGCTTTGATATGGACAATCAATTTGAATTGGTTTTCGGTTTTTAGACTACAATTAAATTCTACCAATTTTAAGCTATTAAAAATTAACCTAAAGTGCATGAATCATAAACCCCGCCTATTTAAAATAAATCTAAACAATTACTTAGAATTAAAACACTAATTAAAAATTTAAACTAATTTAATTATCTATGAAAAATATTAAACTATTTAATTAAAATTACTTTTAATCTATTTAATATTCTAATTAAACTTTTTAAACTAATTTATCTTATTTAAAAATACTTTAAGACAAATCTACTAAAAAACTATTTTTATTAAATTCTAAAGTTATAAAAATCTAATTGATTAAACTTTTTAAGTAAATAAAAACATTTTTTTTATTAAAAAATAACTTTAACTAAAATTAAAAGTAATATATAAAAATAAAACCGTTACTTATATTAACTAAATCAAACAAAACCTGCCAGCTAAAGACTGTATATTAATTAGATATTAGGGAACAAAATCAAAAGAACATGTAGCATAGATGGCTAACACGCTGGGCAATTAATCTAAGGGTCTTGAGTTCGAACCCCACCATGGACATATTTTTTGAAATAATTTCCTTTTTAAACAGATTATTGAAGCAGTCTTAGGAAAGACTTTTTGGACAAGCTAATTTGTGTAAAGCTATGAGGACAAGCTTTTTGAGCTTATCAGACTATTGAATCTGATAAGCAGTTATAGGATCAATAAAACAGAAAGATCAAACCAAGATTACCACAAGATAACAGATCAGTTAATACATAAAATTCTAAAACATAATCAGTCAATGCAAACAATATCAAACTGAATCAGAGAAGATTTAGAGCAGCAAGACAAAATTAAAACACTAAAATCAACACAAATACAGTCCTTATTATGCCATAATCAACTCCAGCTCATAACTTACCATAATCAGGCAGTTTTAAACTACTCAGGAACACAAATAAATCCTACAGACAACAGCTTAAGCCAAAATTCGATCAAAGAAAAATCAGATTATATCGTGATTGATACTCAACAGTTTAATCTTTAACGAACCCACTCAAACTCAAATATTCAGATTCAACGAGCAGCAAACAAAAAAACGACATTTGGAAGTCTATCTTAACAACCAGCGAGATCAGTTAAAACATATTATCCACTTTTAATGATAACACTAAAACTCACATTCTCAACTTATGCGTTTCAAGTAAATATTTCAAATCTCTATGCCGTTTACTGAACATCTAAGCAGACTAAACAATCATCGAACAAACTAATATAAACTCAAATAAGATCAACGCTTTACCTAATCAATCATCTTAAACAAATAATCATACATGAAAGTAAACAAGTCAGACAAATCAAGGAAGCAGTTTAAATTAAACTTATGAAATAAAACTGAAGATAAAAAGAAATGAGCACCTTAAGTCGAAACCGTTGAGCCGTAGATCTGCGCTGAGCAGTCTAAACGAACCGAAACTAAACCTCCATCATCATTCGAACATCATTTATCACCATTTAACGAACTAAACCTCCACCATCAATCGAACCATCACAATTCGAACAAAGTTTATCTACTCGATCGGAACTTCGAACCAATACAACTCCGAATCACCAATCAATATCTCGAATTATTGAAATAATTCGAACCAACAGTACATTTAATCTAACCAGTGGGGTTAGACTTATTTTCCAATCCTACCTTAATCAATCTATTAAGCTATTGAAAAAGCTTAATAAACTGAATTTTTATATAATGTCAATTTAGAAATAATTAGAATAAAGGAGAGATTGTTAAATAGTAAATAAACAACACAAATAATTGATCGAAATCTAATTAACTTTTTATTAATATCGAGAAATTGTTACAAAACTGAAGAAATCAAAATACAATTATTCTACTCCTAAATTAGCATTATAACAATAAGGTAAAAAATGGAATGAATTTTACAGGAATACTGGGGGGTTTTTATAGCCAACCCCCGAAGCTCTTGGTGCGAATATTCGGATTTCTTGAGGTATATTCCTTTCTTCTTTCAGCCTTTGATCTTCTCATCTTTTTCTCTCTCTTTAATCTGAGGGTGGATATGAGTCACAATAGCACACGGATCGCCAACGTGGCATCCGTGTGCTAGTTGTGTTTCTTTTGCAGCCTCTGATTGGTTGGAATGGACTAATTACGTGTTGAATCCAATGAGACGAAGCCACGTAGCTCTCCCGTTCCTCTAATTCTCTTCCTTAAACCATGGGGGTTTTATTCCCCATGGTATGAATTAATTAAATAACCAAAAAGCCCCAAATATATTCGACTTTTTTACCCTCTAAGGTTTAATGAACAGTGAAGCTTTTTACAGGGTTGGGGTGAAAAGATATTGGGGAAGATGGAACATAGGTTTTAACGAGATAAAATAATGTGAGTGGGAACGAGTGGTTTATTTATTGACTGAGTGGGTGGAAAGTCGGTTATTTAATATGAAATGAAACGTGTAAGGGTTGATTTTTATTGTGAGAAGTATAAACAAAAACAAACGTAGCCCTAGAGGCCCATTAACATTCCTTTCCATAATTGAACTGGACTACAGCCGTGTATGTTAAATCCCTTTTGGGCCATATATTTTGACTTGGCTTCATTTATTCACTTAGTATCCATTATTGGGCTTTTCAGGCCCAATAAGCCATTGTGGGACCCACTTGGCCTATAAACTTGCATTTTTATTAAATCCACTCATGTCGAGCTCGATTTCGGCTTCCTCGATCTTTTTCATCATTCTCGTGTCGGTTTTCGTTGGTTTTTGCGAACATGCTACCTACACACATGAAAACAAGAAACAAGCATATCCAAGGCATTCTTGATATAAAACATGCATAATTTCATTGTTTTAAGCTACTAATGATATCAGTAAAAACACTCATATCATCTATCACAAAAATAAGTTGTTGCAAGTTTGGATAAGCCAATATGGCTTATTAATAAGCTGTTTGATGTTTTACACTAGCATGGGCTAGTTTTGGAGGTTGAGTAGTGGAACGTTTCCCCCTGCTTGACCAAATTGACTTTTTGTCTTTTGCGGCTTTTTTGTGGATTCAGGTTAAGCAAAGGCACCCAAATGATCAGTTAATCATAAGGAGTCAATATCAATCACAAAAACACAATTTAAAACAACCAATTAGTGCAGTTAATTCAAAAGATCCACATACCTAGCCCATATATGAACAATAAGCAGTTTTGGTTCAATAAGCACTTTTAGCAAAAATCAGCCAACCAAACTTCACCAAATGCATCCACAAGCTATAATAAATTCAAATGAACAAAATTAAACAGGTTTCATGCAATGGTTCAAGGTCTAGATCAAGATTCAAGCTTATAAAAGTTACTGGTGAACAAAGAACATGCAGTTATGAACACTTGCTGATATACTTGACCACAAGTCCAATTTCAAACACTCAAATCTTGTTAACAGGTTATATAAACTATGACTAAACACTTTTTAGCCCTAAACATGCATACACTCTAGGTGTTTCCAAAATCTTAGGTCAAAAATGGCAAAATCAAGTAAGATATAGCACAATCCTTAATTTGATGTTACAAAGCTGAAAACTTGCAGGTTTTAGCACACAACCAAGTGGATAGCAGATACAAACAACAAACAACACTTTCTAATAACACAATAACAAGATATGCACTTAAACAGGTTAACCCAAACACCCCTTATCTTTTTCAAATCAAGATTTAAACAAGTATAAGTGTATTTCAATGTTACCCAAGCCCAATCAAACACAATAACAGATGTATTATGCAGTATCAAGCATGATTAAGCCACAAATTCAACAAGAACACAAGCAGAACTAAAAATCACAAATTTCAAGTACTTTGACAGATTTTTTAGAAATGGGTTCGAACCTCATGGATGTACATCCACACCACGCATGTTTGAGTTGATGTGCTAGCAAGATTATCAAAAACAGAAAGGTGACCAAGTGATAATAAAATTTGATTGATGCAACCTTGTTCCCACACTTGATTATCCCCAAGTTATAAGCCTCACAACACCTTGATAACACTTTATCAGAATTCTATGATCTACTTATAGCCCAAGAATTCCAAGGTTTAAACCAAGACTTAGCAAAATATCAAATTTTGAGTTCTTGTACAATTTCTTGCACAAGGTTTGAAAACACGTTTTGAGATTCAAGATTATTTAACGTTAAACAATAACAAGCAGATATAAAGATTGGCATTTGGTTTTTCTTCACAAATTCAAACACTTTTCATTCAAAATGATAAAGGCTTTACAAAAAAGTGAACAAGGAAAAATCAAGAGCAGTTGAAATGTAAAGCCTAAGTGCCTTTATATAGGCTACAATGTTCGTCTAGAAAGCATAAAAAACATATAAACCCTAGTTGTGAAGTCCCCATTTTGCCCTTGAAGGTTTGAAATCTGCATGAACATGTGACTGAATTTTGGCTTGTTGTGTGAGTTGTCAAGGTGGAAATTGCATCCAAAGGTTTCAAATAAGCTTAGAATATAAGCAGAAATCTTGGGCATTGGATGGCTGGCAAAGTTTTGGCAGTTTCTTCCCAAGTGTAGCAAGGGAATCTTGTGTGGGGTTGTGAGGTGATGAGGTGTCCAATTTAGGAGTTGGGTTAAGGTTTAGAGACCCTTAATTAATATTCTGGAGGTGATGGAGGTATAATTCTAGCTTAATCAATAATCCCCAATTCGTGTTCTTGAGCAAATAGTGTTTAGTTTAATCTGATTTTGGGTTTAAATGAGTTGTTAGGCGCCAAAGATTAAACTAATAAGGATTAGTTATAACCAGTTTTTAATGGAGTGTGAGGTAGCAAATGGGAGAGTTCCCATTGGTGGAGAGAGTGAGTGGGGCACGTGTCACCCCACCACTGGTCTATGTAAGTTTTGTTGTCTGCCCATTTCAGTCCTTCATTTCTTCTTTCTTTGTGACTTGAAGTTAATACAAACCAAAACCGGATTCCCTTTGTTAATAAAGTTTTCATTTTCACACTTTTCCCCCAAATACTTTTCCAATGTATTGTCAGGGGTATTTCTTGCCAATTGCTGATTCTTGAAGGGTTGTTTTGGCAATTTCTTCAAAGATAATGGTCTTGACTTGTATGATTGACTTTTTGGAGGACTAATATTAACAAGTCATGATTTATGAGGGACCATTTTTTCCAATTCTTCAAAGTGGAGGGTCCTTTTTGCCATTTGACAAACTTTAAGGACCAAACTTGTAATTATGAATATACAAGGGTTTAAAGTGTCAATTCTTCAATATTGGAGGACCCTTCTTGCATAATCTTCAAATCTTCAAGGCTTTTTCTTGGAAAATCTTCATTAGGGCTTGGTTCATTGTGCGGCTTCGTTTCCCGTGTTTGTTTTTGCATGTTTCTTGTGATCTTTTGTCATTTTCTCAATATCCGTACCTAAATACACAAGTAACAAACACAAGCATATATTTGGCATTTTTGATGATATTTAATGCATTTAAAGCCCGTTTTGGACAATGAGACTATGTATAAAAGCAGTCTCATCAAAGACCGTTGGACGATATTAGATATCGTACTTGTGACGGATAGTTTCAATTAAGTAACTTCCTGACACGATTTCGCGGGTAAACCCGTTCTCTTTATTCGGCGATCACTAAGCGTGACTGCGAACATAAAGAGTAAATCACTTGGATAAGTTATCCTTGTGATTGAAGTCGTCAATTCATGAACCTGGAACAAGTAAATTTCAATTAAGATTTTCACCATTGTTGCTTTCCAGTTGTCACGAGCTTGATTCATATAGAATCTTGCATGTCACCTACCAAGTGCTGTTTGATGTTATCGCTAGAAGGATTTCCACTCGTCACTGTGAACACTAAAGAGTGTCACTCTGAGTGTTCTGGCAAGATCATACGATAATGCGTAGAGTCCTAGAACGAGTTTAAGTTCAATTAAGAATTAAACTATTGTTTCTTTCCAGTTTTCACAAGATTGGTTTTTAAAGAACCGCACGTGTCACCTACCATGAGCTTGTTTGATGTTGGCTCAAGCAGGATTTCCATCTTCATTGTAATACTTGTGTATCACTCGGATGTTCTGGCAATATTACAAGAATACTGCGTCGGACTCATAAAGATCTCTTACATTTCACAGTGTGTGAAGAAGCAAGGAATAAATGGAAAGTGTCCTAATGAGACTTTTGATGATCTCGTGGCTCTAGACTCGATAGTGCATTTTGATTTAGTGAGCGATGGCTGGAGAGGATTGCCACCTATTCAATATCAGTCTATTCGGAGTGAATAAACCAATAGATAGCGTGTTAAGCTCCGTATGATTAAAACAAACATCTTTTGAGAGATATTTGAGTTAGCTGGGAGGGGTTGTGCATGACATCACTGGGTCCATGATATCTTGTCTTCAATATTGAGAATCATTTAAAAATGATCCCAATAATAGATGTGTTGACCCGGTTTCTGTCCTATGTTTTAAGGAGGTCTTCTTTCTTTACACCCTTTATCTTTACATTTCTTTTTCATTCTTCAACTACTTCAGTACTTACCAATACATCATCACTAGCACCTTGTTGTGATTGCTCCAGTGCTAGCATTAGTAATTAGTCGGTACTCTGCTACGTTCACAATCATCTCCAACTTTCCTAGGACTTCTAATTCTATCTAGGGAATTGTCCTTGGGAAGATTCCATCGGTCTGGATGAATCATTGGACTAATACCTAATCCTACCACCCTTTTGTCACCATATCCGTCGTAAATTAAGTGTGTTTTGGGGAAGTATTGTCACCATAATCAAAGTTTTTGTGCCTTAAGTGTTTTGTTCATCAAAAACGCTCCCCCTTAACATGTGAATTACACATATTAAGTTGGTTTATCTTTTAAGTCTTTTTTATATTTTAGCCAAATATCATTAAGTCTCCTTAATCCTATTTTCTCCCCTTATCCAAAATGTTAACCATTAATATTTTGGATATTAATGGATTAACCGGTCTTTGGGTAATAAAATAAAATTAGTTGCTGGCCATAGAACATGTCAATGCTCCCCCTCAAGTTAATGAGGGTTAGTTGTAGTGCTTGAGTATGATAGATTTTGAAAGATTTAGAATCTTGTGAGAAATTCTTGAAACATTATCATACTTTCACACTACAACAAGCCACAAAGCATAATATTTACAATATTTACATATTCATAAATTAACCGATATGGAATAGACCTGAGATAGTACGACCCATTACATGGATCGTTGCATCAACTTGTGGTGCGCTCCATATGGCCTTCCACCAACGAATCGTTCAATACTCCTCATTAAGCGTCTTTCCTGTAGCTTTTCATTAATCTTGTTGATTAGGAAGGTAGCACTTGTTTCATACCCTTTGTGCCACTGGACGGTAACTGCGGGATGCTTCCTGGTTCTGTTGAGCTGAATCAATGTGTCCCTGACTTGCTGAAGAGTCCCGTCACTAAACTTGGAAAGTTCCGTTATTCTCAGGAATTTCTTCTCACCAGATCCATTCAAGTAGAAAGTGTCTGGAACCGGGTTTGTAGTGCTTGTGTAGGGACTTTTATCGTGATGAATAGCAGGAACCTCAGTGTATGGAGCAGTGAGGTTCAACTTCTTCTGATAGCTCTCAACGCCAAGTTGCAAGTCTTCAACTCTCTTCTTGATCACGATGCGACGAGTATACATTCGAAGAGCTAAATTCAGGGCAATGTAGTCTTCAGTGTCCAAGTGTTTGAGTGTGTCTTGAGTCATCAACAGTAACATGTCTTCAATGTCAACAATAGGAAGATCCGAGAAGTCTCCTTCCATGATGGAGTAGTATTTGTCGTCTTCTCTTTTTAATCTGATCTCTGTTATATGATGATAGCCGACTTTGGGTTCAATCCTTACTCCTAGAATGGCTTTGATTCAGAACTCGTATTTTACTGGAGTCTTTGACTTGAAGCCACATGCATAGCTGTAAGCTTTCTGTATGGTTTCTCCCCAATGTGATACACCCAATTCAGCATACTGATCATACTCAGGGATTAAGTTCCTTACCCATATACGATCAACCTTTTCCTCAATCTAGGGTATTAATCCCCAATTTGCAGCTTTGACTAAGGTTATGGAAGTCGCATACTTGTTGGCGCCTTTTACAAAATACTCGAGGTCATAGAAGACAAAGAAATCACGTATAATTTGATTGTCAGCGTCAACAATCGAAAGAGGAGCATTTTCAAGCATGTGACGACATGTTCGTTGAGGAAGGTTCGTTGCTTTCAACAACTCATTCGCATTGTATTTAGCCAGCATTCTACTGATTCTTGAAGTAGGAATGATGGTGGGATCATGAAAGGCTCGAGTTACCATCGCTGGAGTTATATTGTCAGTTCCATACCTTTAGATTAGATATGCTGAGAAGTCGATAGGATTGTTGAGGATTTGGGAGAAATCTGGTTCATCTTCTCGAGTTAGCGGACGAATTTTAGCAGCTTCTTTGACCCAAGGTTGCTCGGGTGCATCTTCATCTACATTAATTGTATCCACCCATGCCGGTTTACTTGATTCTGGAATATCATGACCTTGCCCAAATTCTGGAGCTGGATTCGGATAAAATACTCGAATTGTCTGAGTACGTTGAATGTCCTTTACTGGTGTGGACTTAGACGTTTCAGGTATTGGTTGATCGAGTTCTCGGATGGGTAGTTGTTGTGGTGGTGATGTAGATGTGATAGCTGAAGCTGATTGATGTGAACCCGATGTCAGATTAGCATCAACATCGTGACGGTGTTTGGTGCGTTTGCCGGTTGGAGTTGACTCAGAGTCCGGAGTTTCCTCGACAGTTGAAGTTGTTTGATCTTTATCCTTTTGAGACTTGTCACCTTATCCTGAAGTTTGATCCCTTCAATATCTAACTTATCTTTGTTGTTATCATCCTCTGCCTCTTCTTCATTCTTTTTCTCTTCATCATCATTCTCTGGTTCATCTTCCTCATTTACTCGTTCGTCCATGTTGTCATCATCATCATTGTTACGATCACCCTTATCATCATTGTCACCATCATCATCATTGTCTTCTTCATCGTCATCGCCATCGTCATCTTCATTCTTGGATGGTTGTTCGGGTTTGTCAGACTCATCGTCATCTTCATCGTCTTTTTCTAGATCGAGAGTGCTGTATGGGACGACGGTGCCATGTTTTTCAAATATCTCGGTGTCTTGATCCATTGCCATCTTTAAATCTTTGTGAACTGCTTGTTGTTCTGGCGTTCGGTTGTAGGACCCGACTTGAATCATCTTAGCATGCAACAGCTTCTTCAACTTGTAATTTGTGAGTCTTTGAGCTATGAGAAAGTCGGACTGCTGAGTATCGGAAGACTTGATCATCATTTTGCTTGCAGCGATGTCTTTTAGTTCATCTCGCAGAGGAGGAAGTACGGTTTCAATATATTCTTAAACTTTTTCATCGATTGATTCAATCAGTTTAGCATTAGCTTGAACAAGTTCTTCTTTCTCCTCGTTGTATTTATTTCTGAGTGCGCGAAGACGTTTAGGTGATTCTTGCTTCCTTTCCACTGTAGCTTCTAGATTTTCTCTTATTGACTCTTCAGATTGTTGAAGACTTGTTAATTCTTTTCGAAGCTGTTCGATTTCATTTTCAAAATCCTTCTTGCTTGATAATTCATCACGAATACTAGCGAGTTCCTTTTCATAGGCTGTCTTTGAAGATTCTAATTGCTCTGTAACTAGAATAGTCTTATCCCCTTGAGCCTTCAAGCGTTGTTCGATGATTTGCATAAAATCTGGGGTGACGGGTGGAGATGCCAGCAATGGTGTTGGATGAGCAGTTTATTGTGTAGGTGTGACATGAGTTGTGACAATGGTGCTGAGTACTGATGTAGTGGCCATAGTTACAGGGAAATTTACCATATTTGGGTTTGTTGAAAGATCAGTGTTAGTAACTTCAGATTCAAGAGAGTCAAGGTTCAAGTACTTACCTACTAGATCTAACAAATACGAGGATTTGGTAACACTCTTGTCCTTGTGGATGCTCCATGTAACTGTTGTTTCTGGTTGAATATCATCAAGGAACGTATCTTGTTGTTCGTATTGTTGATCATCTTCGTCATCCTGAACTGGTTTGTCAATAAACTTATCTGGGTCTCCAAATTCAGCAATGTCAGGCAACACAACTTCGTTTGTCTGTTTCGATCCACTACCTCCTGTCTCCCTTCTACTTTTTATTAAAGCCTTCTTCAATTGCTTTGATTGTTGTTTTTCAGTCAACGGCTATTGTTGTTCGTCAATGTCTTTAAGCAAATCTTCATCGAAGAGAAGTGTTTTCTTTCCCTTCGCCTTTTTCTCCCATAAAGACACTGTTTTTGTTCTTTTGCCCTTGTCTTGTGTTGGTGTCTCAGCTTCTAAGGAATCATTTTCCTTCCTTTTGCCTTTGGGTTTTGGTGCTTTGAACTCTGCAGCTGATTCACCTAATTCTACTATCTTTGAATGATCATCATTTTCTTTCAGAAGAGTCTTATAGGAAGCACTCTTTTTGATTTTGTCATTCATCATATGATCCGGAACAGGAGCAGGAATACCTGAGTAAACAATCTTTTGACCTTTTTGTCTCATGTGTACTATGAAGAAATCATCATCTTCCGAGTTAACAAAGAATCCTCCACGACGATATATAGTCTCATCGGCTTTCATAAAGTAATTGATGAGAGCTTAGTGAAGCGTGGAAACTGAAAGTGGTCAGATTTCTTCTTAGCATTTCTGAAGGCTTGATAATGAAATTCTTCCCATATGAGAGCAGCATAATCCAAATCGAGTCTCTTGTAGATGCCATAGAAAATACGAGCCTGAGAAAGTCTCATAGAGTCATACCCTTTGGATTTGCCCGTAAGACATAGGATAATGATACTAAAGATTGCTTTCTAGGGTTGTCCAAGTCTAGAGGTGTTAAACTTAGATATGTTTGGCAATTCTCCCTCATAACCAAGAGACACAATCAGATCTAATATTTGTTTTAAATCTGGAACAGGAGCATATGTTTTCCCTTTAGGAGGAGGAAATTCAAAGATTTCACGAAACTGTCTAAGAGAAAATTCCTTCTTCTCACGATTGATGTTGAAGGAAAACTTTGTGTTTGTGATGGCTTTGAGTGAGGATGAGAACTCATGCATGTAAATTTCAGGAACACTTGCTGAAATTCGAAGTGCAGATTTGATCAGTGTGAGATTAAGGATTTCGATAGCTATTCTGAATGCTGCTTGTGATGGAATGAAGACTTCTTTCAATCGTTGATTATTGGTAGTGATTGGTAGACGGTTTTCTTCTGGTACTAGTTCATTGTCAAGTTGAATTTGTTGCTCTAGAGTGCGAGCCATGAAATCTTCTTAAGATGAAATATACACATTGATACACAAGAGATATATATTATGTAGTATTAACCTTGAAAGCATCCTATTTCAATTTCCTTAAAACATAGCAACTAGCACAAAAACCATACAATAATTGCCCAAAAGAAACAAGTTAAAAATTCATGCAAATCAGAAACAACAATTCGGAATCCATATCACACGCAATTCGGAATACATCAGATAATGCACCTAAGTCGGAATATGTCATTTCTAACCTAAGTCGGAATATATCATTTCTAACATAGTTCAGAATATGTCATTTCTCACATAGTTCGGAATATGTCATTTCTAACATAGTTCAGAATATGTCATTTCTAACATAGTTGGGAATATGTCATTTCTAACATAAGTCGGAATGTAGCATTTTTGACCTAAGACGGAATGCCATGTTTGACCTAAGTCGGAATCCTCAATCACAACATAGTTCGCAATATGGACATTCGAGACCTAGTTCGGAATATATGCATTCATAACTTTGTTCGGAATACATACATTGCTGACCTAGTTCGGAATACATTCATATGTGACCTAGTTCGGAATCCAACATCTCTGACTTAGTTCGGGAAACAAACAATCGAGAGCTAGTTCGGAATGTGGTCATTCATGACTTAGTTCAGAATATAAGTAATCATCAACCTAGTTCGGATTATGGGCATTCATGACTTAGTTCGGAATACAAGTAATCATGACTTAGTTCGGAATACAAGTAATCATGACTTAGTTCGGAATACAAGTAATCAACCTAGTTCGGATTATGGGCATTCATGACTTAGTTCGAAATACAAGTAATCATGAGTTAGTTCGGGATAAGAGTAAACACCAACCTAGTTCGGAATATGTCTATACCTAACCTAGTTCGGAATATGTCTATACCCAACCTAGTTCGGAATATGTCGATACACAACCTAAGTCTGTAATCGATTATGCTTTTTACTATTTTAACATCACACACAAGTAATCAACGCAAGTGTTTTTGGGCATAAACAACCAAGGCAATCTCCTATGACTTTCGTAACAACCCCCCCCCCCCCCCTTTTTATTCAATCAATTAAATCAATCCAATTAAGTCTATAAACCCTAACTGGTCATGTTGAGTGTTGACTAATTAATCGAAAAATGAATATCATATTACCTTAATTGTTATGAACGAAAACTAAAGAGAGATCTTGGATGAGAAAATCAATGGCGGCAAAGGTCAATTTTGTGTGTTTTGAGTGTAACAGTGAAACGAAAGAAACAAAAGGGGTGGCGTCAATTATTTGACCTAAGGTCAATTTTAATGGATTTTACACACTTGGCCCTTCATTTTCTTACGTTTTTCATTTTAGTTAAAAAAGAAAGCTTTTTAAGTTTAACTAGTCTTTTAACTATTGAGCACCCTCAACCAATCAACGCACTTAAATGATTTGCCTAAAATCCATGAATTTCTAAGGTCCAATCACAAGATGATAAACAATCTACAGCAAATCCAAATACCACATACTTGACAAACACATGATGAAAAACATTTAACCGTTTATTTTTCTGAGAAAGAGTCTGAAGACGATATATTGGTGACAAATGATTTAAGATTTTGTCCCCCTTAAACATTGATCCGTTTTATATTTAAAGAGCTGTAGTCGTTGTTTAAGGAGTTGAATAACAATGAAATCATTTTCCGTTTAATGATATAAAACAACGATTCTTGGTGGTAATAAGATTTCTCTTATTTTAACAAAATAAGTGCACTGAAACGTACACAAATTTGTGTTAGACCAAGTTATGAATTAAACTTGATCCCTTGTATGGTTTTAAAGTAAACCATACCCGAGAAAATTAATTCCCGTTGTGAGCCAACGTTTTCATAAGAAATACGTGACTTTAATGCGAAAAGCGGGTTGCAGTCATAAATAACTACAAACCATTATGGGCATGTTTTATAATATGTACAACTTTTATACGGACTCTATTTATGGCGCCGTGTCAATTTTAATCGACATTTCTAAGGCCGTAAATATTATCGTACTAAAAGACTGCCCGATTTAAAATGAAAAATATTTTTGGATTTTCTTGATTTTATATTTTTTATGGTTTTTGTATGTTTTATATTTTTGTATTTTTCTTTTGGTGGTTTAAATATATACGATAATATACAAGATCGCGAGAAAAGGATACTGATTGTAGTGTTTTTGTACACCTTTAGGAAAAGGATGCACAAAGTAGTGGTAAGCGTTAAGTGTCGGTTTAGGAAAACCGAGCACTAATGACCCTTAAGAAAGTTCAAGTTCGTTTCCCAAGGAGGCCCGTGTGTTGTGTTAAGAATTGATTAATGATGATTTTATTGTTATGAGAAAAGAAAGAAATGAGATGAGAAGAGATTGACGGCTACGAAGACGGATTAAACTAAGACGAAAAAGGCGATCACGTAAAACCGTAAATAGTGCAAAAATTAAAATTTTAACCTAAAAATTCCTAAAAATAAATCCACAATAATATTCTAAGAGTTTACAAAAAATCCAAACTTGCTAAAACCTTTTAATTAATTAGATAATGACTTTTTAATGCTAATTAAAGCCCTAAAAATCACAATTAATTATTAAAAAGTCCCAAACAAGATTTTAAAGTTTGTAAACCTCAAAAATAACCTAATTAAGCTAAAAAGTATTTTTTTTAAATTTTAAAACCAAATAAAACTATTTTTAAACACTTAAAAACTATTAAAATCAATTAAATTTTAAATTATTCATAGAAAATAATTGAAAAGCCCTAAAAATATTTGGAAAGTTACAAAATTCCTAATTTAGTGTCTACAATCTAGGAAAAATGAAAAAAGTAGAAAAAACTAACTTTCAATTTTAATAATAAAATATTCAAAAAAAATTCAAAGTTTATTAAAAAATTCTAAAAAATTACCAAAAATCTAAAATAATGTAACTAAGACAGAAATGCAATTAAAAGTTTCTAAAACCTTTTTAATAATTTTATATTAAATTTTAAAGTTCGTTAAAAACCCTAAAATCCTATAAAATCAAAAATAAGACTTTTTGAAAACTTAATTGGCTGTAAACCTCAAGTTACTTAAATAAAACCTAAAAACATTTTTTATAAAATTTAGAAACTATTTATACTATTTTTTATCTAATTAATTAAAAACGAGTAAATAAAAAATGATAAATAATAATTAAGGAAAGGGAAAAATCGAAACTTAGGCTAGAAAAATCCCTAACTAAGTGACAAACCTAAGAAAAATGAAAACTAGCCAAAAACCTAGGCCAATAAGCTTGTGAGAGCTTATTTAGCTACGGCTTATATTGAAAAAGCCCAAACCAGATCCCTTTAAATACAATGTGACTTGAGTCTTTAGCAGTAAAAGACCCAAGGGCACGCTGGTAAGTTGTGTGTGTTGTGAGAGAAGTGGCGCAGGTTCGAGTCCTGGCCATGTCCTTTTTGCTTTTTATTTTTTTTTCTTTTTAAAACTTTAAATACTCAAAACAGAAACTTTTACTTACTCTAAATCAAACTGTTAACCAAAAACAAACTAGAATCAAGCTTTTAGAGATAAAAAACGTGCCCAAATCCCTTGTTGAACACAAAGAAGAAAAGTATATCTTCACTTGTGAAGAATGGATCAACAGGAGCTTGATCTTGGACTTTTGTTGGTTTTTTGATGGACAAATGGGCACTCCCACAACCAGTTGGGTTGTGGGAAGTCAAGAACAACAAAAACAACAAGTCACTTACACAGATTCAAGCACAAAGCACAATGAAGTTTCTGATAAAGCTAAATGGGGGTCTGATATGATTTTGCTGATTCAGTATGCACTCAAATGGATTTCAAAGGCTCAAAACTTGCACAATAATCAATCAAACAGCATATAACCAATGCGCACAATAATCAATCAAACAGCATATAACCAATGCACAATCCTTAAATAACCTGGTATCTAACAACTTGCAAGATCTTAGGCACAAATTCTCACAAAAACATGCACAAGATGCAGTTACTGATTTTTACCATTTTTCCAACTTTTATAGCATGCAAGTTTGTTCAAAATCCTACCAAACTGAAAGACAAGTAACAATAACACCTATTAATCACCTAAGAAGTGTATTTAAACAGGTTTTAACACAAAATCTCCCCAAGAAGTTCAGTTAATTTGCAAAACCAAACACTCCTTTAAAATCTGAAATTCAATTTTTTAACACCAAATCTATTCAAACCCTCACAAATCTGATCACAACTACTTAAAACATGCATAAAAACATCAAACTAAGCATGAGAAACCAAAATGACTAGCACTTAAACACATTTCACAAAATCACATAAATCATAAAAATCATTAACTAGCAAATTAAAACAAGGGAACAAGTATGCTACCTAGAGGGACCTACATCCAGGTCCCTCAGTGACTGCTATGTCACCTCCAATCAGCTAGGGCCTGAGCAGGACCTTGGACAAAACAAGCTCTTAACACCTGCTAAGAACAATGAACAAACCAATACACACTTTCTGATTTTGAAACTTTCTTAAACCTTTTCACAAACTTGTAAACCTTGAACTTGGAACACGTTTTGAAACAAGAGCAATATCAGAAATCCAGGAATTCCAATCCACTTTCACTTCTCAAAATTCATGGATTTCTGAAAGTATCAAACCTTTTCAAAACCTCATTTTTGAAAACTCTAAAACACCAAGTGTTCCAACAATATTAATGGAACTCAGCTAGCTCTTAGTCACACACCAAACTTTTAAAAATCATAAAAAGGAATTATTTTGAACTCAAATACCAAACTTTTACATTTATAAAAAGGAATTACAAGAGAATAAGACCTAAAACTGGAACAAGGATACTTGTGACATGCCACAAGTATATATAATGCCTAAAAGACTATTCTAGAATCAGGAATAAAATATTACAATGGCAAAACCCTAATCCTTGAAATTCCCTACATGCCCTTGGACGAATCTTCAAAATCTTGGTCAAATAAGCAACATGTGATTGCCAGCTGTATCTTGATGATCTTAGACGTTGGTAGATACCTTTGGGACCAAGGGAGGCTATGGGGCGTTGATCTTGTCTGCTTTGGGGTTTTGTGTGAAAGAGACGGGGCAGGGAAGGGTCCCACAAGACACATGGGTGTGTCTTGGGTTGAGTTGGGTTGTGGGTTTGGTTTAGGCTTAGGGGAATTATCAATCTGGAGATATAGAACAAAAACCCCTTTGATTTTAAATTTGTTCATCCTGGGTTAATTCTAGGGTTTAAGGGTAATTAGTGTGGGTTTAATCCATTTGGGGAAAGGTTTTATTTAAATAAAGTGTTTGGTGGGAAAGAGGGGTTTTGACTGGTGGGTTGACCAGGTTTAATAAATAAACCTGGTGGGTGGAAGTCTGACGTGGGTGGGAGTGGTGAAGTGGAGGTTTGTGGTTGGCTGTTGGAGGTGAGGTGGAAGGATGATTGGTGGTGGTGGGTTAGTGTGTTTGACAGTTTTGGCCCCCCAAGTTTCTTCATTCTTTCATCTTGTATTAAATAGCTATCAACGCCCCATTTCCATGTAACAACTTTAGACAACTTGTCAATTTTGGCACAAGTTGTTCACAAACTTTTATCAAGGACTATTAATGCACATTCTTCATTCTTCAAGGGCTGTTCATGTAACATCTTGATAATTTAGGGACCCAAATGCATTTTATGAGTTTTGCAAGGGTATAAATTGCCAAGTCTTCAAAAATGAGGGACCAATGTTGACAATCTTCAATTCTTCAAGGTCATTTTTGGAAATTCCAAATTTGGGCCCGGTTCATTGTGCGGCTTCGTTTCCCGTGTTCGTTTTTTAATGATTCTTGTGATCTTTTTGTCTTTTCTCAATATCCGTACCTAAAATACACAAGCAACAAACACGAGCATATATTTGGCAGTTTTAATGATATTTTATGCATTTTAAGCCCGATTTGGACGATGAGACTATGTATAAAAGCAGTCTCATCACTCCCCCATACTAAACCATTGCCGTGCCCTCACGCAATGCTAGAATAAAGTATCGTAGCATCTCCCAAATTCATTTTTATTCACTTTATTGAATGATAAACTAGCTACACTACTACTATTACTACTACTTGCATTTTAGACATAATGTATGATTTTCATCGCAAAATGGGACGTTTAGGTTCATAGAATAAGAACACGTGAATGCTTCGTTAGAAATAATTTCATCGTCCTCGATTTTCACCCTAATTCCATGCCAAGCGTGCAACGAGATCATTGTCATTATAAGTTACTAATGCTAACACTACTCATATGCCCTAATCACGTACTTATCCTCCCATTATTCCTAAGTTGTATCTCTTATATTTTATTTTGTCTTGAATGTTTCACGAGGATACATTGTTGACTTATGCGATAATAGAGATTTAGGTCTAAAAATAGATTCCTAACGGTGTAACTAAGACCATCAAATCAATAACCCCTCCTAATAGACAACGATGTCAAAAAATTAAGTTGACAAGAAGAATCGATAAACACGGTTTTATAACGGTTTTGAACATGAGACTTATTACCAAGACTTTTATACGCCCCCTAACGGAAGGGCCTTATTATCTTTGGTTTACCTCCATCTTTTATTCAACTTCGCCATGAAGCTTTTATTATGACTTCGGTCTTGCCTTGCCTTTTATTATCCACCTCATCGGTGGTTTTATTAGCCAAAGACGTATATCCTCACGCTAAAGCGAATTTTGGATCTTTAAAGCTTCGAAGATTAAGGCTTGATTCACTTTCAATTTTGCATAGATTTTTCGGCCTTGTGGGGCTTCAAATTGTTTTCTAGATTTAGGTGAGCACTTGAAATCTTATTATTGGGTGAAGCTTTTGATTATTCGGGTGCCAATACTTCAAAACCGTGACGCTAGCGA
Organism: Glebionis coronaria; assembly: GCA_025667525.1. Taxonomy (NCBI): domain Eukaryota; kingdom Viridiplantae; phylum Streptophyta; class Magnoliopsida; order Asterales; family Asteraceae; genus Glebionis; species Glebionis coronaria. The sequence goes on from CM046874.1 coordinate 446,040,743, forward strand.
TACCTTAATGTCTTCCCAATTTAATTACACGGAAGCTACTAGAGAAGACTAGAAACCCAACAATCCTAACTAAATCGCTAAGTCAATATTTATTAAGCAAAAAATATTTACATGCGAAGGGAGAATAAGCAAACAACGAGAACACATGAGTTTTTTAAAGAATACGAGTACTCTACGTTTAGCATAGTAACTTATAATTAACTCTATCATTTCTCGTCCTCTTTTAAGAGACTTAGCCTAATGTGTAGTTAAGGAACCAAAGCTAAGTGCTCAACACGCACGGTCGAGTCAAAAATTACTCTTATTCTCGCCATCGGAAAACCTACATTCGTGTCTTCAAACACTTATAAAACATGAGAAAAATTTTAAAATTTGGCCATTTATAGCCTTATTTTGCAACAAAACGATAAACAAAAAGATAAACTTTGGAAAGCGTGAAGGTTTCGCAAGGCAAGTATCTATTAAAAAAAAAGATAAACTTTGGAAAGCGTGAAGGTTTGGCAAGGCAAGTATCTATTCACCCCCCATACTAAAGTTAAACATTGTCCTCAATGTTTCGAGTCTAGGGGTGCAAACACCCCCATACTAGAGACGTAGTCGAATGCCTAATCTAGCATGGAAAGGGTGTAACCAATAAATTAATAGCCGTTTATGAAGTGTGCTAATAACCTAAGGTTAGAACATCAAAAGGATATATCATTTGGATATTGAGAAAGTCTTCAAAGCAAACGATCGAGTGCTCCCATAAAACGAACACGAGAGGCTCCAATCGTGAAGATCATGATCTAAAAACCACAATGCACAAACAACCACGAAACAAAGGTTGGAAGGGCACAAATCCCTTCACATTAACTAATTAGAAAGCAATAATATGTACATGGAAAGCATGGGTCTCCCCCACGAGGCACCTTGTTTTTGATAATCGAGTCAAAAGCTCGACTCGAATCCCCATAAATGTGATCATTTAGGGATAATCATGGTATGGTCAATTTTTGGTGGGGCTTACATGATAAACAAGGCCCAAAACAACCGGTATTAAGGACTAAGTCCTTTGATGGTGCAAAATACCGGGATCGAAGATGGCGTTCTCGTTTTCATTGGTAAAACAAATCAACGCCACTTCATCGTGTGTCAACACAAACCCAAAGGGTTTCTAGAAAATAGGTGGGAAGAAATAGAAGGGTGGGACAATGGGTAAGTCATGAAAACATTGAGCTACTCGAGATAGACTCACACCAATCAAATGAAAAGATTTTCCATTTATTGCATCGGTGGAAGACCGAGATTTCCCTTTATAAGCAATTCCAGGATCAAATATCACGTCCTCGGTGGAGAAAGGGAAGGGAACATAAGGGGCTTCCCCCACACTAAGTCCACACAAAGCATCGTCAAAAGGAGAAGACGAGCTTGTAGTACTCAATACACGCGGTGATGACGGAGTTAGAATTGTAGAAAAATCTTTTAAATTCAATTCAAAATCTTTTCCTTTTTCATCTTTTAAACTCTCCTTGTGAAAACCCGATTTAATTATGTCAAAAATATTTGGTGTTTCTAAAGAAATGTTAGTCACACTAAAAATTCTCACATTTGAAAACCGTTTTGGTAAAGGTGGTGGTAAGTTTTCAAAACGTTTGTCAACAAAGAAAACTTCCCCATCGGGATCAACATATTCATCATCCGAAGAATCATTCACAATTGGAATCGTAGGCTTAACACTCTTAACCTCCACCGGCGGAGGGGACGGAACTTAATTTTTCTCAACAACTCCTAAAACTCTATTTGAAATCTTTTTGCAAATGTTTTTGATGGGATTGACATTGTACAAAGACGTGATAGAATACACATGAGAAAGTGTGGAGTTTTAAGTTGCATTAATGACGAGTTCTTCCTCATTGAAATGAAGAGTGATTTTCCTTGCATGCACATCGATAAGTGCTCTCGTGGTATCCAAAAATGATCGACCTAAAATTAGCGGAACTTTAGGATCGATGGGAATATCAACAACAATAAAGTCTACGGGATAGTAGAACTTTCCAACTTTCACAAAGACGTCCTCGGCAACTCCACAAGCTAGAATCGTAGAATGATCAGCCATCTCGATTGACATTCTTGAAGGAGTGAGATTGGGAAGATTGAGTGATTTAAAAATCTCAAGAGGCATCAAATTAATACTAGCACCAAGATCGGCCAAGGCGTAGCATTCTTCCATGTCTTGTATAGCACATGGGATTAAAAACTTGCCGGGATCACCGACTTTTTGAGGTATGCGGCTTAGAAAAACCGATGAACAACTAGACGATTTTTGCAATTTCTCTTTGTTATTTGATGAGACTGTATTTATACATAGTCTCATCGTCCAAATCGGGCTTAAAACGCTTAAAATATCGTCAAAATACCCATATATGTGCCTATGTTTGTTCATTGTGTATTTTAGGTATGGATATCGTGAATTCACCAAAAGATCAAAGGAATCAAGCAAAAACGAACACGGGAAACGAAGCCGCACAAAGAACCGGACCCGAATCATGATTTTCCTTTGAAGTCCTTGAAGTTTTGAAGATTGGCAAGAATGGTCCCTCAACTTTGGAAGACTTGTCACTTAATACCCTTGTAAATCTCAAATATTACAATAGGGTCCCTTAAGTTTCAAGAAAATATCATTTATGCCCTTGAAGAATGCAAATTGAGCATTTTAAACCCTTGGTAAAAAGTTTTGATATATCATGTGCCATTAATGACAAGTTGGTGAAACTTATATCAAAGGAAAGAAGGTTGTTGGCTGTTTTGACTTTATGTGATAGCTTTTGAAGAGTCTGGGGGCCAAACCTGTACAAATCAAACCCATATCCACATTTAACCCAACCAAACCCGTCTTAACCCTACCCAAACCCACCATTTTACCCGACCAGCCCAAACCCAAGCCCAAGTCAACACACCCAGTCAACCACCCACTTAAACCTGTTTATTATTAAATTAACTTTTTTTAAACCCTTATTTAATTATTAAAACAGGCGGCAAACACCTTTTTCACCCCTAAACTTAATCAACACACACACCAAAACACACACTTATGAATCATGAACCCTAATCTCTATTATCACCAAATCAAAGGGGTTTCACCCCATTCATTCCAGATTGATAATAAACCCACCCACAAACAAAACCCACTTATCCCCATTCACACCCGTGACCACATGAGGGCCCCCCATACTCCCCTGCTTCACTAAAAATGGCAAAGAAGGTATCTTGCAGTGCATCAACGTCTCCTATTCAAACCTTGGTCCCAAAGCTTGCAAGGAACGTCCAAGATCATCCATTCATAGCTGTCAATCACATGGGCACATATTGACTCATTTTCAGTCAAAGATTCCAAAAGGGCAAAGCTAGAAATTCGTGGATTAGGGTTTAGCAATTGTAATATTTTATTCAGAATTCTAGAATAGTCATAGACCTAGTATAAATACAAGTAGTATGTTACTTGTATTTCTTGTTCCACTTTTTGTAATTTTCTTTTTAAATTAATGAAAATGAAATAAAATTTAAAATACAATCTCTGAGTTCCTCTTACTGCTTTCTTAGTGTAACTATTGTCTTGGTTTATTAGTTGTAGGGTTTCAAAAGTTGTTAACAAGTTCTAAGGAATTTCAGAAAATCGTTTTTTTTAAGTTCTTGGAAAAAGCTTTCATAAACTGGATAGATAAATGATTATGAAGTGATAGTGGATTAATTATTTAGAAATCAGTTTTGTTAAAAGGTTTTCAAGTTTCAAGTAAAAAAATCAGTGTGGTTTTATTTAGTTTAATGAAAAAAATCTGTTTCATTTTTTTTAGCAATAAGCTACATCAGCTTACTCAATAAGCTTGTGTGTAGCTTATTGGTCTTTTGTTCACAGGTCACTATTATTTTCATCTTAGCAGGTTACAAGGTGCCAAGAGCAATCAATCTCCCATCCTTCTCATTTCAATATTTTCCTTGAAGATATTTAGGGGTGTGTTTGGGACTGTTGTGGTCCCCACACATGTTCTCTACATTCAGCAAACTCTCTCTCACACTCTCATGAGCTCACAACCATCATCAAAGTCATTTAAAGAAGGCCTCAGCCCCAAGTAATCAGGCTTGAACCCTTTCTATGATTTTTATGCTTAGTTGAGTGATTCACATGTTTATGTGCTTAATCTGTTATTATGCTTTGTTTGATGTTGGTTCATGCTTATTTAATGATTGTGTGCTTGATTAGTTAGGCTAGATCAGTTTAGATTAGCTTGGTAATCATTTGGTTTGATTAAAGTTGATTTTTGGATTTAAAAGGGTGTTTGGGAATAGAGTTTAGGGCTAGAATTTGACAAGATTTTGGCTTAAACCTAGTTTCAACAAACTCATTTTAGTAGTTATATGTTTTAATAGTGTTTTGTTTTCAGTTGGTAAAGGTTTAATATAGGTTTGCATGTTCTTCTATTGGTAAACATAGCATAAATCAGAAAGTGCCCCATCTGCTTGTATTAGCTTGTATTTTGCCCACCCAATTTGCATAACTGTTAGATAACAGGATTATCTAGGACTTTAGACAGCTTGGTTGTGATTTGGTGAGTGTATGAGCAAGAATTTGAGTATTGAAATTCGTTTTTAAGCACCTAGGGAGTAGTCATTGTTCACCAGCCCCCTAGCACCATTACATCAACTGTACTTGGCCGATTTTTGTAATTTTCTTGCATTAGACTTGTTTGTTTTTCTGCTCTTATTGACTCCCCACACTCCACTGAGTGTGGGGGTGCCTTTGTTGCAATCCAAAACAACAAAATAAGCATAATCCAAGCAATCTATTTCACAGCCCGTTTTTTTTACCTTGACAGTGGGAAAAAGTTCCCACTGTCTTTGTTGTTGATTCCCACTGCTGGACTTGAGGACAAAATCAGAAAGTGTCACCATCAGCTTTCTAACTTTTTTGTCTTTAGTGGTTGATTTTAGGAATTAGGACTTCTTTCTTTTTGCAATATTTTTCATTTTTATCTTCTGATTTTTCAGTTTAGTTTATTTGGTTGTTACTGTTCATTTTCTATTTTTCTTATTTAATTGCATTTTTATTTAATTTTAAATAGGCTGTTTTTGGAATTTAGTGTAAAAAAGTGTTATTTTTCAGATTTAAAATTTTTCATAGATTAAGAAATTATTTTAAGATTTTTAGTATAAAAATTAGTTACTGTTCACCTTTTTAATTATTTTTTTATAATTAAATTAGTTTAATTAGGGTTTAATTAATAAACTGTTTTGTCTTTTAGTGCAAAATTTTATATTTTTCAAACTTTGTTAATTTTCTACTGTTCATTAGAGTATTTTAGGATTTTTAAAATTGGTCAATTAATTTTGGCATTATTTTATTATTTTTTTATAATTATTTTAGTATTAATTAGTTAAAAAATAGTTTTAAGTCATTTAAAAATAGAAAAATAGTTTTTAAAATTTTGGAAAAATAGTTTTTAGTCTTTAAATAATATAAGTTAGTTATTAGTTCAATAAATTAATATTTTGGACATTTTGTTAATTATATTTAATTTTTGGGCTTTAATTAGCATTAAAAATTGAATATTTAATTAATAAAAGGTTTTAAAATATATTTGTTGGATTTTTATTCTTATTTATATTATTTAAGACTTAGTTTAATATTTTAATTAATTTTTAGGTTTAATTTTTAATTTCGTCACGTTTTACGTATTTACGTTCGCGTTTTACGTCATTCGTCGTAGTTTAAACGTAGTCGTAGCTCGTCTTTTATTTTTCTCTCTTAAAACCAAAAACGTCACTAATCCAAACATTGTTATTTTATTAATTGGCATACACAATATACACCTCCTTCGAGAACGAACTTGGAATTTATTCGTCTTCACGGTTTTCCTAAATCGTGTCGATTAATACTTGTCGCATTTATACGTTCTTTTTCCTAAAAGACGTGTTTTTACTCAATATCATTATTCAACATACTTTTGAAGTTCGCGGCAAATCGAGGCATCATGACTAAGGCGTCGGCAAAACTTATATTAAAATGCAAGTCACGAAACATTTTCATAAAAAGTTCAAATTGATAGTTATTTCGTTCTTGTGCCTTTTCCTTGTCTCGTCTTGAAGGGTAAGGTAAGGGTGGTGTGGGTTGGGGCATAGGCATAGGCATCGGCCTTGGAATCTCGGGTTCCATGATTGGTATTGGTTCAACCGTAGGTGGGGTTTGCGCGGTACTTTGTGGGCTTGGAATTTGCTCCTTTTCGACCACCACCTCGGGTTCTTTTTCTTTTTCCTTCTCCATAGAAGTACTTGGACGAGAAATGGGTTCTTTGAAAGTTTTACCACTACGAGTAGTAATAACCTTCAATTCTCCTTTCGGGTTCACGATGGTATCACTAGGAAGATCACCCGAAGAAGAGGGCTTACACATGATAGCTTCAAAAAATTTTCCCATTCGGTCTTCAAACTTAGATTGCCTAGCATCCGCTTTTAACAATTCTTGCTTAATCTCATGCTGACCTTGCTCCATTTTTTGTTGATTTTGTTGGAGTCGATGAACATTTCCTTCCATTTTATTAGCATAAGTTTTAAGTTCATTAGCAAGTTCGTTTTTATGCTCGTTTTTCAACTCAGATCTTAAGCTAACCATTTCACGTTGCATGTTATCAAACTTAGCATCGTTTGCTTTAGCATAATTCAAAAACTCTCCTCGAAGATTTTTGGTGTGATCATTTTGAAAACCTTGTGTGGTAGTTTGAAAATCACGGTTTTGGTTTTGGTTTGAAATTTGCCCATTTCCACTTTGATAATTACTCTTGTTGTAATTCCTTTGATTGCCTTGATAATTACCACCTTGGTTGTTGTTTCGATAGTTATTAGCATTTTGATTTGGTGGAGCTTGATTTTGGCGGGAACCTTGACCGTTTTGGTTATAAGTTCCCGTGGCTACATAAGCACTCGAAGTGTTACCATCCGCGGTAATGCACTCGGAAAGATCATGAGCTCCACCACACGACAAACAACTCTTAGAAACCGCTTTAACCGAAGCGGAATTCAAAGCTTCTTGAGCTTTCCAATGGGACATAAGGTTAGCAAATCTATCAAAAAACCGATTTTCTTCATTTGCCTCATCATGTAAAGCATTAATGCTACGAGACGATGACGAGCCCAATTTGGCAACACTCGGTGTGTTACGAGGGCTATAAACCTTAGACCTATTCTCAATTATGACCAAAGCTTCCTCGACCGTTTTACATAAAAAATTACCACCCGCGGCGGCATTTAAATAATCTCTTTCATGATCATTAAGTCCATTGTAAAACGTGTCAATTTGGTGCAAGTCGGAAAAAACGTGATGAGGACATTCATGTAACATCTCCTTAAACCTATTCCAAGCCGTTGAAAAACATTCATTTGATTCTTGTGAAAATTTAGAAATCTCATTTTTCAAATGCGTAGTCTTAGAGGGCGGAAAAAATTGGTTCACGAACTTTGAAACGAGATCCTTCCACGTCAATATAGAATTGGGTGGCTCTTTCTCTAACCAAATTTTAGCGGGCCCCGCTAAGGAATACGGAAAAAGCATCATCTTAATCGAGTCATTCGAGACATTCTTAAATTTGCAAGTGGCGGTAAGGCGATTGAATTGGCGGATATGGTTGTGTGGATTGTCCTTCTCATCACCACGGAATTTGTTGTTTTGGATCATCGACAACAAACCCGTTTTCACCTCAAAATTCTCCGCAAGGATAGCGGGAATCACAATAGCTTCTCCATAACCCTCGGTGGGTGCTTGAAGTAACTCCATCATAGTTCGATTCGCCATGGTTGGTGCTTCTCGTACAATGGGTTCGTCAATAGGAGACTCCTCAATAGAATGAGTTGGAGTGGGAGTTTTGTTCTTTCGTCTACGTGCACGTTTTGCTTGATTACGAGTTAGCATAAACGTCACGTAAAACGTGGAGACGAGCAAAGAAGATTCTTTTTGGTGTTTTGTATTTTTCAATTTTTTTGTGGTTTTTGATGGTATTAACCTTTTTTGGAAATTGGTGAAATGTATTAGGGCAAATGACTTAAAAATGCATCTAACTTGACACTTTTTTGCGTTTTGTGTAGCCAACTTTTTTCTTTCCCATTATGGTCATCAAACTTTCAAAAATCGATCATCCTGTGTATTTTGTGACCATTTTACCCTTAGTTTTTCAAAATTTTGAAGGGTAAAATCATCATTTTACATGGTAAAATAGTGACAAAATACACACAATGACCGACTTTTAAAAGTTTGATGACCATAATGGGAAAGAAAAAAGATGGGTACACAGAACGCAAAAAAGTGTCAAGTTAAATGCATTTTTAAGTCATTAGCCCAATGTATTAAGTAGACAAAAATCTACAAATCTCCTCCTTAATCAAATCTCCCGATTAAAGAAGCCTCAAGGAATGAAAACGATCACGTGAAGTGAACGCCTTCGATGACTTTAGAACGATGGTGGAACACCAAATCGTTCAAGAGGGTTTAATCAATAGAAACCAAGAAAATATATATGATATGTAATAATACTTTGGGCGGCAAAACCCTCGATTAGCTCTCAAAATCAAATACGCACAAGCAAGCGGAGGAAACGAGGCGGCGCGAAGCACTTACGAGCCTTTTTCCTTTAGGTCGTGAAATACAACCGCCTTATACCCACCTTATAGTTTGTATTTTTCAAAATCGAGCTTCACGAAAGTATTTATCTATTTTTGCCTTTTTTCTTTGGTTTGAGATTCGAATACAATGATTGGGTAATGACCTCCCAAGTCAAGGTTGTGATTTCTTACGTATTTGGAGTACTTGTGAATTTATTGTTCTACGTATACAATATATTAATAATATTCACACAAAAATCAAAAAACGATAATACGTATTAGTAGAGTGTTACTAATACAAATACTAATTATGGCTAGATAAAAACAACAATTGTTCAATCAAAACACAACACGCCTCCCCGGCAGCGGCGCCAAAAATGATTGTAGTGTTTTTGTACACCTTTAGGAAAAGGATGCACAAAGTAGTGGTAAGCGTTAAGTGTCGGTTTAGGAAAACCGAGCACTAATGATCCTTAAGAAAGTTCAAGTTCGTTTCCCAAGGAGGCATGTGTGTTGTGCTAAGAATTGGTTAATGATGATTTTATTGTTATGAGAAAATAAAGAAATGAGATGAGAAGAGATTGACGGCTACGAAGACGGATTAAACTAAGACGAAAAAGGCGATCACGTAAAACCGTAAATAGTGCAAAAATTAAAACTTTAACCTAAAAATTCCTAAAAATTACTAAAAATCCACAATATTATTCTAAGAGTTTACAAAAAATCCAAACTTGCTAAAACCTTTTAATTAATTAGATAATGACTTTTTAATGCTAATTAAAGCCCTAAAAATCACAATTAATTATTAAAAGGTCCTAAACAAGATTTTAAAGTTTGTAAACCTCAAAAATAACCTAATTAAGCAAAAAAGTATTTTTTAAAATTTTAAAACCAAATAAAACTATTTTTAAACACTTAAAAACTATTAAAATCAATTAAAACTTAAATTAATTATAGAAAATAATTGAAAAGCCCTAAAAATATTTGGAAAGTTACAAAATTCCTAATTTAGTGTCTACAATCTAGGAAAAATGAAAAAAGTAGAAAAAACTAACTTTCAATTTTTATAATAAAATAATAATAAAATATTCAAAAAAAATTCAAAGTTTATTAAAAAATTCTAAAAATTATGAAAAATCTAAAATAATGTAACTAAGACAGAAATGCAATTAAAAGTTTCTAAAACCTTTTTAATAATTTTATATTAAATTTTAAAGTTGGTTAAAAACCCTAAAATCCTATAAAATCAAAAATAAAACTTTTTGAAAATTTAATTGGCTGTAAACCTCAAGTTACTTAAATAAAACCTAAAAACATTTTTTATAAAATTTAAAAACTATTTATACGATTTTTTATCTAATTAATTAAAAACGGGTAAATAAAAAATGATAAAAAATATTTAAGGAAAGGGAAAAATCGAAACTTAGGCTAGAAAAATCCCTAACTAAGTGACAAACCTAAGAAAAATGAAAACTAGCCAAAAACCTAGGCCAATAATCTTGTGAGAGCTTATTTAGCTACGGCTTATATTGAAAAAGCCCAAACTAGATCCCTTTAAATACAATGTGACTTGAGTCTTTAGCAGTAAAAGACCCAAGGGCACGCTGGTAATTTGTGTGTGTTGTGAGAGGAGTGGTGCAGGTTCGAGTCTTGGCCACGTCCTTTTTGCTTTTTATTTTTTTTTCTTTTTAAAACTTTAAATACTCAAAACAGAAACTTTTACTTACTCTAAATCAAACTCTTAACCAAAAAACAAACTAGAATCAAGCTTTTAGAGATCAAAAACATGCCCAGATCCCTTGTTGAACACAAAGAAGAAAAGTATATCTTCACTTGTGAAGAATGGATCAAGAGGAGCTTGATCTTGGACTTTTGTTGGTTTTTTGATGGACAAATGGGCACTCCTACAACCAGTTGGGTTGTGGGAAGTCAAGAACAACAAAAACAACAAGTCACTTACACAGATTCAAGCACAAAGCACAATGAAGTTTCTGATAAAGCTAAATGGGGGTCTGATATGATTTTGCTGATTCAGTATGCACTCAAATGGATTTCAGAGGCTCAAAACTTGCACAATAATCAATCAAACAGCATATAACCAATGCACAATCCTTAAATAACCTGGTATCTAACAACTTGCAAGATCTTAGGCACAAATTCTCACAAAAACATGCACAAGATGCAGTTACTGATTTTGACCATTTTTCCAACTTTTATAGCATGCAACTTTGTTCAAAATCCTACCAAACTGAAAGACAAGTAACAATAACACCTATTAATCACCTAAGAAGTGTATTTAAACAGGTTTTAACACAAAATCTCCCCAAGAAGTTCAGTTAATTTGCAAAACCAAACACTCCTTTAAAATCTGAAATTCAATTTTTTAACACCAAATCTATTCAAACCCTCACAAATCTGATCACAACTACTTAAAACATGCATAAAAACATCAAACTAAGCATGAGCAACCAAAATGACTAGCACTTAAACACATTTCACAAAATCACATAAATCATAAAAATCATTAACTAGAAAATTAAAACAAGGGAACAAGTATGCTACCTAGAGGGACCTACATCCAGGTCCCTCAGTGACTGCTATGTCACCTCCAATCAGGCTGGGGCCTGAGCAGGACCTTGGACAAAACAAGCTCTTAACACCTGCTAAGAACAATGAACAAACCAATACACACTTTCTGATTTTTGAAACTTTCTTAAACCTTTTCACAAACTTGTAAACCTTGAACTTGGAACACGTTTTGAAACAAGAGCAATATCAGAAATCCAGGAATTCCAATCCACTTTCACTTCTCAAAATTCATGGATTTCTGAAAATATCAAACCTTTTCAAAACCTCTTTTTTGAAAACTCTAAAACACCAAGTGTTTCAACAATATTAATGGAACTCAACTAGCTCTTAGTCACACACCAAACTTTTAAAAATCATAAAAAGGGATTATTTTGAACTCAAATACCAAACTTTTACATTTATAAAAAGGAATTACAAGAGAATAAGAGATAAAACTGGAACAAGGATACTTGTGACATGCCACAAGTATATATAATGCCTAAAAGACTATTCTAGAATCAGGAATAAAATATTACAATGGCAAAACCCTAATCCTTGAAATTCCCTACATGCCCTTGGACGAATCTTCAAAATCTTGGTCAAATAAGCAACATCTGATTGCCAGTTGTATCTTGATGATCTTAGACGTTGGTAGATACCTTTGGGACCAAGGGAGGCTATGGGGCGTTGATCTTGTCTGCTTTGGGGTTTTGTGTGAAAGAGACGGGACAGGGGAGGGTCCCACAAGATACATGGGTGTGTCTTGGGTTGAGTTGGGTTGTGGGATTGGTTTAGGCTTAGGGGAATTATCAATCTGGAGATATAGAACAAAAACCCCTTTGATTTTAACTTTGTTCATCCTGGGTTTATTCTAGGGTTTAAGGGTAATTAGTGTGGGTTTAATCCATTTGGGGAAAGGTTTTATTTAAATAAAGTGTTTGGTGGGAAAGAGGGGGTTTGACTGGTGGGTTGACCAGGTTTAATAAATAAACCTGGTGGGTGGAAGTCTGACGTGGGTGGGAGTGGTGAAGTGGAGGTTTGTGGTTGGCTGTTGGAGGTGAGGTGGAAGGATGATTGGTGGTGGTGGGTTAGTTTGTTTGACAGTTTTGGCCCCCCAAGTTTCTTCATTCTTTCATCTTGTATTAAATAGCTATCAACGCCCCATTTCCATGTAACAACTTTAGACAACTTGTCAATTTTGGCACAAGTTGTTCACAAACTTTTATCAAGGACTATTAATGCACATTCTTCATTTTTCAAGGGCTGTTCATGTAACATCTTGATAATTTAGGGACCCAAATGCATTTTATGAGTTTTGCAAGGGTATAAATTGCCAAGTCTTCAAAAATGAGGGACCAATGTTGACAATCTTCAATTCTTCAAGGTCATTTTTGGAAATTCCAGATTTGGGCCCGGTTCATTGTGCGACTTCGTTTCCCGTGTTCGTTTTTGAATGATTCTTATGATCTTTTTGTCATTTCTCAATATCCGTACCTAAAATACACAAGCAACAAACACGAGCATATATTTGGCAGTTTTAATGATATTTTATGCATTTTAAGCCTGATTTGGTCGATGAGACTATGTATAAAAGCAGTCTCATCAGATACTCTAGAATAGTTTACCACCACTATTCTGCACATTCTTCTGCCAACTCCTTAAGTGTCGCTGGTGAGAATGATTTCATGCCTAGCTTTTCGATCAAAAACTCGATACGTTCTCGATCTAAGGCCTTTGTGAATATATCCGCCTGCTGATACTCAGTGTTGAAAAAATACAGTTCGATCACTCCATTTTCCACTTGCTCTTTGATGAAGTGGTAGCGTATGTCAATGTGCTTCGCCCGGGAATGTTGAACGTAGTTGCAGCATAGGACAATTGCACTTTTGTTATCACAGTACATCGGGATTTTGTTGAATCCAAGATCGTAGTTAGTTAATTGTGATCTCATCCAAAGAACTTGAGCACAACAACCGGACATAGCAATGTATTCAGCCTCTGTACTTGATATCACAACGCTTTTCTGCCTTTTGGATGCCCAACTAACCAGTCTATCTCCAAGAAGTTGCACACTGCCAGAACTGCTACGTCTAGTATCTTGACACCCAGCATAATCCACATCTGTATATGATATTAGTGCAATAGAAGAATCCTTCGGATACCACAGACCATGATGAAGTGTTCCTTTAAGATACCGAAAGATTCTTTTCACAACATGCAAGTGCTTTTCGGTAGGCCGAGCCTGATACCGGGCATACATGCATATTGCAAATTGCAAAGCAGGCCTGCTAGCAGTCAGATAGATAAGGGTGCCGATCATTCCATGGTATGTTTTAGGATCGACAGCTATCCCATCCCTATCCTCATCTAACTTGGATCTCTCCACCATTGTAGTATCCACGGGGTCACAATTTTCAAAATGATACTTCTTTAATGATTCAAGAGCAAATTTGGATTGATTAATGAAGATGCCTCTGGGATTTTGAGAAATTTGCAACCCTAAGAAAAATGAAAATTTTCCCATCATCGACATCTTAAAACGTGTGGACATAATTTTCTTAAAATGGTAAGACAGTCTTTGAGTAGTGGCAGGAAATATTATATCGTCAACATAAACTTGTAACAGTATCATGTCGTTGTCCTCCTTGAGAATGAATAATGTTGGGTCCACTTTGCCTTTGGAGAAGCCTTTCGAGATGAGATAAGACGATAGGAGATCGTACCACGTGCGTGGAGCTTGTTTCTACCCATAAAGAGCCTTCTTGAGCTTGTACACGTGATTAGGATACTCCGGGTTGACGAATCCATTCGGCTGGCTTACGTAGACATCTTACCTTAATTCACCATTAAGAAATGCCGTCTTAACATCCATTTGGTAGACGATCATGTTCATGTGAGCATCATAAGCAAGGAATAGTCTAATCGCCTCCAAACGTGCAACAGGAGCAAAGGATTCTTCAAAGTCAATACCCAAAGCTTGTTTGTAACCTCTAGCAACCAATCTAGCTTTGTTCTTTAACACTCCACCTAACTCATCAAGTTTAACTTTATATACCCACAACAATTTAAGGATTTTAACGTTGTTGGGTAAAAGAACTAATTCTAACACTTCAAGACGTTGAAATTTATCAAGTTCCTCTTGCATGGATTCAATCCAAGATGATTGTGTCATAGCTTGTTGCCAATTTTTAGGTTCAATGTCGGAAAGAAATGCATCAAAGTAGCAATATAATGCATGTTCTAGGAGTTGATGGCGTGTTAAGACTGGTCGATCGATGTCACCAATAATATTTCGGATTGGGTGATCCTTTTTACATTTGGTGTTGTGATTTTTAATCTGTGGTGGTCGGGAGTGAACGATTGCAGGAGCTTCCTCTGAGGTAGACGCACCGTTAGGGTTTTCAGGTATTTGTGAACCAAAGAAAGGAAGGCCTTGTAAGTGAGCAATTTCCAAATCGTGATCCTAGTGATCCTCTTCAACATCATTATGAACAAGTGGGGGTGATGATTCAGGTGTTGTTTGTGAATTGGTGGGGGATGGGGCATCTGGTTCAATAGTAACAGTAGATGCCTCGGACTGATTTCCATTATCTTGAGCAACAACTTCGGGAAACGGAGCTACTAATGCAGGTGCTAGAGAATCCTTACTAGGTGGATCAAAGAATTCATCAAACATAGGTTGAAATTACTCATCCCACTCGGGCCTTGTAGGTGGTATAAATGATGGAGAAGTAGGATTGTTGGGAGTTAATCCGGAACTAATCGTACCGGTTCCCATCTCATGAAGTGCGGGTTCAGATCTGTGTTGCTCAGAAGCCATCGCTGTCAGCTCATCAAAATCAGCATCCAAAGTTTCTACTATCTTGCCAAGACAACGGTTATAAATTCGGTAAGCTTTCTTTGCAGGTGAGTAACCAATGAAAATTCCAATATCATCCTTCGGTTGAAGTTTGCCCAAATTCTCACTATTAGTATTTGGATAACACAGTGCACCAAACACATGAAGAAATGAAATATCCGGTTTGTGTCCATGAAGTAGCTCATATGGAGTTTTACCATGGCGTTTACGAATGATGGAGCGTTTTTGGGTATAACATGCGGTTGCCACTGCTTCAGCCCATAAGAATAAAGAAGCATTCACATAAATCAACATAGTTCTAGCAGCTAGTGTACGGTTACATCTTTCCACGACACCGTTTTGTTGTGGAGTGCGAGCAACAGAAGTTTCATGTGAAATACCGACCTTTTCATAATAGTCTCGTAGAGTTTGATTAACGAACTCGGTTCCATTATCAGTGCGAATGCGGCGAAAAGTAGCATAAAGACGTACTTGGATCATCTTTAAGAAAGTAATAATATACTTTGGTGCTTGATCCTTGGTTGCTAAAAACTTTACCCATCTAAACCTTGAGAAATCATCCACCATGACGAGGATGTATTTTCTACCACTCACACTAGCCGTACGCATTGGCCCGGAAAGATCCATGTGCAAAAGATATAGTGGTTCTTGGTTGGTGTCTTTAGCTTTAGGTTTGTATGATTTCTTGGTGCTTTTCCCCAAAGAACACGTGGAACATAAATGATCCTTGTCGAACTTAAGTTTTGGAAGACCACGAATAAGTTCGTTTTTAGCCAAATGGTTAATAGCATCAATGTTAAGATGATATAACCGGCGATGCCACAACCATGACTTGGTCTTAGATGCTTTGGAGAGAAGGCATACAGGAGAGGCGGCCATCATGTTTTGAATTGACATTTTGTAGAGATTATCCCCTCGAGAACCTTTTAACAAATCATTTCCTGCGAGATCGCGAATAAAGCAAGTATGTTGTCGAAAAGCCACCTCAAGGTTTGAATCGCAAAATTGTCCACTGAAAATAAATTATGACCAAGTCCCTCCACATAATATACCCTTGAAATCGTAACATTCACAATTTGATATTACCGTAACCCATGATCTTCGCAATATGGTCGTTGCCTAATTTCACCGTTCCTAGAAACTTGCTGACGAAATTTCTGAGCATCGAGCGGTCTCCGGTCATATGCTTTGAGCATCCAGAGTCCAAGTACCAGAGGATGATTTGGACCACCTGAAAATATCACCAGACAAAGACGATGTATCGGAATCTAGAAGTTCCTCTGTGTTAGCAGGTACAGATATAGTTATCTTAGATTTGCTATCAGAAGAGTTTTTAGGCGGGAAAATTACTTAAAAATGTAGTAAACTAACCACTTTTTATGGTTCTGTGTACTAAACTATTTTGTTTCTCATTGTGTGTATTAAACTTTTTAATTTCGATCATTGTGTGTATTTTGAGACGATTTTGTCTTGTAAAATGACCATTTTACCCTTCAAAATTTGAAAAATATAGGGGTAAAATGGTCACAAAATACATACAATGATATGAATTTGAAAGTTTAATACATACAATGAGAAAAAAAGTAGTTTACTACACACAACCATAAAAAGTGGTAAGTTTATTACATTTTTGAGTGATTTTCCCTTTTTAGGCTTCCAAATTAGCTTACTAGATGCTGGCTTAGATTCTAGTTGTCTAAGATCATGAGGTACTTCTTCACTGGTAGGCACAATAGTGGGGGCAGACCTAGTTAAAGGGCCTTTTTTCCATTTCCTAGTGCTAGTGTTCCTATTTAAAGGACATTGAGAGATAACTTCCGTAGATGTGATCCTAGTTAAAGGGCACGTAGTTCCATTAGCAGTGAAGGTCCTACTAGTGGGTTTCCATTGCCAACCAACTTGGGTGAATTTCTTCCCCGTTGGAATCCATTCAAGATTGTTCCTAATTGCATACATTTCATTCACGTGATCAACAAGGCATAAATCATGATGCTTAGAAAACATGCATTCATTACAATTCCAACATCGCAAATTAGAATTCACATTTTTCTTAGGCTGCTGCACAAACACAGGGCCTTTAGTCTTAGTTACATGATTCTTTTTATTCAAATTTGAAATAACATTCCTAGGGTGAACTTCTACTTTCTTCTTCGCAGTCCTACTAGTGGAATGCTTGATCATATTATTCTTGTCTTGAGATCCTTTAGCCTTAGTAGATACAATTACTCCTGTAGAAGCCAAGGGAACATTAGTTACAGATTTTTATTTAGCCTTGATGGGTGTGTTTAGTATAGGCTTAGATCCTGGATTCTTATTGAATGGAGTCAAGGCAATGGTGGTGGTTTGTTGTTTAAGTGGTGCAGAACTCGGTTGTCCTATGTACTTTAAGTGCTCTAAGCACTGTTGTACCCTCTTAATGTAATCCTGAGCATGGTAATAGTCACTATTCCTAGGATCAAGTTCATAAAGATCATCTACCACTTCCCTAGTAAGATCCGCGTACTAAACTGCATGATCCAGATATAACTTATATGATAGTGGATTGTTCTTATTTTACGGGTTCTTAGTGATCACAACCTTGTAGGTTTTTGGAGCACTAGAGGTCGGGGCAGAGATTGTAGCTGGATTATCAACAACTTCTTGTCCTTTGAGTTGTAGTGTCTCCTTTAATTAGCCAAAACTATGTTTTTGTCTATGAGTTGAATATTTAAGTCAGAGATTTCCTCACACTTATGGTTCAGTTGGTCAATGAGTGACTTTTGCTCTGCCGCATTAATAGCGAAGCGTTCTTCTAACGAACCATAAATTTGTGAAAAACCCTGCTTTACTTTATCAAACTCCCATAGCATAGAAGTAATTCTATCTTCTGGGGCATGATTTTTAATCTCTGCAGCCTCTAGTTCTAATTTCTCTGCTACAGATTCTCTCTTAAGTCTCATAATTTCTTCTTCTAATGCTTGAACCACCTGAATCATCTTGTCACTAGTCTCAACGAAGTTTTCACAATCATTTTTTTAAAGAGTTTCATTTTTAGATTGATTTTCAATTTCAAGAGATATACAATGTTGTTGAAGCTCATCAAAACGTTTTGAAAGTGATTTATAAGAATCTTGAAGCTTTAAAAATTCAGCGTTAGATTCATGACAAGAATTATTATCTACATTATTCACAGGTTCAACAATATTCACAGATATATCATGCACATCATCACATTTATTCATAGCAGATGTCATCACAAAAGCAAATTCAATAGTAACAACTTGCATCACTTCGAGAGACACTATATGTTCTAAGAATCGGTCATATTCGGACAAAATCTTTTCTTTCTTAATTAAATGTTGTTCATAAGCATAATCCATTTCATAGGAAACTTTTCGAACTTCACACATTTCGAAACTAAGATTTTCCGCGAGATCGAAAAATCCATCTTTAATATTGTTGACAAACGGAACGATCTCTTTCTCAAACACCGTTTTCATGTGTTCGAAAGCACATTCTCCAGTGGTTTGAGCCGTTGAAGTCGTACATTCCTGGATGACCTTGTCAAATCCGGTTAGGTATCGCTCAATCTCTTCCAAGCTTAGCAATACCGTACTTACCGGTGGAAGATTCTTAGGAGTTTCCTTAGGTTCTTCTGAATTAACAAGTGTAGGAAGTATACTAAGGCTTTCTCTAGTAGGCATGTAAGCTGGTGTATGGATAAATTCCTTTTGCTTATTAAAGCGAATTCTAAGATCTATTTTTGCATACGTTGCATTAAGTTATGCATAATCATACTCAGGATATGTAAAATATACTTTTGACCGATTGTCTTCATGTAGTGACATACTCTCAGATTCATTTGAAAACACAATCGGGTCTAAGACCAATCCTAACTTTGTTGCATCATAAAGTCGTGGGTTTTGGTTAAATGCTTGCTTTGCATACCCCAGCTTAGGTGGTAGGTCTATTAGACGCGATAGATTGAATTCTTGAAAAGAAGAATGAAACAAGTGTACTAAATGTGAAGCAGAGTATTGTTTTAAAAGCAAAATTTCAGTCTTTTTAACTTTCTCAGACGCCTTAATTTCCGTTTCAACCCTTTTAGACTCGAGAATTTTGAAATCCGTTTGTAGTTTTTGAAAATTATTAACGACTGACTCTTTTTCTTTATGTTCTTTCGAAATATTTGCTCTTAAACTCTCAATTTCTAGCAAATTATCCATTTGGACTTTCCTAAACCTATCAAATTCAGGATTGGTTAAGGTAGTGTCACTAGAGTTAATTCCAAGGTTTTAACCTTTTCCTTATACAAAGCAAGCTCGGCAGATAAAGTCTGATTAACATTGAGGTTTTCAAGGACCGCATTATTCATTTGGCCAAGCATAGATGCCGACACCATAACCAAATCTTGTTGAGCAAACGAATTTGTAGTCGTAATAGCTCCCAGTTGTGGTTCACTCAAAGTATGGGGACTTGCATTGATATTGCTATCATTGTTTGTCTCCTCGTTTAAGTTACTAACCACCGGAGGCTGTTCCGGATACTCAGACACTTGCTCAACTTGATAAGGTATAATACTAGTATCCGTGGAAATATTTGGTACCTCAGAAATTGTGTCAGCTACAAAAAGTGAGAGCTGCCTTGCCGGTATTGGGATCATCACAGTAAGAGTCGTATGTATCGAGATCATCACATTGATATGCGACATTGTTTGTGATGGCTGCTGTGAGACCGTCAGTGTCCGCAACTCCCGGATCTGTGAGAAATGCTAACTCTTCTTCTTCGAGCTCACGTCTTGGGCTTGAGCATTAACCAAGTAGATATTCTCCTAAAACCATGTGTTATCCCTTTTCCTCTTGGACTGCTTACACTCTCGAGCCATGTGCCCTTTCCCTTTGCAATTATAACATATAATCATCCTCATTTTGCTAGTGTTATTACCCCTTGTAGTAGCAGTGATAGATGGACGTGCACCAGCATTAGATGAACTTGGTCTCCCCTGAAGTGGTTGCACCACTACTCTGCCATCTTGAATTGTAGCTTGTTGTCGTGAGTTTGAAGAGTTCCTCAACTGATTGTTTGTTGGAGATGGTCCTCTGTAACCTCATTTGTTCAACGCTTGAGTTATGTAAGCAGACATTTGAGAAAGTATATCAGTAGGATTATCCCCTTGTCTAAACTCGGGGACTGGGATCTCATCATCACAATAGAATACTGGTGATGGTTGAGCTACAAACTGATTTAAAGGAGCACTAACATTTTGTGAGTAATGGGGTTGAGGAGCCTCGTGTTGTTGATAAGTGATGGCAGGGTTTGTTGGAGGTTAATAAGGTGAATAATGTTGTGAAGCATAAGGTAACTGATGTGTGTCTCCTTGTGATGATGTTGTTGGTTGCTTGTATTGTTGCTGATAAGATGTAGGCGGTTGTGGCAAGATCGAATACTGAGGGAAGCTTGGAGTTTGATACAATGGTTGATAGGAAGATTGTTGTCCCAAAGCAAACGGAGAGTTGTGATATGACAAAGTTGGATGATTTTCCATTAATGCCAATGGTTCTTGATAAGATCCCTAAGAGATGCGTTTTTGGATCACGTGTTTCTCGTGTTGCTGCAAGAAGGCATAGAGTTGATCAAAATTTGACTTGTGCAAATCTCGAATCATCTTAACATCGGTGACATATTGACTCCATTCTTGGGGTAACGTGTTCAAGAACTTGGTGTTTAGTTGAAACTGAGCAATCCTTAGATTATACACGTTCATATCATTCATCAAAGTAGTGAAACGGCAGTAGTAATCGTGAAGAGTTTCCCCTGGAATGTATGTAAACCTATCAAACAAGTCATACAATTGACACTCTCGTTCTTGCTTAGTTAGACAAGTACCTTGTAACAAAACAGTTAATCGATCCCAAAGATCCTTTGCCACTGTGTGTTCACTTACCATTCGATAGATATCGGGTGGAAGAGTTTGAAGTATTGTCTAAACGGCCCTTTCATCTGCATCGGCAATGAGTTTGTTAGCATCCGGTAACTCATGATACAACCTTGTTCGCGTCACATTGTTGACAGTAAATTCTCCCCAATCTAGTGGACCTTTTTAATGGATTGAAGCATAATTCTACCATTGGGTTTACCCATGATGTAAGTTTTCATGTGACCTTGCCATGCTTCAAATAAGTATTTGATGAGCAACGGTGGGCGAGTGTCGGTACCTGAAATGACTGAAATATCGGTAAGTGATGTCATTGTAGGCATAAATGAATGAGGATTCATTTTTTTAAACTTGATGGAAAAAAGATTATCTTTTGATCGAGCAATGAAATAAGGTTTGGAAATTTTTATGAGTTGTTGTAGAATTCTTCCAAAAATTACAAAGTCCAAAACATGATCTAATTCGGAATGTGAATCACTAACTTAATTCGGAATATGTGAGGTTCTGATGTAGTTCAGAATCTGTTGATCAACGACCTAACTCAGAATCTGTGAGATTCTGATGTAGTTCGGAATCTGGTGATCTGACGTAACTCGGAATATGTTGATCACAGACGTAACTCGGAATCCGTTGATCACTGACG
This sequence comes from Glebionis coronaria, assembly GCA_025667525.1. NCBI lineage: Eukaryota > Viridiplantae > Streptophyta > Magnoliopsida > Asterales > Asteraceae > Glebionis > Glebionis coronaria. The sequence continues at coordinate 446,062,349 of CM046874.1, forward strand.
TAACTCGGAATATGTTGATCTCTGATGTAATTCTGAATTTGTGAGATTCTAATGTAGTTCGGAATATAGTGATCAATGATGTAATTCGGAATCAGATAATGAAGGATGTAAATCGGAATCTGATGAACACTAACTTAGTTTGGAATCAGATAAACACGGATGTAATTCGGAATCTTGATAATCAAGAACTTAATTCGGAATTGATGATCTGATGAACTAATTCGGAATCGACTATATTCTGATCTAATCCTGAATACACCAATCCACCCACAATTCGAAATCTTGCAAAAACCTAGAATTCTGAACACTAAACCCTTGTTTCCCGAATAAATAAAATTTTGAACTTTTAAGTTTTACCCAAAAATCAAGCCAAAAATTCAAACTTTTTTATGAAAATCACCAATATGAATAACACAAATTCCTACCACAACTATGTATGCAATTTGTAATAAAGATTTTGTGGTGAAAAACAAAAAAAAAGTTGAAAACACGGATATATCTTGATTAAAAGAGTATAAAAAACTAAAAACTAACACAATAAAAACCTTATATCATCCCATGGCTCTTGATACAAATTGTAGAACAATGATAATCTTATAACTAATCAAGAGGGTTGTTGTTATTCTAGAGAGAGAAACAAAGAGAACTTTATTAATGTGAAAAATAAGTAAACAACCAACAACCCTTTCCTTCCTTGGAAAGGGCTTATATACCCAAGTCCTTAATGGACTTGGGCCTCCAACCCATGACAAGCCCATGGGCCGGGTTACACATTAATATAATTTAACATTTAACTACGAGCTACTAAACGTATTACAATATTGTTGGAGTGACCAATACTTCAAATATACATTAAAAACGTATTTCCAACAATCCGCTTCAAGAGCATTAGCAATCGCCTCTTGAATCATAGTGTTCACACGATCAGTTGTCAACTTTGGGGGCATGGTCTACACAACAAAAGAAAACAAAGTAAGCATACACATCAAGATCAAGAAGGATTCCTTTTTCAGTACATAATACAAATACAACAAGCACAATCAACAAATGCTACAAATATTCATCAACCAAATCACAAAAGAGCTAGTAAAGACACATCATAGATCATGAGAGGTAAACATCGATTGAATTGATATTAACAAAACTGTGACAAGATTTGCCACTACAATCATTCACAGAATAAAACTTAAAGTCATCAAGTTCTACCATAATACCATAATACATAAGTCTAAAATAGTTCAATTACAACGAGGAAATAGAAATCAAATACATGTAACTAATCACGTGGTGATCCACATGATCTCTTTGATGGCCGCTCGTCCTTATCATCATCTTCCTCTTCTTCTGGCTCTTCATCACTATCCTCCATCTTTTCGTTTCCCTTCGAAGAAGTTCCCTCATTTAACTTCCTTTTTCCTTTCGAAGTAGAGCCTTCACCTGATGAAACCATACGCTGAGCCAAATATAATTTATCCTCAAAAGTATAGTACTCGCCAACTTCTGGTGGTTCGACCATGAAATGCGTGTTCGCATACTTTGTGTCACTTCGAAACTTCCATGCATTCATCAAGAAAGGTCGTACACGAGCCCTCCCAACATCGAAGACGGTCATACATGACGCGATCTCCCTTGATTCCTTCAAACTCAGCACACAGATTCTCCACAATCATTTTCAACTTTTCCTTTTCTACCCTTTCATAATTCCTAGTTTTGTTAGCTCTAAACACACCCGAATAAAACCTCTGAAAAGCTTTCTCATTTTTCTGAAAGCTCTTAATCACCCTTGTCTCTACCACATACCTCTCATATAACAGTCGATCAAACTTCTTCAAAAAATTCTCCATGTTACTGTAAATCCTCGGTCCAGGACAGTTAACCCTTGTAATGTTCTCGTGGAGAGAACGCGCATTAACCGCAGTAATAGAATCAGCTTGATCATCATCACTACTATCACGAGCAACTTATAGAAAACCCATCTAATAAGCATCACATGTGGGTGTAGCAGAACGAGAACGAAAATGTTGCTGCTCAGTCCGTCCTACCGCAGCCGCAAGAACTTCATCCTCCACAGGATCCTCTTCCGGGTCCTCATCGTTGTCAATCTCGTTCTTTTCAACCTCATATGGTTCAATCCATCCATTTTCGCCTTGTGGGTTAGGGGCATTGGGTCTACCCTTAGCTCCTACAACATACTCGTCTCCATTACCGTTCGGCGGTATTTCTTCCATTTCTTCAAAATAAAGAAAGTTTGAGGGTATATACGTTCATTATCCCAAAATAATATATATACATGCATGCACATGAAATACAATTGTAGTACGTATGCCAATATTCAACAAAATCATAGCCATGCAAATGCAATGCAAGAATTACGATGTTAAATGTTGGAAATACGTTTTACGTATTAAGAAGGATCGGTCACTCCAACGATAGTCCATGTAATAGCTCGTAGTTTAGTTAACTTTCTTTATTTATCAAACAAGAACAAGCCTAGCCTACAACATGTGTAGGCCGGCCCAAATGTAAGGCCAAGCCCATGACAAGGGCTTGGGTATATAAACCCTCTCCTTAGATGGAGAGGGTGTGTGGTTAATCATTTTTCACATAGTTTACTCTTGTTTCTCTCTCTAGAATTATGTGTAATCCACCATCTATCTATCTCTTTCTCTCTCTAAAACATAAGCAAGCTTTACACTTATACAAATGGTATCAAGAGCCATGGGATGAGTGTATTGTTTTTGTGTTTGTGTTCATAAAATTCGTGTGTTTTTGCTCCCTAAATCCTACGTACAAAAAATTTTTGGTGTTTTTTTGTGGTTTGATCTTCACCAATATCATCTACATTCACGTATTAGTGATTTGGGTTACTTGGATTGCTCAAAAACGCAAAATTTTTTAGTGTTTGGATTCACTTTTGGCTTCAAGATTCGTCATTTTCAAGTAGAATACAATTTCCTTGTTTTTCTCACAATTTCGCAATAACAGATATAAATTCGCAATTGTTTGTTACATTGCGAAATTTTGCACTCTTGCATATTGCGGATTCTTGGTTTTTGAAGTTACGAAATCCTGCTGTATTGCGAAATGTTGTACTTTAAGTGAATTGCGAAATTGAATCCACCAAAGTATTGCGGAATTATCTCACTGCGAATTCTACTTCTGAAAATTGCGGAATCTTGGAACTTTGATAATTGCGGAATCTTGCAATTTATTGCGGAATCTTGCAAATTGACTAATTGCGGAATTGACATCACAGAATTGCGGAATTGAACTTTTTGTAGTATTGCGGAATTGTCTTTGTTTTGCATTGCGAATTTGAAGTTTTGAGGATTGCGTAATTATTCATTAATTGTGGATTTAGGAATTCCGAAATCATTGGATAATTCAGGAATTGAATGTAATTGAGGAATCTTCACACATTGCGAAATCATTGGAATTTTTCAAGATTTTTCAAGATTTTCGAAAAACGTAATTTTGGTTTCTCAAGAAGACAATTTTAGGGGATTTTAACATAGTTTCTCGACTTCAACACACGGCAACAAGCACATTTACTTTCTCTCATTGTTCGATCATTGTTTGTAAATATTAACTTATCGAAATGGAGTACACATCTCTTACGGATAAGTCCATCCTATCGGGTACGGATAATCGTCCACCAATGTTGGAGAAGTATATGTACGAGGATTGGACTTCCCGAATGGAAATTTATATGTTGAACAAAGAGAATGGACATCTCATTTGGGCATCGGTGCTCAATGGACCATTAGATTATGGTACAGTGACGGAAGGTACGACTACTCGTCCTCGCACAACGGGTGAGTTGACTGGAGATATGAAGATTCAAGACAAATGTGATAAGTATGCTACAAACATCATTCTCCAAGCTCTTCCTCCAGATGTCTACAAACTCATCAGCAAACATAAAGTTGCCAAAGAGTTATGGGATAGAATTCGGGTTCTAATGCAAGGCACCTCGTTAACTAAACAAGAACGAGAGTGTAAGCTTTATGATACTTTTGATAAGTTTGCCTATGTGCCAGGGGAGACTCTCAATGATTACTATCTGAGATTTACCCTATTGTTGAATGAGCTTAATATCTATGGCATGGCATTTCCTACCTTTCAATTGAACACCAAGTATTTGAACACTCTTCCTCCAGAATGGAAAAAATACGTGACGAATGCTAAATTGGCAACGGACTTGCATAACACCAATGTGGATCAACTTCAAGCTTTTCTTCAACAACACGAATGCCATGTGATCGAGGCTCGGTTGTCTACACCTCAAGTTCATGATCCACTTGCAATGTATGCTTCTCAACAAAACATGGCTTATACTTATCAACAACCATCATACTTGCAGCAACCACCACCACACACCTATCAGCAACCACAGCAACCATCTTTTCAACCACTAATGATGCCACAACAAGCATATCAACAAAGTGTTCATCAACAAACTTTTCCATAGCGACCACCATATCAGACATCACCATCACAAGCCAATACTTCTCCAATGGGCTATAATCCTCAGCAAGGATATTTTCCAATAGAAGCACAACCAGCACAAGCTTTCTACTCTAATGAACTTCCACCAATCCAAGCACCGGTCTTTACTCCAAATGATACGCCAGCTGATGTACTAAACCATCTCACCGCCTACTTGCCAAAACTTGTTGCAACTAGAGGATTTCCACCAACAAACAATCAGCTTCGCACCTCTTCAAATCCTCGACAACAAGCTACTGTTCAAGATGGTCAAGTAACAGTGCAACGTATTCAGGGAAGGCAAAATTCATATGGACCTCCTACAAGGACTGGGAACAATCAAGCTGTAAATTCTCAAGCTAGTGGAAATGGGAGTCCTATTGGTCCTAGAAAGGTTGTGACTTGCTACAATTGCCGAGGACAAGGTCATATGGCTTGAGAATGCACTCAGCCGAAAAGGAGAAAGGATGATGCATGGTTTCGTGAGAAGATGTATTTGGTTGATGCTCAGTCTAAGGGGAAGATTTTGGATTCAAAGGAGTTAGCATTTCTTGCAGACCCAGGGGAAGCAGTTACTGAAGGCATTACAGTCGTTTCTACTTCTAATACAGCTTATCAAGCAGATGATCTTGACGCATATGATTCAGATTGTGATGACATTCACTCTGCCCAAGCTGCTCTCGTTGCTAATCTCTCTCACTACGGTTCTGATGTCGTCAGTGAGGTACCAACCACATCTAATAATATTGATGATAACCAACATCAAGTTGGGCATGAAAATGACAACCTCGAACAGCATTCGGGGACTAGTAACTCAAATGATGTGGTACCCAATCCTACACATTTGAGTGAACCTCAACCAAATGCTACGACGGGTATGGAATCTTATGCTCAACATGATTTGGTAATGGTGCCTAAACATATTATTGATCAAATGCATATGGCCCTCAGACAATCCGTAGATACGAATTCCACCCTAACTGCTGAGCTTGCGTTGCATAAAGAAAAGGTCAAAACTTTTGAAATGGTCCCTCAAGCAGAGAAAATAACATTGTCTGAATTTGACCAATTTCGTTTTGAAAAGATTGAACACTTGAAAGAAATAGAATCATTAAAAGCTAATCTTTCCAATGAATTAAAAGCAACAGAGTCGGTTGTTAATGATTTTCAGAAACTTAAAATGGATTTCGAAACTCTCGAGTCTAAAAAGGTTGAATCAGAAATTAATGCTACCAAACTTCTTAAATTCAAGGAACAACAGCTTTTAAAACAATACGCTTCCACAGAAAAAGTTCATCTTTTAACTAAATCATTTAAAGAACTCAAACTTAAACGTCTTCAAGATTTACCACCTAATCCCGGTTATGCAAAACAAGCTCAGGAATATATTCCCGGTCTTTATGATATGACCATAATTGGAAAATCGAAAGAAGCACCTTTTGTTCGTAGTATTGAGGAGACACAATCACTTGCGGATGAAACTCATTCTAAAATGTTTTCAAAATTCCATACAATTGATTATGATCAACATAACAAAGATCAATTTTCGAAAAAGACACGCATTCGTTTACAAAAGGAATTAGCAGAATTGACAGTTCTTGTGCCCCAAAATTTGTCAAATGAAAACCTTCCTAGTACGTCTCCTACACTTGTCAAAACGGATTTAACACAGTTAATTCCACCGGTAAACAAGGCGTCGGTTAACTTAAATGCGGTTCACCAACACTTAGCCGATTTTGACAAGGTCATTTTGGAACGTACGGCGGCTTCGGCCATAACGGAAGGTGAATGGAATTTTGAGCACACTAGAGCTGCGTTTCGAGACGAAATTGTTCCGTTTGTAAAGAATGTTAAGGCTTGTCTTAGAAATCTTGATCAAGATCTACTTTTGGAAATAGAAGAAGTTATACGTGTTTTCAATGAAATGGATAATGCTTATGAAAACAGTTTACTTGAAATAGAACAGGTTTCACGCCATAATGATCTGCTTCTGAATCAAGTGATATCTCATGATATAGTTTCTGTCTGTGTGAATAAAAGTGTTGATATTCTATTGTGCATAATGTTGAATCTGTGGATACTGTGGTAGATAGTTGATGAGATGGCTTTTATACATGATCTCATCATCGAAAACGGACTTTAAATGCATTAAAAATCATGAAATATGCCAAATATATGCTCGTGTTTGTTACTTGTGTATTTTTAGGTACGGATATTGTGGAATTGACAAAAGACAACAAGAATCAATCAAAAACGAACACGGGAAATGAAGACGCACAATGAACCAAGCTCAAATTTGGAATTTTGCAAAAAGACCCCTCAAGTTTGAAGATTGGCAAAAATGGCCCCTCATCTTTGAAGAACTTGTCACATTTGACCCTCAAAATATCAAATGTACAAGTATGATCCTTTATGATTGAAGATATTACAAGATCAGCCCTTGGGAATCAAGAATATACAAGTTAAACCCTTTGGAAAAGTTTTAGAAAGTTTTGTGCTAGTTTTGACAACTTGGCAAAAGTTGACAAAGGCTAAACTAGGCGCTGATGAGTTTAAATACAAAGTGAAAGAAACTGAAATGCTTGGGGACCAAACCTGCCTAACCACCAAACTCAACCAACCAACCAACCAGTGCCACGTCAACCCTACCCACCCATTTACCCACCAACCCATATCTTGCCCGACCCTACCCAATACCCTACCCGGATTATTATTTAAACATGGTCAAAACCTCCAGTCAACACCCCACCCTTTCCCCCCATAACACATTTTTAAATGTGTTTAAACCCCAAAACGAATCTAATCACCCCTAATTAACCAAAGAACCCTAAAACCCCCAGGTCTAATCACCCTTAATCTAAAGGGTTATTGGCCAATAGTGTGCAGATCCTTAATTACCTAAACCCTCACCTAAACCCACCTCACACAAAGCTGCCACGTGGCTTGTGGTCCTCTCCCCAACCCTCCCCTGTCACGTCACACTCACCCAAACCCAATGCCCGACAAAATAAACGTGGGAGATGCTTTCCTTTGCCTCCAAGGAGTGTTTTAACGTCCTAGATCAACTTCCAAGCTGTCAAGTCACATGGTGGTGTTTTTGACCAAGAATTAGTCAAGACGAAGAGGGCAAAATTGAGATTTCCATAGTTTAGGGTTTCCAGTTGTATTTTTTAAATTCCCAATTCTAGATAGTTCTTTATTGTACTATAAATAAGACGTTTGTGTCCTATTTCTTCTAGTTCCAGTTTTTTTGCAATTTCTCTTGTAATTCCTTTTTTAAAAATATATAAAGTTGGTGTTTGATTTATTCAAGTATAATTCCTTTTATGTTTGTTTTAAGAAGTTGGTATTGGTATTGCAAAAGCTGAGTTCCATTAAATTGGTGAAAGATTTTTGAGTGATTAAAGTTTTTCAAAGATTTTGAAATTTGTCTCATTTTTTTATAAATATCATTCTTTTGAAGTGAAAGTGGAAAAAGGTGTTGATTTGTGAATTCTGAGAAGTTTTAAAACGTGTTTAGGAAGATTGAAAGATTTTGGAAAGATTTTTAAGAAAGAAATAAGAAAACAGAAAAAGATATTTGAGATATTGCTTGTTTCCTTTTTTTTTTTCTTTAATTTTCTTTTTCAGGTTGTTAATTGTTGATTTGTTGAAGGATTCTGCTCCAACCCGAGTTGGAAGGAGGTGGAATTGCTTCCACAGGGACCTTGGAAGTAAGGTCCCTAGGTAAATTTTCTTTTACCTTAGTAAAATTTCAGAAAGTGAAGGTTGTTTGATCCTGCATGATTTAGGTGTTAAGTGTGTAATAGCTGCTTGATTTGTGTTATGATGCATGATATATGATCATAGGAACAGTTTGGTAGCTTTAAAAAGTAATTTGGTGTGTTAATATTGGTTTTCAAGAATATAAAGTAGTGTTTGGATACGGGTATTACCAGGGTAGTGATTTTGATTAAGGATTTTATAAGGTGTTAGATTACTTGAAACAAGTTAAGATAGGTTAGTAGTTGGTTGTTAATTAGTTTAGAACAGATTTGGAAGTAAGTATTTAAGTTTTAAAAGAAAAGTAAACTTGAAAATCCGCTTAAGCCAAAACCTGCTTGTTTTTCATAAAATTGTGCTAAGATTTTTGGAAGCTGTTAAGAATCAGGGTAATTCAGGGTTTGATTTGGTTTGTGTATTGAGTGGTGCTATTGTGTGCAAAGTTTGGGTGCTCATATTTCATTAGAAAGCAAGATATAAGCACATAAAAGTCCACAGACCCTTGTTATGTCACAGAAACTTAACATAGCTTTTGTATGCTTTGATTTTTGATTTGGTGCTAAGTGTGTGTTTGATCCTTACTTGTTTTGACTCCCTTCACTCAGAAAGAGTGAAGGGGTGCCTTTGCTAGCAAATACAACACCAAGAAAGCTCAAAGCCTAAGTCCTCTCGGCTTTTCATACTGTGAAGGAAAAGGAAACAAAAGCAAGAACGTGTGTTCTTGAAAAGTGAAACCTGTCCATATTTTGATCTTTGATTCGTCTTAGACTTGCATAAAAAAAAGAGTTTGGATTTGGTTTTCTAGCTTAACAAGAGTTGTCAGTTGGATTGGGAGTTTAAAAAAAAAAGAAAAAAAATAAATACGTCCAAAAAGGGGGGTAGCGCACCTCGAACCCCTGACATCACGTTCAACACACCAACAACACAACCATCCTGCCCTTGGGTCTTTTACTGACCAAGGGTGGACTGGTTAATTACTTAACCCATTTTCTTCTTTCTAGCTTAATTAAAAGCCGTGGGCTATACAGCTTATTTTGAGCTTATTGGTTAAGCGATTTTGGTGTCTTTTATTTTTCTTAGGATTAGACTAGGCTTAGGGATTTTTCTGGCTAATTTTCTTAATTTTCCTTTTAATTAATTAATTTCTAGCATTTATTTAATAGACGTATTTTATTAAATCAATAAAAAATAGTAAAAAGATTTTTAATTTTTAGGAAAAATAATTTTTAGGTTTTAAAATAATATCTTGAGGTTTACATCAAGTTTTGGTTTTAAAAACTTTAATTTTTAATTTTATATTATTTTAAGGTTTTTTATAAACTTTAAACATTTTTATAAAATTATTAAAAAGGTTTTAGGAACTTAAATTAGTGTTTTTCTCTTAGTTAGAATATTTTAATATTTTAGAAATTTTTTATTTTAAATTTTATTAACTTTTTATTTTTAGTATTATTTTAATAATATTTTATTATTAAAATTTCAAAATTTTATTTTTCTTTCTTTTTCATTTTTCTTAAGTTCTTTATCATTAATTAGGACTATTTCCATTTTTAGAATATTTTTATAGCTTGTAGATTAATTTTTAGAATTAATTTAAGATTTAATAGATTTTAATAGTTTTTAGGAGTTTAAAAATAGTTTAATTGGGTTTTAAAATTTTTAAAAATAGTTTTTAGTTTAATTAAGTCATTTTTGAGGTTTACAAACTATTAAATCTTGTTTAGGGCTTTTTAATATTTAAAAGTGATTTTTAGGGCTTTAATTAGCATTAAAAAGTCATTATTGAATTAATTAAAAGGTTTTGGCAAGTTTGAATTTTTTGTAAACTCTTAGAATATTATTTGGGATTTTTTTGTAATTTTTAGGAATTTTTAGATTAAAATTTTAAATTTTGTGCTTTTCACGTTCTACGTCGTAACTTTCTAGTAGTGTTTGTGCCCTATTTTTCTATTTTTTTTCGTCTTCGTCATTTTCTCGTCTTTTCTTCTCATTAATAACCAAAAACATAATCAATCATTCATTACACAACACACGTGCCTCCTCGAGAGAACGAACTCACCTTCTTAAGGGTCATAAGTGCTTGGTTTTCCTAAACCGACACTTAACGCTTACTACTTTGTTGCCTCTTTTTCCTAAAAGGGTATACAAAAATCCCTACATCAATTTTGGCGCCGCTGCCGGGGAGGCGTGTTGTGTTTTGATTGAACCATTGTTGTTTTTCTATATTAGCCATAATATAATTGTATTAATAGCACTCTATTAATACGTATTATCGTTTTTTGGTTTTTGTGTGAATATTATTACTATATTGTATACGTAGAACAATAAATACACAAGTACTCCAAATACGTGAGCAATCACAACCTTGATTCGGGATTTCATCACTCGATCATTGTATTCGAATCTCAAACCAAAGAAAAAGGCAAAAATAGATAAATACTTTCGTGTAGCTTAATCTTGATAATACAAACTATAAGGTGGGTATAAGGCGGTTGTATTTCACGACCTAAAGGAAAAAGGCTCTTAAGTGCTTCGCGCCGCCTCGTTTCCTCCGCTTGCTTGTGCGTATTTGATTTTGAGAGTGAATCGAGGGTTTTGCCGCCCAAAGTATTATTAAGTATCATATATATTTTCTTGGTTCTATTGATTAAACCCTCTTGAACGATTTGGTGTTCCACCATCGTTCTAAAGTCATCGAAGGCGTTCACTCCACGTGATCGTTTTCATTCCTTGAGGCCTTTTTAATCAAGAGATTTGATTAGTGAGGAGATTTGTGGACTCATTGTCTACTTAATATATTCACCACTTCCAAAAAGGTTAATACCATCAAAAACCACAAAAAAATTGAAAAAACACAAAATACCAAAAAGAATCTTCTTTGCTCGCCTTCTCGTTGTACGTGACGTTTATGCAAACTCGCTCTAAAGCTAGACGTGCTCGTAAACGAAGAAACAAATCACTCACTCAATCTAGTGAGGAGTCTCCAAGTGAGGAACCTATTGTAGAACAAGAAGCTATCATGGCTAATCGTACTATGATGGAGTTGCTTCAAGCACCCACCGAGGGTTTTGGAGAGGCCATTGTGATTCCCGCCATCCTTGCGGAGAACTTTGAAATCAAAACGGGTTTAATGTCTATGTTGCAAGCAAACAAGTTTCACGGTCATGAAAAAGACAACCCACATTATCACATTAGGCAATTTAATCGTCTCACCGCGACAAGCAAGTTTAAGGATGTACCACACGATGCCATTAAGATGATGTTGTTTCCTTACTCGTTAGATGGACCCGCCAAGATATGGCTTGAGAAAGAACCGCCGAATTCGATTTTGACATGGGCCGATCTCGTGTCTAAATTTGTGAATCAATTTTTTCCACCATCTAAGACAACATATTTGAAAAACGAAATTTCACGTTTCACACAAAGACCAAATGAAAGTTTTTCAATGGCTTGGGAAAGGTTTAAAGAAATGTTACATGAATGTCCACACCATGATTTTTCCGAATTGCATCAAATTGACACTTTTTATAATGGGCTTAATGAACATGAACGTGATTATTTAAATGCCGCCGCGGGTGGTAATTTTTTGTGCAAAACGACCAATGAGGCTTTTAAAATCATAGAAAATAGGTCTAAGGTCTATAGCCCTTGTAACACACCGAGTGTTGCCAATTTGGGCTCGTCATCATCTCGTTCCATTAATGCCTTGCAAGATGAAGCAAATGAGGAGAATAGGTTTTTCGATAGGTTTTCGACTCTTATGTCTCATTGGAAAGCTCAAGAAGCTTCAAGCACCGCTTCGGTTAAAGCGGTTGCTAAGAGTTGTATTTCGTGTGGTGGAGCTCATGATTTTTCCGAGTGCATTACCGCGGATGGTAACACTTCGAATGCTTTTGTAGCCACGGGAACTTATAACCAAATCGGTCAAGGTTCACGTTCAAATCAAGCTCCACAAAATCAAAATGCTAATAACTATCGAAACAACAATCAAGGTGGAAATTACCAAGGAAATCAAAGGAACTATAACAAGGGTAATTACCAAAGTGGAAATGGGCAAGTTTCAAACCAAAACCAAAACCGTGATTTTCAAAACAATGCCCAAGGTTTTCAAAACGATCACACCAAAAATCTTCAAGGAGAATTTTTGAATTATGCTAAGGCTAATGATGTTAAGTTTGACAATATGCAACGTGAAATGGTTATCTTAAGATCCGAATTGAAAAATGAGCTTAAAACCGAACTTGCTAATGAACTTAAAACTCATGCTAATAAAATGGAAGTAAATGTCACACGACTCCAACAAAATCAACAAAAAATGGAGCAAGGACAACATGAGATTAAGCAAGAATTGTTGAAAGCAGATGCTAGGCAATCTAAGTTTGAAGACCGAATGGCTAAGATGTTTGAAGCAATCATGTGTAAGCCCTCTTCTTCGGGTGGTCTTCCTAGTGATACCATCGTGAACCCGAAAGGAGAATTGAAGGTTATTGCCACTCGTAGTGGTAAAACTTTCAAAGAACCCATTTCTCGTCCAAGTACTTCTATGGAGAAGGAAAAAGAGAAAGAACCCGAGGTCGTGGTTGAAAAGGAGCACATTACAAGCCCACGAAGTACCGCTCAAACCACACCTACGGTTGAACCAATACCCATCATGGAACCCGAGATTCCAAGGCCGTTGCCTATGCCTAATTTGCCCCAACCCACACCACCTTTACCCTACCCTTCAAGACGAGACAAGGAAAAGGCACAAGAACGAAATAATTATCAATTTGAACTTTTTATGAAAATGTTTCGTGACTTGCATTTTAATATAAGTTTTGCCGACGCCTTAGTCATGATGCCTCGATTTGCCGCGAACTTCAAAAGTATGTTGCATAACAAAGAGAAATTGCAAAAATCGTCTAGTTGTTCTTCGGTTTTTCTAAGCCGCATACCTCAAAAAGTCGGTGATCCTGGAAAGTTTTTAATCCCATGTGCTATCCAAGACATGGAAGAATGCTACGCCTTGGCCGATCTTGGTGCTAGTATTAATTTGATGCCTCTTGAGATTTTTAAATCGCTCAATCTTCCAAATCTCACTCCTTCAAGAATGTCAATCGAAATGGCCGATCATTCTACGATTCTAGCTTGTGGAGTTGCCGAGGACGTCTTTGTGAAAGTTGGGAAATTCTATTATCCCGTGGACTTCATAGTTGTTGATATTCCCATTGATCCTAAAGTTCCGTTAATTTTAGGTCGATCTTTTTTGGATACCTCGAGAGCACTTATCGATGTGCATGCAAGAAAAATCACTCTTCGTTTCAATGAAGAAGAACTCGTCATTAATGCAACCCAAAACTCCACTCTTTCTCATGTTTATTCGATCACATCTTTGTACAATGTCAATCCCATCAAAAACATTTGTCAAAAGATTTCAAAAAGAGTTGTTGAAGTTGTTAAGAAAAATGAAGTTCCGTCCCCTCCGCCGATGGAGGTTAAGAGTGTTAAGCCTATAATTCCAATCTCGAGTGATTCTTCGGATGATGAATACGTTGATCCCGATGGGGAGGTTTTCTTTGTTGACAAAAGATTTGAAAACTTGCCACCACCTAAACCAAAACGTTTTCAAAATGTGAGAATTTTTAGTGTGACTAACATTGTTTTAGATACACCAAATATTTTTGACATAATCAAATCGGGTTTTCACGAGGATAATTTTAAAGATGAAAAAGAAAAAGATTTTGAATCTAATTTAAAAGATTTTTCTACAATTCTAACTCCGTCATCACCGCGTGTCTTGAGTACTACAAGCTCGTCTTCTCCTTTTGACGATGCTTTGTGTGGACCTAGTGTGGGGGAAGGCCCTTATGTTCCCTCTCCTTTCTCCACCGAGGACGAGATATTTGATCCTGGAATTGCTTTTATAGGGAAATCTCGGTCTTCCACCGATGTAATAAATGGAAAATCTTTTCATTTGATTGGTGCGAGTCTACCTCGAGTAGCTCAATGTTTTGCCTTACCCATTGTCCCACCCTTCTATTTCTTCTCTCCTATTTTCTTCTATCCCATTGGGATTTGTGTTGGAGTTGTGTTGTCTCGTCTTTCATCCGAAAACGAGGACGCTATCTTTGACCCCGGTATACGTTTATCGGATTTTAAAGTACTCCACGTGCTTTTGGGCCTTGTTTATCATGTAAGCCCCACCAAAAAATGACCAAACCATGATTATCCCTAAATGATCACATTTATGGGGATTCGAGTCGAGCTTTTGACTCGGTTATCAAAAACAAGGTGCCTCGTGGGGGAGACCCATGCTTATCCATGTACATATTATTGCTTTCTAATGTAGTTTAATGTGAGGGGATTTGTGCCCTTCCAACCTTTGTTTCGTGGTTGTTTGTGAATTGTGTCTTTTAGATCATCATCTTCACGATTGGAGCCTCTCATGTTCGTTTCATGGGAGCACTCGATCGTTTGCTTTGGAGGCCTTTCCCAATATCCATCATGATATATCCTTTTATGTTCTAACCTTAGGTTTTTAGCACACTTCATAAACGGCTATTAATTTAATGGTTACACCCTTTCCATGCTAGATTAGGCATTCGACTACGTCTCTAGTATTGGGGTGTTTGCACCCCTAGACTCGAAACATTGAGGACAATGTTTAACTTTAGTATGGGGGGTGAATAGATACTTGCCTTGCCAAACCTTCACGCTTTCCAAAGTTTATCGTTTTGTTTATCGTTTCGTTGCAAAATAAGGCTAAAAATGGCCAAATTTTAAAATTTTTCTCATGTTTTATAAGTGTTTGAAGACACGAATGTAGATTTTCCGATGGCGAGAATAAGAGTAATTTTTGACTCGACCGTGCGTGTTGAGCACTTAGCTTTGATTCCTTAACTACACATTAGGCTAAGTCTCTTAAATGAGGACGAGAAATGATAGAGTTAATTATAAGTTACTATGCTAAACGTAGAATACTCGTATTCTTTCAAAAACTCATGTGTTCTCGTTGTTTGCTTATTCTCCCTTCGCTTGTAAATATTTTTCGCTTAATAAATATTGATTTAGCGGTTTAGTTTTGATTGTTGGGTTTCTAGTCTTTTCTAGTAGCTTCCGTGTAATTAAATTGGGAAGACATTAAGATATCGCCAGCGTCACGGTTTTGAAGTATTGGCAACCCGAATAATCGAAAGCTTCACCCAATAATAAGATTTCAAGTGCTCACCTAAATCTAGCAAACAATTTGAAGCCCCACAAGGCCTAAAATCTATGCAAAATTGAAAGTGAATCAAGCCTTAATCTTCGAAGCTTTAAAGATCCAAAATTCGCTTTAGCGTGAGGATATACGTCTTTGGCTAATAAAACCACCGATGAGGCGGATAATAAAAGGCAAGGCAAGACCGAAGTCATAATAAAAGCTTCATGGCGAAGTTGAATAAAAGATGGAGGTAAACCAAAGATAATAAGGTCCTTCCGTTAGGGGGCGTATAAAAGTCTTGGTAATAAGTCTCATGTTCAAAACCGTTATAAAACCGTGTTTATCGATTCTTCTTGTCAACTTAATTTTTTAACATCGTTGTCTATTAGGAGGGGTTATTGATTTGATGGTCTTAGTTACACCGTTAGGACTCTATTTTTAGACCTAAATCTCTATTATCGCATAAGTCAATGATGCATCCTCGTGATCATTAAGACAAAATAAAATATAAGAGATACAACTTAGGAATAATGGGAGAATAAGTACGTGATTAGGGCATATGAGTAGTGTTAGCATTACTAACTTATAATGACAATGATCTCGTTGCACGCTTGGCATGGAATTAAGGTGAAAATCGAGGACGACGAAATTATTTCTAACGAAGCATTCACGTGTTCTTATTCTATGAACCTAAACGTCCCATTTTGCGATGAAAATCATACATTATGTCTAAAACACAAGTAGTAGTAATCATAGTGTGTAGCTAGTTATCATTTCAATAAAAGTGAATAAAATTAATTTTGGAGATGCTTTGATACTTTATTCTAGCATTGCGTGAGGGCACGGCAATGGTTTAGTATGGGGGAGTGATGAGATGGCTTTTATACATGATCTCATCATCGAAAACGGACTTTAAATGCATTAAAAATCATGAAATATGCCAAATATATGCTCGTGTTTGTTACTTGTGTATTTTTAGGTACGGATATTGTGGAATTGACAAAAGACAACAAGAATCAATCAAAAACGAACACGGGAAATGAAGACGCACAATGAACCAAGCTCAAATTTGGAATTTTGCAAAAAGACCCCTCAAGTTTGAAGATTGGCAAAAATGGCCCCTCATCTTTGAAGAACTTGTCACATTTGACCCTCAAAATATCAAATGTACAAGTATGATCCTTTATGATTGAAGATATTACAAGATCAGCCCTTGGGAATCAAGAATATACAAGTTAAACCCTTTGGAAAAGTTTTAGAAAGTTTTGTGCCAGTTTTGACAACTTGGCAAAAGTTGACAAAGGCTAAACTAGGCGCTGATGAGTTTAAATACAAAGTGAAAGAAACTGAAATGCTCGGGGACCAAACCTGCCTAACCACCAAACTCAACCAACCAACCAACCAGTGCCACGTCAACCCTACCCACCCATTTACCCACCAACCCATATCTTGCCCGACCCTACCCAATACCCTACCCGGATTATTATTTAAACATGGTCAAAACCTCCAGTCAACACCCCACCCTTTCCCCCCATAACACATTTTTAAATGTGTTTAAACCCCAAAACGAATCTAATAACCCCTAATTAACCAAAGAACCCTAAAACCCCCAGGTCTAATCACCCTTAATCTAAAGGGTTATTGGCCAATAGTGTGCAGATCCTTAATTACCTAAACCCTCACCTAAACCCACCTCACACAAAGCTGCCACGTGGCTTGTGGTCCTCTCCCCAACCCTCCCCTGTCACGTCACACTCACCCAAACCCAATGCCCGACAAAATAAACGTGGGAGATGCTTTCCTTTGCCTCCAAGGAGTGTTTTAACGTCCTAGATCAACTTCCAAGCTGTCAAGTCACATGGTGGTGTTTTTGACCAAGAATTAGTCAAGACGAAGAGGGCAAAATTGAGATTTCCATAGTTTAGGGTTTCCAGTTGTATTTTTTAAATTCCCAATTCTAGATAGTTCTTTATTGTACTATAAATAGGACGTTTGTGTCCTATTTCTTCTGGTTCCAGTTTTTTTGCAATTTCTCTTGTAATTCCTTTTTTAAAAATATATAAAGTTGGTGTTTGATTTATTCAAGTATAATTCCTTTTATGTTTGTTTTAAGAAGTTGGTATTGGTATTGCAAAAGCTGAGTTCCATTAAATTGGTGAAAGATTTTTGAGTGATTAAAGTTTTTCAAAGATTTTGAAATTTGTCTCATTTTTTATAAATATCATTCTTTTGAAGTGAAAGTGGAAAAAGGTGTTGATTTGTGAATTCTGAGAAGTTTTAAAACGTGTTTAGGAAGATTGAAAGATTTTGGAAAGATTTTTAAGAAAGAAATAAGAAAACAGAAAAAGATATTTGAGATATTGCTTGTTTCCTTTTTTTTTTCTTTGATTTTCTTTTTCAGGTTGTTAATTGTTGATTTGTTGAAGGATTCTGCTCCAACCCGAGTTGGAAGGAGGTGGAATTGCTTCCACAGGGACCTTGGAAGTAAGGTCCCTAGGTAAATTTTATTTTACCTTAGTAAAATTTCAGAAAGTGAAGGTTGTTTGATCCTGCATGATTTAGGTGTTAAGTGTGTAATAGCTGCTTGATTTGTGTTATGATGCATGATATATGATCATAGGAACAGTTTGGTAGCTTTAAAAAGTAATTTGGTGTGTTAATATTGGTTTTCAAGAATATAAAGTAGTGTTTGGATACGGGTATTACCAGGGTAGTGATTTTGATTAAGGATTTTATAAGGTGTTAGATTACTTGAAACAAGTTAAGATAGGTTAGTAGTTGGTTGTTAATTAGTTTAGAACAGATTTGGAAGTAAGTATTTAAGTTTTAAAAGAAAAGTAAACTTGAAAATCCGCTTAAGCCAAAACCTGCTTGTTTTTCATAAAATTGTGCTAAGATTTTTGGAAGCTGTTAAGAATCAGGGTAATTCAGGGTTTGATTTGGTTTGTGTATTGAGTGGTGCTATTGTGTGCAAAGTTTGGGTGCTCATATTTCATTAGAAAGCAAGATATAAGCACATAAAAGTCCATAGACCCTTGTTCTGTCACAGAAACTTAACATAGCTTTTGTATGCTTTGATTTTTGATTTGGTACTAAGTGTGTGTTTGATCCTTACTTGTTTTGACTTCCTTCACTCAGAAAGAGTGTAGGGGTGCCTTTGCTCCCAAATACAACACCAAGAAAGCTCAAAGCCTAAGTCCTCTCGGCTTTTCATACTGTGAAGGAAAAGGAAACAAAAGCAAGAACGTGTGTTCTTGAAAAGTGAAACCTGTCCATATTTTGATCTTTGATTCGTCTTAGACTTGCATAAAAAAAAACAGTTTGGATTTGGTTTTCTAGCTTAACAAGAGTTGTCAGTTGGATTGGGAGTTTAAAAAAAAAAAAGAAAAAAAATAAATACGTCCAAAAAGGGGGGTAGCGCACCTCGAACCCCTGACATCACGTTCAACACACCAACAACACAACCATCCTGCCCTTGGGTCTTTTACTGACCAAGGGTGGACTGGTTAATTACTTAACCCATTTTCTTCTTTCTAGCTTAATTAAAAGCCGTGGGCTATACAGCTTATTTTGAGCTTATTGGTTAAGCGGTTTTGGTGTCTTTTATTTTTCTTAGGATTAGACTAGGCTTAGGGATTTTTCTGGCTAATTTTCTTAATTTTCCTTTTAATTAATTAATTTCTAGCATTTATTTAATAGACGTATTTTATTAAATCAATAAAAAATAGTAAAAAGATTTTTAATTTTTAGGAAAAATAATTTTTAGGTTTTAAAATAATATCTTGAGGTTTACATCAAGTTTTGGTTTTAAAAACTTTAATTTTTAATTTTATATTATTTTAAGGTTTTTTATAAACTTTAAACATTTTTATAAAATTATTAAAAAGGTTTTAGGAACTTAAATTAGTGTTTTTCTCTTAGTTAGAATATTTTAATATTTTAGAAATTTTTTATTTTAAATTTTATTAACTTTTTATTTTTAGTATTATTTTAATAATATTTTATTATTAAAATTTCAAAATTTTATTTTTCTTTCTTTTTCATTTTTCTTAAGTTCTTTATCATTAATTAGGACTATTTCCATTTTTAGAATATTTTTATAGCTTGTAGATTAATTTTTATAATTAATTTAAGATTTAATAGATTTTAATAGTTTTTAGGAGTTTAAAAATAGTTTAATTGGGTTTTAAAATTTTTAAAAATAGTTTTTAGTTTAATTAAGTCATTTTTGAGGTTTACAAACTATTAAATCTTTTTTAGGGCTTTTTAATATTTAAAAGTGATTTTTAGGGCTTTAATTAGCATTAAAAAGTCATTATTAAATTAATTAAAAGGTTTTGGCAAGTTTGAATTTTTTGTAAACTCTTAGAATATTATTTGGGATTTTTTTGTAATTTTTAGGAATTTTTAGATTAAAATTTTAAATTTTGTGCTTTTCACGTTCTACGTCGTAACTTTCTAGTAGTGTTTGTGCCCTATTTTTCTATTTTTTTTCGTCTTCGTCATTTTCTCGTCTTTTCTTCTCATTAATAACCAAAAACATAATCAATCATTCATTACACAACACACGTGCCTCCTCGAGAGAACGAACTCACCTTCTTAAGGGTCATAAGTGCTTGGTTTTCCTAAACCGACGCTTAATACTTACCACTATTTTACCTCCTTTTCCTAAAGGTGTGTAAAAAGACTACATCAATAGTACATGTCACGAATCTGACGCTCAATTTTTAAAGCTTCAAAATTCATATTCATCGCTTTCAAAACGTTTTGATGAGATTCAAACACATTGTATTTCGCTTGAATGCAAGCAACAATTTATTCAAGAAATATTTGAAACGTTATTCGAAGGTTTTAATATCGATGATGCAAATTTTGAAAAGAATTTTCAATTGAATTTACAATCAAAACAGCGTCAGCCAAGTGACAAAGTTGCTAAATCTTTACCAATAGAAATTGAGAAATCTAAGGAGCTTAATTGTGTGAACGTACTTGAGGCCGCTGAGAATTTTAAACTTGATCTAGATAATCGAGTTTCCAAGATTTTGTCCAAAGTTGATCACTTAAAACAGAAAAATACACGACTCTTCGATTCAATAAAGCCCGCATGTGTTGATACCACTGCATAGAATCAATCAGTGATTGAACAATTGAATCGAGAGTCGGTGGAAATATCTGATTTGAGGGAACAAATTTGTGATAAGAATCTGGTCTTGGCTGAGTTAAAGGAAACACTTCGTACTCTAAAAGGTAAAAATGTTATGGATAGCGCAGCCACTGTCTCAGCATCGTCCTCTAGTGCAATCAAAAGGAACCTTATAGCCGTCACACCACTTAACAAGGGCCCTAGGATTAAACCATCTCACACTTTGGTCACTAAAGATAAGGCGGAATTAAAACCAGCTTCTAATATTCCCGAGTTGCCTTCTACAGGAGTAAGCACCACTACTAAGGCTCAAAGATCTAAGCTTAAGCGAAACAAGAAGAATGATAGGATCTTGCCCCCATCTAGTAGTCAGGTGAAGAAGAAATTAGAAGCCCATCCTAGGAATGTTATTTATATTTTGAATAAAAAGAATCATGTAGCTAAACCTAAAGGCTCTGCGGTTGTGCAGCGTTCTAAGCCTACTGTGAATTCTAATTTAAAATGTTGGAATTGCAATGAATGTATGTTTTCTAGTCGTCATGATTCTTGCCTTATTGACCATGTGAATGAGATGCATGCCCGGAAAAATGGATTAGAATGGAAACCGACTGGGAAAGTGTTAACCCAAGTTGGTTGGATGTGGCGCCCCACTGGTAGAACTTTCACTATAGTAGGAAATATGTCCCCTTTAACTAGGATCACTCCCACTACAGCGAAGAAAGCGTGCCCTTTAACTTGGAGTACCAAGGCTACCAAAACACAAGCGTGTCCTTTAACTTGGAACACCGACACTACCGTAGGAACCAAGTGCCCTTTAAATAGGTCTACTCCCACTGTAGTGCCCGCGAATAATCCAAAACCTAAGAAAGTTGGAACAGTAAAACCTGTTAGTGCTAAAACTATCATTAGAAAACGCAGGAAATCTAAGCGTCTCAAAAATGTTAGCAATTCTGATAAGACTATATCTGTATTTGCTAACACTCCTGAACCAATAGTTTCCAATGCATTGTCTACTGTTGTTGTTGAAAACAGGTGGTCCAAATTGTTCTCTGGTATTTGGACTCTAGTTGCTCCAAGCATATGACCGGAGATCGCTCTCAGCTCAGAAATTTCGTCAGCAAGTTTCTTAGTACGGTTCGATTTGGAAATGATCATATTGCAAAGATAATGGGTTACGGTGAATATCATATTGGGAATGTTATAATTTCGAGAGTGTATTATGTGGAAGGTCTCGGTTACAACTTATTTTCTGTGGGACAATTTTGTGCTGCAAACCTAGAAGTTGCTTTTCGAGAGCATACCTACTTCATTCGTAATTTGGAAGGGGTTTATTTATTGAATGGTACTCGAGGGAATAATTTGTATACTTTGTCTCTACAAGACATGATGGCCGCTTCTCCCGTATGTCTTCTCTCCAAACCATCGAAGACTAAGTCATGGTTATGGCATCGACGGTTATCTCATCTTAACTTTGACGCTATTAATCACTAGGCGAAAAACGAACTTGTTCGTGGTCTTCCTAAACTATCATTTCACAAGGATCATTTGTGTTTCGCGTGTACAATGGGGAAAAGCACTAAGAAATCTTACAAATCCAAGACTGAAGACACCAACCAAGAGAAACTTTATCTATTGCATATGGATCTTTGTGGGCCTATGCGTATTGAAAGTCGTAGTGGCAAAACATACATCCTCGTCATTGTCGATGATTATTCTCGGTTTACATGGGTGAAATTTCTTAAAGCAAAAAATGAGGCACCTAAATTCATCATCGGATTTCTCAAGATGATTCAACTGCGTCTCAACACTACTGTCCGACGCATTCGTACAGTTAATGGAACCAAATTTGTGAATCAAATCTTGCGTGATTATTATGAAGAAGTTGGCATATCTCATGAAACATCCGTTGCACGCACTCCACAACAAAACGGTGTCGTTGAAAGGCGAAATCGCACACTTATGGAAGTTGCTTGAACGATGTTAATTTACGCAAAGGCTCCATTGTTTTTATGGGCAGAAGCAGTATCTACAGCAGTGTACACCCAAAACCGGTCACTAATTCGTAAACGCCATGGTAAAACACCTTATGAAATTCTCCATGGTAAAGTACCAGATTTATCATATCTTCATGTATTTGGTTCTCTTTGCTATCCAAATAATGATGGTGACAATCTCGGAAAACTTCACCCAAAGGCTGATATTGGTATTTTCATTGGTTACGCCCCCGTAAAGAAGGCATACCGAATCTACAACCGTAACTCTCGCAAGATCCTCGAAACTATGAATGTTGATTTCGATGAGCTGACAGCAATGGCTTCTGAGCAAAGCAGCTCTGAACCCGCACTTCATGAAATGGGACCTAGTAACATTACTTCTGGTCTTGTCCCAAACAACCCTACTTCATCATCATTTACACCACCTTCTAGGAATGAATGAGATACGTTATTTCAACCGTTCTTTGATGAATTCTTTACTCCTCCAAGTATTGTTGCTCCAGAACCTGAGGTAATAGCTCCGGTAACCGAAGTTGTCGCTCCAGCAACCGAAGCAGAATCAGATACGTCTGCTCCTACAATTGGTCAAGATATACCATCAACGAGTAATTCTCAACCAACACCCGAACCAACTACCCATGTCATGCCTATTGATGATGAAGAGGATGATGATGATCACGATTTGGAATTCGCTCAAATGCGTGAACTTCCATTCTTTGGTGTACCTATTCCCGACCCTAATCAAGTCGGGTCGTCCACCTCAGAGGAAGCTCCTACTACAGTTTACTCTAATCCACGGATTCGTGAACATGACAGCAAGTGGACAAAGGATCATCCTAAAGATTCTATTATTGCTGACCCTAATCGTCCGGTATCCACACGAAGTCAGCTACAAGAAAATGCAATGTTTTGTCACTTTGATGCTTTTCTCACTGAAGTTGAACCTAAGACATGGCAACAAGCTTTTACTCAATCATGTTGGATAGAAGCTATGCAAGAAGAACTTAACGAATTCATACGTCTTTAACTTTGGGAACTTGTCCCATGCCCGGATCAAGTGCAGTTACTCACTTTGAAATAGGTTTACAAGGTGAAACTCGACGAGTTAGGCGGAATATTGAAGAATAAATCTAGACTAGTAGCTCGTGGATACAAGCAATTCTTGGGCATCGACTTTATGGAATCCTTTGCGCCCGTCGCCCGTTTGTAAGCTATTAGACTATTCCTCGCTTATGCAGCCCACATGAATATGACCGTCTATCAGATGGATGTGAAGACGACATTTCTTAATGGGGAAATCAAGGAAGAGGTCTATGTTCAACAGCCGGATGGTTTTGTGAGTCCTAAATATCCTAATCATGTGTACAAGCTTAAGAAGGCTCTCTATGGGATGAAGCAAGCTCCTCGCACATGGTATGATCTATTGTCACAATTCTTTATCATGCAAGGCTTCGCTAAAGGCAAAGTAGATCCCACGCTGTTCATTCAGAAACGAGGTAAAGATATGATTATGGTACAAATATATGTTGACGATATTATATTTGTAGCCTCGACCCAAACCTTATCGGATGAGTTTGGGACACTCATGTCTTCCAAGTTTAAGATGTCAATGATGGGCAAAGTATCAGTCTTCTTAGGTCTTCAGATATCTCAGAGTCCCAGAGGCATCTTTATCAATCAATCCAAGTATGCCCTTGAATCGCTAAAGAAATATAAGATGGAATCTTGCGACCCCATGGATACTCCAATGGTGGAACGAACTAAGATTGATAAAGATCCACATGGAGTTGCCGTTGATCCGATACTTTATCGTGGAATGATCGGTACTCTTCTGTATATCACAGCCAGTCGACCTGATCTTCAGTTTGCTATATGTATGTGTGCTAGGTATCAAACTAGGCCTACTGAGTTACACTTAGCTATAGTTAAAAGGATCTTTCGATATCTTAAAGGAACCATTAATCGGGGACTTTGGTATTCGAAGGACTCTTCTATTGCACTAATGGCATATGCAGATGCGGATCACGCGGGTTGTCAAGATACAAGGCGTAGCACGAGTGGAACTTTGCAGAATACATAGCTATGTCCGGTTGCTGTGCTTAAATTCTTTGGATGAGATCGCAATTAACCGACTATGGTCTAGGTTTCAACAGAATTCCGATGTACTGTGACAACAAAAGTGCAATTGCCTTATGCTGCAACAATGTTCAATTCTCCCGGTCAAAGCATACTGACATTCGCTACCATTTCATCAAGGAGCAAGTGGAAAATGGAGTAATATAGCTTTACTTTGTCCGATCTGAGTATCAATTGGCGGATATTTTCACAAAGGCTTTAGATCGCGCTCGAATTGAATTTTTGGCCGACAATCTAGGAATGAGAACTTTCTCGCCCGAGACTCTCAAGGAACTGGCAGATGAAGCGAAAGAATAGTGGTGGTAAAACTATTCTCCGTATCCTTGGTGATCATCTATATATATTGTTTATATTTTTATCCACAAAAGCAAAATACAAAAACATAAAACCATATAAAAACCATAAAAATTGAAAAATTCATAAAAATCCAAAAATATTCTTACTTTATTTTTGTAAGGCATGTCTTTTGGTACGATAATATTTACGGCCTTAGAAATGTTGATTAATATCGACACAGCGCCATAAATAGAGTTCGTACAAAATTTGTAATTATTTCATAAAACATGCCTAAATGGCTTGTAGTTATTTCAGACTGCAACCCGATTTTCACATTAAAGTCAAGTATTTCTTATGAAAGCTTTGGCTCACAACGGGAATTAATTTTCTCGGGCAAGGTTTACTTTAAAACCTTGTAAGGGATCAAGTTTACTTTATAACTTGGTCTAACACAAATCAATGTACGTTTCAGTGCATTTATTTGTTAAAACAAGAGAAGTATTGTTTTTATGAAGCTATCATCTCTACAACCATACCAATCTACAATTGGTATCTACATACTCGACGATGCAACTACTCAACCAACGACTACAGCTCTTTCAATAGAACACGGGTCAACAATTGAGGGGGAGCAATTGTCAAGCATTCAGAATCTTCGATGCCGAAAGTGCCAAGTTCACAAGTTGGTGTCAAGACAACAATACCAATTGTACACGTGGTGTCAAGAGATGACTTCAGACGTGACGAGGCGACCAACATATGCTGACAAGAACCATTTGATCTTATCATATGATGTTCTCATCAATCAGGTCCAACCTTGTCAATTATTTTATAATATGGTGAATATGTTATCATGTTACAAATCGGTATCATATCTCATACGTTTGATATCATGAAGATAAAACGGACTTGCATTTTTCTTCCCAAAACCTTTGTTAAAACTTCATTAAATCAATTTATATTAAAAACATCGAATGGGTTAATATTTTTAATATGGGGGAGAAAATGTGATTTAATATGGGAAATTATCAAAAATGGTTTGACTTAACGTGATGGCTTATCCCGACATATGCGAAATGTTTTTGAATATCGTGGCATATGTTAAGGGGGAGCAAAACGGATTTGCATATCAAAATTGATTTTCATGGTGACATATACTTATCCAAAACCCATTTATTTCACGACGATGAAGATTGTGGTGACATAAGGATGGTAGGATAGGTTAAGTCCTATGATTCTTCCAGAACCGGAGGAATCTTCCCAAGGACATTCCATAGCTAGAAATAGTAGTCCTTAGGAAAGTTGGAGAAAGATTGTGAACGCAGCTGAATGCCGACCAAGTACTTAAGCTAGCACTGGAACAATCATAACAAGGTGCTAGTTATGACGTATTGGTAAGCATTGAAGGGGTTGAAGAATGAAAAAGAATTGTAAAGATAAAGGGTGTAAAGAAAGAAGCCCTCCTTACAACTTTAGGCAGAAACCGGGTCAATACATATGCTATTGAGATCATTTTAATGATTCTTGATATTGAAGACAGACATCATGGACCCAGTGATGCAATGCACAACCCATCCCAGCTAACTCAAATATCTCTCAAAAGGTATTTGTTTTAATCACACGGAGACAAAACGTTATCTATCGATTTATTCACTCAAAATAAATTGGTATTGAAAAGGTGGCACTCCTCTCCAGCCTCCGATCACTAAAATCCAAAATGCACGATCGAGTCTAGAGACATTTTAGATCATCAAATATCTCTTTGGGACACACTTTCATAATTCCTTGCTTCTTCACACACTGTGGAAAGTAAGAAAGATCTTAAGAGTCCTACGCAAAATCGTCATGATCTTGCCTGAACATCCGAGTAATACGAAAGTATTTACAATGAAGATGGAAATCTTTCTTGAGCGAATATCAAAAACCTCATGGTAGGTGACTTGTGCGATTCTTTATGAATCAAACTTGTGATAACTGGAAAGCAACAGTGGTTTAATTCTTAACTGAATTTAAACACGTTCCAGGCCTCTACGCAATATCTTATTGATCTTGCCAGAACACTCAGAGTGATACCTCAGTGTTCACAGTGATGAGTGGAAATCCTTCTAGTGTTAACCTCAAACAGCACTTGGTAGGTAACTTGCAAGATTCTATACGAATCAAGCTCGTGACAATTGGAAAGCAACGATGGTGCTGTTCTTAATTGAATTTCACTTGTTCCAGGAATCAGAATTGACGACTTCAATCATGCGGATTATTTTATCCAAATGATTCACTCTTTATGTTCGCAGTCAGCTTTGTACGGTCGAATAAAGAGAACGGGTTTACCCGCGAAATCCTATCACGAAGTTACTTAATTGAAACTATCCGTCACGGGTACGATATCTAATATCGTCCAACGGTCTTCACCGACCGGAGCTAAAATGCTACCGATTTAGAATGAAACGTTCAAATCCATTTCGTTCGTGTCTACTTATGTTGCGGCATTTGAAGACGGTGGCGTTGCGGAATCCAAGAAGAAGTCGTCCCCGCATGCTTATACTTTATGCACTTAATATCTCATTTAATTCAAGAAAGCCTAAAAGTTAAGTCTTCCACTGTATCAAACTCTGAAGCTTCCAAGAATTACGAAGGTATAAGTATGTGGGACATGGCGTCACGAAGAGGCGAAGATCACAAGTGATGGATGCATGAGATCAAGGCAAGAGATTAATTCTCAAGATTGATATCAAAGATCATATCAGCATGTTCACCAGAAAAGAAAAAGATAAGAAAGACAAAGACTACGAGCTCAAGACAAGCATAGTATGCTAGGTTTATTTAATTATTTTAACTTAGGTAATGCCCTTGTTTGGAGTGACCTCCCTTAGGGGGAGATTGTTGGAAATACGTTTTACGTATTAAGAAGGATCGGTCACTCCAACGATAGTCGATGTAATATCTCGTAGTTTAGTTAACTTTCTTTATTTATCAAACAAGAACAAGCCTAGCCTACAACATGTGTAGGCCGGCCCAAATGTAAGCCCAAGCCCATGACAAGGGCTTGGGTATATAAACCCTCTCCTTAGATGGAGAGGGTGTGTGGTTAATCATTTTTCATATAGTTTACTCTTGTTTCTCTCTCTCTAGAATTGTGTGTAATCCACCATCTATCTATCTCTTTCTCTCTCTAAAACATAAGCAAGATTTACACTTCTACATTAAATACTCTGTGTACGTTCACAATACCTCCATATAATATCATAGTAATTACTTAATAAATACTCAGGAAATCATTTCAGTTTCAAAGGGATACATCTAATAATAAAACAATGCTTAAAGAAATCTTACCGGAGCCATGCGGGATAGTTGTGTGCTTTGGGAACAAAATATTTATGACACCAAAAGTTATTGTTTAGGACCTTTTTCAAAAACGACCTAGTTCTCTATAACTTGTGGCTCTGATTACCAATATTTAACACCCCCAATTTACCTTGCGCAGCGGAATATCACAATTGGGTGTTAGTCAAAGAATCATCCCATACAAGCCATATTGAACGACTCAAAAGAGACGTTTAAAGCATAACTAAATTTAAACCATGTTAAATTTACAACAGTAAAAAAATGTGTAATTGTTTCCAACCGCAAAAGTATAACCAGAGTAGCGTTAGGTCCCCACAAATCTTAACCCCTAAAAACCAACCCAAATTGTTTTACAAGACAACATGGAATATAAAAATGTGTCTTTGAAAAAGGTGTAAAAACTAGAAGGGGGGGTTGAATAGTTTCTCATCGGTTTATCTCCTAATTAAAATTCCTTTCAATTAGGTGAGTGCAAAAACTATCTTTTACTTGAAAGCGCATAATGATTAGGTTTAATTCTAATGCATTAACAATGTGTTGTAAGTATAATGATAACGAATGTAAGTAATGAGTAAGGCAAGAAACAACCTAGTAGGAAGACACCAAGATTTACAGTGGTTCAGCAACGAGCTCTATCCTCATTCCTACTCCACTCCTCGAGTACACCTTACTCGAGATTTCCACTATATCCACAAGCTCCCTTCTTCGCGGAGAAAACCTTACAACGTCGCTTACATTATTTTCCGACACTAAGCTAAATGTCGAGACCTAATCTTAGGTAGGACCAATCTACACAACGTCGCCCACTTCACCATTTTACGACACAAGGCTAGATGTCGAGTTCTAATCCTAAGCTAGAACCAATCTTCACAACGTTGCCTACTTCATCATTTTCCGACACAAGGCTAGATGTCGAGTTATAATCCAAAGCTAGAACTAATATTCACGACTCTTCAATTTGAAGCTAAGTGAGAACTTCAAACAACACAACTACATATCACTTTATAGTTTAGTGAGAACTCACAAGACATAACCACATCACTTTATAGTTTAGTGAGAACTAACACAACTTATTACAACTCAACTAAACATATCCAAGTACACACATGTAGCTTGGATCTACACAACATAAATCCAGGCACACATATGTGCAAAGGATTTACACAACTCTAATCCAAGTATTCAGATATGACTTGGATGAACACAACTAGTCCAAGTATTCACAAATACATTGTATCTACACAAGACACAAATAAATTAATGATGAACCTGACTAGATCTTTAGGAGAAGGCGATCTTCATCAAAGCTTCATCTTTAATCACATCAAAAGTGTGTGACTGATCTTCTCTTTGGACAAGGTAAATAAGGAGATCAAGAGGATAATCATGAGTAAACATACGTATCACATTAAGTGATCATTTACAAATGACTATGATTTAATAGGAGATAGAAGGCTGAAAGGGATGTCCAAAAACGGTTAATGAAAATGCAGATTTGATCCACTATTTATAGAAGACAAATGCCAATGGCTAGCGGGGGGCGGTTCCTTATCTACCCAGACGGTTCCTTATCGATAGGGAACCGCATAGGCACTTAAGGAACCGCGAGGAGTAGACGCCGCTCCTTTTTGTCTTTTAGTGAATTTGAAATATCTGAGGTTGTTTAAACCTTCAAAGGATATTCTTATGGCGTTTGGAATATTCCATATTTAGATTTACATTTTCATTTTAATAAAACATTTTCTTGAAAATAAATTTTATTAAAAATCATTTGTTACATTTGACAAAAGTGAGTTTTTAGGCTAATCATTTTTATGATCACTAAGCATGATTAAGATATGTTAGTGTAATGATTATTACCTTGATGATAGTGTTTGTTAGATAATTAGTTTTATGATTGTGTTTGACAATAAATGTGTTTGTAATTTGTCGTGATCAAAACTAAAAAAGATTAATTAATACTAACAATGTTTTTAGGCATTGCTTTGCATTAACAATCTCCCCCTTTTTTATTACGACAAACTATAAACTCATTTACGTAAAATTCAAGTTTATTCGAGTTATTAACGAGTTTATCACTATCATTTCTCCCCCTTTGTAGATGCAAAAAGGTTAGCACAAGTCTTTGAAGAAGAAAAGAACCAGACTTTGCTAGTAGCTCCTCGTTGGTGCTTACTCCCCATTGCTTGGGGCACCAAGTAAATGAGCTAATGTGACATGATACACAATGGTTAGAAGAAAGAAAAGAAACACCAATGTATGTATGTGCACTACTTACTAACTAACTTGAGAAGGAGAAGGAAAAGAAATCTCAAATTAGAATCAAGCATTTGCTAAGTATGTCCAAAGAGTGTGTATTGACGACATCATAGTTTAATTGGTGGAATAAAGGAAGAAAAGAAACATCCAAGCCAATCAAATATGATTAAAATGTCAACGGGTTAAAATTTATAATTTATGGAATCACCCATAATTAATTTGTAAGTTTTAACCATGATCAACTCTTTAACAAATGTGTGAAATAGAATTAGCGGGAAAGATAACACACATATCATTCATATTACACAAATATGAAATAACATACAAGAGAAATATTCATACACACAATAGGAATATTTAAAGAAAAAAATATGGAAAATAAACCACAAAGCATAAACTACTCTAATAGTGATTATCTTCTAAGATTGCTTATGTTTTATAGACTCAAACAACTAAAGTACAAAATGTGCCTTAGATGGAAAAGAAAGACGACGAAGCATCATTCGAAGTTTTGTTCACGGGAACGAAAAATTTGAGAGGATGTCGAGTGAGGAGGATTTCAAGGAAATTTAGCTTGTCATGGATATGAGCAAGTTCAATTTTTTGAAAATGACAACAAGCACACGAGGAAACATGATGCAAAACAAAGTCGTTAGATGGGGGAGGTCCATCAAAATTAGAGGTTGGTGGAGAGGGAGATAATGGATAAGAGATGTTTTCACAATGCCTAGTGAGATTAAGGAAAGAAGATAGGTCATTGAGTTGAGAAGAGTTGAAAGGTTTTGGTGGTGGTGGAATAATTTCCTTTTCTCCGGTAGTTGGATTTATAGAGTAAGTCTAATTCCAATATTGAATTAGAGAGAAAGAGGAATTCTTGGAGGATTTTGGAGAAGAAGAATCATGAGGATTCTTGTTCTTTTGGATCCAAACGGGTCGAACCGAGATTTTCGGTTTCTTTGAAAGCTTAGAAGAAGAAGCTTTAGGTTGAGAAGATTGTGACAAAGAAATGTCAGGGTTAGGAAAGGAAGAATTAGACATTATGAGGGATGAAGAGAAGAACTCCCAAAAGAGAAGAATTTAAAGAAAATAGATAAGGCAAAGATTGAAATGAAAATAAAAGGTTTTAGGAAATGTTTAGCAAAATTGGGTAAACAAAGAATCTTAACCAAGACAGTGGTCAAAGAAGAAAGACCAAAAATAAGCCAAGAACGGCTTTCCTGTACGCGGTTCCTTAATATAGCCCACGATTCCATATCGATATGGAGCCGCCTGGGGGTTAAGGATCCGCGCCTAGAGGACAACAAACCTTGATTTTCAAAAGTTTTGGAGAAAAATAAACTTTTTCAAAATTTTGCAAATCTTGAATTTTTACCTCTTTTAGCACTAGAGTATGCTAGGGTTGCATAAAAGCAACACATCCACAAAAAATGTCTTGACAAAGGGTGACAAAATATTTAATAACATTTTAATCCAATTTTAAGTCAAGTTTTTAGAGGTTGTGATAGATTTAGGTTCAATTTTAAATAAATTGAAGTTAATTAATGTGATCACATAGGTTAAAACACATAAAACTAAATCCATAATTCATCCAAATGAGAAAATCATGAGGGAAAAGAAAATAACTACAAGCATTAAAAAGACAATTAACTACTACAAAGATAGCTAAAACTAGGTCTTAAATTCATAGTCCTCTTTGGCTTGACCTTATTTAAAAAGAATGTTATTTTGAAAACCATCATTCATCTCCTAGGAGGAGGCATGGAGAATAAGGCAAGTAAGAAATCATGCAACCTTCTATGAAGACCAAGCATCTCCAACCTTAGGTTTTGAATGATGTAGTTATTATAGAGACAACATGGGAAATTTGCACCATGAGCTTCTAGAAACCCAAAGAAGTAAGGATCACCCATGAAGTGGGGAATAGGAATGCCCAAGATAGGGGCATTATTGTTTGACGGTGGAGGATGTGGTGGAGGCATATTGTCCAAGGGTGAGATGGGAGAATTTGGTGGAGTGAAAGGAGAGGTAACCAAAGGCTCAAGTACAAAGGGAATGCTCTGTACAGGTTGAGGTTGAGAAATCCCATCCAAAGGAGGACTAGGAGTGAAAGGTGAAGAAAGCTCATTCATTCTTGATTTAAATGAAGTGGAGGTAGAACCAGGTGAATGGTTAGTACCATGGGTTGAGTTTGTCTTCCATGGAGCAAGGAATGGTGAAGGTGAAGAGGAAATAAGAATAGGATATATCTCATTTTTGGGAGTGTGAAAAGATGAATAACCAATGTTAGGTAACTTAATCTTAATTTTTAGGCTTCTTTTGTAAGAGGAAGTTTAGGAGGAATTTGATGTTCTAATGGACACCATGGTTGTGTGTTGAGGTTTAGAGAAGAGTTGAAGGGATGAAGAACACAATAAAAAGAGAGGGTTTAAGAAGAGAAGGGAATGATCCAAACTAGTAATGGGTTAAAATCATTTTAGGTGAATAATGAAATTAGGTAACCTAGTTTAGGAAAGTACAGGTTTTTGCAAAAGTTTTATCAATGTTTTACACAGATTAAGGAAAATAGTGTAAAGCAAAGATTCTGTCAAAACAGGGATAGGCGGTTCCTTATGTAGGGTCGCGGTTCTTTATCGCTAAGTAATGAGATGGCATTTATACATGATCTCATCGTTCTTTTCGGGCTTTAAATGCGTAAAATGTCATCAAAATACCATATATATATATGCTTGTGTTTGTTTACTTGTGTATTTTAGGTATGGATATCGTTAAAAAAGACAAAAGATTACAAGAAACAAAGAAAAACAAACACGAGAAATGAAGCCACACAATGAACTGGGCCCTAGTTATGTATTTCTCAAAGAAAAACCCTTAAAGACTTGAAGATGTACAAGAATGATCCCTCATTTATGAAGAAACTACACATAATACCCTTGTATATTGATAATTACAAGTTTGGTCCCTTAAGTTTGTCAAAATGACAAAAAAGGTCCTTCAACTTTGAAGATTTGGCATGTTTAATCCCTCAAGAATTCTAAATTGTCAACTATGGTCCTCCTCAAAGTCAAACTTATAAAGAAGACCTTCAAGATCAAGAATATTACACATCTAGTCCTTTTAAAATGATAAAAGATCAAAAGGACTAATGCTGTAATTATACCAAAGTTATAAAAGCCCTAAAACCCTTTTTTAAAACTATTTGTGGCCAATGTATGAAAACTGAAAGTTTAAATACAAAGGAATACGTTTATTTGGGCTAGATTTCTTCTTATACACATTTCACCAAAGTACAAGGGGCAAAGTTGTGCACTGAAACATTTAAACCCACAAACACGCGCCAAAGACCTTTTCTCCCCTAATTTCGGATCAAAGTTACCACTGTTCACCCTTCTTCACCCCAAGAATTTACGCCACTTAAAACAAAGGGTAAAACCCAATTACCCTTACCCACTTTTTATTAAACATCACACAAACCCATCCCACGCTTAACATCTCACACCCCATCACCCATGGACCCCACCCAAGCCTCCCCTGCACCAATCATGTGACGACTTACTCCCCAAGTCATCCTACGTGTCCAAATCAAAGGCTTACATCAAGTTATTTGTAACACCCCCAAATTTATACAACTCAATACAACGGAAGACTAGTTGGTGTTACAGGATAGCACATTACTCACATCATAGACAACGCATGAAAATCGCGTCGTTTAATAATAAAGCATTTCCATTCATAAATAGCAAGTTTACATAGGTCCCAAGTCATTGCATTTAATACAGGTTTTACAAAGCATTTGAATGGAAATAGTTATTTAGGTGCGGGCCATGAATTCTTTTTGTCTTCCCGAGAATTACCTTCAAGTACCTGAGATAATACATGTTAAAAGAAAAGGTCAGCGATAATGCCGAGTGAATTCATAGAGTTTAATAAAATCCATCAATATAACATCGGTATAAAATTATTACCGAAAATCATTTTGTACAAATCTTTGTAATAGGCCATAAAATAGCCAAAGTCATTTTTATACAAATCCTTATCGAAAATCATAATATAGGCATTTGCCTTGAAAATCATTATACGAGCCAATGTCGTAAAAACATCGTACAATACGTTTTATAACGTTGTATAGATTAAATAAAAACCGTTATATGAATATGGTTATATAAAACCAAAACACGAACATAAAATCAATAGTTTGACCCTGTATTGCTAGTCAGGCAATACATCGTAATTCGGTGCGTCTAGTAGTATTTCGTTAGTTGGATTATTATAAGCCGCATGACATTGTTACCTTACTAAACCAACAACGAGTAGCTAGCCCGATACTCAATTTGCCCATCTAAAGTAGCGTGTCGTCACAAAGGTTACGCTATGGAAATCTTCTCATACATAAATTCGCTTACCAATCAATGTGGCACGACGGGGATCAACCATCAAGGCGCGAACTGGGGTGATCGTCCCCAAATAGTACTATTATATGCACAAGCGTCTACCAAATCCCGGTAGTTCACAATTCATGCTAATGGGACTTTTAGTGACATAACCTAACTTTAATAATCCATTTTATTTCATCTATCGGGTCCTTTAATCATTTATCGGGTCATACAATCATTCGGGTCCAAATCAATAAACAGATAATCGGGACAACTAGTGTCCTATTTTATAAAAACTAACATGTTATCTCCCTCGCGGGTTTATAAAACATTTCATAAAAACATTTAAAAGAGTGCGAGGCTATGAACTCACGCTGATGTGGGAAGGCGGGTTATCGGTAATTCGGACGTACGGTACGTGCTTCAATCACGGAAACCTATATAAATAATAATCGGTCTTAGACGTTTGTCCAATGACTTTATAAAATAACAATTATGTATACATATGATGATTTTATATATATGATGATCAAGTGGGTTTACATATCCTTGTTTACTCATTTTAGTGTTTACGTATTGGTAACTTCTTACTAGTTTACTAGTTTTACCTATTTACGTGTCTTAGGTCCAATAAACTCATTATAAGTTCTTTAACTTGTTTTAATCCATTTTATACTTATATTATCAGTATTTAAACTTTACAAGTTGGGCCCAAATGGGTTAAGCCCAAATAAGTTCTTTTTATAAGAGTTTAACTTATTTAGTCCAATTATTAGTCCAATATGTTTACTTAGCTCGTTAATGTCCGTATGTCCTATAGTTCGGGTTTTATCGGTTTTTACTTGTATTAGATACTTATATATCAGTATATGACTTTTAAAAACTTTACATTAGACGGGTTTGATCGTCTAAGTTTTAATTGGCGAAAAACGTTAATTTTACGGTAATAGCCGAAAAAGTCGTAAAAATCAAGTTTATAGTTTTTATTACTTATAAGTATTATTCCACTACCATTTTTATAATTTATACACTTATTTAACCTTTTACATGTTTATATAAATAAAATGTGAGATATGATCAAAACAAGTTTAAAACTCCAAAATAATATTCATGGACAAATTTATTTTCTGAAATGTCGGACTGTCCCCAAGGGCGGTGTATGTAAACGTAAGCACGTAACGTTGAATCCTCCGGTTTAGACATAGTCGATGTTACTTCAAGACGTAAATCCAAATTTCTTCCCAAAAATAAGTGAGTTCATATTATAACATTAAAATAGTATTTTCAAATAAATATTGAGAATAAAATATCAACCATAAATTGACGGATTGTCACATTCTTGCTGCCTACGTCTAAGATAAAGGGTTTAGATCACTTGGGATACCTCACAACACCAAATTCATTTAGAAGACTCAAACTCTGAGATTTAATTGCTTCGGGTTTCATGTATTTCCCATTCTAGAATCATCTATCCTAGTCTATAAAAGGAGACCCAACATGTGGTGATCACTTTGTTCCAGATTTTCTCTTAGTGCTTTGTAATCCCTTTTTAAATTTTAATAAAATTTGGTTTAGTTTTCTGAAAATTCTAGTTACTTTTTGTTGTTTAAAAGTTGGTATTAGGCTAAGAGGATATGAGTTCCATATTTTGAAGGTTTTGATCTTGTGTTGTTATGTTTGCAAAGGTTTCATAAAAGTTTTTGAGAATAAGTATAAAAACTCAGTTTTATATTATTGTATTGGTTAACTTTGTTCATCTTAGCAGGGTGGAAGCTATTGGTTGTTCTGCTACCACTTAAGCTCACACAATCCAAAGCATGGATGTATGTTTTGGAGGTGCACCTTTCTAATCCTTTCTCTTTTATGCATATTTTTCATATTATGTGGTGAATCTGAGTTTTGTTGCATGATTATGTGTTTTATCTTTTGATTCTTGTTAATTGGTGGTTACTAGTTGATAATCAGTTGGTTTAATCCTGTTTTGTGGTGTTCATCAAACAAATCCTTTGAAAAAAGTGTGAAATCTGTCATAAAGGGGTGTTTGGGTTTACTGCATAACCAGGGTTTGGGTTGAATTGAGTGATTGTTAGTTTGTGTCTTGTGTTTGTTCTTGCACTATTAGTTGCTTATCTATAGGTTTTGAGCTTTGTATCACCATAATCTAACAATTGGCCATAAAATATGTATTTCTTGTTGTTTTGGACTGAGATTTTGAGGACACCTAGAATATAAGCTATACAAGGGTTAACAAGTGCTAAATCTAAGTTCATGCAACATGAGTAAGAGTTTTAGGGTTTTGAAATTGGATCTGTGGTCAACTAGTTCAGCAAAAAGGAGTTGTGTTCATCAGTAAGCAACTTAGGGTTTTAACTAGATCTAATCATTGACCAAGTATTTGAATTGAGTTGTTTTGTGTTTATTTAAGTTTTATTGAGATTGTGGAAGCTTTTGGTGCAATCTGGTGGGCTTATTCTAGCTTAAACTGCTTATTCATCATTCATTGTTCATTTATCATATCTCTGTCATATCTAGGGAATGTTTGAATTAACTGTCTCATTTGGCTGGTTTAATTAGTGTTTAATTGCTTCATTGTGACTCCTTACAACCCACTGGTTGTAAGGGTGCCCTTTTTGTCCATTGAATCCAAGTAGAACTCTCTAAATCATCAAGTGAAATAGTCAAAGCAGTGGGGACCCTTTCCCACTGCTACTAACCACTGCTAGTGTTAATCTTGGTTCAGCTTATCAATAAGCTATTCTAGCTTATTAAAACATGCAACAACTTTAATTTGGTAATCAGTCTTCCTCAATTGACCCATTTGTTCATTCTGGACCATTTGAGCCTTTGACTTTAGGGTTTGACTAGAAAACCAACTTATATGACTTTTTCATAAGTACTTATTGGCTTATTCAGCTCATTTGGGACTGTTGGATTTTTCTTGATTGATTTTTCTTAATTAAGTCATTTAGAGTGTTTTGCAAGTTGAATCAAGTTCTGAGGTGGTCTAAAACTCTAAATCAACTATTTTGTCGTTTAGTGAATTTGTACTTGGCTTATTTCTGGCTTATTGGTTGAGCATTTTCAAAATTTCTTTCAACAAATCTTTTAAGCATCCCAAAAGAAGGTTGTGTGTCAAACTAGAGCTTATGGCATTGGCTTATAGCTTAATGGGCCAAAAAGCCCATAAAGAATAAGCCGTTGTACATTTAAGCTGTGATAAGCTCATATTCAGCTTTGGGCCTTCAGAGTTTTGTGTTTAGAATTGAATTTTAAGCTAGGCTAGTGATTTTCAGCTTATTTGGTTGAGTTTGATCTTATTGGGCCAAAAAGCCCATTAAGGTGCACTATTTTTGTTTCTAGCCCATTTGGTGGCCCAATAGGGGTATTTTGGTAATTTCACTTTCATTTTCTGTTTATTTAGGTTAAAATAAACTAGTTTGCAAGTTTTTAGAAATTTTATAATTTTTAGATTTTTAATATTATTTTATTACTATTTTATTATTAAAAATTGTTTTTAGGATTTTTGCAACTTTTACAATTTTCCTAGGTCAAATACATTACATTAGGATTTTTAAAACTCTTAGATTAATTTTCTCACCATTTTGTTAATTTTTAGAATTATTTTAATATTTTAATAGTTTTTAATCATTTAAAAATAGTTTTCGTTAGTTTTAAATTTCATAAAAGTAGTCTTTATTTTATTTAAGTCAGTTTAGAGTTTTACAAAGTGAAAATTATTTATTTGGGCTTTTTATTAATTATTTGGATTTTTAGGGCTTTAATTAGCATTTAAAAATTTATATTTAATTAATTAAAATGTTTGAAAAAGTTTTGATCATTTGTAAACTCTTATTATATTTTTAGCTATTTTTGGGAATTTTAAGAATTAGTTTTTATTTTGTCACTTTTTACGGTTTTTGTTTTGTCGTCGTAGTATAATTTTAACGTATTCGTCATTTTAATTTCTCATCTTTTCTTTCTCTCATATTAATCCAAAATCATTACGAATTATTCACACACATATGCCTCCTTAGGAAACGAACTTTCACCTTTGGGTCATTAGTACACGGTTTTGCTATACCGTCGTATTTAATACTTACCGCTTATATCTTGTTTTCCTAAACCAGTGTAATTTTACCTACAATCATTTTGGCGTCACTACCGGGGAGGTGTGTCGTGATTAATTTAAACAATTTTGTTTTTAATATTAACCATAAATATTATTTGTATTAGTAGAACTCTACTAATACGTATTATCGGTTTTCTCGTTTTTCTTGTGAAATAGTATGACTATATTGTATAAGTATCACAATAAATACAAAATATATCCAAAAGTGCGAAAACACAACCTTAATTAGGATTTGATCTCCTAATTATTGTATTCGAAACTCATACAAAAAGAAAAAGGCAAAAATAGATAAATACTTTCGTGAAGCTCGATTTTGAAAAATACGAACTATAAGGTGAATAGATAGGCAACGTGTTATAAAAGACCGTTAAAGGGAAGCTAGGTACTTAAGTGCTTCGCGCCACCTCATTCCCCCGTTCACTTGTGAGTATTTGAGATTCAAGGCTAATCGAGGGTTTTTCCGCCCAAAGTATTATTACGTATCATATATATTTGCTTGGTTTCTTTGTGATTAAACCCTCTTGAACAATTTGGTTTTCACCAAAGTTCTAAAGTCAATCGAAGGCGTTCACTCCACGTGATCGTTTTCATTCTTTGAGGCTTCTTTAATCAAGAGTTTGATTCGAGGAGAGATTTGGTATATTGTTGTCTACGAATACACACAAAATCCAAAAATACTAAAAACAATCAAAAACACCAAAAAATAAAAAATTCACAAAACACCCAAAAGAATCTTCTTTGCTCACCTCCACATTCTACGTCACGTTTATGCAAACTCGTAATCAAGCAAAACGAGCTCGCAAACATCGTCAAAACCAAGGAAATTTGATTGAGGAAGAAACTCCAATTGTCGAACCCGTTGTAGAACCAATAGTCACTATGGCTAATCGTACTATGATGGATTTGCTTCAAGCACCCACCGATGGTTTTGGAGAAGCTATTGTGATTCCCGCCATCCATACGGAGAATTTCGAGATTAAGACAGGTTTAATGTCGATGCTACAAGCAAACAAGTTTCGAGGTCATGAGAAAGACAACCCGCATTATCACATACGGAATTTCAATCGTCTCACCGCAAGAAGCAAGTTTAAAGATGTTCCACATGAAGCCATTAAAATGATGTTGTTTCCATACTCGTTAGATGGACCCGCAAAAATTGGCTCGAGAAAGAACCGCCAAATTCAATTTTGACATGGGGTGATCTCGTCTCTAAGTTTGTGAACCAACTTTTTCCGCCATCTAAAACGACACATTTGAAAAATGAGATTTCAAGATTTACACAACGTAATAATGAGAGTTTTTCAATGGCATGGGAACGATTTAAGGAAATGTTACATGAATGTCCACACCATGATTTTTTGGAATTGCATCAAATTAATACATTTTATAATGGGCTTAACGATCATAAACGAGATTATTTGAATGCCTCCGCGGGTGGTAATTTTTTGTGCAAAACGACCGATGAGGCTTTAAAGATTATCGAGAATAGATCTAAGGTTTATAACCCTCGTAACACACCGAGTGTTGCCAATATGGGTTCACCGTCATCGTCTCGTAACATGAATGCCTTACATGATGAAGCAAATGAGGAAAATCGGTTTTTTGATAGATTTTCGACGCTTATGACACATTGGAAAGCACAAGATGCTTTGAATTCCATATCGGTTAAAGCGGTTGAAAAGAGTTGTATATCTTGTGGTGGAGCTCATGATTTTTCCGAGTGCATTACCGCCGGTGGTAACACTTCGAGTGCTTACGTAGCAACGGGAACTTACAACCAAAACGGCCAAGGTTCCCGCCCAAATCAAGATCCCCAAAATTAAAATGCTAACAACTATCGAAACAAGAATCAAAATGGTGGTTATCAAGGCAATCAACGTAACTACATAAAGGGTAATTACCAAAGTGGGAATGGGAAAGTTCAAAATGAAAACCAAAACTGTGAATTTCAAAACACTACACAAGGTATTCAAAATGCTCACACTAAAAATCTTAATGGAGAATTTTTGGATTATGCAAAAGCAAACGATGCTAAGTTAGATAACATGCAATGTGATATGATTAGCTTAAGATACGAGTTGAAAAACGAGCTTAAAAATGAACTTGCTAATGAATTGAAAACTCATGCTAATAAAATGGAAGGAAACGTTCAACGTCTTCAACAAAATCAACAAAATATGGAACAAGATCAACATGAGATTAAGCAAGAGTTGTTAAAAGCGGACATAAGGCAATCAAAATTTGATGATTGAATTGCTAAAATGTTTGAAGCAATCATGTATAAACCCTCTTCCTCGGGTTCTCTTGCTAGTGATACCATTGCAAACCCGAAGGGAGAAATGAAGGTTATTACTACTCGTAGTGGTAAAACTTTCAAGGAACCAATATCTCGTCCTAGTACTTCTACGGAGAAGGAAATCGAGAAAGAGCCCGAGGTGATGGTCGAAAAGGAGCATATCACAAGCCCACGAAGTATCACTCATACCACACCTACGGTTGAACCAATACTAATTGTGGAACTCGAGATTCCAAGGCTGTTGCCTATGCCCTAACCCACACCACCCTTACCTTACCCATCGAGACGAAACAAAGAGAAAATGCAAGAACGTAACAAACAACAAATTGAGCTTTTTAAAAAAATATTTCAACAAGTGAATTTTAATGTGAGTTTAGCCGACGCGTTGATATACATGCCTCGTTTCGCTTCCACTTTCAAAGGTATGATGAATGATAAAGAGAAGCTTTCAAAGCTATCTAATTGTTCTTCGGTTTATCTTAATCGAATACCAGATAAAGTTGGTTACCCCGGAAGTTTCTCATTCCTTGTGATATACAAGATAAGAAAGAATGCCTCGCCTTGGCCGATCTTGGTGCGAGCATTAATTTGATGCCATTTTCCATTTGGAAATCGCTATCGCTTCCGGCTCTTACTCCTTCGAACATGTCTATCAAGATGGCCGATCATTCTACGATTTTAGCATGTGGAGTAGCCGAGTATGTTTTCGTGAAAGTGGGGAAGTTCTACTATCCCGTTGATTTCATGGTAGTTGACATCCCCACGGATCCTCAAGTTCCTCTAATTTTAGGTCGTCCATTTTTAGACACCGCAAGATCGCTTATCGACGTTCATGCAAGAACCATTACTTTGAGATTTAACGAAGAGGAACTTGTTATAAACGCTACTCAAAACTCGAAACCTTCTCATATTTATGCAATCGCTACCATCAACCATATTGACTTAGTCGATGTGGTTTGCGATGATTTTTCACAAGAAGTGTTAGGTTTTTACGATTGTTCGTCAAGTGGAAATCCTACTATTTTGGATCCGATTCTTGCTAATTCTACGCCAAATCTCACTCCATTCCAAGGAGGCGATTTAACTTCAAATGAAATCGAAAATGAAGATGAGGTGATTATTGCTAATGATACTCTTATTACACCATTTCTTCTGCCGATGGAAGTTATGAGTGTTGAACAAAAATCTTCGATCGAGGAACCGCCAATCCTTGAATTGAAAGATCTTCCATCTCACCTTGAATACGCATTCTTGGAAGGTGATGAAAAGTTGCCGGTTATTATTGTAAAAGATCTTGCTAATGATAAAAAAACCGCACTTTTGAAAGTTCTTAAAGCTCATAAAAGGGCAATTGTGTGGAAAATTTCCGACATTAAGGGTATTGACCGAAAATTTTGTACTCACAAGATTTTAATGGTGGAGGACTATAAACCCGCAGTTCAAGGTCAAAGAAGGGTAAACCCCAAAATTCACGATGTCATCAAAAAGGAAGTCTTAAAACTTCTTGACACGGGAATGGTTTATCCTATCTCCGATAGCCCATGGGTGAGCCCAATCCATTGTGTCCCTAAGAAGGGAGGAATGACTGTTGTGCCAATGAAAAAACGAGTTAATTCCGACTCGTGTTGTGACCGGTTGGAGGGTGTGTATTGACTACCGAAAGTTAAATGACGCCACTCGTAATGACCACTTTCCCTTGCCCTTCATGGATCAAATGTTGAAGCGACTCGCGGGAAATGAATTCTATTGCTTTTGAGATGGTTTTTCCGGTTACTTTCAAATCCTATCGACCCTCGTGATCAAGAGAAAACTACGTTTACGTGTCCTTATGGAACGTTTGCTTATCGTAGAATGCCTTTCGGACTTTGCAATGCACAAGGAACGTTTCAACGGTGTATGATGGCTATTTTTCATGATATGATCAAGAAGTCGATGGAAGTATTCATGGATGAATTTTCGGTGTTTGGTGATTCGTTCACGTCATGTTTATCTAATCTCGAGAAAATGTTAAAACGTTGTGAAGAAGCCAACTTTTTGCTTAATTGGGAAAAATGTCATTTTATGAGTAAACAAGGAACCGTCTTAGGGAACAAGGTCTCGAAAGCGAAAATTGTGGTCGATAAAGCTAAGATAGACGTCATCGCCAAGTTACCTCATCCCAAAACCGTTAAGGGAGTTAGGAGTTTCCTAGGCCACGCGGGCTTTTATCGTCGTTTCATCAAAGACTTTTCGAAAATCTCTCGACCTATGACACGCCTTCTCGAGAAGGATGCTCCTTTTGACTTCAATGAGGATTGTGTTAGAGCTTTCGAAACTCTTAAAAGGAAACTTACCGAAGCTCCCATTCTTGTTGCTCCTAATTAGGAATTACCCTTTGAAATCATGTGCGATGCAAGTGATT
The DNA here is from genome assembly GCA_025667525.1 of Glebionis coronaria. Classification (NCBI taxonomy): domain Eukaryota; kingdom Viridiplantae; phylum Streptophyta; class Magnoliopsida; order Asterales; family Asteraceae; genus Glebionis; species Glebionis coronaria. Next base: position 446,106,125 of record CM046874.1, read on the forward strand.
ATGCAATAGGGTCCGTCTTAGGGCAACGTTATGAAAAACACTTCCGTCATATCCATTATGCTAGCAAGACGATGATCGAGGCTCAACTTAAGTACACCAAAACAGAAAAGGAATTCCTTGCCGTGGTTTATGCTTTTGATAAATTCCGACCTTATCTCGTCTTGACTAAAAGCATCGTGTATACGGACCATTCGGTTATCAAGTACCTCTTAGGTATGCAAGATGCTAAACCGAGATTGCTTTGTTGGATGCTCCTCCTCCAAGAATTTGATGTCACCGTGCTTGACAAAAAAGGAGCCTAGAATCCAGCGGCCGATCATCTCTCTCGTCTAGAAGATCCTCACAAAGATGTTCTCGAGAACAAGGAAATCACCGAAACATTTCCTCTCGAGACTCTCGAAGTAGTGAATTCTAAGGACAACACCCCATGGTTTTCCGACATTGCAAATTACCATGCGGGGAACTTCATAATCAAGGGTATGACGACACAACAAAAGAGAAAATTCTTTCGTGACGTCAAGTTCTATTTTTGGGACGACCCTTATCTCTTTCGGGTTTGTGCGGATCAACTCGTTCGATGTTGTGTCTTTGGTACCGAAGCTTCTAACATCATTAGAGCTTGTCACGAGGGACCCACGGGTGGTCACCATGGTGTTAATCTCACGTCTAAGAAAGTGTTCGTTGCCGGCTTCTTTTGGCCTACGATCTATCGTGATGCACACGCACTCGTGAAGTCGTGTGATTCTTGCCAACGTAAAGGAAAATCGTCGTAAAAGGATGAAATTCCGCAAAACATAATTCAAGTGTTTGAGATTTTCGACATTTGGGACATTGACTTTATAGGGTCGTTCCCATCGTCTCATGGAAACAAGTATATCCTCGTCGCCGTCGACTACCTATCAAAGTGGGTGGAAGCTAAGGCTTTACCTACAAATGATGCTCGTGTGGTAGTGAAGTTTTTGAAGCAACTCTTCTCTCGGTTTGGAACCCCTCGTGCTACTATAAGCGATCGTGGAACTCATTTTTGTAATGACCAATTCGAAAAGGTTTTAAAGAAATATGGAGTGACACATCGTCTTTCTACGGCTTATCACCAGCAAATGAGTGGGCAAGTCGAGGTTTCAAACCGAGCCTTGAAGAGGATTTTAGAGAGGTCGATTGGAGAAAACCGTGATTCATGGTCCGACAAACTCGATGACGCTTTATTGGCCTTTCAGACCGCTTATAAGACACCTATCGGTTGTACTTCTTATAAGTTGGTTTATGGAAAGAATTGTTATTTGCCTATTGAATTGGAGCATAAGGCATATTGGGCCCTAAAGCATGCAAATTATGATTTGAAGACCGTGGGAGATCATCGAAAAATACAACTTAATGAATTGGAAGAACTAAGAGATAATGCTTATGAAAATTCATTGATTTTTAAGGAAAAGACTAAAAAGTTTCATGATTCAAAGATTAAAAACCGGGTTTTTAACGTTGGTGATCAAGTGTTACTTTGTAACTATCGTTTAAAGATATTTTCCGGGAAATTGAAATCTCGTTGGTCGGGTTCGTTCACCATAACACAAGTGTTTCCTTATGGGACCATCGAGCTAGCTCAAAATGATGGTCCTAATTTCAAGGTGAATGGACATAGGCTTAAGCACTACTTTGGTGGGGAAGTCCCTTCATTGGACGACCTCGACCAATTCACCTTCTCCAATGATAATTAGCATTGAGGGGATCGAGTCGAGCTCATGACTCGGTAATCAAAAACGAGGTGCCTCATGGGGGAGATCCCATGCTTATCCATTGTATATATTATCGCTTTCTAATGTAGTTAATGAGAGGGGATTTATGCCCTTCCAACTCGTTGTCTCGTGGTTGTTTGTGAATGTGTTATCTAGATCATCATCATCGCCATGATTGAAGACTCGCGTGTTCATTTACGTGAGCCTCGATCGTTTGCTTGTAGAGTTTTTCACGAATCCATGACATATACTTTATTGTTCTAACAATTATCTTTTAGCATAATTCATAAACGGCTTTAGATATATTGTTGATCACCCTTTCCATGCTAGATCTTAAGCATTCGAATCTTCGTCTCTAGTATGGGGGTGCTCCACCTTTGGACTCGAAACATTGAGGACAATGTTTAATTTTATTATGCGGGGTGAATAGATACTTGCCTTGCTACGCCCTAACGTTTTTCCAACTTTCAACGTTTTGTTTTGTTTTGTTGCTAATAAGGCTAAAAATGGCCCAATTTTAAAAATTTTCTTAGTTTTCATAAGTGTTTTTAAGACACGAATGTATATTTTCCGATGGGTAGAATAAGAGTTTATTTTTGACTTGACGGGAATTTGGAGCCCTTTACATTCCTTAACCCGCTTGAATCAAGTTTTGCTAGACTTTCATATAGGGAACTTTAAAACGCAAAAGTCTTAGCTCATACGGGTTAAGAACAAGAACTTTTCGCAAGTTCCTATAATTTATCCTAGAAAGTCACTTATCAAGGGAACTTTAAAATTCATTCTCTAAACTTAAAAAAGTCTAAGAAAGTGCATGATCCTATAGGGGGCTTGAAAACCCAAAACTTCGATTTGATATAGTCTTAATGAAGCTAATCCAAATTTGGCTTAATTTTGACTTGCATGGCTAAGTATTCACGAGTCTCTTTAATTAGAGGTCTTTAAATAGTGAAGAACGAGAATTGATAGAGTTAGACAAGTGATCATGCTAAACGTAGAACAAGAAAATGTTCTTTCAAAAACTCATATGTTTTTAATTGTGGCTTTTTCTCCCATAAGATCAATGCATTAGGAATAAATATAATTGCAATAAGTAAGGTCATACGATTTGAAAGGTTACTTAGCTTCTAGCCCAAGATCGTTTAAAAGTTGCTCGGGGTTGAATATAGTTTATAGTCAAGGCATAACTTATTGAAGCGGTACGCGAAGTGTGAGAACTCGTATTTTTCCCGGTATTATTTTATTCTTTTACTCGTGCTTTTTGAATTTTCCAACGTATTACATTTTTTTAAATTCTTTATACTAAATCTTGGTATCTTGATAATTTTAATTAAATATACTTTTCAAGTATTTTCTGATCATCGATAATAATATATTCGAATATAAAAAAAAATTATTTTTATTTTTATTTTTCACATTTATTTACTATAGTAACCGAATTTAAAATTAACATTTAGACCGAGCTCTAATTCTATTCCTAATATTCGGGCAATATTTATTACCCTACTTTAAATGTCATTTGTTTATATGTCGCGTTAACATTTATTAAATAATAAGCCTTCATTTATATATCGAAATATAAATGTTCTCCGAATGTCGTCGTTTTTATTTTATATTTAACGCTTATCTTCCGCGTTTTACGCGTATCTTTTAAATCGCGTAACTTTTAAAATATCGGGTTTCGATAATACCCGCTTTATAAAAAAATTCAACAAAATTTAAAGTTATACTAAACTTTCTTATACCACTTGCTGCTTCATCAAACACGTGTACACTAGATACATGTCTAACGTAAAGAATGATATCTAAATTCTTAAATCTCATGTATATCTCATAACTAGCAAAGTTTGATCCCACTTTCTTGTTTACATTCTTTTTCTTTCTGGTTCTCGAGTTAAACTCACAAGAAACGTACATCATAAATATTTTTATATATTAGTCTTGGTGAAGGTGACAACAAGGTGACAATGAACGGAGTCATGTCCCGACATAGCATCTTATTACACCGATATAGAGCGGTTCGAGTTCATATCACGACCTTGATTCAGGTCGGTATGGTTCAAAACTTGGTTTCCTGGTCATTCCTATTCAGTCCCTTAGCCGCGGGTTGGAGCTCGTGTTTTGGTTCGAGTCTCGGCATATTTAACCTTGTTAGTATCCATGATAGTTTCGGTTTTCAAATGGCTTCGGGTTCGTTAGGAAGTTGGTTTAGAAGCTTGGTTTTGATCGAGTCTGTTGTGGCTTGATGAGGAGCAGGAAGGCAACACGGGTTCGTTGTGATCATGCCGTGCTCGCCCGCGTTCTAGTTCCCTGTGAGTCTATGATTCCTTAATCTTCTCGTCTCTTCTAACTACTAGTGGTACACATGATTCCCTAGTTTTGTGCTTGAGAAATCTGTAATTAAAGTTTACGTATAAAACAGTGATACAAAGACCAATTGTCTTTTTTTGATTAAGTTTACGTAGGACTAAATTTTGAAATATGTTAATAGAAAGTAAGCTCGACTCGACCAACTTCGAGCCCATTTTAGATCACGCCTGACCATGGGTGCAAGTCGGATACAAGATAGGTTTTATAGACGGGCTAGTCGAGATTCCATAGCCCCTGAAAACACGTTGTTTGGATAATCGAGCAATTAGTTATAATAGTTTGAAAATCTGTCAAAACCAGTTTTCCTATAATGAGTTACAGTAACAATGAATGTATTTTCATGTTTAAACTAGTCGCGACGCGACCTTTTTACGACCCTTTTTAACCACCGAAACGACCTTTCCCCTAGACGATCATATGACGGAAGTTGTAGACAGCCATGCCGTCTACACGAGACTACTTTCGGTTCGACCAGAAGGTCACTATCGAGAGCCGTAGACGAGGTCGAAACTGACCCGGTAGACCTCGTAACACTCGAAACTGTTTCACGGACCCTATTTCGAACATGATTTTAACGCATCAAACAACCCCGGTTTATAAAGATTAAAACACGTACTTATAGACGAGCCGGTTGACTTTATAATGGAACTTTCGGTTTACTCCGCCAGCAATTAACAAGCTCGCTACTCTTTTCCTAATAACTGAGAAAACTACCCCCGTTTAATAGAGAAGTATATGCAGAAACATGAATTCATATTGCAAATCAATTACTTAAGCATTGTTTTGTGTCTCATGTCCCCCGACATGCGACATGAATCTTTCCTATTTAAGAATTTAATTAATAATTAATATAATCATTAATTTTATTCATTTTATTTATTTTTAATAATAAGAATATAAAATGTATTTAGGATATTTGACCCATTACATGACGTAACTAAATTAACTGTTCCGACTACGAAGTGTCAAATATTGTTAAATATATCCCGTTTAAATGACTACACTTTTATTAAAACGTTAAACTTTCGCAAGTATTAAAACTATCAATTTATTCAAATAAACTCAAGCACATACTAGGAAACTAAATGCTACGTTATTTCCGTGTTGCATGTATAGTAATACATATCTTATTTAACTTAGGTTACGAATTGTTTCGAGCTATTATTTCTCCATGTCTACATTGTGCTATTTTACCGTTGCTATTGCTTCGAGGTGAGTTCATAACCCCTTTTTACTACTTATACATTGTTTCTAAATGCGGGGTGAGATTTTACATGGTGGAACACATTCATTTAAAACTGTATGCTACCCAGAACTTGTATGCTATCCAGAACTTATATGTTATCCAGAACTTGTATGCTTTCCAGAACTTGATGATTTCCAACAGATTTTCATTATTATTATTATTGCTTTTAGTTATAGCCCTTAAGTTTCCTCTCCTGATCATGAACCGTTAATTTACTTGTGTTGCTAAGCGCGAATGTTGTGGGTGGATCCATCGGGATTGACAATCCCCGTCCCATGTTGCGGCTGTTTAACCATGACGCATTTCATTTGTTTCTACCTAAGTATTTAGGCTGAATACTCCCTAGAGGAACTTACATTGAGTTAAGCTTCGGTTCATGAACTAAATAGCAAAATAATGGATTCGGACTATGGTTAATGATTATAACCATTTTCCCTATTTACTTGTTTTACAAATGAATGCTTGTGTTCCACACCTTTACTACTAAACCTATGAATATCACTCAACTTTATGTTGACGATTTTACATGTTTAATCTCAGGTATTATTACTTACTTTGCTTGGATGGGAGCCCGCAGGATATTATCGCAGCTTGGAGATTTCTGTGTTACTTTTTAAAGTTTGGTTTTGGTAAAAGCTATCAGAAGTTTATCCTATATTTTTGGTAACAACATGTTACAAAACCATGTTTAAATAATAGATTTTCCGCTTATAAAACTCTGGGACCATTGTTTAAAAACTCTGATCTTTTTGTGATGTAATGTATAAGTTTTTATTACGTCAACTTTATGTCAATAGTATTCCATTGTTTTTTTGTACCATGACGTGGAACCCCTTTGCTGCCTACGTGTTTCATTGCCTGATTTTGGGGGTCTCACAGATTGGTATCAGAGCGATGGTTATAGGGAACTAAGTCGTTTTTCAAAACTTAGTCTATAACCGAAAGTTCATATATTTCATGTTTAAAGTGTGAAACACAGAATCTGCCATTGTTGTACGATATCTGCGCGGGTAACTCTCTAATCCTTATTATTTCTTTTTAATTATCATCATAGTATTTCTTCTCCTGATTACATGTTAAAATATTACATGACCCTAGTGACGATAATTACTATGTCTTTTCAAAACCTTTGTGCTTCATGAAATATCATTGGATATTACTTGATTACATATGGTCTTGCTGCATATCTTAAATTCTTGTTTTTGTGAACTGATCTTGTTACAATGATTTTATATTGTTATGACGTTACATACTTGAATTCGGAGCGAGTATGCTGCCAACTTTTCATACTCACTTTACTGAGTACTATTGCTATCTTGTTTATGCGTAATACGACTGACCTCATATACTCGTTCGTTTTGAACCGCTTATTTTTCTTGACTCACTGTTACATGTTATGTGTATTCTCGCGATACCATTGTTTGGGATTAAGTAAGTGTTGATTTCAATGAAACTTCTGATTTTCATTCTACTACCGTGCGTGTTACTTTCATTGTTAACCTCTTAAAGCTATCTATTTAGATATCCAAATTGTTTTTCGATCATTCGTAATTGAATGTCTAGTCTATAGACCATTGTGTAGCTCAATGTGTCTCTGAAAAAGACTAAAGGACATCGTGTGAGTCACACATCTCTAACCATTCGTTGAATATGTGTTAAATAATATCAAGGGTTTTCATAACCTTGATTTACCTTTACGTCGCCGTTTTACACGACACTCGTATAACGATTAAATATTGTTTCATTGACCATTCTACGTTTCGATTTCGAATTGCAACGTTCGTTTGTATCTTGAAAACATCATCGCTATCTTGTAATTCATCCTCTATTACGCGACGATTGTTTGGAACACGATTGTACTTCTATAAACTTGTATCCTCCCTTTTTATTTAACCTCCTCGCTCCAGGAGTGTGACACGTTACTCTTCCAATTCTTTCTCGATATGTCTTGTGAATTTGGAAAAAAATCACACTGCCAAGAGACCTTCCTGCATTGCATCTCGAAATCTAAGACACATATGTCATGCGTCATTTTTAAATTCTTAGTTTGTCGTTGACATTCTTGAACCATTTCTATATTGTGTTTTCTTTACATGATTAATTACGCAATTTATTCTTTTTCGTATTTATGGAATCCACAAGTCTTGTGTGTACATTAATTCTGGGTTATTATGAAATTTGGATTTAATTTCAAACTTTGTCGAAAAATATACTTCGTACAAAAACTTTACAGGAAATTTATCAGTGTCGAGAAAATATTATTATAACTTTAGACATAAAAATATATATTTCTATTTGTTGAGACGTCCGTTTAGGACATAATATTTTACCAGTAAACATTTAAAACAAGCAAGTTATGCTCATTTGGGATTGTAAAATTTAAGAACTTACTTCTGCGTAGTTCTAAAATATCATTTTATTGACAGATTTAAATGCAAGGGCATTTTCGTCCATTTTTTATCCGTTTCAAGTCTCTAGTAAAACTAGAAAATTGTTCAAAACATCGTTTTACAGCGAATTGCATTAGACTTCGAGTCTTAAAATATTGTTAAGTGATTCAATTGGTTTGGTCAATCCCAAAAAGGTCAAAGTTGATTAAAAAGTCAAAGCTGGCAGAAATTTTGAAATAGGGTTTTTAGGCGTTTTTGAATTCGTGTGAGCTCGTAAAACTTTAACTAATGATATTTTTACAACCATGAAACAATGATTGCGATTGAAAACGTTAAAATAGTGCATATTTATGTCAAATAAATAACAATGTGCACACATATGGGTTCCTCTATCTTTCTTTTGTATATGACTTAATTGTCATTCTAAGTTGTCTTTCTTTGCTTCTATCGTACCACTGATTTGGACCGAGGTTGAAGTTCTTATTTTCATCATTCGTTATCCTTCTTGACACGGGACTCTTGACAATTCCGGCTAAACCTCTCGAAACCCTATCACTTTGTAACCATTTCATTGGTTGTCTTGAACTACTCCTTATTTCCCTCTTGTAACTCACTCGCTACTTTGTAAACTATTATCATGTTACCATATAAACTCAAACTGGTCTTGTTTGCGAATCATTTTACAAAAAGTTTCATTTGGTCTTTCTTAAATAATTGAATGCTATCTTATAAAATTAATTTATATTAATTTTACGATGTAATTCCTCAAATTGTTTAACAATTGGTCTTATAAAGAACCCTTGTAAACATAAAAAAAAAATTGTTGAATTAAATATCTAGCCAGTAACTTATTGGCGAAAAGTTTCATAAAATATTTTGATTCCTTTTTTTTTACAAATGGCATTATATACATATTTTAAATAATATGACCTGTAATACTGATTTGACGAAGCTGAGCATCGCATTGCTAGTCCTAAATTATGCATGGCCTGATCACCTATGCTTAATTTAGAAGGATCCATGCAACGCCAAATAGTAGTCACCTTAAATATTTAACCAAGAATCAACTTTTAATTATGTTTCTTAAAAAGTTAGATAAATGTGAATTTTGGGAATTTTTACATTTTATGCGAGTATCAACAGTTCGTGACTTACACATATGAACCCTTATCTTTTCTTGAACAAAGTACATGCCTCGAGCACATATTTCCTTACTCAACGATCTTTGTTTAACTTGTTAGCTCATTTTCTTTCGTGACATAATTCTCGTTACCAATTGTCTAATTTCTTACCATTGATATCAGACTTGAAAATTTCAATGTTTTTATGCTTATTCATTTACCAACCTTTCCTATCTATTTTGGTAGACCTTCGAAACGCCTCTAGACGCGAATAGTGATTTATGACGGGACGTGAACGATAAATTCGTGTAACTGTTATGATTATGTGTTAGACATCATTTTAAAATTCATTCTTGTGAATTATGTGATGATTTCGTTTTTCATGGCTAGTGTTGTTCAGTTTACTGGAATTACTATCAAGAAACTTAAGAATTTTTTTTTGATTCGAAAATTTATTACGTGGCTTTTCTATTTCGATCGTGTATCGACCATCGAGCACTTAAGAAGCCGTTGTTGGTGACACCAACTGCACTCAAGAAGTAATGACTGGCTAAATCCTTGTTTCTTATTATTTTGTCCATCGACGCATCTATTCTATCACGTTTGTTAAGAGTTGATACGAATTTCATTTTATTCCCTCGTGCTATTGCTAGTCATTTGTTTGCATTTTCTCCTGTCTCCAGTGGAACTCTGGAGACCAGAGTTCCTTTAGGTGGGGCGACTGTGAGAACTCGTATTTTTCCCGGTATTATTTTATTCTTTTACTCGTGCTTTTTGAATTTTCCAATGTATTACATTTTTTTAAATTCTTTATACTAAATCTTGGTATCTTGATAATTTTAATGAAATATACTTTTCAAGTATTTTCTGATCATCGATAATTATATATTCAGATATAAAAAAAATTATTTTTATTTTTATTTTTCACATTTATTTACTATAGTAACCGAATTTAAAATTAACATTTAGACCGAGCTCTAATTCTATTCCTAATATCCGGGCAATATTTATTACCCTACTTTAAATGTCATTTGTTTATATGTCGCGTTAACATTTATTAAATAATAAGCCTTCATTTATATATCGAAAATATAAATGTTCTCCGAATGTCGTCGTTTTTATTTTATATTAAACGCTTATCTTCCGCGTTTTACGCGTATCTTTTAAATCGCGTAACTTTTAAAATATCGGGTTTCGATAATACCCGCTTTATAAAAAAATTCAACAAAATTTAAAGTTATACTAAACTTTCTTATACCACTTGCTGCTTCATCAAACACGTGTACACTAGATACATGTCAAACGTAAAGAATGATATCTAAATTCTTAAATCTCATGTATATCTCATAACTAGCAAAGTTTGATCCCACTTTCTTGTTTACATTCTTTTTCTTTCTGGTTCTCGAGTTAAACTAACAAGAAACGTACATCATAAATATTTTTATATATTAGTCTTGGTGAAGGTGACAACAAGGTGACAACGAACGGAGTCATGTCCCGACATAGCATCTTATTACACCAATATAGAGCGGTTCGAGTTTATATCACGACCTTGATTCAGGTCGGTATGGTTCAAAACTTGGTTTCCTGGTCATTCCTATTCAGTCCCTTAGCCGCGGGTTGGAGCTCGTGTTTTGGTTCGAGTCTCGGCATATTTAACCTTGTTAGTATCCATGATAGTTTCAGTTTTCAAATGGCTTCGGGTTCGTTAGGAAGTTGGTTTAGAAGCTTGGTTTTGATCGAGTCCGTTGTGGCTTGATGAGGAGCAGGAAGGCAACACGGGTTTCGTTGTGATCATGCCGTGCTCGCCCGCGTTCTAGTTCCCTGTGAGTCTATGATTCCTTAATCTTCTCGTCTCTTCTAACTACTAGTGGTACACATGACTCCCTAGTTTTGTGCTTGAGAAATCTGTAATTAAAGTTTACGTATAAAACAGTGATACAAAGACCAATTGTCTTTTTTTGATTAAGTTTACGTAGGACTAAATTTTGAAATATGTTAATAGAAAGTAAGCTCGACTCGACCAACTTCTAGCCCATTTTAGATCACGCCTGACCATGGGTGCAAGTCGGATACAAGATAGGTTTTATAGACGGGCTAGTCGAGATTCCATAGCCCCTGAAAACACGTTGTTTGGACAATCGAGCAATTAGTTATAATAGTTTGAAAATCTGTCAAAACCAGTTTTTCCTATAATGAGTTACAGTAACAATGAATGTATTTTCATGTTTAAACTAGTCGCGACGCGACCTTTTTACGACCCTTTTTAACCACCGAAACGACCTTTCCCCTAGACGATCATATGACGGAAGTTGTAGACAGCCATGCCGTCTACACGAGACTACTTTCGGTTCGACCAGAAGGTCACTATCGAGAGCCGTAGACGAGGTCGAAACTGACCTGGTAGACCTCGTAACACTCGAAACTGTTTCACGGACCCTATTTCGAACATGATTTTAACGCATCAAACAACCCCGGTTTATAAAGCTTAAAACACGTACTTATAGACGAGCCGGCTGGCTTTATAATGGAACTTTCAGTTTACTCCGCCAGCAATTAACAAGCTCGCTACTCTTTTCCTAAAAACTGAGAAAACTACCCCCGTTTAATAGAGAAGTATAAGCAGAAACATGAATTCATATTGCAAATCAATTACTTAAGCATTGTTTTGTGTCTCATGTCCCCCGACATGAGACATGAAACTTTCCTATTTAAGAATTCAATTAATAATTAATATAATCATTAAATTTATTCATTTTATTTATTTTTAATAATAAGAATATAAAATGTATTTAGGATATTTGACCCATTACATGACGTAACTAAATTAACTGTTCCGACTACGAAGTGTCAAATATTGTTAAATATATCCCGTTTAAATGACTACACTTTTATTAAAACGTTAAAGTTTCACAAGTATTAAAACTATCAATTTATTCAAATAAACTCAAGCACATACTAGGAAACTAAATGCTACGTTATTTCCGTGTTGCATGTATAGTAATACATATCTTATTTAACTTAGGTTACGAATTGTTTCGAGCTATTATTTCTCCACGTCTACATTGTGCTATTTTACCGTTGCTATTGCTTCGAGGTGAGTTCATAGCCCCTTTTTACTACTTATACATTGTTTCTAAACACGGGGTGAGATTTTACATGGTGGAACACATTCATTTAAAACTGTATGCTATCCAGAACTTGTATGCTATCCAGAACTTGTATGCTATCCAGAACTTGTATGCTTTCCAGAACTTGATGATTTCCAACAGATTTTCATTATTATTATTGCTTTTAGTTATAGCCCTTAAGTTTCCTCTCCTGATCATGAACCGTTAATTTACTTGTGTTGCTAAGCGCGAATGTTGTGGGTGGACCCATCGGGATTGACAATCCCCGTCCCATGTTGCGGTTGTTTAACCATGACGCATTTCATTTGTTTATACCTGAGTATTTAGGCTGAATACTCCCTAGAGGAACTTACATTGAGTTAAGCTTCGGTTCATGAACTAAATAGCAAAATAATGGATTCGGACTATGGTTAATGATCATAACCATTTTCCCTATTTACTTGTTTTAAAAAGGAATGCTTGTGTTCCACACCTTTACTACTAAACCTATGAATATCACTCAACTTTATGTTGACGATTTTACATGTTTAATCTCAGGTATTATTACTTACTTTGCTTGGATGGGAGCCCGCAGGATATTATCGCAGCTTGGAGATTTTTGTGTTACTTTTTAAAGTTTGGTTTTGGTAAAAGCTGTCAGAAGTTTATCCTATGTTTTTGGTAACAACATGTTACAAAACCATGTTTAAATAATAGATTTTCCGCTAATAAAACTCTGGGACCATTGTTTAAAAACTCTGATCTTTTTGTGATGTAATGTATAAGTTTTTATTACGTCAACTTTATGTCAATAGTATTTCATTGTTTTTTTGTACCATGACGTGGAACCCCTTTGCTGCCTACGTGTTTCATTGCCTGATTTTGGGGGTCTCACACGAAGATTGGTGAAGATCCAAAAAGGCCCTAACAAGGCATGAGGAGCTCTATTTTGTTGCTAAAGGTCCAAGATGATGTGAAAAATCATTATTCCAAAATCAATATGAAGGATCGAGACACACGACGAAACCAATTACTCCCCTACAGATCATGGAAAAAGTCTATCCAAAAAGACCTTTTCAAGGTATGAGGATAAATATATCCAAGTCCTTAAAGGAGGCGAATCGTTGTATATCAAAATCCAAAATAGAGATTGAAGAAAAATGATGAAGTCGTGGTCCAAGTATGAAGAATCTCTCGAAAACGTCAAGTGAAGAAATTCCAAATAGAAAGAGAAGACCATAATTTCAATAACGTCTTCCGAATATTCGAAGTATGAAGTACATGCCAAATATCGGTCCGAGAAAGGTCTCAAATCGTGAAACGAGTTATGCCAAGATATGAACATAAGGAGATACACGAGAAGCCATTTTAAAAGATCTTGTCCTTTAGCTAACTATTGATTAAATCGTGCTACTTTATTTTCGGACTAATAAATACTCAAATAAGTCAATATGTGTGACAATCCGTCAATTTATGGTTGATATTTTATTCTCAAGTATTATTTAAAAACATTATTTTAATTATATTATGAACTCACTTATTTTTGGGAAGAAATTTGTGTTTACATCTTGAAGTAGCATCGACTACGTCTAAACCGGAGCATTCTACGTTACGTGCTTACGTTTACATACACCGTTTTGGTGACAGTCTGACATTTCAGAAAATAAATTTATCCTTGAATATTATTTTGAGATTTTAAATTTGTGTTGGTTCATAAACTCACAAATTTACGAGAAGAGATTAGGACTTACGATTATAATTTAACGTCCTTTACGACTAAACCGGAAACCTTAGGATTACGTATTTACGTTTTCGAACTCCGATTTTGATGAGACAATTTTTATTAGATTCGTTTTGTGCCGTTGATTCATAATTTATAAAAACGTTTTTCATAAAACGACCCGAGGGCACGCAAATCGAGGAAACTAGAATCAAGGAATACCCGTAAATTAGTGGGATGAGACAAAAAAAGTTTTTCCCCACCCCACTAACATGGGACGGCCAAAACTACTACACCAACACCCTTAGGTGTCAATATTTAGCTAACAAGTAAGAACACATGTCTTACTTAGCTTAACAAGTAAGCTTCACACATCAAAACCACAAACCACTTCACCACAAACCATTTCTTCACTTCCAACACATGCAAACCACTCTTTCATCTATCCAAAGGACCCAAGAAGTTTCCTTGCTAAAGTTGAAGATTTGATAACAAGAACCAAGTCTTGTTCATCAAAAACCTCATCTTTTCATCACTAATGGTGGTATAAAGATTGTTCTTCCTATCCTCGTGTTATTTTGATTATGTAATCTTGTATTTTCTTTATTTATGTATATGTATTTGATGTTGAATGATGATAAAAATATTATGTGGGATATGGTTTTGATAAACATGGGTAAAAAGATGGAAAACCACATGTAAAATGGTTAAAAATCATGCTAAATATGATGGTTGTATAAAAACAGTAAGTAACCAAATAATAAACTGATAAACTGGCATAGTGGAATCAATAAGTATTAGATTTCATACACATGTGAGAGTTGGCCATGCAATGGAATCATCAAAATGAGTGAGATATGATCAAAACAAAATTTGTATACCAATCTGAATAGTCTTTTTTGTAGGGACCGTTAAGGATACTTAGACATGGATTGAGCAGTATCTATAACTAACTTATTTGTAGCACATAATATGAAGTTTATTCCATCCAAAAATGAGCTTCTATATCTTTATATAACTAAAAATCAGATTTTGTGAAATTAAAGTTTAATAGTATTATATAAGCACTCAAATAAATATAGTATAAAATGTGAATTAAAACCCACTAACTTATATATTACATTTATATAAATATGTAAAAGGATAAATAAATGGACATTTTATAAAAATGGTAGTTTGATAAGTTTTATAAGTTATAAAACTATAAACATGATTTTTACGTCTTTTCGGCTAATACCGTAAAATTAACGTTTTCGTCAATTAAAACTTAGACGGTCGGACCCGTCTAATGTAAACTTTTTAAAAGTTATATACTGATATATCAGTACTTAATACAAGTAAAAACCGATAAAACCCGAACTATATAACATATGGATATTAACAGGCTAAGTTAGCCTTATTGGACTATAAACCCGACTAGTTGGTAAAACACTTATAAACTTACTTATTGGGCCTAACCCATTTGGGCCCTACATGTAAAGTACAATACTGATATTAAAAGTATAATTGGGCTAATGAAAAGTATTGGGCTTGTAATAGGCTTATTGGGCCTAAAACATGTAAATGAGTAAAACTAGTAAACTAGTATAAAAGTTACCAATACATAACACTAAAATGAGTAAATGAGAATGTATAAACCCACTTGATCATCATCATATATATAAAATCATCATATGTATACATAATTGTTATTTTTATAAAGTCATTGGACAAGAGTCTAATACGAGTATTATTTTTCTAGGTTTCCGTGATTGAGGCGCGTACCGTACATCCGAATTGTCGATAACCCGCTTTCCCACATCAACGTGAGTTCATAGCCTCACACTCTTTTAAATGTTTTTATGAAATGTTTTATAAACCCGCGAGGGAGATAACATGTTAGTTTTGATAAATTAGGACACCATTTGTCCCGATTTTTTGTTTATTGATTTGGACCCGAATGATTGTATGACCCGATGAATGATTATATGACCCGATGTGTGAAATGAAATGGATTATTAAAGTTAGGTTATGTCACTAAAAGTCTCATTAGCAGGAATTGTGAACTACCGGGATTTGGTAGACGCTTATGCATATAATAGTTCTATTTGGGGACGATCACCCCAGTTCGCGCATTGACGGTTGATCCCCGTCGTGCCACATTAATTGGTAAGCGAATTTATGTATGAGAAGATTTACACAAGCGTGATTTGGTGACGACACGCTAATTTAGATTGGAAAATGAGTTCCGGGTTAGCTACCCGTTGTTTGTTTTAGTAAGGTAACAATGTCATGCGTCTTGTAATAATCCAAATAATGAAATATTGCTATATGCACTGAATTACGATATATTGCCTGACTAGCAATATGGGGTCTTACTATTGATATTATGTTCATGTTTTGGTTTTACATAACCATATTCATATAACGGTTTTTATTTAACTCTATACAACGTTATAAAAGATATATATGATGTTATTACGACAATGGTTCATATAATGATTTTGAAGGCAAACGCCTATATTATGATTTTTGATAAGGATTTGTATAAAATGACTTTGGCTATTTTATGGCCTATTACAAAGATTTGTACAAAATGATTTTCGGTAATAATTTTATACCGATCTTATATTGATGGATTTCATTAAACTCTATGAATTCACTCGGCGTTTTCGTTGACCTTTTCTTTTAACATGTTTTATCTCAGGTACTTGAAGGTAATTCTCGGTAAGACAACAAGAATTCATGGCCCGCACTTAAACAACAATTTCCATTCAAATCATTTGTAAAATTGTATGAAATGACTATGACTTGGGACCTATGTAAATTTGACATTCATGAATGGAAATGCTTTATTATTAAATGACGCGATTTTTTTTAAGCGTTGTCTATGAAGTGAGTAATGTGCTATCCCGTAACACCAACGTAATGTGCTATACCGACAAGGCCAGACTGAGAAGTGTTATTTTAATATATATATATAACTTGGATTATATATATATTGTAATTTGATTGCATGATTGTTTTATAATTGTTTTAATATTTATACGAGGTATTTATACGACATAGATTGTCACAAGAAACCCTAACTCCCCTAGAAAATCAATCAAAGGTATTCCTATAGGAACTCTAGCTATTTTAGATCTAAACCAAGTTTTGGTTATTTATGATCCGAACAAAATGGTTGATATTCGTAGAAATGTAGATATTAGTTGATTGTAATATTGAAGAAGAATTGGCGAGATTAAAATTGATATCGATGTCAGGACGATCTTTCCTTATAGAGTGGAGTTTAACAAAACGTTACCACCTGGAAAGGTGTCATCTGATTCGTTGTCACCCAATTCTTAAATTTGAAATCGAAAGGGTGAATGTTACACTTGAGACTGTCATTGGAACCATTACCCAAAAGCCTCATGCCACTAGTACCTTTTCGAGAAGTCTAATTGAATGTGTGAGTCATTTAATACTAGTGACTCATTTGATAATTGTTGTTGTAAGAACTCTAGGATTGGAGATTAAGTGTTGATCATATCGAGCTTTTATTGCCCTTTTAAGGTCTAAAAAATATAGTTGAAAGTATTGGAGAATGAGGTAGGATGTCGCATTGAGTATGATTTGGTTGAAACTTTAATAGAGTAAAATTTAACTTGTATGGAATATGAGACTGATAAGAGGAAGTCGTTAAGTCCTGTGATTGAATTATAAGATTTTAAATGATTGTTAGTTTGTGTTAAGAGTTGTTCCTAGGCCATTGTCCACTAACGAGGATGCCCAGTGTCCAAGAAATAAATTGAAGAAATCTTCTTCTGAATTGGGACCGATGGATCTTCCGGGACAGGTGGAACTCCCATGATTCATGTAGATTAGTATTCATTATGGTATCTTTTAAAAATCCCTAACTTAACTGAGACATCAGTTGGTAGGATGAGTTCTTGGAATTGTATGACATAGTGACACGTAATGTGTTACGGTACAATCTTGACATGTTTGTGATTAATGAAAAGACTACCTTTGATTGCTAAATCCTACATGTATCGATGTTATCTATCTTTTATTGCTTCATCCTAATGTTCGCATTAGTGATGCAACCATTGAGCAAGTACTCAACTCGATTTGAGTTACGTCATGGATTATTCTTTTTGAGTGCCATCGAGGTCATGAACCTCATGATTACTTGGCTAAGCTCATTTCCTAGAATATTATAGTTAGTTCTTGGTGAGCAACTTTTCATCACTCTTTTGCAGATCACTGATTGTTTTTATAAGCTAAAACAGTATCCCTTGAGAAAAATTAAATGTTCATCACTATAAGGATTATTCAAAGTGAGATTTATAAGTGATCGTTATCGAAATGAAGTTGTTTATAAAACACCTTGGAAAACTTAACTATTTTCATAACAAAGAAAATCTTTGTAAATTTATTTTTGATTCTTATTTAAGAATTAAGAATGAAAGTGTTTTTATTATAAACATGATGATAAAATTTTGACGAACTGGGTATTTCATCGTTAATCTTGAAATTGTATATAGTTGCGCGCCTACATAAAATTTGGAAGTGACCATGCAAGGTTGATTATTAGTCACCATGAAATTATTAATAAACACTAAATTTTCTTTGAAGATTGTGAAAGATTAAATTTTATGAGATTTACAAGAAGTGAAAAATAGGGACATATTGATAGGGACACCTACATATGTGCCCGTACTATTTATTCTTCTGAGTCGAATTTACTCATCTGTGGAAATTGTCTTATTTGACAAATTGATATTCCCTCCTTGTCCAATTCTCCCGTGGTGAGATTCTTAGGAAAAGTATCTGATTACCAAGTGTTGATACCTGACTGGATGTATCGACG
Source organism: Glebionis coronaria (assembly GCA_025667525.1). Classification (NCBI taxonomy): domain Eukaryota; kingdom Viridiplantae; phylum Streptophyta; class Magnoliopsida; order Asterales; family Asteraceae; genus Glebionis; species Glebionis coronaria. Next base: position 446,124,652 of record CM046874.1, read on the forward strand.
TTCCTATAATTTATTTTGATTAGATTTCATTTTAATGACTTGGGTAACAGTCCGAGGAGCTTTCAAATGCGTACTCAATTTATGAAAACATGGGATATATTCATATTCGTTAAATGTTTTCGTCAGTATCTGATTTGAAATTCTCTCGCATAGATTATGCGTTAACCTTACTCTTTTTAAGGTTACTTATGTCTCCTGATATCCTTGAATTTGTGAAGGATTATGAATTATTATTATTCTTTTGAGAAGATCACATCTTATCAATGGTAACAAAACTGGAAAGTTGATAGTGCCAGTAGAATGGATTGATTGATTATGACATGACGACATTGTCTTAATTGATGGTAACTCGAATAGAATACCCCTAAATGATAAGATGTTGATTATCAAAAGTGATCTAAATAATTCTTGATGGATGACCATATCCTGCATTTAGACTTGAAATTATACCATGATTGGTTGTGAACTAGTCATAGAGATTGTAATCTAGAAGAACCTAATATGAATTTATTAAAAGATGTTCCTGCTATCTGAAACTTTAGGAGGTATTTGTTGGTGAATTACCTAGACTTTCGCCATTAAAGCAAGTTGAAATTGGTATTGATTATATTCTCGGTGCTGCACCTGTGGCTTGTGCATTGTACATCAGCACCATCTGAAATAAAAGAATTACCGTACAACTAAGAGAGTTGTCGGAGAAAGCTTTTATTCTACCAAGCTCGTCATCATGAAGAGCTATGGTGATCTCATTCCTTATATTTATTTTTCTGAATTACCGTGAACTAAGTAAATTGATGATTAAAATCTATATCCACTACCCAAGATGATAGATTTGTTCGATCATTTACAAGGTTCTAGCGTATGTTCTAAAGATTTGTCCATGGCATGGTTATCATCAACTTCGCGTCTGCAAAGAAGATTATCTATTCCAATCACTACATCCAAAACTTGTAATGACCATTATGAGTTTCATGTTATGTCGTTTGGATTGACTAATACACATGTAGCATTCATAAATTTGTTGAATCACGTGTGTAGGCTGTAATTTGATAAATTCATGCTTGTGATCATTAAGAACCATCTGTTTGTTTATAAGAATAAGAATGAGTTAATAATAATTTATAAACTGCCCTGAATTGGCCGAACAAAGAAAACCTGTACCTTGAATATATAACGTGTGATTTAAGGCTTGACCCTTTACATAAAATGATCGTTTGATTAATGATGGTAAGATGTATATATATTGACTCTTCAAAAATTAGAGCCATTAAGGCTTAGGGTTATACCAAATAGGAGGTGCAAATATGTTTTGACAAATGTTTTAACAAAGGATTTTTAAGGGATTATTCCCTTATACCCAAAACATTTAACTAATCTCCTGTTTAGGGGTAAATGTTTGTGTATACCTCAAGACAACCTAAGAGGGATTGAGGAAACCATTTTAACCATGACTTGGAATTTGAAACGACATTTTTTGCTTTTCAACTAAGAAAATTTTGACCAAAGTATAAACAAAGATTTTCGAACATTTACGGATCTTATTAAGTATTTTCAATAAATCAACAAAGATCATGTTAATTAAATTCAAATTTATTTTGAACATTTTTATATAATTGGTCGAACTAAGAAATTTAAAATTTTTACATTTACATTTCATAAAAATTTAATATTTATTATTTAGTTACTTGTAATATTTATCGACGCTTTAAACGTCGGATTGAGCAAAACTGATAAAAATAATAGTTGAGACGAAACTAAAACATAGATATATGAAGAAAGAAATTTTGAATGAACACGCTCATGATAATTATTTTATCAGGGAAGATGAATGTAGATAATGACACATTATGTAAAAATAAAGAACCAATTAGGATGTGTTCCTTAGTAATGACGGTGCAAAATAAATTGCCGAGTAATTTAAAAAAATAGCCGATGCTTGTAAAAAGGATAATATAGATAATAAAAAGGGGGTTCACGGCTAATGTGAACTATTAGAATTGAGAAGCCGATGGCGCTAAATGATTAAAAGGCCACTTGTGATTGTCTAAATATGGAGGATTGTGAGATATAGTTATGTTGGAATCTTGTAAGTATAAGTATTTTATTCATGACATTTATGATTTAATTTATTTTTATCTGAAGAAGTTGTACTAATGGCAAATTATGAAGGTAGACATCGTCCAATACATTAGTAAACGTCTAACTATTGCAAAGGTCATCATCTGAATTTGATTCGATTTGGGTCATCGCCGACAGACTGACCAAATATGCTAATTCCATTCCTGTTAATGATAGATTCTCGATGAAGAAATTGACTCTTTTGTATTTAAAGGAGTTTTGTAAACATAGTGTGCATATATCAATCATCTCTATCAAGATCCTCGCGTCACATCGAATTTCTAGAGATTTGCTCAGAAGTCATTAGGAACGAACCTTGATGAGAGTACTGTTTACCACCCCAATCGAAGGGACGAGGTAAAGTAACAATACAAAATACTAGAAGCGCTGTTTTATGCTTGAATGATTGACCTTTGGTAATAAACCGTATAATCGCTTTCCTTTGTAGAGATTATCATTGACAATTATCGTGTTAGGATCGAGATCGAATCTTGTTAGGATCTAAACATAAGAGCATCTGTAAGCAGGAGTTGGGATGAAGACACCCGACATACACCCATTGTGAGTTGGACATGTCTTTTAGATTTAAGGTTTCCTATGATGACAAAACTAACCTTACAAAATACCCGACCTGCGAGACCTGAATTGATTGTTGAAATTAGGATTTGATTATTGACTACCAGTAGTGGGCAGGAGGTTATATGAATATGAAATGTAGATCTTGAAGTGCAGGATGGGTAGCGAAGTTATGCCAAAAAATTTCACCTTGGAAAAATGGATAGATGATCTGAAAGATCATGGGAAATAAGTCCCCGTTGCATGGGACCATTGAGATGATGTAAAAGTTGGTTTGAAAGGCATATAAGCTGGATCTACCCTATGACTTCAAGGGCTGCGTGAATTATGTTTCGTAAATCGAACTTGATAAATATCTATCAAGTGAAAATTTGAATTCTTCTTGATAAAGTTTAGATCGGCGAAAAGTTGCATTTATCAAAAACCCGTGAACATCATGGATAGAGAAAGAAAGTCAACATTAAGCCTGATCGTATTCCCGTAGTTATGTTTGATGAAACTCGCGTATTGTAATGAATTACACTTGTGAGAAAAGACCGAATGTTGAGGAAATACCCACATGGCTTTAGCTCTATAAGAAGCGAGTAGTAAGGTAAATTGATCTTTGAGGACAAAGATCCTGTTTAGGGGTAAATGCTGTGACAATCCGTCAAATTATGGTTGATATTTTATTCTCAAGTATTATTTAAAAACATTATTTTAATGTTATATTATGAATTCACTTATTTTTGGGAAGAAATTTGGGTTTACATCTTGAAGTAGCATCGACTACGTCTAAACCGGAGGATTCTACGTTACATGCTTACGTTTACATACACCGTTTTGGTGACAGTCCGACATTTCAGAAAATAAATTTATCCGTGAATATTATTTTGAGATTTTAAATTTGTGTTTGTTCATAAACTCACAAATTTACGAGACGAGATTAGGACTTACGATTATAATTTAACGTCCTTTACGACTAAACCAGAAACCTTAGGATTACGTATTTACGTTTTCGAACTCCGTTTTTGATGAGATAATTTTTATTAGATTCGTTTTGTGCCGTTGATTCATAATTTATAAAAACGTTTTTTATAAAACGACCCGAGGGCACGCAAATCGAGGAAACTAGAATCGAGGAATACCCGAAAATTAGTAGGATGAGACAAAACAAGTAAAGTACAATACTGATATTAAAAGTATAATTGGGCTAATGAAAAGTATTGGGCTTGTAATAGGCTTATTGGGCCTAAAACATGTAAATGAGTAAAACTAGTAAACTAGTATAAAAGTTACCAATACATAACACTAAAATGAGTAAATGAGAATGTATAAACCCACTTGATCATCATCATATATATAAAATCATCATATGTATACATAATTGTTATTTTTATAAAGTCATTGGACAAGAGTCTAATACGAGTATTATTTTTCTAGGTTTCCGTGATTGAAGCACGTACCGTACATCCGAATTGTCGATAACCCGCTTTCCCACATCAACGTGGGTTCATAGCCTCACACTCTTTTAAATGTTTTTATGAAATGTTTTTTAAACCCACGAGGGAGATAACATGTTAGTTTTGATAAATTAGGACACCATTTGTCCCAATTTTTTGTTTATTGATTTGGACCCGAATGATTGTATGACCCGATGAATGATTATATGACCCGATGTGTGAAATGAAATGGATTATTAAAGTTAGGTTATGTCACTAAAATTCTCATTAGCATGAATTGTGAACTACCGGGATTTGGTAGACGCTTATGCATATAATAGTACTATTTGGGGACGATCACCCCAGTTCGCGCATTGACGATTGATCCCCGTCGTGCCACATTGATTGGTAAGCGAATTTATGTATGAGAAGATTTACACAAGCGTGATTTTGTGACGACACGCTAATTTAGATTGACAAATGAGTTCCGGGTTAGCTACCCGTTGTTTGTTTTAGTAAGGTAACAATGTCATGCGGCTTGTAATAATCCAAATAATGAAATATTGCTATATGCACTGAATTACGATATATTGCCTGACTAGCAATATGGGGTCTTACTATTGATATTATGTTCATGTTTTGGTTTTACATAACCATATTCATATAACGGTTTTTATTTAACTCTATACAACGTTATAAAACGTATATATGATGTTATTACGACAATGGTTCATATAATGATTTTGAAGGCAAACGCCTATATTATGATTTTTTATAAGGATTTGTATAAAATGACTGGCTATTTTATGGCCTATTACAAAGATTTGTACAAAATCATTTTCGGTAATAATTTTATACCGATGTTATATTGATGGATTTCATTAAACTCTATGAATTCACTCGGCGTTTTCGTTGACCTTTTCTTTTAACATGTTTTATCTCAGGTACTTGAAGGTAATTCTCGGTAAGACAACAAGAATTCATGGCCCGCACTTAAATAACAATTTCCATTCAAATCATTTTTAAAATTGTATGAAATGACTACGACTTGGGACCTATGTAAATTTGACATTCATGAATGGAAATGCTTTATTATTAAACGACGCGATTTTTTAAGCGTTGTCTATGAAGTGAGTAATGTGCTATCCCGTAACACCAACTTAATGTGATATACCGACAAGGCCAGACTGAGAAGTGTTATTTTAATATATATATAACATGGATTATATATATATATATATTGTAATTTGATTACATGATTGTTTTATAATTGTTTTAATATTTATACGAGGTATTTATACGACGTAGATTGTCACAAAAAACCCTAACTCCCCTAGAAAATCAATCAAAGGTATTCCCATAGGAATTCTAGCTATTTTAGATCTAAACCAAGTTTTGGATATTTATGATCCGAACAAAATGGTTGATATTCGTAGAAATGTAGATATTAGTTGATTGTAATATTGAAGAAGAATTGGCGAGATTAAAATTGATATCGATGTCAGGACGATCTTTCCTTATAGAGTGGAGTTTAACAAAACGTTACCACCTGGAAAGGTGTCATCTGATTCGTTGTCACCCAATTCTTAAATTTGAAATCGAAAGGGTGAATGTTACACTTGAGACTGTCATTGGAACCATTACCCAAAATCCTCATGCCACTAGTACCTTTTCGAGAAGTCTAATTGAATGTGTGAGTCATTTAATACTAGTGACTCATTTGATAATTGTTGTTGTAAGAACTCTAGGATTGGAGATTAAGTGTTGATCATATCGAGCTTTTATTGCCCTTTTAAGGTCTAAAAAATAAAGTTGAAAGTATTGGAGAATGAGGTAGGATGTCGCATTGAGTATGATTTGGTTGAAACTTTAATAGAGTAAAATTTAACTCGTATGGAATATGAGACTGATAAGAGGAAGTCGTTAAGTCCTGTGATTGAATTATAAGATTTTAAATGATTGTTAGTTTGTGTTAAGAGTTGTTCCTAGGCCATTGTCCACTAACAAGGATGCCCAGTGTCCAAGAAATAAATTGAAGAAATCTTCTTCTGAATTGGGACCGATGGATCTTCCGGGACAGGTGGAACTCCCATGACTCATGTAGATTAGTATTCATTATGATATCTTTTAAAAATCCCTAACTTAACTGAGACATCAGTTGGTAGGATGAGTTCTTGGAATTGTATGACATAGTGACACGTAATGTGTTACGGTACAATATTGACTTGTTTGTGATTAATGAAAAGACTACCTTTGATTGCTAAATCCTACATGTATCGATGTTATCTATCTTTTATTGCTTCATCCTAATGTTCGCATTAGTGATGCAACCATTGAGCAAGTACTCAACTCGATTTGAGTTACGTCGTGGATTATTCTTTTTGAGTGCCATCGAGGTCATGAACCTCATGATTACTTGGCTAAGCTCATTTCCTAGCATATTGTAGTTAGTTCTTGGTGAGCAACTTTTCATCACTCTTTTGCAGATCACTGATTGTTTTTATAAGCTAAAACAGTATCCCTTGAGAAAAATTGAATGTTCATCACTATAAGGATTATTCAAAGTGAGATTTATAAGTGATCGTTATCGAAATGAAGTTGTTTATAAAACACCTTGGAAAACTTAACTATTTTCATAACAAAGAAAATCTTTGTAAATTTATTTTTGATTCTTATTTAAGAATTAAGCATGAAAGTGTTTTTATTATAAACATGATGATAAAATTTTGACGAACTGAGTATTTCATCGTTAATCTTGAAATTGTATATAGTTGCGCGCCTACATAAAATTTGGAAGTGACCATGCAAGGCTGATTATTAGTCACCATTAAATTATTAATAAACACTAAATTTTCTTTGAAGATTGTGAAAGATAAAATTTTATGAGATTTACAAGAAGTGAAAAATAGGGACATATTGATAGGGACACCTACATATGTGCCCGTACTATTTATTCTTCTGAGTCGAATTTACACATCTGTGGAAATTGTCTTATTTGACAAATTGATATTCCCTTCTTGTCCAATTCTCCCGTGGTGAGATTCTTAGGAAAAGTATCTGATTATCGAGTGTTGATACCCGACTGGATGTATCGACGTTCCTATAATTTCTTTTGATTAGATTTCATTTGAATGACCTGGGTAACGATCCGAGGAGCTTTCAAATGCGTACTCAATTTATGAAAACATGGGATATATTCATATTCGTTAAATGTTTTCGTCAGTATCTGATTTGAAATTCTCTCGCATAGATTATGCGTTAACCTTACTCTTTTTAAGGTTACTTATGCCTCCTGATATCCTTGAATTTGTGAAGGATTATAAATTATTATTATTCTTTTGAGAAGATCACATCTTATCAATGGTAACAAAACTGGAAAGTTGATAGTGCCAGTAGAATGGATTGATTGATTATGACATGACGACATTGTCTTAATTGATGGTAACTCGAATAGAATTCCCCTAAATGATAAGATGTTGATTATCAAAAGTGATCTAAATAATTCTTGATGGATGACCATATCCTGCATTTAGACTTGAAATTATACCATGATTGGTTGTGAACTAGTCATAGATATTGTAATCTAGAAGAACCTAATATGAATTTATTAAAAGATGTTCCTGCTATCTGAAACTTTAGGAGGTATTTGTTGGTGAATTACCTAGACTTTCGCCATTAAAGCAAGTTGAAATTGGTATTGATTATATTCTCGGTGTTGCACCTGTGGCTTGTGCATTGTACATCAGCACCATCTGAAATAAAAGAATTACCGTACAACTAAGAGAGTTGACGGAGAAAGCTTTTATTCTACCAAGCTCGTCATCATGAAGACATATGGTGATATCATTCCTTATATTTATTTGTTGAATTACCGTGAACTAAGTAAATTTATGATTAAAATCTATATCCACTACCCAAGATGATAGATTTGTTCGATCATTTACAAGGTTCTAGCGTATGTTCTAAAGATTTGTCCATGGCATGGTTATCATCAACTTCGCGTCTGCAAAGAAGATTATCTATTCCAATCACTACATCCAAAACTTGTAATGACCATTATGAGTTTCATGTTATGTCGTTTGGATTGACTAATACACATGTAGCATTCATAAATTTGTTGAATCATGTGTGTAGGCTGTAATTTGATAAATTCATGCTTGTGATCATTAAGAACCATCTGTTTGTTTATAAGAATAAGAATTAGTTAATAATAATTTATAAACTGCCCTGAATTGGCCGAACAAAGAAAACCTGTACCTTGAATATATAACGTGTGATTTAAGGCTTGACTCTTTACATAAAATGATCGTTTGATTAATGATGGTAAGATTTATATATATTGACTCTTCAAAAGTTAGAGCCATTAAGGCTTAGGGTTATACCAAATAGGAGGTGCAAATATGTTTTGACAAATGTTTTAACAAAGGATTTTTAAGGGATTATTCCCTTTTACCCAAAACATTTAACTAAACTCCTGTTTAGGGGTAAATGTTTGTGTATACCTCAAGACAACCTAAGAGGGATTGAGGAAACCATTTTAACCATGACTTGGAATTTGAAACGACATTTTTTGCTTTTCAACTAAGAAAATTTTGACCAAAGTATAAACAAAGATTTTCGAACATTTAAGGATCTTACTAAGTATTTTCAATAAATCAACAAAGATCATGTTAATTAAATTCAAATTTATTTTGAAAATTTTTATATAATTGGTCGAACTAAGAAATTTAAAATTTTTACATTTACATTTCATAAAAATTTAATATTTATTATTTAATTACTTGTAATATTTATCGACGCTTTAAACGTCGGATTGAGCAAAACTGATAAAAATAATAGTTGAGACGAAACTAAAACATAGAAATATGAAGAAAGAAATTTTGAATGAACACGCTCATGATAATTATTTTATCAGGGAAGATGAATGTAGATAATGACACATTATGTAAAAATAAAGAACCAATTAGGATGTGTTCCAGAGTAATGACGGTGCAAAATAAATTGCCGAGTAATTTAAATAAATAGTCGATGCTTGTAAAAAGGATAATATAGATAATAAAAAATGGGGTTCACGGCTAATGTGAACTATTAGAATTAAGAAGCCGATGGCGCTAAATGATTAAAAGGCCACTTGTGATTGTCTAAATATGGAGGATTGTGAGATATAGTTATGTTGGAATCTTGTAAGTATAAGTATTTTATTCATGACATTTATGATTTAATTTATTTTTATCAGAAGAAGTTGTACTAATGGCAAATTATGAAGGTAGATATCGTCTAATACATTAGTAAACGTCTAACTATTGCAAAGGTCATCATCTGAATTTGATTCGATTTGGGTCATCGTCGACAGACTGACCAAATATGCTAATTCCATTCCTGTTAATGATAGATTCTCGATGAAGAAATTGACTCTTTTGTATTTAAAGGAGTTTTGTAAACATAGTGTGCATATATCAATCATCTCTATCAAGATCCTCGCTTCACATCGAATTTCTAGAGATTTGCTCAGAAGTCATTAGGAACGAACCTTGATGAGAGTACTGTTTACCACCCCAATCGAAGGGACGAGGTAAAGTAACGATACAAACTACTAGAAGCGCTGTTTTATGCTTGAATGATTGACCTTTGGTAATAAACCGTATAATCGCTTTCCTTTGTAGAGATTATCATTGACAATTATCGTGTTAGGATCGAGATCGAATCTTGTTAGGATCTAAACATAAGAGCATCTGTAAGCAGGAGTTGGGATGAAGACACCCGACATACACCCATTGTGAGTTGGACATGTCTTTTAGATTTAAGGTTTCCTAAGATGACAAAACTAACCTTACAAAATACCCGACCCGCGAGACCTGAATTGATTGTTGAAATTAGGGTTTGATTATTGACTGCCAGTAGTGGGCAGGAGGTTATATGAATATGAAATGTAGATCTTGAAGTGCAGGATGGGTAGCGAAGTTATGCCAAAAAATTTCACCTTGGAAAAATGGATAGATGATCTGAAAGATCATGGGAAATAAGTCCCCGTTGCATGGGACCATTGAGATGATGTAAAAGTTGGTTTGAAAGGCATATAAGCTGGATCTACCCTATGACTTCAAGGGCTGCGTGAATTATGTTTCGTAAATCGAACTTGATAAATATCTATCAAGTGAAAATCTGAATTCTTCTTGATAAAGTTTAGATCGGCGAAAAGTTGCATTTATCAAAAACCCGTGAACATCATGGATAGAGAAAGTAAGTCAACATTAAGCCTGATCGTATTCCCGTAGTTATGTTTGATGAAACTCGCGTATTGTAATGAATTACACTTGTGAGAAAAGACCGAATGTTGAGGAAATACCCACATGGATTTAGCTCTATAAGAAGCGAGTAGTAAGGTAAATTGATCTTTGAGGACAAAGATCCTGTTTAGGGGTAAATGCTGTGACAATCCGTCAATTTATGGTTGATATTTTATTCTTAAGTATTATTTAAAAACATTATTTTAATGTTATATTATGAACTCACTTATTTTTGGGAAGAAATTTGGGTTTACATCTTGAAGTAGCATCGACTACGTCTAAACCAGAGGATTCTACGTTACATGCTTACGTTTACATACACCGTTTTGGTGACAGTCCGACATTTCCGAAAATAAATTTATCCGTGAATATTATTTTGAGATTTTAAATTTGTGTTTGTTCATAAACTCACAAATTTACGAGAAGAGATTAGGACTTACGATTATAATTTAACGTCCTTTACGACTAAACCGGAAACCTTAGGATTACGTATTTACGTTTTCAAACTCCGTTTTTGATGAGATAATTTTTATTAGATTCGTTTTGTGCCGTTGATTCATAATTTATAAAAACGTTTTTTATAAAACGACCCGAGGGCACGCAAATCGAGGAAACTAGAATCGAGGAATACCCGTAAATTAGTGAGATGAGACAAAACAAGTTTTGCCCCACCCCACTAACATGGGACGGCCAAAACTACTACACCAACACCCTTAGGTGTCAATATTTAGCTAACAAGTAAGAACACATGTCTTACTTAGCTTAACAAGTAAGCTTCACACATCAAAACCCCAAACCACTTCACCACAAACCATTTCTTCACTTCCAACACATGCAAACCACTCTCTCATCCTTTTTCTCTCTCAAAAATTCGTCCCACTCTCACCCTAAATGTGAAAATCCGTCAATTTATTATTGATATTTTATTCTCAGATATTATTTAAAAACATTATTTTAATGTTATATTATGAACTCACTCTTTTATGAGAAGAAATTTGGGTTTACGTCTTGAAATAGCATCGACTACGTTTAAACCGGAGGATTCTACGTTACGTGCTTACGTTTACATACACCGTTTTAGGTGACAGTCTGACATTTCAGGAAATAAATTTATCCGTGAATATTATTTTGGGAATTTTAAATTTGTGTTGGTTCATAAACTCACAAATTTACGAGAAGAGACTAGGACTTACGAGCATAATTTAACGTCCTTCACGACTAAACCAGAAAGCTTAGGATTACGTATTTACGTTTTCGAACTCCGTTTTTGATGAGACAATTTTTATTAGATTCGTTTTGTGCCGTTGATTCATAATTTATAAAAACATTTTTCGTAAAACGACCCGAGGGCACGCAAATCTAGGAAACTATAATCGAGGAGTACCCGCAATTAAATGGGGATGAGACAAGATAACTTGCCCCACCCCCACACTTGGAACGACAAGTATAAGCTACAACACACCATGAGGTGTCAAGCTTAGATGGTAAGCTAAGACACTTGTCTTAGTTTACTTACACCAAACCACTAGCACTCAAAACCAACTCAAGCCAAACTAGCAAGTCATTTTTTCACTCATGCAAAACACACAATTCTCTCATCTCTCTTTCAATATTACCGTCCACTTTTACACCCATATCACCCAGTTTGATTTTGATTCAATCATAAATCCTATGTTATTCACACATATGATGAAGTCCTATTGAAGACTTGAAGATTGGAGGTGATTCTAACATCCAAGGAGGTGATTTGATGATGTCCAAGGGCTGATTTCTACAAAAAGTTTACAAGTATTGGTGGCCTTGAAGATTGGTGTTGATTTATCACAAGTTGTGTGATCAAAATCCATGTCTTGATCACAACCTACATAATCTTGGTGGTATAAAGATTGTTCTTCCCATCCTGTTGTTATTTTGAATATGTAATCATGTATTTTCTTACCTATTGTATATGTATATGATGAATATATGATGATAAAAATATTGTGTGGGGATTTAGTGTTGATAAACATGGGTAAAAAGATGCAAAACCACATGTAAAATAGTTAAAATCTTGCTTAATGTGATGGCTTTATAAAAACAGTAAGTAACCAAGTTATAAACTGATAAAATTGCATGATGGATTCAATTTACAGTAAGTATTAGATGTCATACACATGTGAGAGTTGTCCATACAATGGAATCATAAAAATGAGCGAGATATGATCAAAACAAGATTAGAGTGCAAATCTGCCTATACTGTTTTGGATGAATTTATTAAAATATTTAGAGGTTGATTCCTCAGTAGATATACAGGAGTAAAATGAAGCACATATCATGTAGTTTCTGTGATAAAAATTTGAGGTCTTATCTCCATATAGAACTCTAGATATGGACATTTTAGTGGATTGAAAATTTAGGACAGATTTGATAAAATAAATAGTATATAATATAAGCACTCAAAATTTTGTATTTATAAAATATACATATATAAAACCCACTAGTTGATAATAATTATAAATAAAGAGGAATATATATATTGATATTAAAATAGTACATGTTATATAAATTACAAGTATAAATGTTTTTCCAAGTTATAAAACTCTATACTAAGTTTTACGTCTTTTCGGCTAAAACCGAAAGATTAACGTTTTTTTTAAAATAAAACTTAGACGGTCGGACCCCTCTAATGTAAACTTTTATAAACTCAAATACTGATATATGTACTTATATAACAAGTAAAAATCTATAAAACCCGAACTATATAACATACGGACATTAACGGGCTAAGTTAGCATTATTGGACTATAAACCCGACTAGTTGGTAAAACAGTTATAAACTTACTTATTGGGCTTAACCCATTTGGGCCCAACATGTAAAGTATAATACTGATAATAAAAGTGTAAAATGGACTAACATAAGGTAATGGACTTATAATAGGCTTATTGGACCTAAAACATGTAAATAGGTAAAACTAGTAAACTAGTATAAAAGTTACCAATACATAACACTAAAATGAGTAAATAAAAATGTATAAACCCACTTGATCATCATCATATATATAAAATAATAATATGTATAAATAATTGTTATTTTTATAAAGTCATTGGACAAGAGTCTAAGACGAGTATTATTTGTCTAGGTTTCCGTGATTGAAGCACGTACTGTACATCCAAATCGCCGATAACCGTCTTCCCACATCAACGTGAGTTAATAGCCTCGCACTCTTTTAAATGTTTTTATGAAATGTTTTATAAACCCGCGAGGGAGATAACATGTTAGTTTTTAATAAAATAGGACACTAGTTGTCCCGATTGTTTATTGATTTGGACCCGAATGATTGTATGACCCGATGAATGATTATATGACCCGATAGTTGAAATGAAATGGATTATTAAAGTTAGGTTATGTCACTAAAAGTCTCATTAGCATGAATTGTGAACTACCGGGATTTGGTAGACGCTTATGCATATAATAGTACTATTTGGGGACGATCACCCCAGTTCCCGCCTTGAGGGTTGATCCCCGTCGTGCCACATTGATTGGTAAGCGAATTTATGTATGAGAAGATTTACACAAGTGTGACTATTGTGACGACACGCTAATTTAGATGGGCAAATGAGTATCGGGTTAGCTACCCGTTGTTTGTTGTAGTAAGGTAACAATGTCATGCGGCTTATAATAATCCACTTAACGAAACTAATGCTATATGCATTGAATTACGATATATTGCCTGACTAGCAATACGGGGTCTTATTATTGATATTATGTTCGTGATTTGGTTTTACATAACCATATTCATATAACGGTTTTTATTTAACTATACACGACGTTATAAAACGTATTGTATGATATTTTTACGACATTGGTTCGTATAATGGTTTTGAAGTCGAAAGCCTATATTATGATTTTGACAAGGATTTGTATAAAATGTTTTTGGCCTATTTTATGGCCTATTACAAAGATTTGTACAAAAATGATTTTCGGTAATAATTATATACCGATGATATATTGATGGTTTATTAAACTCTATGAATTCACTCGGCGTTATCGCTGACCTTTTCTTTTAACATGTTTTGTCTCAGGTACTTGAAGGTAATTCTCGGGAAGACAATAAGAATTCATGGCCCACACTTAAATAACAATTTCCATTCAAATATTTTGTAAAAATTGTATGAAATACTATGACCTGGGACCTATGTAAATTTGATACTTATGAATGGAAATGCTTTATTATTAAACGACGTGATTTTTAAGCGTTGTCTATGATGTGAGTAATGTGCTATCCCGTAACACCAACTAGTCTTCCGCTGTATTGAATTGTATAAATTTGGAGGTGTTACAGTTTGGTACCAGAGCTCTCGTTATAGAGGACGAAAGATTTTTAAAACTAAGGTTTTGAATAAAACATTTCAAAATCTTTTAACTATAAACATTTTCTAAAAATGTCTAAAAATATTTTGACTATAACGGTGCCGAAGAATTCTCGAGTTACCGACAAGGCCAAATTGAGAAGTGTTATTTTAATATATATATAACTGGGATTATATATATATATATATATATATATATATATATATATATATATATATATATATATATATATATATATATATATATATATATATATATATATATATATATATATATATATATATATATATATATATATATATATATATATATATATATATATATATACATACATATATATATATATATATATATATATATATATATATATATATATATATATATATATATATATATATATATATATATATATATATATATATATATATATATATATATATATATATATATATATATATATATATATATATATATATATATATATATATATATATATATATGATGTAATTTGATTATATGATTGTTTGATGATTATTTTAATATTTATACGAGGTATTTATATGACGTAGATTGTCACAAGGAACCCTAAATCTCCTAGTAAATTAATCTAAGCTATTTCCCTAGGAATCCTAGCTATTCCAGATCTAAGCCAAGTTGTGGATATTTATGAGCCCAACAAAATGGTTGATATTCGTATAAATGTTGATATTAGTTGATTGTGAAATTGAAGAAGAATTGGCGAGATTAAAACTGATATCGATGTCATGACGATCTTTCCTTATAGAGTGGAGTTTGACAAAACGTTACCACCTAGAAAGATGTCATCTGATTCGTTGTCATCCAATTCTCAAATTGAAATCGAAAGGGTGAATGTTGCACTTGAGGCTGTCATTGGAACCATTACCCAAAAGCCTCATGCCACTAGTACCTTTCTGAGAAGTCTAACTGAATGTGTGAGTCATTTCATACTAGTGACTTATTTGATAACTATTGTTGTAAGAGCTATAGGATTGGAAATTAAGTGTTGTTCATATTGAACTTTTATTTCCCTATTAAGGTCTAAAAATAAGGTTGAAAGTATTGGAGAATGAGGTAGGATATTGCATTGAGTATAAGTTGATTGAAACTTGAATAAAGTAAAATTTAACTTGTATGGAATAAGAAATTGTTAAGAGGAAGTCGTTAAGTTCTGTGCTTGAATTATAAGGTTATAATTGATTGTTGATTCGTGTTAAGGGTTGTTCCTAGGCCATTGTCCAATGACGAGGATGCCCAGTGTCCAATAAATAAATTGAAGAAATCTTCTTTTGAATTGGGACCGATGGATCTTCTGGGACAGGTGGGACACCTAATGACTCTTGTAGATTAGTATTCATTGTGGTATCTTTTAAAAATAATCCCTAACTTAACTGAGACATCAGTTGGTAGGATGAGTTCTTGGAATTGTATGACATAGTGACACGTAATGTGTTACGGTACAATTTTGACTTGTTTGTGATTAATGAAAAGACTACCTTTGATTGCTAAATTCTACATGTATCGATTTTATCTATCTTTTATTGCTTCATCCTAATGATCGCATTAATGCAACCATTGAACAAGTACTCATCTCGAATTGAGTTACGTTGTGAATTATTCTTTTTGAGTGCCATCGAGGTCACGAACCTCATGATTATTTGGCTATGCTCATTTCCTATCATATTTAAGGTAGTTCTTGGTGAACAACTCTTCATCACTCCTTTGCAGATCACTAATTGTTTTTATAAGTTAAAACGGTATCCCTTGAGAAAAATTGGGTTTTCATCACCATATGGATTATTGATATGAGCAAAAACTCATATCAATTTATCAACAAATCACCCTAAAACACAATAAAAATACCTAAACTTTGTGCTATAAAGCGGAATTATGTGGTATGTTTTGTATTTGTGCTCAAATAGGTAAGAAGGATACATTTTCAAGCAAACACGGGAAAACCAAGCTTAATTTGATGAAAAAGACAAAAGAGGATCAAAAGTGACAAGACTTTGAAGACAAAGGACCTATCTTGACAATCTTCCAAAGATGAAGGACTAAAAGTATAAATATGGAAAAGTCAAGATCATAGTCAAAATAGGTCAACATTCAAGTCAATTCAGTCAAAGGATCAAATTTGCTCAAGAATGAAGTTTGAAGGACCAATTATGCCAAAGAAATGAAGTTACAAGCTCAAAAATACAATCTGCCAAGTTCAAGGGTCATTTCTGCCAACTTTGGAAAGTAATTCAAGCTTGATCCGTGTGAAGAAGCCAATAGCCAATGAGAAGCCAAGAAAACAATACTTTGGATCGCCACATCATTGCATTTATTACACCACAGCCGCCACTCATTAATTGGTTAAAAATCATAACAGTAACTTCCACTCAGATTTAATCAACCAATGAATGAACGCCATGCAATAATCATTTATCCAAAAATGGATAGTGATCCGCAACTCATTCACTTGACCAATAATATCTTGCCACGTGTCATCTTCAACAAAACACATTGCCAGGATCGATTTCAAGCTAGAGTGAATTTCAAGAGAAGTTATGAACATCAAAATTGCTTATTTTTGAAGGACGAATCCATTGAGCACAATCAATTAGGCTGAAATCAACTCAAGTCAAAACCCCCAATTCAGTTCTTCATCAGCAAAATCACTTTGGCAGATTTGTGACACGTGGAAGCCTGGGATTGGCTCCAACATGTCACCAAACCCAACTGCTCTTCCCCTAGGGTCTATAAATACCTTAGATAGCTCTCATTTTTAGTTGTTGTAGAAAAGTGTGAAAACACACACACTTTTAATTTTCTTCCACCATTTCTAGTTCTTAGCTCAACAACTCAAGAGTTTGACACACTCTTGAGTTTGTTAGTTAGTTTGTAACCAATTAACAGCTTTGTAACAACTTTTCATTCAATAAAAATTCAAATCTCAATTTCCCGCCAATTCTCATTACCTTCTATACAGTTCATTCCTTGCACCATTGTTATTGTGTTGCTGTTATGAGTTTGTTATGATCATTCTTAGATCATAATAAGCTTTGATTGAAGATTGTAGCTGATTTGATCATCCAGTCCAGTTTTTCAGTTTTTTATGAATCCAGTCATCAATGGCAGATTTGTTGGTTGATTATTGTTGATTAGATTGTTGATAGGGTTATCTAGTGCTAAGGTGGTGGTTAGCACTAGAATAGAGAGCTCAGCGCTCCTATACTCCCCAAAGGAGGCCTTTGCATAAGGTTTTGATGTTCTTGATTTTAGTTCCTCTCAATTGTCAAATGCCTGCTCAATTCTAGTTAATCTTGTTTGTGATTGCATGATAAAACGTGTTTTAGCTGTTATTGATTTGATTTCATTGAGTGTGTAGCTTAAGTGTAGATAAATCTAGCTTATAGCTTTAACCCTTAACCTGTTTTCAGCTTTTATCATTTAGTTAAGTTTTTCTAGCCATCTTGTATTCTAGTTGTTGTAAGTGCTTGTAATCAGCTTTCACAAATTGCATTTTGACTACTGAACTTGGTTTGATAAAGCTTGTAACTCAGTTTAAACTTTTACTCAAAAAGACTTCACAAAATTCCAAAAATATCAGTTTAAGTGTGTTTGGCATTAGCTTATACTTGATAATCTAGTGTTAGAAATTGGTTCACTTTGTTTCATTTTCATTTACAAAGTCATAACAAGTAGTTTTAAACCATTTTGCAGTCAATTGTTAAGTCAAAGAGGCAAATGGTAGTTTAATGGTGTGGGTCATTTTCAGTTAAGTTTAGTTCAGAAAAGTTACCAAATTGATTTGCTCACCATTCATTTGTTTCTTGATGAAATTTCATCAAACCAGTTTTCAAATCTCACTCAATATATGAAGATTCAGATTCTATAGGGATTTTGTACAGTTTCTAGTATTCAGCAAGATATAAGCAAAAGTCTAAACCTATAAGCAAACTAATGTTTCTGTAACTTGTAAACTGAATTTTCATATCTCATAATCCTCTTCATAAACTGGTCCATTTTCTTTTACAAATTCACTTAGTAAGTGCTCATGGTTGATTTTTGAGAATTTGAGCTTATTGAAAAAGTTTGGTCAACGCTGGTCAACATAAGCACTACTTTTTTATTTCAAATTCTGGGCTTATTACTGGATGCTTTTGAACAATACTTGATTTCCCATTCATATTTTGAGCTTATTAATCAGTTTCATTACTAAAATTCAGTTGTGCAAGTCTAGATTCCTTTATAGCTTATTTTGTGCTTATTGAAAATTGCTTATCAGAGTTTTAGCCATTGTTAGCTTATTTCCTTTTACAGGTCTAGTTGATTTTTGATTTTAAGCATTTTGCAAGTGGTTTGGTTGATTTTGGTTGAGAAATAAGCTCAAACGAGCTTATTTGTGTTTGAAACCCGTTTTTGATTAAAACTTTCCAAATATTGCACTTTAGTCCTTGATGTATTAATCTGGTTTTACTTTTGGCTAAACTTGCATCTTTTTAGGGTTTGCTTAAATCAGGTCCTTAAACTTTCAAGTTGTTAAATTTCAGTTAGGTAGTTTGGAGTTTGTTAAGAATTGGTTACTTGTTTTAATAGTTTACATTTTTAATCCTCATAGTTAACTGTTTTTACACTTTCAGTCCTTGTACTTGTTAGCTTTACATTTCTAGCATTTACTTTTCATAGAATTTACATTTTTAGTCCTTATAGTTTATAAAATTTACATTTTGAATTTTAATTGAATAAATTCTTGGTATTTGCATTGTGTTTTACATATAAGTAGACGATATTTTTCAGTTTTGCAAGGCATTATTTGAATTAGCAATAGAATATCCAAAAGAATATTAACAACAAAAAACAGTTAAAAACCCGATATTGTTAGGACTTTCAATTTTACAAGAACTGAGAAAAACAAACTTAACTATACACAATTTCAAATGGCGCCGCTGCCGGTTCTTTGACTTTACGAGAGACTATCGATTGACGGTTTTCATTGGCTTTTGGGATCCGTTCACCTTGTGAACGTTATTTTTACGTATCATAAATCAAAAACAAATAAAAAATCAAAAATATAAAAATATATAAAAACTAAAAAATTAACAAAACAATTCTTTTCCTAAAGAATTGACCAAACAAATAAAAAATCCAAAAAGCAATCTTTTTTCCTAAGAGATTTCACCCAAAAATATATATTATTGGATTCTCTCGGTTTTTATGTACATATAGTATTTTCTCTTAGAAACTCATAAATACAAAAATATTTTCCATATATTATTATAAGTAAATACGTATACGTATAAGAACAACCAATTTACATATTCTCCATAAGTATTGCCAAGGCAATACACCGTGTTGAGGGGCGTTCCGGTCCTTGACACGTGTATCGATCAAACAAAATAAAGCAAGAATAGATAAATACTCTCAATAAGCAACAATTCGAAGAATACGAACATTTAAGTGAACAGAAAGGCGATGTGCTATAAAATGCCATCTAAGGGTCAATAGGTACTTAAGTGCTTCGCGCCACCTAACCCCCCGTTCACTTGTGAGTATTCTAAGAAGGAAGGCTTCATTGGGGGTCTTGCACCCAAGTAGTACATACATATATATTATTTTCTTGTGGATATTTCATATTGAAACTCGAAGAGGATAATCCTTTTCTCTTCAAAGTCACACGAGAGCTTCTCTCTCATTCCTCGTATTGAGTTGCATGTGTTGGGAATAAATTAAGGCCAGATCACTTGAGCGCTGACAAGAACAAAACAAGCGTTGACAAGAACAAAACAAGCGCTGACAGCTCAAGCGTTGACAAGACAAAGTCAAGCGTTGACACATTGAAGACAAGCACTGATGGAAGATATATTCTACGCGTGTATTATATTCTAGATTACTTCTAGTAAAGATAAGAACAACAATGTATTTTCTATATTTATCTTTACCTAGAATAGCTGATACGTAGGTTATTGTACAAGGCTTCTTATGTTTATAAAAGAAGGCCTTTAGGTTAAGTTTCATATAAGTTTTTCATTCGTAAACATCTTTCATTGTAAGCAAGTTTGATATTGATAATCAAAGTGAAAGTTTGTTTATATCATTGTGTGTTCTTGTTTAAGTGTTAAATTCCGCATAACACTTAGATTCATAAGCATATACAAAGGTTTCTCTACGTGTATTACTTGATCTAATCTCGTATACACAAAGCTAATCGATCTAAGTTTGGGATCAACAAGTGGTATCAGAGCATGTTGAGGAACTTTTGATCTTAAAGAACACAAGAACCCTAAAAATCACCAAAACCCTAATTTTCTCGGAAACCCTAACAACATCATGTCTGAAACAATAAACTTCTCCTCCTCAGCTTTACCAAACATCAAGATTCCCATGCTTGATGCAACCAACTTTGACTTGTGGAAGTTCAACTTTGAACAATATCTGGGGATCTACGACTACACACTCTGGGAGGTTATTGAATATGGAAACACATTCGATAAAGCCCAAAAGATTCTTAATGTCATTGCTCAAAGAACAGCTGTTGCTGGATGTTCTGAAGAGGATAAGAGAGAAAAACCTAGAGATGGTAGGGCTGTGTCTGCTGATGACATAACAAAGAGAAGGGTTGACATGAAAGCCCTAAATATTCTGAAAGTCTCTTTGGGACAAGAAAACCAGCATAAATATAGAGGCTATGAATATGCTAAGGATTTTTGGGCAGCTCTTGAAGTTGCACATGGTGGCAATGCAGACACTAGGGAAGAAAAGAAAAAGCAACTCATGCATGATTATGCTGTCTTCAAAGCTCAACCCAATGAGAAACTGAGTAGTGTGAGAAGCAGATTGCTTGACATTACAAGCAAGTTGTCCTTCATGGGGACACAAGTTGGTGAAGTTGACATCAATGCTACCTTTCTCAAAAGTCTTGGTGAGGCATGGAAGATTGAGGCAAGATCTATTCTTGCCAATAATACTTACAAGAGCTCCTCGTTTGATGACATCTACAACAAACTAAGGCTGTTGGAGGATGAAACTCTTTTAGAGCATGGAAGCAAGTCTACCACCAGTAATATGGCCTTCTTTTCTCATAGTGAAGGTCAATTCAATCAGAAGGACTCTTACATACATCCAGTTACTGGATCATCATATGTCAGCGCTGGAACAAGTCCTGTCAACGCCTCCTATTCAGACGCTGACACATTTAAGAGTGACTCCCCAAGAGTTAAACCTGCTGGTTTAGATTTGGATACTGTTTGTGCTTACATTGCTTCTTTGCCCAATGGTTCAGTGATTACATATGAGGACCTTGAGCAGATAAGTGATGAGCACTTGGAAGAGATGGACATCAAGTGGAATATGGCTCTTGCTAGTATAAGAGAAAATAGATGGAACAGAAGGTTTAAAAACAAGATGACCTTCAATGCTAAAGACACAGCTGGATTTGATAAATCCAAAGTTGAATGCTACAACTGTCATTGTATGGGGCACTTCATGAGGGAATGCAGATCTCCTAGAAGATCTGCTGCTGGTAAACCCTCAAGTCAGGTTGTTAAAGCTCAGGATTCCAAAGCCATGGTTGCAGTTCAAGGAATTGATGGTACAGGATGGGATTGGAGCTATCTGGCTAAGAATGTTGAAGAGGATAAAACTTTAGTTGCTGATATTGAAGAAGAAGAGCACGTTGAATATTCTCTCATGGCACACTCCTCCTCTTCATCTGATAATGAGGTATATGATGATGCTTTTTGTAGCAAAGGTTGTAGGTTAAATACTGAAAGACTTAACAAAGAGGTGTTAAAATTAAAAGATGATATGAGTACTGAAAGATGTAAATTGTCTAATTACCAACTAGCTCTTACTGAAATTGAGAAAACCGTTTCTGAATACAAGAAAATGGAATTTGATTTAAAAGATAAAATCAATATTTTAAAACATGAGTTAGATGCTAGTATGGATATTAGAAATATCATGGAAAGGGTTAATGGTGAAATACATGCTAAGTTAGATGAGGCCATTAAGAATAAAGATAATGTTGGCCTTAAAATTCAAAGATTTGATAGAGCCACCCAAACCCTAGGAGACTGTGTAGCTAAACAAAGGGATCCTAAGGACATGACAGGGATTGGGATGAATGATTACTCTTTAGTTCCACCACCAGCTGGTGACTTCTATGGTGTCCAACAAAGGGACTTATCTTAGACTGGTTTGCCAGAGCTCCAAGAGGAGGAATTCATTCCTCCACCAAGAGTTGTCACTCCAGTAGAAGAGTATCAACAAAAATTGACTGACCTGAATGAGTGGAAGAAGGCTAACCCTACTTTATTTGTCAAGGGTGGCTTGCTATGTGAAAGTCCAAATGAATCAACACCCATTAAGGTTACTAACCCAATCACTAGTAAAGTTGTTGACCTAGGCTCAAACATTGTTAGAAGACCTAGCATTAAATATGCAGAGATGTATAGGAATACTAGGTCACCCAAGAGTCAAGTTAGCAATCATGGAACAGGCTTCTACTCTTCTAGACCTAAGGTTGTGTCTAGAAAAGCTTGTTACACTTGTGGTAGCTTTTCACACTTGGCATACAAGTGTGTCAACGCTCCCAATGCCAGCGCTGACAGGAATAATTTCAGCGCTGACAGGAACAAAGTCAACGTTGTTAGAAAGTCAAACGTTGTCAGACCCAAACCTTGTGTGCAGCAAAGTCCACAAGTGATTAGACCTGCCCCATTCTTTACTAGAAGGTCTAACACTCATGGACAAAGACCATTTCAAAAGACAAACACCTGGTCAAATAGGCAATGGGTTTCTGTAGCAAACCCTAGGTTCAACGCTGACAAGGGTAATTTCAGCGTTGACAAGACCAATTCCAACGCTGACAGAAACGTTACCAGACCTAAATATTTGCAGCCACAAGGTAAGGGGTCTAAAGCTTCTTCAAGCTTAACATGGAGACCCAAGAAAGATCAAAACCCTAATGACAATGGGATTTCAAAGACCTGCAACAGATTTAATTACATTTCCAAGGTCATTACAAAACCTATTGTGGTTAACTGGGTATTTCATCCTAAAAAGGATGAGAATGGGGTTGTTGTGAGAACTAAGTCTGTTCTTATTGGACAACCAGATGAATCCAAGTCTTTTAAGACTTGGGTTCCCAAAGAAAACTAATTTGTTTTCTTTATGTGTAGGGCATTCAACGACAGGTCAATGATTATGGATATTGGGATAGTGGATGCTCAAGGCACATGACAGCGAAGGAAGACTATCTGACGAATTTCACACCCATTAAAGATGGTGATAAGGTTTACTTTGGAGGCGGATATGGTACTATCACAGGCAAAGGAACCCTTCTCACCAATAATTTGCGTTTTGAGAACGTCTTCCTGGTAAAAGAACTTGATTACAACCTGTTTAGTGTATCACAAGTGCGTGATAACAAAAATAAAGTTCTTTTTACTGATACTGAGTGTTTGGTGTTAAGCAAGGATTTTAAGATCCCTGATGAGAAATATATTGAGTATAGAACACCTAGGCATAAGGACATATATAATGTGAATTTGAATGGGATTAAAATGAATAATAATATGTCCTGTTTTTATGCTAAGGCATCAGTAGATGAGAGTAATTTGTGGCACAGAAGACTAGGGCACATAAATTTCAAAAATATCAATAGACTTGTGAGGCTTGGTTTAGTTGATGGTTTGCCTGAGAAGGCCTTCCACAATGACCACTCTTGTGTTGCATGTCTTAAAGGCAAGCAGCACAAGGTCCCTTATGTCACAATTCCCATTTGGACAGATGCTTTTGCTGCTGCTACTGGACAAGATAATGGTGGTTTTCAAGCACCACCAGATACAAACATGCATGGTCCTTCAGGCGTTGACAAAGGCAAATCTAGCGCTGACAAGACCAATTCAGACGTTGATGGTTCAGACGTTGACAACCACACATCAAGCGTTGTTAGCCCAAGCGCTGACAAACAAGATTCAGGCGTTGACAACAATACTGGACATCTTTTCTCTTCCAATTTTGAACAAGGTGAACCTTCCAATTTACATGAAGAGGTTCATCCTCATGTTGACGTAAGAGAGTCTGATGAAGAAGATATTAGCAACATGGAGAATGAGGTTGAGGACAACATACTTTTTGAAGGAGGAGTTCTCACTTCCACAATGAAGAATCACCCCCCTTCCCAGATCATTGGTGATGTTATGACTCCAGTTCAGACTAGAAGATCTCATCAAGGTCTTGGTGGGTTTATTGCTAATATATACAAGAAGGTTGATACCCCTCTTGTGCAAGCATGTTTGTTTGCATGTTTTCTGTCACAAGAAGAACCCAAGAAAATATTTGATGCTCTCAAAGAACTAAGTTGGGTGGAAGCAATGCAGGATGAGCTTCACCAATTTGTAATTCAGGATGTTTGGGAGCTGGTTGATTGTCCCAGATATCTCAGACCTATAGGGACAAGATGGGTTCTCAGGAACAAAAGAGATGAAAGAGGCATTATGGTCAGAAACAAGGCAAGGTTAGTGGCTCAAGGTTATACACAAGAGGAGGGGATAGACTATGAGGAGGTCTTTGCACCAGTTGCAAGGATTGAAGCTATTAGGATCTTTCTAGCCTATGCATCCTGCATGGGCTTCACAGTCTATCAAATGGATGTCAAGAGTGCCTTTCTCTATGGCACCATTGTTGAGGAAGTTTATGCAATGCAACCTCCTGGTTTTGAAGATCCAGAGCATCCAGATAAAGTTTATAGAGTCAAAAAGGCTATGTATGGCCTTCATCAAGCCCCAAGAGCATGGTATGGTACCTTGTCTACCTATTTGGTGGATAATGGATTCAAGAGGGGCACCATAGATCAGACACTATTACAAAGAAGAAAGGCAAGGATGTGTTGCTTGTGCAGGTCTATGTTGATGATATCATTTTTGGGTCTACTGATCCAAAGATGAGTGAGGATTTCTCCAAGCTTATGATAGACAAATTCAAGATGAGTGTTATGGGGGAGATGAACTTCTTTCTTGGTTTACAAGTTTAGCAGAAAGAAGATGGTATCTTCATCTCCCAGGACAAGTATGTTGCTGAGATCTTGAAGAAGTTTGGCTTTTCTTCACATGAAAAGAGGGCTACTACTCCTATGGATAGAGAACACCCTTGGGGAAAGATTGGAGATGGAAAAGATGTTGATGTCAGGCATTATAGATCCATGATTGGATCCTTGATGTATCTTACTGCCTCCAGACCTGACATCATGTTTGCTGTGTGTGCTTGTGCACGCCATCAAGTGACTCCCAAAGAATGTCACCTTTATGCTGTGAAGAGGATCTTTAGGTACCTAAGATGCTATCCTAGTCTTGGTTTGTGGTACCCAAAGGATTCACCATTGGAGCTGATTGCATATTCAGACAGTGATTATGGAGGTGATAAATTTGATAGGAAATCCACAACTGGTGGATGTCAGTTTCTTGGGAGCAGGTTGATATCTTGGCAATGCAAGAAACAAACAGTGGTGGCTAATTCTACAACTGAAGCAGAGTATGTGGCTGCAGCTGCATGTTGTGGCCAAGTGTTGTGGATTCATAACCAGCTGTTGGACTATGGGTAAAATTTCATGCATACTAAGATATTTGTTGACAATAATAGTACTTTATGCATCATTAAGAATCCTGTACATCATTCTAAAACTAAACACATAGAAATTAGACACCATTTTATAAGAGATTGCTTTGAAAAAGGTTTAATACAACCAGATAGGGTTGACACTGAGGAAAATGTGTCAGATTTACTAACTAAACCTTTTGATACTGGGAGATTTCAATACTTGGTAACAAGTATTGGAATGGTTAATCTCACATAATATGTGTTTTGGAGTCTTTTTGTAAAAGTATGTACAGGATGATGCATTATTATTGGTCTTATTAATGATTTAGATTTTCCACTATATTTTTCTAACACTGACAAAGGTTTCTTGAACGCTGATAAGTGTTTTTGCAACGTTGTCAGCAATATAATTGTCTAACGCTGACAAAGCTTCCCTCAACGCTGTCATGTGTTATCGGGGCGTTGTCAGCAACAATGTTAGTTTTGTGTTTTTCAATCTAAATGTGCAGATGGTGTTAGCAGTATACCATTGGATACAGAGTTGCTTATGGATCAATGGAGAAGAATTTGGACAAGTTTTTATTTATGGATGATGGTTGGAATGTTTCATTCCTATCTTGACATAAATTTTTATGTTCATGCATGATTTTAGCAAACTTTTGTATCATAGTTTAAGGGGAGGTTTTAGGAACCTTTAGGATGTTTGGGTATCCATATGATACTCTTATCACAATTCTAGATTGTGTCCACAGGTGAGTATGAGTTAGTTTTACTAAATCATGAGGCACTATAGCATGCAAAGTTGATATACTATGCATGCTGCCAAGACATTTTTGGCCTAGAATTGGTTGTGGTCTGGTGGGAGACTTGGGAATAATTTTGTTATGGGATTCACCTGGGAGTAACAAGGAATTTTATGAGATAACTTGATTGTTAAGAGTTTTGGTTAGCAAGGGACACTAGAGGACTGTTATGTCTATCTTGCTTATGCAAGTGTGCATAACTGGACAGTGCTTGCCGCCCTATAATAATTATCAGCTTTTGGTTATCTTCTCTAGGATAAATTACTTTGTTAAGGTCATTTTTCATTTTTAAACATTTTTATTTTTGGACGCTGACAAGTATTTTTCCAAGCGTTGTTGTGACCAAATTGGACGCTGACATGGCTATAGGCAAACGTTGACAAGATTATAGCCGTTGGGCGTTGATAGGTTATTTTTTACCGTTGACACTCAATGGGACCTACCCGTTGTAACTTTTTGACATATTTTTGGGCCGTAATTTTAGGAGTTGTTACCTTCATTTAATGCATGAGATAACTTATAACTTTTTCAATATTTTCATGATTGATTTTTGAAAATACTTGCCTCTTTTTGGGCCTATCGCATGCATCTATTTCTCCTATAAATTTGGCTCCTATTTTAAACAAGGTATCTATAATTCTTGTCTAACAATTTTCTCTTATCAACTTCATCCTCTTCACTTAAAATTAACAGCTTTCATCAATGGCACCAAAGTTTAAACCAACAGAATTGGAATTGGGGTTCAGATCTCAACACAACATGATTGCATATCTTGTCTCTGATGATACTCTGTTTCCTCAATACACACAAATGGTGGCGTATTTGAACGCATCCCCATTAAGGTATGCTCTTTCTCAAGCACCACTCATTCCAGTCACACACATTAAGCAGTTTTGGAACACTCTCAGTTCCTCAACAGTTAATGGAGTGACCACATTGACTTCTATTGTTCATGGGAGACCTTGGGTGGTTACTGAGGCCTTGGTACGCCAAGCCTTGCATCTTGATGATGCTGATGGTATAGCCACCCTTCCCATAAATGAAATAGAACAAAGGCTTAGGGCTTTGGGATATCCTTTTCCTGATGAAGGTACTCTAAATAAGTATCATAAGCAGGAATTTCCCCCAGCCTGGAAGTACCTCATACATGTCCTTCTTCAATGTTTGAGTCCCAAATGTACTGCACACAATGAGATCAATAGATCCATTGCAAGCGCTATTGTGTGCATTGCAACAGGGCAAAAATTTAATTATTCAAAAGTTATTTTTGAGGGCATGTGTAAAAACAAGGGGAACAAAATGACTTTAGCTTATCCCCGTTTTCTGCAAATGGTTTTTGATGTTCAAGGCTGGGACTATTGGTTATGGCTTAGATGCTGGCCAAGGCAGTCCCACCATCATTAAGTCCTCATCCATGCCCAATGAATCTGACTTGGGAGGTCAAATCCCCATTTTAGAAGAGGGCAGACTGGAACCAACGACATTTATGGAATTGATGGCAGTCTGCATAAGCTTGCAAAAGCAAAATGCAGACTTAGTACAAATTGTCAGCTCACAAGGCCTTGAACTCAAGCAATTGAGGGAGAGGATTGTTGTTTTGGAAAGTGATCGTGCTAGGAGGGGTATGGAGGAATCTTCCAAAGTGGAGGAAGATCCAATAAATCTGAGTGATAAGGGCAGTCATGATGGTCAATCAATGGATGTTGATGAGGCCCTTACAACTTTGAAGAAACAAACAGGTTTTGATACGTCCTTAGTCTCTCCTACCAACTTAAATTTATCATTTACAACTATGTTGAGAGAGGTTACACAAGGCGATGAGGGAAGATATTTGGGCGTTGACAAGGAAAATTTGGACGCTGACAGACATATTTTGGGCGCTGATAGAACAAAGTTGGGCGTTGACAGACCTGCACATGAAGGTGATGTATCCCAGTCATCATCTATCATCAAAGAGGTTTCTACTCAGGTATTACCATCTACCTTACCAACCATTGCACCATCAGATAAGGGTAAGGGTAAAATAGTAGAAGAGATTGTTCCAAAGGATGCAGCTCAAGTTGAGTTTGATAGAAGATTAGCTGCACAAATCATGGAATAGGATAAAAAGGAGTCACCATTTGTTGGGACTTCAGAAGAAGGAAGTGATGAAGCTAGCTCAGACTCAAGTGTAATGATTATAGAACCAGAGAGGCTTGAGTATGGTGATGAGTTTGCTAGGGAAAAGTTGAGAGAATTGAAATTGCAGGTTGACTTTGACATGCCAGAGGTGGTTCAAATGTATCATGCGTGGGAAGACAGATGCATGGAGAATCCAGATTTGACCATTTCAGATCAAATATGGGGTTTGGAGATTCTTCTTAGAGTTCAGAAAGATTGCCAGGTAATTTTGAAACACAAGGCAAGTAATATTCTCTCAGAATTGAAAAGGGATAGAAGGGAGCTATACTTTATGTTGCTCAGATGTCATGGAGTTGGATGGACTTATCAAAAGTTGAGGGCTTTGACATTTAATGAGTTGGAAAGTAGGGCTTATCCCATTTGGGTGAGAGTGCAAGAAGCAAACACTCTCAGAATTCTTTCAGATGAAAGAAAGGAGGAACTTGCAGAAGAAATGGAACTCAAGAAAGCTATGATTGTTCCCAGGCCAGTGAAGAAGGGAATTTCATTTGAGTTTCCAAAAGATATGGATCCACTATATCCAAGTGAAGCAGTTATAAGAAAGAGCCTCAAGCTCTCCCCATTAGAAGCTTCAGATATGGTGCAAGTGTTACCATTAGATTCCAGGAACCCAATTGTGACCTATGAAGAAGATGAATGTGGGTTCTGGAAGATTGGCAGATTTGGCAAAGAGGTACACACTTTTACCACTCTCATATCTTTGTTTGCAAGTTGTGATAGAGAAGACTTGGTGGACCTTTGGAGGTTGTTGGAGACCAAGTATGAGGCTGAAGCACCAACTTTAGCTAATGGAATAAAACTTTGGACCACATTCAAAAGAATGTGTGGACCAAAAGATGAGGATCCTGCAATATGGAAGGATCTTGAAGATGACCTCAGTGGTCTTCAATGGAGGTTATATTCAGCTGCTGGTGTTTACCATTTGAGTTCTACAAAGTTTGCTGAGTATCTACTTGTGGATGCTCAGTATTTCATATCCAAGGTTATTTTGGAGAAGATGAAGGACAATCAGCTGGAAATAGATTATTCAAGTGACGTGGCAAACGATTTGATCAGATTTATTCACTATCAATATGAGAAGGTTTGTAAGATTCCTCCTAGTCCTTAATGCTTATTCAGAAACTTGATCATAAGAGTGGATATCAAGTTTAGGGGAGGATTGTTGGGAATAAATTAAGGACAGATCACTTGAGCGCTAACAAGAACAAAACAAGCGTTGACAAGAACAAAACAAGCGCTGACAGCTCAAGCGTTGACAAGACAAAGTCAAGCGTTGACACATTGAAGACAAGCACTGATGGAAGATATATTCTACGCGTGTATTATATTCTAGATTACTTCTAGTAAAGATAAGAACAACAATGTATTTTCTATATTTATCTTTACCTAGAATAGCTGATACGTAGATTATTGTACAAGGCTTCTTATGTCTATAAAAGAAGGCCTTTAGGTTAAGTTTCATATAAGTTTTTCATTCGTAAATATCTTTCATTGTAAGCAAGTTTGATATTGATAATCAAAGTGAAAGTTTGTTTATATCATTGTGTGTTCTTGTTTAAGTGTTAAATTCCGCATAACACTTAGATTCATAAGCATATACAAAGGTTTCTCTACGTGTATTACTTGATCTAATCTCGTATACACAAAGCTAATCGATCTAAGTTTGGGATCAACAACATGCTCACTCGCGGGCGTGCACAAATACCGATTTGTGTACAACCTCTTCCTCCGAAAAGGAAGACAAAGAGAAAGAGTAAGACCATCACCGTCCATCAAGCCGATCACGAGAATCGTGCTTTGACTCCTCCACAACAAGAAGCCATGGCTGTTGATAATCTTTCTTTGATGGAACGTTTGCAAACCAATGTTCATGGATATGCTAGTGCTATTAGGATTTCCGACATTCCCGCAAATACATTTGAGCTAAAAACGGCTATGATTTCCTTGGTTTCACAAACACCTTTCTATGGTAACAAGAATGATGATCCTCATGATCACCTTAAGAGATTCCTTGCTCTTTGCAATACCCTTAAGTACAATGGAGTTCCACATGATGCTATCAAGTTGATATTAGTGCCATTTTCACTAGAGGGACAAACTAAGCATTGGTTAGACACCCAACCACCCGATAGTATCACCACATGGGATGGTTTCACCACTAAGTTTTTGAACAAGTTCTTTCCTCCATCTAAGACCACGGCGTTGAGGAACTTAATTATAGGCTTTCAACAAAAACCTAGTCAATCCTCTAGTGATGCTTGGGAAGAGTATAGAGAGTTATTGAGGCGATGCCCTAACCATGGATTGGATGAAGTTCACCAAATCAATACTTTCTATAATGGCCTTAAATCTCACCACCAAGATTCACTCAATGCTTCCGCGGGAGGGAATATTCTTCTTAAATCCATGCAAGAGGCCGTGGACATCATTGAGACTAAAGCAATGGTTCAAACAAACACTCAATTTGAAGAAAGGGTTCATGTTATCCAAAACACTTCTCAAACACCTTGTGATAACCAATTCCTCAAATATCAACAAGAGATCATTCAACAAATGAATAAAGGTCAACAAGAGATGATTCAAGAGATGGTTCAAGCCATTAAGAACATTTCATTGAACAATTCTTCAAATTATGTGAATGTCATTACTCTTTCTTGTGTAACTTGTGGAGGCCCCCATTCTTATGTACAATGTGATAAGGTGCAAGTTTATCAAGGGGAATGCTATGCTTACCAAGACGAACATCGTGAACACTTGAAGCCAAATATCAATCCAAATAACCTTTCTTACAAGTCCCAAAACTACCTTACTCCACCAGGATTCCCACCCCAACCACCCACCCAAATTCAACAAAATCCTCCTCAAGTTTTACAAAGAAATCAAGGGCAAAGACCACCTTACCAAGGAAATAACTACAAGGCACCCAACAATGTTCAACATCAAGGAAATTCCTTTTATCCACCACATCAAGGATTTAATCAACCACTTCCACCTTTCCCCAATCAAGGATATGCTCCAATACCAAATCAAGCTTATCCTCAACTTCAAAATCAAGGATATGGGATGCAAGAGACTCAAGAGTATGTTGACAAGAAAATGCGTGAAATTGAGAAGAGAATGAATGACCAAATGAAACGTATATCGGATGAACAAACCAATAGGCTTTTAATGGCATTAAATCAAAGACCACAAGGGGCTTTACCTTCCAACACACAAACAAATCCAAGGGCAAATGCCAATGCTATTACAACAAGAAGTGGAAAGACAACAAAGGATCCTTCACCTCCTAAACCTCCTATTGTTCAAACCACTTTTGTTCCTACTTGTGACAAGCCTTCTACCTCTACTTCACCACCTCAAAATGCTCCCATTCACTTAAACACACCTTCTCAACCCATTCATATTTCTCCTCTACCTTCCACACCTCCCAATGAAGAAGCTAACAAAGACAAATCTTCCACTACAACACCTATTCCACCTACACCAAAACCTACTCTTCCATATCCTTCAAGGTTGAAAAAGGAAAAGTTAAAGAACAAGGATGACATCCAAGTCTCCAATTTTTTAAGGATGTTCGAGCAACTCAACATAAATATATCCTTTGCGGAAGCTCTTGCTTATATGCCAAAGTTTGCTAAGATGTTCAAGGATTTACTCTTAAACAAAGAAAAATTGGTTGATTTGCCCAACACATCCCTTAATGAAAACTGTCCCGCCGTGCTACTTAAAACCTTACCAACAAAACTTGGAGATCCGGGCGCTTCTTGATACCTTGTAATTTTCCCGGTGTTGAAAATTGCATGGCTTTGGCGGATTTAGGGGCAAGCATTAACCTCATGCCTTTATCGGTTTGGAAAAAACTCTCTCTTCCCGAGCTCACTCCCACTAGGATGACCCTTGAATTAGCCAACCGAACCATATCTTACCCCATAGGTATAGCGGAGGATGTGTTTGTAGGTGTGGATAAGTTTACATTTCCGGCCGACTTTGTAGTGGTTGATTATGACATGGATCCTAGAGTTCCTTTGATTGTTGGTAGACCGTTTTTGAGAACGGGTCGTACTTTGATAGATGTGGCGGAAGGAGAACTAATTATGAGAGTAGAGGATGAGAGAGTGGTGTTTAAGTTAGGGAAAGTTTGTGATAGGAAAGAGGTTAAGGAGTCTAGACCTTGTGAGACGATTAACATAGTTGATGTGCTAGATGAGGTGTGTGATGAACACTTTCTTGAAGCTTGCAAGAGTACTAGTGATGAGATTCCTCATGTTGAAACCGTGGCCTCAATTGCTCCCTCTTTAACACCTTTTGGAGAGAGTGATTTCATCTTGGAGGAATTTGAGTCAAACTTTCTTGGTGATGATGATTCTCCCATTAATTGCTCAATGAGGACCCTATTCGTTCTCTTATTCCACAAGAAGTTACCATTGCGGATCCTTCCATAGTAAAACCTTCCATAGAGAGTCCACCTCCAATTGAACTGAAGGACCTTCCATCCCACTTAGAGTATGCTTTCTTAGAGGGCAAAGACCAATTACCTGTGATCATTTCTAAAGAGTTGAAATAGGATGAGAAGGAGCAACTTATTGAAGTCCTTAAGAAACACAAGAAAGCCTTAGCATGGAAAATATCCGACATAAGGGGAATTGATCCACATTTTTGTACACACAAAATCCTTATGGAGGATGACTACAAACCCGCCATTCAAAGTCAACGAAGAGTTAACCCAAAAATCCATGAGGTCATTAAGAAGGAAGTGATTAAACTCTTAGATGCGGGTATGATTTACCCCATTTCCGACTCTCCATGGGTTAGCCCGGTGCATTGTGTTCCAGAGAAGGGTGGAATGACTGTGGTACCTAATGAGAACAATGAGCTTATTCCTACGAGACTTGTCACCGGTTGGAGAGTTTGTATTGATTATAGAAAACTCAATGAGGCTACTAAGAAAGACCATTTCCCATTACCTTTTATGGATCAAATGCTTGAACGCTTAGCAGGAAATGAGTACTATTGCTTTCTTGATGGCTTTTCGGGTTATTTCCAAATACCCGTTGACCCTAAGGATCAAGAAAAGATGATAGGTGTGTAAACACCCATCCTTTTACCACTTAATTCGGGCTAAAACAAGACCAAAACACGTATTTAATATCATTTGTTTGGAATTATGCGTGGTTTTTGTGTTTATTGTGTTTTCAGAGCCAACCGGATAAATATTGAAGAAAACATGGGATTGCACGGGTTTTACTGAAGAAAAAGACTCAAGATAAAGTCTATTGTCCAAGAGATGCAAAAGATTTGAAGTCGCTGGGCCTATTCGAAGATTTATCGAAGAAAAGGACCAAAGATGGAAGATTTATATAAGTCGAAGAAACTCAAGTCTATTAAACGAAGAAATTAAAAGACGAGTTGAATTTAATCGACAACAAATCCCGAATCAGAATCGAAAACGGAAACTTTTCTGAAAAGACGAAAAGACACGAAGAATGGGAGAAAGCCCACTCACCAACCAAAGGAAACACCTATAAATAGGCCATCCCACACACATTTAGAAGACTAGTCTGGAGTTTTTCTTTTCCCCACTTTTCTTTCTTCCTGGGTTCGTAGAACACCATCACCACTAGGGTGATTGGTGATTTTTATCTTTGTCTTTCCAATCTTGTAATTTTAATCTTTGGTTTATCTTGTCAAAACATTAATCATTCAATACAAAGCTTTTGTTTAATCTTTCCATTTAATCTTGTTCATCTTCATTTTTATCTTCAAGTTTTTAAGTTTTTATTTTTCTTGATTTGATCTTCAAAAGTTGTTTGGATTTGTGTTTTTATTAGTGGGATTTGTTGCTTATGGTGTCTAAATGATTTGTGTTTAAATTGGCAAAACCTTTTTAAGTATTTGATTTGATTTTGATTAAAATTGTGTTCCGTGTTCTTCGCATAACCTGCTACTGTAACTGGGTTTCCAGACTTCCGAATCAAGACAAAAAGTTCCGAATGAAGGCTTCATTCGGAAACTTCCGAACCAAGCACTAAGTTCCGGATCAGTGACTTCCGGACCAGTCAGTTCCGAATCAAGCTGAGAGTTCCGAATCAGTTATTTCCGAGTCAGCAAGTTCCGAATCAACCTTCATTCAGGAAGTTCCGAACCAGTCCTTCATTCGGAAGTTTCAAAACTTCCGAATCAACAACCCTTCATTCGGAAGGTTCCGAATGAGCATGTTCCGAATCAGGAAGGTTCCGAATGAGCATGTTCCGAATCAGTAAGTTCCGCATGAGCAAGTTCCGAATCAAGGTTTAAAAGTTCCGAATCAAGTTTTTCCTTTAGCTTACTGTTTGTCCACTTTACTGTTTCTTTATGTTTGTTTGCTTAAATTTCAATTTTAATTGTTAATCTTGATTTTAATCTTAAGTTTAATACAAATCTTTGTTAAAGTAATTGTCTTTGAATTAAATTTTCATTTTCACTTTTTATTAGATTAGAAAACCAAACCCCTTTATTTAGTAACCAAGAACAATCATTCCACTTAAGGCCTAGATCAATTCGAGAGGATATCGAGAGTAAAATTGAACCTAGCAAATCCTAATATCAAATGGCGACGCTGCCGGCTCTTCTCGTTAAGATCAAAAGTTTTTTGTGAGACATTGGATTTTGGGATCCGTTCCCCGTGAACGTTACTTTTTCAAAAATTTTCAAAAACAACTAAAAAATATAAAATTTTCAAAAATCCAAAAAAACTAAAAAACAATAAAAACCAAAAATATTTTTGCTTTGTTTTTCTTTGTTCGTTCTTTTGCAGGTGTATGCGCACTCGATCCACGTCTTATCAAGAGCCCGAGCCTCTCGATAACTTAGACATGGCTTGTGTACAAAACAACAATAACATACCACCTCCGAACAACAATAATAACAACAACAATGAGCACCTTCCGGATAATCGCCCAATGATTGAATTACTGCAAGCTCATGTTGATGGCAACACGGATCCAATTGTCATCCCTCCAATTGCCGCCAACAATTTCGAGCTCAAGTCAGGCTTTATCCAGATGGTCTCAGCTCAACCGTTCTTGGGACGAACCATTGATGATCCACACGACCACATCAAGAGATTTCTACAACTCACTAACACGGTCAAGTTCAATGGAGTTTCCCAAGAAGTGATAAGGTTACAACTTTTTCCCTTTTCTTTAGAGGGACAAGCCCGGCATTGGCTTGCTAAAGAACCGCCACAGAGTATTCTCTCGTGGACGGATTTGGAAACAAAGTTTATCAACTACTTTTTTCCACCCTCTCGTACTACCGCTTTGCGGAATGAGATTATAAACTTTGAACAAAAGTACGATGAGTCATTCAGTGAATCTTGGGATCGTTTTAAAGATCTTTTAAGAAAATGCCCACAACATGGTTTTACCAAAGTACATCAAATAAATACTTTTTACAATGGTTTAAGCATGAGTGACCAAGATTCACTGAATAGTGCCTCAGGGGGTAATTTATTGGCTAAGACTTCCAATGCTGCTTGGGATATCATTGAGAACAAATCTCGTGTGCAAACCAAGAGTGTTAGGACCAATGTTGCTAGTGCTAGCACTAATGACAGCGACAAGCGATTAGACAAAATCACCACGCTTCTTGAATCACTTGTCACCCACACCGTCAGCAACAACAATAGCAACAACGCCAAAAATGCACAAGTGAACGCTGTCAGCCAACCTTGTGAGATATGCGGTGGTCCCCATTCTTACACAACTTGTACTGCCACCCAAGATTACCCTGCTGAGAATGTGAATGCGGCATATGGCACCTACCAACAACCTGCTTATCAAGCTAGACCTCAAGGTGACCGTAACTTGCTTAGCTACCGCAGCAACAACTATCTTTCACCACCTGGCTTTCCTCCTACCAACCCAAACCAACAACAAAACCTCAACCGCCCTACTCAACAACAACAACAACCTCGACAACCATACGTCCCACCTCACAAGCAGCAACAACCACCTCAACGTAACAATCAAGTCTACCAACAACCAGCTTACCAACCACCTGCATACAATGCTCCTTCCAACCAAACCACCACTGCTTTACACCAAGAGGTCGCCACCTACATGAGAACCAATGATGTGATAGTGGGAAATCTCCAAGAGGAAGTGCGCAACTTGAAGGCAGATTTGGTCAAGCAAGGAAATGATTTGAGAGCTGACATGAGAAACACGTTGGATAGCCAGACTAATGATCTGAGGAACATGATGGCTAGTTTTTTCCAAAGTAGTCAACCCTCTTCTTCGGGTACTCTTCCGAGTAACACCGTTGCGAACCCAAGAGGGGAGATGAAAGCAATCACTACTCGAAGTGGTAAAGGTACCAAGGACCCCGAGCTTCCTATACCTCCACCGGTGGTTGTGACTAAGGAGAACGAGTCGCCTGCTCCCATTCCTCATCCTTCTCCTTCCCCAATTTCTCCACCTCTTCTTTCTACCCCCCCTCCACCCGTGGTTGTGACAGATCCTATACTCCCAAAGCCTTCCTCTTCTTCCAATATACCTTATCCTTCAAGGTTGAGGAAAGAGAAGCAAAAGAGCAAGGATGATATTCAGGTTTCGAATTTCCTTAAAATGTTCAAACAACTGAATTTCAATATCTCCTTCACTGAGGCTCTCGCTCACATGCCCAAATACGCCAAAATGTTTAAAGACCTTCTGAGCGACAAGGAAAAGCTCCTCGACATTGCCAACACCCAACTTAATGAGAACTGTTCTGCAGTGCTCTTAAGGAAATTGCCAACCAAGCTTGGTGATCCGGGTCGTTTTCTTATCCCTTGCAATTTCCCGGGAGTAGAGAATTGCATGGCCCTAGCCGATCTAGGTGCCAGTATAAATCTCATGCCTCTAAGTGTTTGGAAGCAATTATCTCTCCCAGAGCTAGTCCCCACTAAAATGACTTTGGAATTGGCCAACCGTACGGTTGCTTATCCAGTGGGGATAGCCGAAGATGTCATTGTAGGAGTCGACAAATTCACCTTCCCTGCTGATTTTGTTGTCGTCGACTACGAGATGGACCCTCGTGTACCACTTATTGTTGGTCGTCCATTCTTGAGGACCGGTCGCACTCTCATTGATGTTGAAGCCGGTGAGCTTATCATGAGAGTGGGTGACGACAAAGTAGTCTTCAACATGGGAAAGTTGTCTAAACAACCTTATTCATATGAGAGTGTTAATTGTATTGACGTTCTTGATGAGGCTTGTGAAGAACACTTTAATGATGCTTGCAAAAGTATTCCTACCTCTCTTCCCACTGTTGAGACCGTGTCCTCCATTGATTCATCGTTATCTCTATTTGGAGATAGTGATTTATTCTGGAACAATCTTGAAGATACCATGGGAGATGTGAATTTAGCTACTAATGATTCTCCCACCGAGGGGGATGAAGATATGAGTTTCTTTGACAATCTTCTCACCGAAGACAATCCTTCGCCTCCATCTCCCACGGTCATTGCTATCGATACTCCAACTTTGAAAACGCCTCCCGTCGAAAATCCTCCGGATTTGGAACTTAAGGAGTTGCCGCCTCATCTCGAGTACGTGTTCCTTGACGACAACAAGAAGTCGCCCGTCATTATTGCAAAGGATTTGGAAGATGAAGAGAAGACTCGCCTCGTTGCTGTGTTGAAAGCTCACAAGAAGGCTATTGCGTGGAAAATCTCGGATATTCGTGGAATTGATCCTCACTTCTGCACGCACAAAATTCTCATGGAGGACGACTATAAGCCCACTATTCAAAGCCAACGAAGGGTGAATCCAAAAATACATGAAGTCATCAAAACAGAGGTTATCAAACTTCTTGATGCGGGTATGATTTACCCTATTTCGGATTCCCCGTGGGTTAGTCCAATCCATTGTGTGCCCAAGAAGGGCGGAATAACCGTTGTTCCCAATGAACACAACGAGTTGATTCCCACTCGTCTCGTTACTGGGTGGAGAGTTTGTATAGACTACCGCAAACTCAATGACGCCACGAGAAAGGATCATTTCCCTCTACCTTTCATGGACCAAATGCTTGAACTATTAGCCGGTAATGAATATTACTGCTTTCTGGATGGTTTCTCGGGTTATTTCCAAATACCCATCGATCCCCAAGATCAAGAGAAGACTACATTCACTTGTCCCTATGGCACTTTCGCTTACAAAAGAATGCCTTTTGGCTTATGTAATGCGCCCGGGACTTTCCAAAGGTGCATGTTAGCTATCTTCCATGACATGGT
Source organism: Glebionis coronaria (assembly GCA_025667525.1). Lineage (NCBI taxonomy): Eukaryota > Viridiplantae > Streptophyta > Magnoliopsida > Asterales > Asteraceae > Glebionis > Glebionis coronaria. The sequence goes on from CM046874.1 coordinate 446,164,245, forward strand.
TGAACAAACCATGGAAGTATTCATGGATGATTTCTCGGTCTTCGGGGATTCCTTCTCTGCTTGCCTTGCCAATTTAGAACGTATGCTAAAGCGGTGCGAAGACACTCGCCTTGTTCTAAATTGGGAAAAATGCCATTTTATGGTAAAGGAAGGCGTCGTGCTTGGACATAAGATTTCGAAAGCCGGTCTTGAAGTAGACCGTGCTAAAGTTGATGTTATAGCAAAGTTGCCTCCACCTTCCACTGTGAAGGGTGTGAGAAGTTTCTTGGGTCATGCGGGCTTCTACCGTCGATTTATCAAAGATTTTTCTCAAATCGCTCGCCCGATAACCCACCTCTTGGAAAAAGATACTCCCTTTATCTTTTCCAAAGAGTGCCTTGAAGCCTTCAACTCGCTTAAGGATAAGCTAACTAAGGCACCCGTCTTGGTTACCCCTAATTGGGAGCTTCCTTTTGAGTTGATGTGCGATGCTAGTGATTTTGCTATTGGAGCGGTTCTTGGACAAAGAGTAAACAAACACTTCCAACCGATCCATTACGCTAGCAAGACAATGACTGGGGCACAATTGCATTATACGACAACCGAAAAAGAGCTTTTAGCTGTTGTCTATGCTTTTGAGAAATTCCGCCCCTATCTTGTCCTTTCCACCACCATTGTGTACACCGATCATTCCGCGTTGAAGTACTTGTTGACAAAGCAAGATTCCAAACCAAGACTTCTTCGCTGGGTTTTGCTGCTCCAGGAATTTAAAATCGACATCCGCGATAAAAAAGGAGCAGAAAACCTAGCCGCGGACCATCTTAGTAGACTTGAGGATCCATACCAAGGGGATCATCCGACCAAAGAAATCAATGATTCTTTTCCCTTGGAGACCTTAATGTCTATAAACTCGAAGCCGAATGAAACCCCGTGGTTTGCGGACTTTGCAAACTACTTGGCGGGTGGAATTCTCAAGGAAGGGTTGACGTCCCAGCAAAAGAAGAAGTTCTTTACCGACATCAAGACTTACTTTTGGGACGACCCTTACCTATTCAAACAATGTGCTGATCTGATAATTCGCCGATGTGTTGATGGACCGGCAGCGTTGGACATCCTTGATGCTTGCCACAAAGGACCCACCGGTGGTCACTTTGGTCCCAACTACACCGCAAAGAAAGTGTTTGATTCGGGATTTTATTGGCCCTCCATATACCGTGACGCTCACGATATGGTCAAGCGATGTGATGTTTGCCAAAAGCAAGGCAAAATCACACATAAAGACGAGATGCCTCAGAATTTCATTCAAGAGTGTGAAATTTTTGATGTTTGGGGTATCGACTTTATGGGGCCATTCCCTTCGTCTAAAGGAAACAAATACATCCTTGTTGCCGTTGACTACGTTTCAAAATGGGTTGAAGCAAAAGATTTGCCTACTAATGGCGCAAGGGTGGTTTGTAACTTTTTGAAAGCTCTATTCGCTAGATTCGGTGTGCCTCGCGCCATTATTAGTGACCGTGGGACTCATTTCTGCAATGATCAATTTGCTCGAGTCATGGCTAAGTACGGTGTAAATCATCGTCTTTCCACAGCCTACCACCCACAAACTAATGGCCAGGCTGAAATATCCAACCGAGGGCTGAAGCGAATTCTTGAAAGAACTGTGGGAGAGCATCGCGCCTCATGGGCTGATAAACTTGATGATGCTTTGTGGGCTTTCCGTACTGCTTACAAGACCCCGATCGGCTGTACGCCTTATCGTCTTGTGTACGGGAAAGCGTGCCACCTCCCCATTGAGTTGGAGCACAAGGCTTATTGGGCCTTGAAGTGGGCTAATTTTGATATAAACAAAGCCGGTGACCTACGCAAGATCCAACTCAATGAGCTAAATGAACTTCGGAATGAGGCTTATGAAAATTCTTTGATCTATAAGGAAAGAACTAAGCTCATTCACGACTCTAAGATCAAAAACCGAGAGTTCCATGTTGGAGACAAAGTCTTACTTTTTAACTCTCGGTTGAAAATCTTCTCGGGAAAGCTTAAATCTCGTTGGTCCGGCCCATTCACCATTACCCAAATTTTTCCATATGGTACTCTCGAGCTCGCTCAACCTGATGGACCAAATTTTAAGGTGAATGGCCAACGAGTGAAGTTGTACTTTGGTGAGGACACCTCTAAGGAGGTGATACCATCCCTCACCACGTTCCCCATGAACTAATTTTGGGTCGAGTCAGGCTCGTGACTCGGTTATCAAAAACAAGCGCTCCTCGGGAGGCAGCCCGAGTTTCTATCCTTGTATGTTTTAATCCCCTAAGTGTAGGGGGGGACTTCTATATGTGTTTGCCTTTGTGTGGTGATGTGATTACAGGGATAAGTGCACTCTTGGAATCTTTGAAGAACCGTGCTCCCGTGTTTATCCGAAATCCGGTTCTATCTCTCAACTATCGTGATTCAATTTTCTTCATACTCACATTTGAAAATGATCACGTTAGTCGTCTCTTCCTTAACTTGAGTTAACCAACGTGCACAATGTCATAAGTGTAGGGGAAACTTTTCCCACATGCTTCAACATTGAGGACAATGTTTATCTTAAGTGTAGGGGGGACTTCTATCGAAGTTTTAAGTGGACTTTTCCATGAAAATGCCTTCAATTAACCGGAAAATCCTATTTTTCAACATTTTTCAAATTTTTTATTAACTTTGGCCATTTAGTCGTAATTTTTAAATTTTTATCGTTGCTTTCATATGTATATATCCCGCAATAAAGTCAAAAATATTAATAAAGTGGTGTAGCTAGTTTAGAAATCTTTGACATATTAGGCCCGTTGCGTTTATTTTGACTCAACCCGAATAGACTTATCTAAGTTTATTCTAGCTAGTATCCTTAACCATGTAGACCTTAATTGGTTTATTAGGCTAAGTATCCACGAGTCTCATTACTTGAGATTTTAAATTGTGGAGGACGAGAAATGATAGAGTCAATTATAAGTCGGTATTCTTGCGCAAGCTCACTTGGTGTAATTATTTGCCTATTCTCCCATCACTTGCTAATAATTTATCTGCAATAAGTAAGGTCTTACGATTTGAAAAGTTACTTAGCTTCTAGCCCAAGATCGTTTAAAAGTTGCTCGGTAATGATAAGATTTCATAGCGAAGGCATAACTTATGAAGCGGGGCGCGAAGATTGGCGAGTCCGAAAAGGCCCTAACAAGGCATGAGGATTCAATTTTATTGCTGAAGATCCAAAGTGATGTGAAAAGCATTATTCCTAAAGTCAATATGAAGGATCAAGACTCACGACGAAAAGCAATCAACTCCCATAAAGATCATGGAGAAGTCTATCCGAAAAGACCCTAACAAGGTATGAGGATAAATAGATCCAAGTCCGAAAAGGAGGCGGATCGTTGTATCTCAAAATCCCAATTAGAGATTGAAGAAATAATCATGAAGTCGTGGTCAACAAAGTTGGAGAACCCCTCAAAAGTCTCCAAGTGAAGAAAATCTATTATGATGAGAAGACCATTATCTCAAGAACGTCTCTCGAAGATATGAAGTATGAAGTACATGCCAAATATAGGCCCGAGAAAGGTCTCAAATCGTGAACCAAGTTATGCCAAGATATGAACTTTTTGATACCCCGAGAAGCAGTTTTAAGAGATTTTGTCCTTTAGCTAACTATTGATCAAATCGTCCTACTTTGCTTTCAGCCCTAATAAACTATCGAAATAAGTCCAAAAATGCATCTTCATGATCATTCTAAGACAAAAATAAAATATAAGAGATACACCTAGGAATAAGGGAGTTTAAGCATTTAATTAAGCCATGTGTGTAAGTGTTTGAATTGCTAACTTATAATAACAATGATCTCGTTTTTAAGCTTAGTTTGGGGAACGTGAAACTTGAGGGTGATAAATCTTCGCAGCACCAAAGCCCTAATGTAAGTCATCGATTTCTTTGCAAGTTATTTCCATGTAGCTATTTTCACGTGAAAATGGTTTTCTATCCCTTTGTTATCTTTGAAGTTTTATTTCTTTAATTTTTGTTTAAGTAGAATTTTAAATAAGGCCAAGGTTGATTAATTATGAGAATAGTGTAAACTTGCTTTATCACTAAGCATTGCATGAGGGCATGGCAATGGTTAAGTGTAGGGGATTTGATAGGTGTGTAAACACCCATCCTTTTACCACTTAATTCGGGCTAAAACAAGACCAAAACACGTATTTAATATCATTTGTTTGGAATTATGCGTGGTTTTTGTGTTTATTGTGTTTTCAGAGCCAACCGGATAAATATTGAAGAAAACATGGGATTGCACGGGTTTTACTGAAGAAAAAGACTCAAGATAAAGTCTATTGTCCAAGAGATGCAAAAGATTTGAAGTCGCTGGGCCTATTCGAAGATTTATCGAAGAAAAGGACCAAAGATGGAAGATTTATATAAGTCGAAGAAACTCAAGTCTATTAAACGAAGAAATTAAAAGACGAGTTGAATTTAATCGACAACAAATCCCGAATCAGAATCGAAAACGGAAACTTTTCTGAAAAGACGAAAAGACACGAAGAACGGGAGAAAGCCCACTCACCAACCAAAGGAAACACCTATAAATAGGCCATCCCACACACATTTAGAAGACTAGTCTGGAGTTTTTCTTTTCCCCACTTTTCTTTCTTCCTGGGTTCGTAGAACACCATCACCACTAGGGTGATTGGTGATTTTTATCTTTGTCTTTCCAATCTTGTAATTTTAATCTTTGGTTTATCTTGTCAAAACATTAATCATTCAATACAAAGCTTTTGTTTAATCTTTCCATTTAATCTTGTTCATCTTCATTTTTATCTTCAAGTTTTTAAGTTTTTATTTTTCTTGATTTGATCTTCAAAAGTTGTTTGGATTTGTGTTTTTATTAGTGGGATTCGTTGCTTATGGTGTCTAAATGATTTGTGTTTAAATTGGCAAAACCTTTTTAAGTATTTGATTTGATTTTGATTAAAATTGTGTTCCGTGTTCTTCGCATAACCTGCTACTGTAACTGGGTTTCCAGACTTCCGAATCAAGACAAAAAGTTCCGAATGAAGGCTTCATTCGGAAACTTCCGAACCAAGCACTAAGTTCCGGATCAGTGACTTCCGGACCAGTCAGTTCCGAATCAAGCTGAGAGTTCCGAATCAGTTATTTCCGAGTCAGCAAGTTCCGAATCAACCTTCATTCAGGAAGTTCCGAACCAGTCCTTCATTCGGAAGTTTCAAAACTTCCGAATCAACAACCCTTCATTCGGAAGGTTCCGAATGAGCATGTTCCGAATCAGGAAGGTTCCGAATGAGCATGTTCCGAATCAGTAAGTTCCGCATGAGCAAGTTCCGAATCAAGGTTTAAAAGTTCCGAATCAAGTTTTTCCTTTAGCTTACTGTTTGTCCACTTTACTGTTTCTTTATGTTTGTTTGCTTAAATTTCAATTTTAATTGTTAATCTTGATTTTAATCTTAAGTTTAATACAAATATTTGTTAAAGTAATTGTCTTTGAATTAAATTTTCATTTTCACTTTTTATTAGATTAGAAAACCAAACCCCTTTATTTAGTAACCAAGATCAATCATTCCACTTAAGGCCTAGATCAATTCGAGAGGATATCGAGAGTAAAATTGAACCTAGCAAATCCAAATATCAAAAGACCACATTCACTTGTCCCTACGGTACATTTGCTTACAGGAGGATGCCTTTTGGCTTATGTAATGCACCGGGGACGTTTCAAAGGTGCATGATGGCGATTTTCCATGACATGATATAGCAAACTATGGAGGTTTTTATGGATGATTTTTCCGTCTTTGGAAATTCATTTACCTCGTGTATCACCAATCTAGAGAGAATGCTTAAGCTTTGTGAGGAAAAACGTTTAGTGCTCAATTAGGAGAAATGTCACTTTATGGTGAAAGAGGGAATTGTTTTAGGACACAAAATATCCAATAAGGGATTAGAAGTGGATCGAGATAAAATTGATGTGATTGCTAAGCTTCCCCCACCCACCTCGGTTAAAGGTGTGAGGAGTTTCTTAGGTCATGCGGGATTTTATAGGCGCTTAATACAATATTTTTCTAAGATCGCTAGACCGATGACTCACCTCTTGGAGAAAGAGGCTCCTTTCATTTTTAACCAAGATTGTTTAGACTCTTTTGAGACTCTTAAGGAGAAATTGACTAAGGCTCCGTTTTGGTTTCTCCAAATTGGTAATTACCTTTTGAGCTTATGTGTGACGCTAGTGATTATGCGGTGGGGGCCGTCTTAGGACAAAGAGTGAATAAGCATTTTCAACCTATACACTATGTGAGTAAAAACATGACCGGTGCACAACTTCATTACACTACCACGGAAAAAGAGTTGCTTGCTATAGTCTATGCTTTTGAGAAATTTAGACCATACCTTGTGCTATCTAAAACCATAGTGTATACGGATCATTCCTCTCTCAAGTATCTTATGACAAAACAAGATGCTAAGCCTAGGCTTTTGAGTTGGGTTTTGTTGCTTCAAGAGTTTAAGATAGAAATTCGTGATAAGAAAGGGGCCGAGAATTTAGCGGCGAATCACTTGAGTAGACTTGAGCATCCTTTTCAAGGAGATTTGCCACATCAAGAAATCAATGAATCCTTTCCATTAGAGGAGCTCATGTCTATCTCTTCCCAAGAGGATGCCACCCTTTGGTTTGCGGATATCGCAAACTATCTTGTGGGCAATGTGCTTATTGAGGGTCTTACTTATCAACAAAAGAAGAAATTTCTTAAGGAAGTTAAGTACTACTTTTGGGATGATCCTTATCTTTTTAGGCAATGTGCGGACCAAATCATTAGACGGTGTGTAGATGGGCCCGAGGCATTTAAGATCTTAGAAGCGTGTCATAAAGGACCTACGGGTGGACATTTTGGGCCCAACTATACCGCCAAGAAAGTCTTTGATTCGGGTTACTATTGGCCTTCCATTTACAAAGATGCCCATGAAATGGTGAAATTTTGTGATGTGTGTCAAAGACAAGGAAAAATTACGCAACGTGATGAGATGCCACAAAATTTTATCCAAGAGTGTGAGATATTTGATGTGTGGGGCATTGATTTCATGGGACCTTTTCCATCCTCTAAGGGAAACAAGTATATACTTGTGGCGGTGGATTATGTGTCCAAATGGGTGGAGGCTAAAGCCTTACCTACCAATGATGCTAGAGTTGTTGTGAAGTTTTTAAAACAATTATTTGCTAGATTTGGTGTACCGCGGGCCATCATAAGTGATCGTGGTACGCACTTTTGTAATGATCAATTCACGAGAGTTATGAAGAAATATGGAGTTAATCATAGACTTTCTACCGCGTATCACCCTCAAACAAATGGTCAAACCGAGGTCACAAATCGTGGTTTAAAGAGAATTTTAGAGAGAACGGTGGGAGAGGATCGAGCTTCTTGGTCAGATAAGCTTGATGATGCTTTGTGGGCGTGTAGGACGGCTTTTAAAAAACCAATTGGTTGTACTCCTTATAGGCTTGTCTATGGAAAAGCGTGCCACCTCCCATTCGAGTTAGAACACAAGGCATCTTGGGCTCTCAAGTGGGCTAACTTTGATTTAAACCAAGCTGGTTCACATAGGAAAGATCAACTCAATGAGATGGATGAATTGAGAGCCAATGCCTATGAAAATTCTTTGCTTTACAAGGAAAAGACTAAGAAATTACATGATGCTAAGATCAAGAACCGAGAGTTCAAAGTTGGAGAGCCGGTTCTCCTCTTTAACTCAAGGTTGAAACTTTTTGCGGGCAAGCTTAAGTCGAGATGGTCCGGTCCATTCACTATTGCTCAAGTGTTTCCATATGGAACTATTGAGTTGTCACAACCCGATGGTCCAAATTTTAAAGTGAATGGTCACCGTGTGAAGCATTATTTTGGGGAGGACATTTCCGTTGAAATGGTCCAAGAGATCCCCATTTTCCTCATGAATTAATTCATTGAGGGACGAGTCGAGCTAGAGACTCATTAACTCAAGCATCGTATAACTAGGTTTAGAGTGTTGTAGGTTAGTAATAAAGGTATAGACTTGGAGATAAGTGTAGGGGAGACCTTCTTTTGTCTTCATGATTGTTTGTAGGGTTGCTCACTCATTTCATGCTTTGGAGCTTATGGAGGAGGCCCTTGTATCCGGTTCACTTTGTTACTATTGTGATTTTTCATTGACACCTTGTGCTTAAACATGAATTCATTAATAGTTGTCCTTTCCTTAACTTGGGTTAAAAAAAGTCTATTCATTGTCATAAGTGTAGGGGAAGTTTTTATACTTCCATGCTCTTAAACATTGAGGACAATGTTTAGCTTAAGTGTAGGGGGGTCTTCTATCGAAGTGACCTTACCTAGAACTTGTCATTGTCTTTCATGATAATTGGGAAAATTAAATTTTCAAACATTTTTCAAATTTTTGATTTACTTTGGCCACCAAAAATATGCATTCATAATTTTTGCATCATACATTTTCATTTTGCATAGTACATTTGCATTGTATATATTCTCCTTTTATTTTTCATCAAAAAGTTGGAAAAAGAAAAAATATAATAAAAATATGGTTTTAACAAGTTTAGATTTCTTTGACATATTAGGCCCGCCATGGATATTTTGACTCAACCCGAGCTTGCTTATCTTAGCACTCTCTAGCTAGTATCCTTAACCATGTAGTCCTTCATTGGTCTATTAGGCTAAGCATCCACCAATCTCATTCTTTGAGATTTTAAATTTGTGGAGAATGGGAAATGATAGAGTTGAAGCAAGTATAAAAGGGCTAGATAAACTTCATGATAATTACTTGTGGCTAAACCCTTCTCTTCTTAACCTCTATTTTCTTCGCATGTATATATGTTAATAAATAATCAAGAACGGTTTTAATTGATTTGTAATCTCTTATGCATTTTTGACTAATCATTCATGGTTGGTATAAGTACGTCTTAAGATTCTAAGTTAGAACGGTTTATGTGTACTAGACTTATGTCATGCTCAATATTTAGCGGGTGTTTTTCCTTTTATTCTTTTCAATTTTCTTTGTGAGGAATAAAGAAAAATAAGAGCGGCTTATGAAAAAATGAGTGGCTAGAAAAAAAAAGAAAGAAAAAAAAAGAAAAAGAAAAGAAAAAAAATATATATTCAAGACTCCCAAGAGGGGCAGTGTGGTGTTAATTATAGTGACTATTGAGTTCCAATATTACCTTGACGGGTTGCGGGGATTCAATAGATTGCTCCAATCCAATATTACCTTGACGGGTTGCGGGGTTGAAGATCCAAAGTCTCAAAAAGACGGCGAATGTAAATTATTGCGTGAGTTTTATTTTTCTTTCCTTAGCGAGTGTGTAGCTACTTATGAAAGCATGACATAAGGATTTTACACATAAGGCGAATGACTTATTACTTAAACGGACTTGTATTAATTGTGAGCGGTTTTTCAAGTAATGGATGAGAGGATTACTTAGGATTAAAACCGTGCTTCCTTATTTTTGGATTTTACACTTCTTATACTTCACACTTGAATAAATGATAAATTTGCCTTCAAGCAATTTGCTCAAATAATAACCGGTTCCACATTTAATTTTCATGAATAAGTTGATGCAATTTTTACTTGTGAATACAATGATTCTATTTTTAAGCTTGGTATGGGGAAGTGAAACTTGAGGGTGATAAATGTCCATGGTACCCAAGCCCTAATCAAAGTCAATGAATTCTTTATGAGTTATTTCCATCAAAACCATTTCAAGAAAAACCAAAAAAGACATAGTTAGAATTGTATTTTGTTCATTGCATTGTTAAAAGTCAAAATCATGCATCATTTAGTTTAGAGTAGTGTAGATGCATTCCATATGGCCAAGGTGGATTAATTATAAGGAGAATGTAAATTTGTGCTTTAAAATATATAGCATTGCATGAGGACATGACAATGTCCAAGTGTAGGGGATTTGATATGAGCAAAAAATCATATCAATTTATCAACAAATCACCCTAAAACACAATAAAAATACCTAAACTTTGTGCTATAAAGCGGAATTATGTGGTATGTTTTCTATTTGTGCTCAAATAGGTAAGAAGGATACATTTTCAAGCAAACAAAGGAAAACCAAGCTTAATTTGATGAAAAAGACAAAAGAGGATCAAAAGTGACAACACTTTGAAGACAAAGGACCTATCTTGACAATCTTCCAAAGATGAAGGACTAAAAGTATAAATATGGAAAAGTCAAGATCATAGTCAAAATTGGTCAACATTCAAGTCAATTCAGTCAAAGGATCAAATTTGCTCAAGAATGAAGTTTGAAGGACCAATTATGCCAAAGAAATGAAGTTACAAGCTCAAAAATACAATCTGCCAAGTTCAAGGGTCATTTCTGCCAACTTTGGAAAGTATTTCAAGCTTGATCCGTGTGAAGAAGCCAATAGCCAATGAGAAGCCAAGAAAACAATACTTTGGATCGCCACATCATTGCATTTATTACACCACAGCCGCCACTCATTAATTGGTTAAAAATCATAACAGTAACTTCCACTCAGATTTAATCAACCAATGAATGAACGCCATGCAATAATCATTTATCCAAAAATGGATAGTGATCCGCAACTCATTCTCTTGGCCAATAATATCTTGCCATGTGTCATCTTCAACAAAACACATTGCCAGGATCGATTTCAAGCTAGAGTGAATTTCAAGAAAAGTTATGAACATCAAAATTGCTTATTTTTGAAGGACGAATCCATTGAGCACAATCAATTAGGCTGAAATCAACTCAAGTCAAAACCCCCAATTCAGTTCTTCATCAGCAAAATCACTTTGGCAGATTTGTGACACGTGGAAGCCTGGGATTGGCTCCAACACGTCACCAACCCCAACTGCTCTTCCCCTAGGGTCTATAAATACCTTAGATAGCTCTCATTTTCAGTTGTTGTAGAAAAGTGTGAAAACACACACACTTTTAATTTTCTTCCACCATTTCTAGTTCTTAGCTCAACAACTCAAGAGTTTGACAAACTCTTGAGTTTGTTAGTTAGTTTGTAACCAATTAACAGCTTTGTAACAACTTTTCATTCAATAAACATTCAAATCTCAATTTCCCGCCAATTCTCATTACCTTCTATACTGTTTATTCCTTGCACCATTGTTACTGTGTTGCTGTTATGAGTTTGTTATGATCATTCTTAGATCATAATAAGCTTTGATTGAAGATTGTAGCTGATTTGATCATCCAGTCCAGTTTTTCAGTTTTTGATGAATCCAGTCATCAATGGCAGATTTGTTGGTTGATTGTTCTTGATTAGATTGTTGATAGGGTTATCTAGTGCTAAGGTGATGGTTAGCACTAGAATAGAGAGCTAAGCACTCCTCTACTCCCCAAAGGAGGCCTTTGCATAAGGTTTTGATGTTCTTGATTTTAGTTCCTCTCAATTGTCAAATGCCTGCTCAATTCTAGTTAATCTTGTTTGTGATTGCATGATAAAACGTGTTTTAGCTGTTATTGATTTGATTTCATTGAGTGTGTAGCATAAGTGTAGCTAAATCTATCTTATAGCTTTAATCCTTAACCTGTTTTCAGCTTTTATCATTCAGTTAAGTTTTTCTAGCCATCTTGTATTCTAGTTGTTGTAAGTGCTTGTAATCAGCTTTCACAAATTGCATTTTGACTACTGAACTTGGTTTGATAAAGCTTGTAACTCAGTTTAAACTTTTACTCAAAAAGACTTCACAAAAATTCCAAAAATATCAGTTTAAGTGTGTTTGGCATTAGCTTATACTTGATAATCTAGTGTTAGAAATTGGTTCACTTTGTTTCATTTTCATTTACAAAGTCATAACAAGTAGTTTTAAACCATTTTGCAGTCAATTGTTAAGTCAAAGAGGCAAATTGTAACACCCCATTTTGGAAATGGAATCTTACGCATAATCATGGCGTGTCATCAAAGCATACAAGGATAAATGTCTAAGCATTATTTGACCATAAAAGGGAATTACCGGAATCAAACATCAGTAACCCCAAAGTAGAGCTCATCACACACAAACATAAATACTGAGAAAGGAAAGGACGAAACAATGTCCATAGCAAACTGTATTAAAGTAAAGGAAATGCATAAAGTAAAGAAAGACAGTAAAGCTTCCAGTCCATATGCATGTACGTTTGAGATCTACGAGCGTCCCTGAGTACCTGCCGTTTTGGGAACATGAAAAGGAAAACGGCTGAGCAAGACGCTCAGTGCACGGATGTACAATATAGCATGAAATAGGGTAAGCATGTAACATATAACAGCGGAAGACTAAGTTCTGAGTAAACTGGTTAAGTATTAAGAAAACTGGTTTTATAGTTTGAAAAGCCTTATGTTTATCTTATGAAAACTGTTTTAACATAAATATACCATAGCCCATATAGGTCATGAAAAGGTCACGTGCATGAATACTTGGAGGGGTGACCTCATCATGCTGGTTAGAGGGGATGCCTCTAATTAATATACTAGTTTGGGTAGGAGGGATCAACTCCTTGTGAAGGATGCAAGGCACACACCACATTCACCATGAAATACTGAATAAAACATGTAACTAGGATGCACCCATACGCCCCACATGATATAATAATATGGCCAAAACTGAAAGGGACGCCACGAGCAATCACTCCGCCGTGGGGAAGTCATAACATTGGTGCCTCCAATGTTATGGTTATGGTACCTCCATAACTAGGTGAGACTGGTCATGCTTGTATATGGCTATAGATTATGCTAATTAAACATAAGCAGTTCAAAACAATAAAACAAATACTGGGGAAAACAGTTGGCTGCATACGGGGAAATCCTAATAAGGAAAGAATGTCCATACTGAAAGGACGGGAATCCGTACCTCAAGTCCAGTGAATGAACGAAAGAAAGACTCCTACTTCTGGATCACTAACGCTACATGAATACACACGTGTATAAGTATCGAATCACTGATTACGTACTGGGTTTTATGTCTCACCTTAGCTTACTTTGTATGTTTTAGGTCATGGTTTACTGTTTAAAGCCTTAAACTGTGTTTATCTTGTATTCTGATTAATCTGATTAAGTATTACTGGTATTTCATGTATTATTATACTTACTGTGTAATAATAAATAACTTTCCAAAAATAGCAGGTTTCCAAAAATAGAAAGTTTCAAAAAATAGAAAGTTTCCAAAAATAGAAAGTTTCCAAAAATAGAAAGTTACCAAAAATAGAAAGTTTCCAAAAATAGAAAGTTTCCAAAAATAGAAAGTTTCCAAAAATAGATCAGCTGCCTTAATTAAATAAGTTTCCATATATAGAAGGTTTCCATGATTAGATTAGCTACCTGAAATAGATAGATTTCCATATATAGAAGGTTTCCATTAATAGATTAGTTGCCTTATTTAATTAAGTTTCTATAAATAGGAGTTTCCATAATTAGAATTAAGCTGGTTACATAAGCTAACATATAAGTCTAAGTGTTTATAAGCTTATTTCTTAAGTCATATGATATAGTGTATAGTTTAATTATTTTTTCATGTATTTAATTAAACTATAGGTTAAGCATTTTAATTAAAGTATAACATGTTTTAATTAAAATGGAATAAAATACTTAGGTTAAAATGTGTATTATTATGTATTAATAACATAACCTAAGTCGTGTTTAAATTAATTAATTATAAGCATGTTTTAAATAATTAATTAATTATAACATATAACATAAAATACTTAGGTTAAATTAATATCATGCTAAATTAATAATTAAAAATAACCTAAGTCATGGTTTAATTAATATCTCATGTTATTAATTAATTTATATCCTAAGTTCATAATTCATAAATTTTAACATGTAGCATAAATCATGATTTAACCAACGAACCATGAATCGGGCATTAACTCGACACCGTACCCCAAGCCAAACTCGGGGTACTTGTGTCCCCTTGCTGCCGTGGGTCCCACATGCACCAACCAAGACCAACAATGGTCTTGGTGGTGGCGGCTAAAAGCAAACCGAACCCCCCCTAGGGTTGGTTATACTAGGCGGCCAAAACAAACACCCTTTTATATCGTCCTTTGATTTTAATTCACCCCAAAACATGTTAGATCAATGTTTAATTATCATGTTTTAATAAGAATAATAATAACATGTTCATGAAAATAATCAAAGATTTAAAAAGAATTAAAAAGAAAGGTTTAGAATGATATACCAATACGTAGCTTGAAAGAGGATGAACAAACACGGTTTATAGCAATGATTTTCAAGATCAAAATCAATCAACAACCACCTATGGTGGTCCTTAAGGTGGCGGCACAAAGAGAGGGCAAGGAGGAGGAGAGAAAACTTTTTAGGTTAAAATGCTATTTTGCTTGAAATGTAAAAATGAAAAGCATGTTTACCATAACCCCCCCTTTCTTGTAAAAGTCAATGGGCTAATGTGACAAATCTAACATTTTCAGGTAGTGAAATATTTTCTCGTATAATATTTTGAAACTTATTTTTGTGTTGGTTGACGAACTCACAATTTACGGATTTAAATTTGGGCTTACGTGCATAATTTGGCGTCTTTTACGACTAAACCGGAAACCTTAGGATTACGTATTTACGTTTTTGAACTCCGTTTTTGATGAGACAATTTTTATTGGATTCGTTTTGTGACGGTGATTCATAATTTATAAAAACATTTTTCGTAAAACGACCCGAGGGCACGCAAATCGAGAAAACTAGAATCGAGAAATACCCGTAAACTAGTGAGATGGGACAAAACACTTTGCCCCACCCCACTAGCTTATATGGGACGGCAATATGACACCACCACACATAGGTGGCATCAAGCTAACAACTACTTACACAAGTGTAAGCTTGTGCTTACACCTTAAGTAACTTTTCCCACTAACTAAACAAAACTAGCAAATGGTTTCATTTCTACCATTTCCTTCCATGCAATCCACTCTAAAACTCTCTCAACTCCTCCCTCCTTGCCGTCCACTATAAGCTAACAAACCCCATCATTGATCTTTTCTAGCCACAAACCACATGTTTACTAGTCCTATTAAGGTGTTTCCTTGAAGCCTTGATCATTTGGTGGCCATATAAACAACTTTGGAGGTGATTTGCTTGTGTCCTAGGGCTGATTTTCCAACATATGATCTTGATATTTGATGGTCTTGGAGATACTTGTTGTTTTCATCAAGTTCTTGCCTTCCTAAAACAAGAAATCCACTTGGATTGGTAAAGAAGATCATCCTCTACATTTTTCTCTTATTATTTTGTAAAGAACAAATGTATTTTATTTCATTTTGTATATGTATATGATGTATATATGATGATAAAAATGTTGTGTGGGGATCAAGTGTTGATAAATATGCTTAAAAATGATGATAACCATAAGAAATGAAGCTAAAATCATGACTAATTAGTTGGCTGTATAAAAACAGTAGATAACTAAATGATGAACTGATAAAAATGCATGGTTTGATCTATTTACAGTAAGTAGATGATGTTATACACATGTGAGAGTTGGCCATGCAATGGAATCAAAATAATGAGTGAGATATGATCAAAACAAGTTAGGTGGTGTAATCTGAATAAGCAGTTTTGTAGGGACTGTTAAGGCAACTTAGACTCAAAATGGGCAGTAGCTATAACTAAGTTATATGTAGCACATATTATGAAGAAGTTTTCATCCAAAAATGAGCTTCTAAGTCATTGTAGAACTCTAGATATGGTAAAAATGGTGAATATGAAGTTAAAAATCAGATTTTAGAAATAATGTTTATTATTATTATATAAGCACTCACATTATAATTTATAAAATGTAAAAATATAAACCCACTAACTTATAGAACTTATTTATATAAATGTATAAAAGGTTAATTAAATGGGTAAATTAGATAAATGGTGGTAAAAATAATATTTATAAGTAATAAAAACTATAAACTTGATTTTTACGACTTTTTCGGCTATCGCCGTGAAATTATCGTTTTTCGCCAAATAAAACTTAGACGACCAAACCCGTCTAATGTAAAGTTTATAAAAGTTATATACTGATGTATAAGTAACTAATACAAGTAAAAACTGATAAAACCCGAACTATAAGAATTACGGACATTTCCGAGCTAACTAAACCTATTGGACTAATAATTGGACTTAATAAGATAAAAACTCGTAAAAAGAATTATTTGGGCTTAACCCATTTGGGCCCAACATGAAAGATATATATACTGATCATATAGGTATAAAATGGGTAAACACAAGTAAAAGAACTTATAAAAGACTTAATGAACTTAAAATAGGTAAAATCGGTAAAACTAGTGAACTAGTAAGACGATACTAAAACGTAAACACTAAAATGAGTAAACAAGGATTTATAAACCCACTTGATCATCATCATATGTACAAAATCATCATATGTATATTGTTATTTTGATAAAAGTCATTGGACCGAGTCTAAGACCGATTATTATTTATATAGGTTTCCGTGACCGAAGCACGCCCGTAGCCGATAATCCGCCTTTCATTAACAACGTGAGTTCATAGCCTCGCACTCTTTTAAATGTTTTATAAAATGATTTGTAAACCCGCGAGGGAGATAACATGCTAGATTTTTATAAAAATAGAACACAAGTAGTCCCGATTGTATGCTTAATGATATGGACCCGAATGATCCTATGACCCTATATTCGAGACTAAAAGGATTATTAGTAGTTAGGTTATGTCACTTAAAGTCCCATTAGCATGAATTGTGAACTACCGGGATTTAGTAGACGCTTATGCATTTGATAGTACTATTTGGGGACGATCACCCCAGTTCGCGCCTTGACGGTTGATCCCCGTCGTACCACATTGATTGGTAAGCGAATTTATGTATGAGAAGATTCCATAGCGTGATTTTTGTGACGACACGCTAACTTAGATGGGCAAATTGTTTGTCGGGTTCGCGGCCCGCTGTTTTCACAGTAAGGTAACAATGTCATGCGGCTAATAATAATCCTACAATCTATACGACCTGTATAATCTAAATATCCGATATGATATGACGCTATTAATGATGAATATATTACCTATCATGGTAATATAGAGACTACGGTCTCATGGACGGTTTCAGATGTATGCTTGATTTATATATTGCCTGACTAGCAATATGTGGACTTACTTCCGATATTATACTTGTGTTCTGATTTTAAATGAATGTAAATGATTGTTTTATATAACGGTTTTCATTAAACTCTATGAATTCACTCGGCATTCGCTGATATGATTTTTGCATGTTTTCTATCTCAGGTGCTTGAAGGTAATCCGGATGGAGATCGACTCTGATGGCCCACACTTAATATTAAAAATGTTCATTCGATCTGTGTTTTGTTAACTTAATGACCTGTATAATTTGGGACCTGTTGTTCACTTTTAAACCTTTTTATCGAATGAATGTTTGTTAAACCTTGTACAACCATTTTTATGTGTTGTCTATGATTGGAGTTATTGTGCTATCCCGTAACACTCTGAAAGACCCTTCCGCTGTACCGATATGAAAAATGAGAGTGTTACAGTTTGGTACCAGAGCTCTCGTTGTAGAGAACAAAAGATTTTAAAAACCAAGGTTTTGAACAAAACTTTTCAAAATCTTTTGACAATGAACATTTGAGAAAATATTTGAAAAATCTTTTGACTATAACGGTGCCAGGGATCTCCGACGTTACCAACAAGCCCTATCGAGAAGATATATATTTTGATATATATAATATAATTTATATATATGTATATATCGTGATTTCATTATGTAATTGTTTAACTAGTATGTTATCCTAATACGAGATAAATATATATAAATGCAGATTGTCATGGCTGACCCTAATATTCCTGTAGAAAACCATGCTATTCCTGAACCTAATATAGAAGATGATCCTTATTTAGACTTAGTAGATTTTGATATTGATGACGAGGAGGAACCATTTGAGGATCCCGAGCCCGAGTTAGGACTAGGAGATCAGATTGCCCATCAGGTTGACTTAGTAGAGAATGATATTGAGAATGTGGGTAATGAGAATGTGGATATTGAGAATGTGGGTAATGAGAATGTGGAGATTGAGAATGCTGATATTGAGAATGAGGATGAGATTGGGTTAGATGAGTTAGATGATGAGAATGACGACGAGGATGTCGAGGAAGACGTAGGTATAGATGTTGAGGTTGATGACGATGAGGAAGCTGAGCTTATTTATCCGTATGATGTTCCAGAGGGCGAGCCTTTGCCCCCACCAGTTTGTTTGTCTGATTCTGAGGATGAGTTACCTAGGGACGAAATGTCTGAATCTGATTCTTAATCAGAGGAGGATGAGGATGACGATGCACCTGACGGTACCAATGGTATTGCTACTCGTAGACGTGAGATAGGAGAGTCGTCTAGTACTCTAGAGGCTACTCATATTGATGGTCTTGCACCATGGGCCTTGAGACGTGATCTAGATGCTTCCCGTGTTAAGAATTGTGTGACAGAGGTTGGATTAGGTGTTGTTCAGACTCAGGTTGCTTATTTGGAGTCGAAAACAAAGGTTGGCGAGAAAGAGCGGGAATTGCTTAGTTTGGATTTGAGTGATGTAGAACGTGGTTTGAATGAGGATTTTATGAGGTTATCGGTGTTGGAAAGTGGTGAGTATGCTGCTATGAAGAGAAAGGTGAATTCTATGGAGATTCAGTTGAGTGTGGCTCGTGCGATGCGTGAGAAAGCCGAAAAGGAGCTGAATATATTTGTGGGTTGGAACAGTAGATTTTATGCTGACATGGTTGAAAGAGGAGTAATCCGTAAGCGCCCAGCTGAAGATGTGTCTAGTGATCGTCCGGCGAAGATCCAGAAGACGATGGATGATGGACCATCTAGCGGTTCTCAGTAGACCAGTCTGTGTTTAGTAGTGACCTTTATATCTTTTGTGTTTGTAGCTTTGACTGAACCGACTTGTTAGTAGTAGACTTGGCACGAATTTTGAGTGTATATAGTGTTAGAACTTTGATATGGATGTACTAAGACAATACTTTTGTTTCAGATCGAATGAAATATGTATCTTGTCTTGAATTCCATATTGTGCCTTTTTTGTATCTTGATTATGAATTCGATCCATATTATATGAATCCTTTGTTGGATGAATGCTTAATACTTTGAAATTGTGGAATTATAGAACTATGCCGCCCAAGAAGGCTGTGACTAAGGATGATGTACGTAGGATTATTACGGAGCAAGTTACCGCATCTATGACTGAATTTATGGTAAATGCTAGAAATGAAGCTGGCGGTAGTGGAGCTGGCGGTAGTGGAGCTGGCGGTAGTGGAATTGGCGGTACTAATGTGAATGTGAATGCTAATGCTGGAGGAAATGTAGGAGGACTTGGAACGAATGCACCTGAAGTTGGTGGCTGTACTTATGTGACGTTCATGAAGTGTGAACCTCTACCTTTTAATGGAACTGAAGGTGCTGTAGGATTAAGCCAGTGGATTGAGAAGATTGAATCGGTGTTTAGGATTAGTAAGTGTAAGGAGGAAGATAAGGTGACTTTTGCTATGGCTACTCTTAAAGGTCGTGCGTTGACTTGGTGGAACGGGAGAATTGCTTTCATGGGTCTTGATGCTGCTAATGCTACTCCTTGGGCTGAAATCAAGAAGTGGATGACTTTGGAGTTTTTGTTGATCCCAAACTTAGATCGATTAAGCTTTGTGTATACGAGATTAGATCAAGTACTACACGTAGAGAAACCTTTGCTTATGAATAAAGTAACAAAGTGTTATGCGGAATTAACACTTGATCTAAAACACAAAGATGTTAAACAAACTTTCACTTGTATTAGAATAAACGAACTTGATTACAATGAAAGAGTTTTAACTTGCGAATACTTATGAAAAACTTATATTAACTTTAACCTAAAAGATCTTCTTTTATAGAACAAGAAGTCTTGTACAATAAGCTACGAATCAACTATTCTAGTTAAAGATAAACATAGAAAATACATTGTCGACTCTATCCTTACTAGAAGTATTCTAGAATATAATAAACGTGTAGCTCACATCTTCCATCAGTGCTTGTCTTCAATCTGTCAACGCTTGACTTTAACTTGTCAACGCTTATGCTATCAGTGCTCACTTTGCTCTTGTCAACGCTTGAGTTGTTCTTGTCAGCGTTCAAGTGATCTGGCCTTATTTTATTCCCAACAATCCTCCCCTAAACTTGATATCCACTCTTATGATCAAGTTTCTGAATAAACATTAAGAACTTGGAGGAGTCTGACAAACCTTATCATATTGGTAATAAATAAATCTGATCAAATTCTTTGCCACGTCACTTGTATAGTCTATCTCCAACTGGGTGTCCTTCATCTTCTCCAAAACAGCCTTGGATATGAAATACTGAGCATCTACAAGTAAATACTCAGCAAACTTTGTAGAACTCAAATGGTATACACCAGCAGCTGAATATAACCTCCATTGAAGACCACTGAGGTCATCTTCAAGATCCTTCCATATTTCAGGATCTTCTTCTTTTGTCCCACACATTCTTTTGAATGTGGTCCAAAGTTTTATTCCATTGACTGAAGTTGGTGCTTCAGCCTCATACTTGGTCTCTAGCAACCTCCAAAGGTCCACCAAGTCTTCTCTGTCACAACTTGCAAATAAAGATATGAGAGTGGTAAAAGTGTGTACCTCTTTGCCAAATCTTCCAATTTTCCAGAATCCACATTCATCTTCATCATAACTCACAATTGGATTCCTGGAATCTAGTGGTAACACATGCACCATATCTGAAGCTTCTAATGGGGAGAGCTTGAGGCTCTTTCTAATAACTGCTTCACTTGGATATAGTTGATCCATATCTTTTGGAAACTCAAGTACAAATCCCTTCTTTACTGGTCTGGGAGCTATCATAGCTCTCTTGATTTCCATCTCCTCTGCAAGTTGCTCCTTTCTTTCATCTGAAAGAAGTCTGAAAGTGTTTTCTTCCTGTATTTTCACCCAAATAGGATAAGCCCTATGTTCCAACTCATCAAATGTCAAAGCCTTCAGCTTCTGATGTGTCCATCCAACTCCATGACATTTGAGCAACATAAAGTAGAGCTTCCTTCTATCCCTTTTCAACTCAGAGAGAATGTTGCTTGCCTTGTGCTTCAAAATCACCTTACAATCCTGCTGAACTCTAAGAAGAATTTCCAAACCCCATATCTGATCTGAAATGGTCAAGTCTGGATTATCCATACAGCTTTCTTCCCAAGAATTGTACATCTGAACCACCTCTGGCATATCAAAATCAATCTGCAACTTCAAATCTCTCAGCTTTTCCCTAGCAAGCTCATCACCATACTCAAGTCTTTCTGGTTCAACAATCATCACACTTGAATCTGAGCTAGCTCCATCACTTTCTTCTTCAGAAGTCACAACAAATGGTGACTTTTCCTTTTCACCTTGTTCCATCATTTGCTCAGCCAATCTTCTATCAAATTCAACCTGAGCTGCATTCTTTGGAACAATTTCTTCTACCAACTTACCCTTACCCTTATCTGTTGGTGCAATTGTTGGTAGGGTAGATGATAATACCTGAGTAGGAACATCTTTGATGATAGATGATGACTGGAATACATCACCTCCATATGCAGATCTGTCAACGCCCAAATTTCCTCTATCAGCGCCCAAAATACCTCTATCAGCGTCCAAACTTGCCTTGTCAACGCTCAAGTATTTTCCCTCAGCGCCTTGTGTAACCTCTCTCAACATATCTGTAAATGATAAATTTAAATTGGTTGGAGAGATCAAGGACATATCAAAACCTGTTTGTTCCTTCAAAGTAGTAAGAGTTTCAGCAACATCCAATGATTGACCATCTTGACTGCTCTTATCACTCAGATTTCTTTGATCTTCCTCCCCTTTGGAAGACTCCTCCATACCTCCCTTTGCATGAGCACTCTCCAAAACAATAATCCTCTCCCTCAATTCCTTGAGTTCAAGGCCTTGGTTACTGACAATTTGTACTAAGTCTGCATTCTGCTGTTGCAAGCTAATGCAGACAGCCGTCAATTCCAAAAGCGTCATTGGTTCCAGTCTGCCCTCGTCCAAAATGGGAATTTGACCTCCCAAGTCAGGTTCATTGGGCATGGATGAGGACTTAATGATGGTGGGACTGCCTTGGCCAGCTTCTAAGCCAGAACCAATAGTCCCAGCCTCATCCAGGTCACCAGCCACACTTGTGGTGGTGGTTCTCTCTGCTTCATGGCTAGGACCACCAGAGGAGAACACTCCAGCAGTCCTTTGGCGTTTAAACAACCTATATTCAGGTGGTGTGGAAGATGGTGTAGAAGAAGGTGTAGGTGTGGGTTGGTTAAGGGGTGTTTGGGATTGTGATGGTTGGGTGTCAGTGTTAGAAATAGGCATATCAACGCCCATATTAGATGTGTCAACGTCAAAGGGATTTTGGTCTAGTTGCATTTGATCAGGTGAGGGTAAAGGTTCAGGGATAGGTTCAAGTTGTGGGTGAAGGTCAATATGAGGTTGGGGGTCTGGTTGGGGTTGTGCTGCTGCAATAACAGCAAGCATGGCTGGGGTTAAAGGTAGGTCTCTATGAGGTGGTGAGTTCATCTTGGTAAAAATAGCTTTCTTTTGTTCAGGGATCTTATAAAAATCATTGTGATCCCTTGAACAATATCTTTGAGCATCAAAAATCATTTGCAGAAAACGGGGATAAGCTAAAGTCATTTTTGTCCCCTTGTTTTTACACATTCCTTCAAAAATCATTTTAGACCAGTTATATTTTTGCCCTGTTGCAATACACACAATAGCAGTTGCAATGGATCTATTGATCTCATTGTGTGCAGTACATTTGGGACTCAAACATTGAAGGAGAATGTGAATGAGGTACTTCCAGGCTGGGGGAAATTCCTGCTTATGGTACTTATTAAGAGTACCTTCATCAGGAATAGGGTATCCCAAAGCCCTAAGCCCTTGTTCTATTTCAGATATGGGAAGAATAGTTATACCATCAGCATCATCAAGATGCAAGGCCTGGCGTACCAAGGCCTCAGTAACCACCCAAGATCTCCCATGAACAATAGAAGTTAATGTGGTCACTCCATTAACTGTTGAGGAACTGACAGTGTTCCAAAACTGTTTAATGTGTGTGACTGGAATGAGTGGTGCATGAGAAAGAGCATACCTTAATGGGGATGCATTCAAATACTCCACCATCTGTGTGTATTGAGGGAACAAAGTATTATCAGCAACAAGATAAGCAATCATGTTGTGTTGAGACTTGAACCCCAAATCCAATTCTGCTGAGTTAAATCTTGGTGCCATTGATGAAAGCTGTTAATTTGAACTATAAAAGATGAAGGTTGATAAGAGAAAAGTTGTTAGACAAGAATTATAGATACCCTGTTTAAAATAGGAGCCAAATTTATAGGAGTGGATGAATGCATGTGATTTGCCCGAAAATAGGCAAAGATTTTCAAAAACTAATCATGAAAATATTGAAAAAGATATAAGTTATCTCATGCATTAAATGAAAGTAACAACTCCTAAAATTACGGCTTGAAAATATGTCAAAAAGTAACAACTGGGTAGGTCCCATTGATTGTCAACGGTCAAATATAACCCATCAACACCCAACGGCTATAATCTTGTCAACGTTCGCCTAAAGCCATGTCAGCGTCCATTTTGGTCACAACAACGCTTGGAAAAATCTTGTCAGCGTCCAAAAATAAAATTGTTTTAAAAAGTGAAAAATGACCTTAACAAGTAATTTATCCTAGAGAAGATAACCAAAAGCTGATAATTATCATAGGGCGGCAAGCACTGTCCAGTTATGCACACTTGCATAAACAAGATAGACATAACAGTCCTCTAGTGTCCCTTGCTAACCAAAATTCTTAACAACCAAGTTACCTTATAAAATCCTTGTTACTCCCAGGTAAAACCCATATCAAAATGATTCCCAAGCCTCCCAACAGACCACAACCAATTCTAGGCCAAAAATGTCTTGGCAGCATGCAAAGTTGATATACTATGCATGCTACAGTGCCTCATGGTTTAGTAAAACTAACCCATACTCACCTGTGGACACAATCTAGAATTATGATGAGAGTATTGTAAGAATACCCAAGAGTCCTAAAGGTTCCTTAAACCTCCCCTCAAACTATGATACATGAGTTCTCAAAATATATATATGAACATTAAAAATTTATGTCAAGATAGGAATATAAATATTCCAACCTTCATCCATAAACAAAAACATGTCCAAATAGCTCTTCAAAGATCCATAAGCAACTCTGTATCCAATGGCATAAAGCTACCATCACCTGCACATTTAGATGAAAACCACAAAACTAACATTTGTTGCTGACAGCGTCCCGACAACACTTATCAGCGTTGAAGAAACTCTTGTCAGCGTTAGACAATAATATCTCTAACAACGGCAAAATAACACTTGACAGCGTTACATTTACCTTTGTCAGTGTTAGAAAAATAATGTGAAAAATCTAAATCATCACAAAGACCAATAACAATGCATTATCCTGTACATACTTTTACAAAAAGTGTTCCAAAACACATATTAAGTGAGATTAACCATTCCAATATTTGTTACCAAATATTGAAATCTTCCAGCATCAAAAGGTTTAGTTAATAAATCAGCCACATTATCCTCTGTGGCTACCCTATCTGGTTGTATTAAACCTTTCTCAAAGCAATCTCTTATAAAATGATGTCTAATTTCTATGTGTTTGGTTTTAGAATGATGTACAGGATTTTTAATAATGCATAAAGTACTGTTATTGTCTACAAAAATCTTGGTATGCATAAAATTATACCCATAATCCAACAACTGGTTCTGAATCCATAAGACTTGTCCACAACAAGCAGCTGCAGCAACATATTCTGCTTCAGTTGTAGAGTTTGCCACCACTGTTTGTTTCTTGCATTGCCAAGATATTAATCTGCTCCCAAGAAATTGGCATCCACCAGTTGTGGATTTCCTATCAAACTTGTCACCACCATAATCACTGTCTGAATATGCAATAAGATCTAATGGAGAATCTTTTGGGTACCA
Organism: Glebionis coronaria; assembly: GCA_025667525.1. Classification (NCBI taxonomy): domain Eukaryota; kingdom Viridiplantae; phylum Streptophyta; class Magnoliopsida; order Asterales; family Asteraceae; genus Glebionis; species Glebionis coronaria. The sequence continues at coordinate 446,189,288 of CM046874.1, forward strand.
CAAGCCAAGATCTGGATAACACCTTATGTACCTAAAAATTCTCTTCACAGCAAAAAGGTGACATTCTTTGGGAGTCACTTGATGGCGTGCACATGCACACACAGCAAACATGATGTCAGGTCTTGAGGCTGTAAGATACATCAATGATCCAATCATTGATCTATAGTGCCTAACATCCACATCCTTTCCAGCTCCAATCTTTCCCCAAGGGTGTTCCCTATCCATAGGAGTGGAAGCATCCCTTTCATGTGGAGAAAATCCATATTCTTCAAGATTTCAGCTACATACTTGTCTTGGGAGATGAAGATACCATCTTCTTTCTGCTGAACTTGTAAACCTAGAAAGAAGTTCATCTCACCCATTGCACTCATCTTGAATTTATCTGTCATGAGCTTGGAAAAATCCTCACTCATTTTTGGATCAGTAGACCCAAAAATGATGTCATCAACATAGACCTGCACAAGCAACACATGTTTTCCTTTCTTCTTTGTAAATAGTGTCTGATCTATGGTGCCCCTCTTGAATCCATTGTCCACCAGATATGTAGACAAGGTACCATACCATGCTCTAGGGGCTTGATGAAGTCCATACATTGCTTTCTTCACTCTATAAACCTTGTCTGGATTCTCAGGATCTTCAAAACCAGGAGGTTGCATAACATATACTTCCTCAACAATTGTTCCATAGAGGAAAGCACTCTTCACATCCATTTGATAAACAGTGAAGTTCATGCAAGATGCATAAGCCAGGAAAATTCTGAAAGCTTCAATTCTTGCAACTGGTGCAAAAACTTCTTCATAATCTATGCCTTCCTCTTGTGTATATCCCTGAGCTACCAAACGTGCCTTGTTTCTGACCACAATGCCTCTTTCATCTTTCTTGTTTCTGAGAACCCATCTTGTCCCAATTGGTCTCACATATCTAGGACAATCAACCAGCTCCGAAACATCTTGTATAGCAAATTGGTGAAGCTCATCCTGCATTGCTTCCACCCAACTTGGTTCTTTGAGAGCATCAAAAATCTTCTTGGGTTCTTCCTGTGACAGAAAACAGGCAAACAAACATGCTTGTACAAGAGGGGTATCAACCTTCTTGTGTATATTGGCAATAAATCCACCAAGACTTTGATGGGATCTTCTTGTCTGAACTGGAGCCATAACATCACCAATAATTTGAGATGTGGGGTGATCCTTTGCTGTGGAAGTGAGAACTCCTCCTTCAAAAAGTCTGGTGTCCTCAACTTCACGCTCCATGTTGCCAATATCTTCTTCATCAGACTCTGTTTGATCAACATGAATCTCTTCATGGACATTGGAAGGTCCACCTTGTTCAAAATGGGAAGAGAAAAGCTGTGTAAAGGTGTCTCCAAAGTCTGATCCTTGTTTGTCAGCGCTTGGGCTAACAACGCTTGAAATGTTGTTGTCAGCGTCTAAGTCATCAGCGTCTGAATTTGTCTTGTCAGCGCTTGATTTCCCTTTGTCAGCGCCTGAAGAAGTATGCATGTTTGTATTTGGTGGTATTTGAAAACCACCATTATCTTTTCTAGCAGCAGCAGCAGCAGCATAATACTCATCTGTCCATATAGGAAGTGTAACATATTCTGGTGTGGGAGATGATTCAACTGCTGGTGGTCCATCCTCCTTAGCAACCTGTATACCTGAAACATTACCAATTCGCTTTTCCAAAACACTTGAAGTTACCTTCACAATGTCTGGATCAGTAACAGGCATATAATTTAAAGCTCTAGATAAAGGTTCTAAGTCAAACAACCAATTTGGACCACTTTCAGGATCACTAGGTTTACTCTCTAAAAACCTAACATGTACTTTTTCAAGTACACGTTTTTCCTTTTTAATGTAAACCCTATATCCTTTGCTCTGCACTGAATAACCCATGAAGTAGCCTTCATCACCTTTTGAGTCAAATTTACCTAGGGCCTCACTAGTTTCTAACACAACTACATGACATCCAAAAGGCTTGAGAAAGCCAATATTTGGCTTCCTTCCCCAAAGTAACTCATAAGGTGTCTTATTATGTATCTTGTTGACCAATGCCCTATTTTGAACATAACAAGCTGTGTTAACAGCTTCAGCCCAAAAGGCTATAGGGAAGTGGGCATCAGCCAACATGGTTCTGGCTGCTTCAATAAGGGTCCTATTCTTCCTTTCAGCAACCCCATTTTGCTGTGGGGTTCTAGCTATGCTAAACTGCCTAGTAATCCCTTTCTTGGCACAAAAATCATCTAACAACTGATTTCTAAACTCACCCCCATTGTCACTTCTAATAATTTTGACCTCATTACCATTTTTCTTTTCAATCTGGGTAATGAAATTAATCAGACTTTGGGCAGTTTCACTTTTCTTGGCTAAAAAGAAAGTCCATGTAAACCTGGAATAATCATCAGTGATAACAAAACAATATGATTTACCATTCAAACTTTCTATATTAGTTGGACCAAAGAGGTCCATATGTAATAAGTGAAGTGGTTTAGAACTGGAGTGCACCTGTTTAGACCTGAATGAGACCTTGTGCTGCTTGCCCTTAAGACATGCAACACAAGTGTTGTCATTGTGGAAAGCCTTTTCAGGCAAACCATCAACTAAACCAAGCCTCACAAGTCTATTGATATTCTTAAAGTTTATGTGCCCTAATCTCCTGTGCCAAAGATTACTTTCATCTACTGAGGCTTTAGCATATAGACATGACATTTTATTATTTATCTTAATTCCATTAAGATTCACATTATATATGTCTTTATGCCTTGGTGTTCTAAAATCTATGAATTTTTCCTCAGGGAGCTTATAATCTTTGCTTAACACCAAGCACTCAGTATCTGTGAAAAGAACCTTATTTTTGTTATCACACACTTGTGATACACTAAACAAATTATAATCCAGTTCTTTTACCAGGAAGACCTTCTCAAATCGTAGATTGTTGGTGACAAGGGTTCCTTTTCCAGTGATGGTGCCGTAGCCCCCTCCAAAGTATACCTTATCACCATCTTGAATAGGAGAGAAATTAGTCAGATAGTCTTCCTTCCCTGTCATGTGCCTTGAGCATCCACTATCCCAATATCCATAATCATTGATCTTCTTCTGAATGCCCTGCACATAAAGAAAACACATTAGTTTTCTTTGGGAACCCAAGCCTTGGAAGACTTGGATTCATTTGGTTGTTCAACAAGAACAGACTTGGTTCTCATAACAACCCCATTTTCATCCCTGTTTGAATGAAATTCCCAGTTAACCCCAATTGGTGTTGACAATGCCTTTGAAATATAATGAAACCTGTTGCATGTCATAGAAATACCAGTAGAATTAGGGTTTTGGTCTTGTTTTGGTCTCCATGTTAAGCTAGTAGAAGCTTTAGACCTATTTCCCTGTGGTTGCAAATACCTAGGTTTGGCAGTGTGTCCGTCAGCGCTGAAATTGTTCTTGTCAGCGCCCCGATTGCCTTTATCAGCGTTGAACCTAGGGTTTGCTACAGGAACCCATTGCCTATTGGACCAAGTGTTTGACTTTTGAAAAGGTCTTAGGCCTTGTGTGTTAGACCCTCTAGAAAAGAATGGGGCTGGTCTAACAACTTGTGAACTTTTGTTCACAAAGGTATTGGGTCTGACAGTGTTTGACCTATGTTGACTTTTGTCAGCGCTGAAATGGTTCCTATCAGCGTTGACATTGGAAGCGTTGACACATTTGTATGCCAAATGTGAGAAGCTACCACATGTGTAACAAGCTTTTCTAGACATAGTCTTAGGTCTAGAAGCAAAGAAGCCTGTTCCATGGTTACTAACTTGGCTTTTTGGTGACCTAGTATTCCTATACATCTCTGCATACTTAACACTAGGTTTTCTAACAGTTTGTGGGCCAAGGTCAACAGCTTTGCCAGTGGTAGGGTGTGTGATCTTAATAGGTTTAGGATCAATGGGAACCACAATTGGTATCATGTTTGGTGTGGGCTCATTTGGACTTTCACACAACAACCCTCCCTTAACAAACAAGGTGTGGTTAGCTTTCTTCCACTCATCTAGGTCAGTCAGTTTTTGCTTGTATTCCTCAACTGGGGAAGTCACTCTAGGTGGAGGAATGAATTCCTCCTCTTGGCATTCTGGCAAGCCAGTCCAAGATAAGTCCTTTGATTGGACACCATAGAAATCCCCAGCTGGTGGTGGAACACCAGTATAATAATTCATCCCAATCCCACTCATATCCTTAGAGTCTCTTTGTTTACTAACACACTCTCCTAGGGATTGTGTGGCCTTATCAAATCTCTGGATTTTAAGACTCACATTATCTTTATTTTTGTTAGCCTCCTCTAACTGAGCTATCAAATAAAGATTAACCCTATTTACTATATCTTGAACATCTTTACTATGATGTAACTCATGTTTTAAGATATTTATTTGATCCTTTAAATCAAACTCCATTTTCTTATACTCAGCTACTGTCTTTTCTGTTTGGGTAAGAGCAATTTGATAATTAGATACTTTGCATCTTTCAGTACTTGCCTCATCTAATAATTTTACTATCTCTTGATTTAGTTTTTCAGTATTTAAACGACAACCCTTAGAACAGAAAGCATCATCATATACCTCATTATCTGATGAAGAGGAGGAGTGTGCCATGAGAGCATATTCAACATGCTCTTCTTTAACTTCAGCAACCAAAGCTCTATCCTCTTCCTCATTCTTGGCCATCCAGCTCCAGTCCCATTCTCCAACGCCATCAATTTGATGAACAGCAACCATGGCCTTGGGATCTTGACTCTTAACCATTTGGCTTGAGGGCTTACCAGCATCAGATCTTCTTGGAGATCTACATTCCCTCATGAAGTGCCTCATCCTATGACAGTTGTAGCACTCAACCTTGGACTTGTCAAAGCCAGCAACATCCTTAGCATTAAAGGTCATCTTCTTCTTGAACCTTTTATTAAACCTGTTTGCTCTTAAGCTTACAAGAGCCATAGTCCACTTGATGTCCATCTCTTCCAATTGTTCATCACTTATCTGCTCAAGATCTTCATATGTAATCCTTGAATCACTGGGCAAAGAAGCAATGAATGCACACACAATATCTAGATCTAAACCAGCAGGTTTAAGTCTATCAGCGCCAAAGTTGTGTGTGTCAGCGCTTGAGTATAAAGCGTTGACAGGATATGATCCAGCGCTGACAGACTGACATCCAGCGCTGACACCTTGAGATCCAGTGGCTGGATGTCCATAGAAGTTCATGGAATCAAATTGGCCTTCACTTTGTGAGAAGAAGGCCATGTTGCTACTGGAAGATTTATTATCACTATCCAATTGCCATTCATTCTCCAACAGTCTTAGTTTGTTGAAGATGTCATCAAACCTGGAGGTCTTGTGGGTATTATTGACAAGAATGGATCTTGTCTCAATCTTCCATACATCACCAAGGCTTTTGAGAAAAGTAGCATTCAATTCAGGGTCATCAATCTGTGTTCCCATGAAGGAAAGTTGACTTGTGATGTCAAGAAGTCTACTTCTCACACTGCTGAGATTTTCATTGGGTTGAGCTTTAAAGACAGCATACTCATGCAAGAGTTGCTTCTTCTTTTCTTCTTTTGTGTCAGCATTGCCACCATGTGCTACTTCAAGAGCTTCCCAAAGCTCTTTTGCAGACTCAAAGCGTTTGTACTTGTGCTGATTCTCATGACCTAGGGCATGTTTCAAGATGTTCAAGATTTTCATGTCCACCCTCTTCTTGGCTATATCTTCAACAGCTACAGCTCTCCCATCTCCAGGCTTTTCCACCTTATCAGCTTCAGGACAATTAGGAACAGCTGTCCTTGTGGCAATTGCAGCAGCAATCTTTGCTGCTTTGTCGAATGTGTTCCCATATTCGATAATCTCCCAAAGAGTGTAGTCATGAATAGCTATATATTGCTCAAAATTTGACTTCCAAAGCTCAAAGTTCCTGGCATCAAACATGGGAATTTTGATACTAGGATTTGAGGAGTTGTTTTGTAGCAAAGAAGCAGGTTGATCTGTGCCAGACATGGTGTTTTTAGGGTTTTGAGAATTTTAGGGTTTTTAGGATTTTTGGTGTTTTAGGGTTCTTGCGTTACTTAAAGATCAAAAGTTTCTCAACAAGCTCTGATACCACTTGTTGATCCCAAACTTAGATCGATTAAGCTTTGTGTATACGAGATTAGATCAAGTACTACACGTAGAGAAACCTTTGCTTATGAATAAAGTAACAAAGTGTTATGCGGAATTAACACTTGATCTAAAACACAAAGATGTTAAACAAACTTTCACTTGTATTAGAATAAACGAACTTGATTACAATGAAAGAGTTTTAACTTGCGAATAATTATGAAAAACTTATATTAACTTTAACCTAAAAGATCTTCTTTTATAGAACAAGAAGTCTTGTACAATAAGCTACGAATCAACTATTCTAGGTAAAGATAAACATAGAAAATACATTGTCGACTCTATCCTTACTAGAAGTATTCTAGAATATAATAAACGTGTAGCTCACATCTTCCATCAGTGCTTGTCTTCAATCTGTCAACGCTTGACTTTAACTTGTCAACGCTTATGCTATCAGCGCTCACTTTGCTCTTGTCAACGCTTGAGTTGTTCTTGTCAGCGTTCAAGTGATCTGGCCTTAATTTATTCCCAACAGTTTTGTCCTCGTAGTGTGATTATTAGGTTAGAACAAGAGTTGATTCATTTGAGAATGAAAGGTGTGGACATTGATAGTTACACGAATCGATTCCATGAGTTGGCCTTGCTATGTCCTCGATTGGTTGAACCCGAAGAGATCCGAATTGAGCAATATGTGAAAGGGTTGACCAGGAATATCTGGGGGGACGTAACATCATCGAAACCACTGACCATTGATGATGCTGTTCGAATGGCTTACCAACTCATTGGACAGATAATTCAGGATAAGGAAGATGAAGCCCGTGTAGGTGAGAAAAGAAAGGGAGACGGTGAGCGTGTAGATAGAGGTGATTATAGGAAGAATTTCAATCGCCGTCAGAACAAGAGAAAGGGGAATGCAAATGCTCTTACCAACAATGCACCGCGCAACGATGATAGATGTCCTAAGTGTGGCAACAAGAGGCATCCTGGCGACTGCTGGAAGTGCCGAAATTGCGGAAAGCTTGGACACAAGGTTGAAAGGTGTAAGAAGGGAACGATTTGCTTCAACTGTAATGAAGAAGGTCATAGGAAATCGGAATGCCCCAAGTTGAAAGCGATTGTACCTGGAAGAAACCCCCAGGGTGGTATCTACCAACTTGGAACAATTGAGGTGAAGAAAGAGGATACGAATGTCGTTACCGGTACGTTTTTACTCAACAATCATTATGCTGTTGCTTTATTCGATTCGGGTGCCGATAGGAGCTTTGTATCCACTAAATTTAGTGCCCTTATTGATATTGAACCTGTTGAGATAAGTACCAGTTACGAGGTGGAATTGGCTGATGGTAAATTAGTGAAAACTAATAAGCTATTAGAAGGATGCTCTCTAAATCTCTTGAACCATTCCTTTCCGATTGATTTGATGTTGATAGAATTAGGTAGTTTTGATATTATTATTATTGGTATGGATTGGTTGTCGTTGAATAATGCTACTATTTTATGTGGAGAGAAGAAGGTTAAGATTCCTCTTAGGAATAGGACGTTAGTAATTGATGGTAGTCGAGGTGAATCCCGTTTGAAAATCGTTTCATGTATTAAAGTCCAAAAGTACATCAGGAACGATTGTGAGTTATTCTTAGCTCAAGTGACCGGGAATGAGTCTAGGGAGAAACGATTGGAAGATGTACCTATTATTTGTGAATTTCCTGAGGTATTTCCTAAAGATTTACCAGGACTTCCACCGATAAGGCAAGTAGAGTTTCGAATCGATTTAATTCCTGGTGCTGCACCGGTGGCACGTGCGCCTTACCGATTAGCCCCTTCTGAATTAAAGGAGTTATCTGAGCAACTTAAGGAGTTGTCTGATAAAGGTTTTATTCGACCGAGCTCGTCGCCTTGGGGAGCTCCAGTCTTGTTCGTTAAGAAGAAGGATGGATCTTTTCGTATGTGCATTGACTATAGGGAACTGAATAAGTTGACAATTAAGAATCGATATCCTTTACCTAGGATTGATGATTTGTTTGATCAACTGCAAGGATCTAGTGTGTATTCTAAGATAGATTTGCGGTCAGGATATCACCAACTTCGTGTCCGTGAAGAAGATATTCCTATAACTGCATTTAGAACTCGTTATGGACACTATGAATTTCAAGTAATGCCATTTGGGTTAACTAACGCACCTGCGGTTTTCATGGATTTAATGAATCGAGTGTGCAAGCCCTACTTGGATAAATTTGTGATTGTGTTTATTGACGATATTCTAATCTATTCTAAGAACGAAGATGAGCATAGAGAACATTTGAGGATTGTTTTGAAGTTGTTGAAGGATGAAAGGTTGTATGCTAAGTTTTCGAAGTGTGATTTCTGGTTAGATTCTGTGCAATTTCTTGGTCATGTGATTAACAGAGATGGAATTCATGTTGATCCTGCAAAGGTTGAAGCTATTAAGAATTGGTCTTCACCGACAACGCCAATGGAAGTGCGACAGTTCTTAGGATTGGCTGGCTATTATAGGCGATTCATTAAAGAATTTTCTTTGATAGCTAAACCTTTGACTAAGCTTACTCAGAAGAATAAACCTTTCGTTTGGGGAAGTGATGAAGATGGAGCATTTCAGACATTGAAGCAAAAATTATGTAGTGCGCCAATCTTATCATTACCCGACGGAAGTGAAGATTTTGTAGTGTATTGTGATGCATCTCTTAGAGGTTATGGAGTTGTTTTGATGCAGAGAGAGAAAGTGATAGCTTATGCTTCTAGGCAATTAAGGAAGAATGAGGAGAATTATACTACTCATGATCTTGAGTTAGGAGCTGTGGTCTTTGCTCTTAGGTTGTGGAGACATTATCTGTATGGCACCAAGTGTACGGTATTCACCGATCACAAAAGCCTACAGTATATTCTCGACCAGAAGGAATTGAACACGAGGCAACGAACATGGATAGAGTTGTTAAGTGATTATGATTGTGATATAAAATATCACCCAGGAAAAGCCAATGTTGTTACTGATGCGTTGAGTAGGAAAGATAGAGAGCCTATCAGGGTGCGTTCTCTAGTCTTGACCGTGCACAATAATTTGCCTGAGCAAATTAGAAATGCGCAAATAGAAGCTTGTAAGAAGGAGAATTTTGTTAATGAAGGGTTCCGAGGAGAAGGAGATCCTTTAGAGGTTAGAGCTGATGGAGTGAAATGTTTAAGAGGTCGTATGTGGATACCTAAGTTTGGAGGCTTAAGAGATTTGGTTATGTTAGAATCCCATAAATCTAAGTATTCCATTCATCCGGGATCTGATAAGATGTACCATGATTTGAAGAAGTTGTACTGGTGGCCGAATATGAAAGCAGACATAGCTATGTATGTTCTCCAATGCTTGACTTGTGCTAGGGTTAAAGCGGAACATCAAAAGCCATCAGGACTACTTCAACAACCAAAGATTCCTGAATGGAAGTGGGAGCGAATTACGATGGACTTTATCACCAAGCTTCCTAGAACATCATCTGGAAACAATTCGATTTGGGTTATTGTCGATAGACTGACCAAATCAGCACACTTCATTCCGGTTAAGGAGCAGTTCTCACTGGAGAAGCCGACTCGAATATACCTTGATAATGTTGTATGCAAGCATGGAGTGCCTGTATCGATCATTTCAGATCGAGATCCTAGATTCGCATCGAATTTTTGGAAATCTCTCCAAAGATCTTTGGGAACGAATCTCGATATGAGCACTGCTTATCACCCCCAGACTGATGGGCAGAGTGAAAGGACGATACAAACACTGGAAGATATGTTGAGAGCTTGTGTGTTAGACTTTGGTAAGAATTGGGATAAACATTTGTCGTTAGCAGAGTTTTCGTATAACAATAGTTACCATTCTAGTATTAAGGCTGCACCGTTTGAAGCTTTGTATGGTAGGAAGTGTAGATCTCCTGTATGTTGGAGTGAAGTTGGGGATACCCAGCTCACGGGACCGGAATTGATCCGGGAGACTACGGAGATGATAGTTCAGATTAAGAAGAGGTTGTTGACTGCCCGTAGTAGACAGAAAAGTTACGCGGATGTGCGGCGGAAGCCAATGGAGTTTGAAGTGGGTGACCGAGTAATGTTGAAAGTATCGCCATGGAAAGGCGTTATCAGATTTGGAAAACGAGGAAATATGAATCCCCGTTATATTGGACCCTTTAAGATTTTATCTAGAGTAGGTCCGGTGGCTTACAAACTAGAGTTACCCCCAGAGCTTCATGGTGTTCACAACACATTCCATGTATCTAATCTGAAGAAATGTCTAGCAGTGGGTGATGAGAAAATTCCGTTAGGTAAGGTTCGAATAGATGGGAAGTTTCATTTTATCGAAGAGCCCGTAGAAGTTATGGACCGTGAGGTAAAGCAACTGAAACAAAGTCGGATACCTATTGTCAAGATCCGATGGAATTCAAAGCATGGACCGGAGTATACTTGGGAACGAGAGGATGAAATGTGGAAGAAATATCCGCACCTCTTCGATTTCAATAAGAAACGGACATCCAAATGAAATGGATCACGAGGACGTTGATCCCTTTTAGGAGGAAAAGCTGTGACAAATCTAACATTTTCAGGTAGTGAAATATTTTCTCGTATAATATTTTGAAACTTATTTTTGTGTTGGTTGACGAACTCACAATTTACGGATTTAAATTTGGGCTTACGTGCATAATTTGGCGTCTTTTACGACTAAACCGGAAACCTTAGGATTACGTATTTACGTTTTTGAACTCCGTTTTTGATGAGACAATTTTTATTGGATTCGTTTTGTGACGGTGATTCATAATTTATAAAAATGTTTTTCGTAAAACGACCCGAGGGCATGCAAATCGAGAAAACTAGAATCGAGAAATACCCGTAAACTAGTGAGATGGGACAAAACACTTTGCCCCACCCCACTAGCTTATATGGGACGGCAATATGACACCACCACACATAGGTGGCATCAAGCTAACAACTACTTACACAAGTGTAAGCTTGTGCTTACACCTTAAGCAACTTTTCCCACTAACTAAACAAAACTAGCAAATGGTTTCATTTCTACCATTTCCTTCCATGCAATCCACTCTAAAACTCTCTCAACTCCTCCCTCCTTGTCGTCCACTAGAAGCTAACAAACCCCATCATTGATCTTTTCTAGCCACAAACCACATGTTTACTAGTCCTATTAAGGTGTTTCCTTGAAGCCTTGATCATTTGGTGGCCATATAAACAACTTTGGAGGTGATTTGCTCGTGTCCTAGGGCTGATTTTCCAACATATGATCTTGATATTGATGGTCTTGGAGATACTTGTTGTGTTCATCAAGTTCTTGCCTTCCTAAAACAAGAAATCCACTTGGATTGGTAAAGAAGATCATCCTCTACATTTTTCTCTTATTACTTTGTAAAGAAAAAATGTATTTTCTTTCATTTTGTATATGTATATGATGTATATATGATGATAAAAATGTTGTGTGGGGATCAAGTGTTGATAAATATGCTTAAAAATGATGATAACCATAAGAAATGAAGCTAAAATCATGACTAATTAGTTGGCTGTATAAAAACAGTAGATAACTAAATGATGAACTGATAAAAATGCATGGTTTGATCTATTTACAGTAAGTAGATGATGTTATACACATGTGAGAGTTGGCCATGCAATGGAATCAAAATAATGAGTGAGATATGATCAAAACAAGTTAGGTGGTGTAATCTGAATAAGCAGTTTTGTAGGGACTGTTAAGGCAACTTAGACTCAAAATGGGCAGTAGCTATAACTAAGTTATATGTAACACATATTATGAAGAAGTTGTCATCCAAAAATGAGCTTCTAAGTCATTGTAGAACTCTAGATATGGTAAAAATGGTGAATATAAAGTTAAAAATCAGATTTTGGAAATAATGTTAATTATTATTATATAAGCACTCACATTATAATTTATAAAATGTAAAAATATAAACCCACTAACTTATAGAACATATTTATATAAATGTATAAAAGGTTAATTAAATGGGTAAATTAGATAAATGGTGGTAAAAATAATATTTATAAGTAATAAAAACTATAAACTTGATTTTTACGACTTTTTCGGCTATCGCCGTGAAATTAACGTTTTTCGCCAAATAAAACTTAGAAGACCAAACCCGTCTAATGTAAAGTTTATAAAAGTTATATACTGATGTATAAGTGACTAATACAAGTAAAAACCGATAAAACCCGAACTATAAGAATTACGGACATTTACGAGCTAACTAAACCTATTGGACTAATAATTGGACTTAATAAGATAAAAACTCGTAAAAAGAATTATTTGGGCTTAACCCATTTGGGCCCAACATGAAAGATATATATACTGATCATATAGGTATAAAATGGGTAAACACAAGTAAAAGAACTTATAAAAGACTTAATGAACTTAAAATAGGTAAAATCGGTAAAACTAGTGAACTAGTAAGACGATACTAAAACGTAAACGCTAAAATGAGTAAACAAGGATTTATAAACCCACTTGATCATCATCATATGTACAAAATCATCATATGTATATTGTTATTTTGATAAAAGTCATTGGACCGAGTCTAAGACCGATTATTATTTATATAGGTTTCCGTGACCGAAGCACGCCCGTAGCCGATAATCTGCCTTTCATTAACAACGTGAGTTCATAGCCTCGCACTCTTTTAAATGTTTTATAAAATGTTTTGTAAACCCGCGAGGGAGATAACATGCTAGATTTTTATAAAAATAGAACACAAGTAGTCCCGATTGTATGCTTAATGATATGGACCCGAATGATGCTATGACCCTATATTCGAGACTAAAAGGATTATTAGTAGTTAGGTTATGTCACTTAAAGTCCCATTAGCATGAATTGTGAACTACCGGGATTTGGTAGACGCTTATGCATTTGATAGTACTATTTGGGGACGATCACCCCAGTTCGCGCCTTGACGGTTGATCCCCGTCGTACCACATTGATTGGTAAGCGAATTTATGTATGAGAAGATTCCATAGCGTGATTTTTGTGACGACACGCTAACTTAGATGGGCAAATTGTTTGTCGGGTTCGCGGCCTGCTGTTTTCACAGTAAGGTAACAATGTCATGCGGCTAATAATAATCCTACAATCTATACGACCTGTATAATCTAAATATCCGATATGATACGACGCTATTAATGATGAATATATTACCTATCATGGTAATATAGAGACTACGGTCTCATGGACGGTTTCAGATGTATGCTTGATTTATATATTGCCTGACTAGCAATATGTGGACTTACTTCCGATATTATACTTGTGTTCTGATTTTAAATGAATGTAAATGATTGTTTTATATAACGGTTTTCATTAAACTCTATGAATTCACTCGGCATTCGCTGATATGATTTTTGCATGTTTTCTATCTTAGGTGCTTGAAGGTAATCCGGATGGAGATCGACTCTGATGGCCCACACTTAATATTAAAAATGTTCATTCGATCTGTGTTTTGTAAACTTAATGACCTGTATAATTTGGGACCTGTTGTACACTTTTAAACCTTTTTATCGAATGAATGTTTGTTAAACCTTGTACAACCATTTTTATGTGTTGTCTATGATTGGAGTTATTGTGCTATCCCGTAACACTCTGAAAGACCCTTCCGATGTACCAATATGAAAAATGAGAGTGTTACAGCTAAGCCCATTTTGGTTAGTGTGCCGTGGGTATGGGGCCCCACATGGGGTACCCGTACCTTTTCTCGTGTCCCGATGTTTCGTGCTCGTTCGTGGTTAAACGTGTTCGTGTTTAAAGTGTTTCTGTTTATTTTATCATGTAGTTTATCGTAATCTTAACGCTCGTAATTATATTATATGTATTTACGTAATTATTTTAGTTCGTATTTTAAATGGTGATCATGATTTAATTATGTTCACGTGACATATTTATTAACTGTTTATCATGAGTTCGTACGTAATCGATACTTATCATGTCATACACGTATGCACTTGCTTGATTATTAGCACATGAATGTGATCAATACTAAATAGGGTAAGTTTTAATCTAGGACGTACGATCTTAAGGGCACTATTCATGGTAAAAGCATGCGGGTTTTACAATTCTTCCCCCCTAAAAAGAATAATTCGTCACCGAATTATAGATAAAGCAAACTGGAAAGAAGTAACATACCCGAACTCAAAATATGAAGTGAGGGTAAGAAGCCCGGATAGACTCCTCTGTTTCCCAAGTGGCTTCCCGCTCGGTATGGTCCCTCCAAAGAATTTTGACAAATGGAATCGTCTTCCTTCTCATGACTCGTTCTTGCCTGTCGAGAACTCGTTCGGGTTCCTCTATAAAAGTGAGATCTTCACGTATCTGTTCCAGTGGATACTGAACCATGTGAAGGGGATGATACTTGTACCCTCTGAGTAAGGACACATGGAACACGTTATGCACGTGCGAAAGCTGAGGAGGTAACGCCAATCGGTAAGATACTTCACTGATTCGTTCAATGATATCAAATGGTCCGATGAAAGGAGGACTGAGTTTCCCTTTGATCCCGAAGCATTTAACACCACGTGCCGGCGAAACCTTGAGGAAGACGTGGTCTCCCACATTAAAATGTATGTCCCTACGAGGCTTATCGGCGTAACTCTTCTGACGTGACCGTGCTTCCTGCAGCTTCTGTTTAGCTACTTCGATCTTCTCATTGGTCATTTCTATAATCTCTGGTCCTTCGAGTGTTCGCTCTCCCACTTGATCCCAGCAGATTGGAGCGCGACACTTCCTGCCATACAACATTTCGAAAGGAGCACATTTGATACTTGCGTGCCAGCTGTTGTTGTATGCAAACTCTACCAAACAGATGTAATCGTCCCAATCACCTGTCCATTCCAACGCACACGACCTTAACATATCTTCCAATGTCTGAATTGTTCGCTCCGACTGTCCGTCCGTTTGAGGATGAAAGGCCGTACTCAGCTTAAGTTGTGTACCCCAAGCTTTTTGCAGACCTTTCCAGAATCGCGACGTGAAACGAGGATCTCTGTCTGAGACGATGCTGGAGGGAGTACCGTGGAGTCTCATGATCTCCCTTCTGTAAGTATCTGCGAGTTTACTTACCGGATCTTCCTTGCGTATCGGTAAGAAATGAGCTGATTTCGTGAGTCGATCGACGATGACCCAAATGGCATCGTGCTTCTTCTTGGTAGGCGGAAGACCGATAACAAAATCCATGGTGATTTTATCCCACTTCCACTCTGGAATATCCAACGGTTGAAGGAGACCGCCCGATCGCTGATGCTCAATCTTAACCTGCTGGCAGGTAAGACATTTGGAGACATAAGTGGCTACATCCTGTTTCATACCACTCCACGAAAAGTGTTGTCTGATGTCATGGTACATTTTTGTCGACCCAGTATGTATAGAAAATGGGGAGCTGTGAGCTTCAGCTAACAATGCTTCCCGGAGTTCTTGATTGTCAGGAACACAAAGTCTCGTGCCCTGCCAAACGATACCGTCTGCGTCCATTCTGAATTCTGTCTCTTTCTCCAAATTCTGAATTATCGCCCAAATTTCTCCATCATCCTTCTGCTCTTCCTTGATCCTAGACAGTAACTCAGGTTCTACTCTAAGATTCGCCCAGTATCCGTGTTGCCCACGTACCATGATTTCGATGTCTAGCCGCTCCAAGTCTCTTATGTTTTCTTCCTTGATTTCAATGCAGTTGATCATTCCCGACTTTCTGCTGAGTGCATCTGCTACTACATTAGCCTTCCCGGGATGATACTGTAGGTTAATATCATAATCCTTCAACAGTTCCAATCATCTCCTTTGTCTCATGTTCAATTCTCGTTGAGTGAAGATATACTTCAAGCTCTTGTGATCCGTGAAAATGTCGCATGATTCTCCGTATAAGTAGTGCCTCCATATTTTCAATGCGAACACAACTGCAGCAAGTTCCAGGTCATGCGTAGGGTAGTTTTCTTCATAGGGCTTAAGCTGCCGTGAAGCATACGCGATCACTTTCCCATGTTGCATGAGAACACAGCCCAGTCCCTTCCCCGATGCATCGCTGTAGATCTGAAATCCACCTGTACCAGATGGGAGAGTAAGAATAGGTGCAGATACTAACTTATGCTTTAGGTCTTCGAAGCTCTTCTCTCGTTCTTCCGTCCAGACGAATTTCTCTCCTTTTCGCATCAGTTTGGTGAGAGGTAGTGCCAAGCGGGAAAAGTTCTCCACGAATCTGCGATAATATCCAGCTAAGCCTAAGAAACTACGGACTTCAGTCGCTGACGTTGGTCTTGGCCATTTAGTGATAGCCTCAACCTTCGCTGGATCCATAGTAATCCCTTCTGCTGATACAATGTGACCTAAGAATGCCACCTTGTTTAACCAGAACTCACACTAGGAGAATTTCGCATACAGCTGCTTCTAACGAAGAATCTGTAGTACCGTACGGAGATGGTCTTCGTGTTCCTCCGTGGACTTTGAGAAAATCAGGATGTCATCGATGAATACAATGACAAACTTATCAAGGAATTCGTGGAAGATTCTGTTCATCAGATCCATGAATACTGCTGGAGCATTAGTCAGGCCGAATGGCATGACTACAAACTCATAATGGCCATAGCGGGTACGAAAATCAGTCTTGGCAATATCCTGCTCTTTAACCCTTAGCTGATGGTAGCCTGACCTTAGATCGATCTTTGAGAAGTGTTTGGCTCCTTGAAGTTGGTCAAACAGATCATCTATACGTGGCAGTGGATATCTATTGCGGATGGTAATCTTATTAAGTTCACGATAGTCTATGCAAAGTCGCATGCTGCCGTCCTTCTTCTTAACGAACAAGACCGGTGCGCCTCATGGAGATGCGCTTGGTCTAATGAACCCTCGTTCAAGAAGTTCCTGCAGTTGGTCCTTCAGTTCTTTTAGCTCTATGGGAGCCATACGATACGGAGCCTTAGAGATTGGTTCAGCTCCTGGAACAAGGTCGATGTTGAATTTCCACTTCTCGTGCAGGTGGTATGCCTGGAAGTTCAGCTGGAAAGACGTCTTGAAATTCCGAAACTACTGGTTGATCCTGAATCGATGGGGATTCAGCATCCATGTCATGAACCGTAGCTAGATAACCCTCACAGCCATGTGACAGTAATGCACGTGCTTGCAAGGTAGATATGACTTGTACAGACCGTCCAGGTATAAACCCGTTATGAATGTACTCTGGTGCATTAATGTCGCCGAAGATCAACCGATATGAGTGGCAGTCTATGGTAGCATGGTGCTTGGATAACCAGACCATGCCGAGAATCATATCGAACTCAATCATGTCTAGGGGAAGTGCATCTACTGCACGAACTTTATCTTCAAACTCTAGAGGAAGACTCTTGTATACATGAGTTATTAATACAGAGTCCCTCAAAGGCGTGGAAATGGTAAGCCTATTTTCTAATGGCAAGGGAAGTGTCCTGATGTTCTTGGCATAAGTAGTGGAAATAACTGAGTGAGTGGCACCCGTGTCGAAAAGAACACATGCAGCTTGGCCGTACATATACAGAATTCCAATAATGGTACCTGTAGATTTGTTTGCCTGATCACGAGATGTCGTGTAGACACGCCCAGTGGTAGGAGGCGGTTTACTATCAGCATGACCCGAGGTACCCTCCATTTCACCCTTACGGCAATCTCTCATACGATGGCCAGGGAGGCCGCACTTGTAGCACGCGTCAAAATCACGACGACATGGGCCAGGGTGTCTGCGATGGCAAGTATTGCAAAGAGGATGAGTGAATCCTCCAGCAGGAGTCCTTGCTTGCTGAGGGCCTGCTGATGACAAAATGTGTTAAAATAAAGTATATGCACGAGTATAAGACATATGCATCATAAGATGTTCACCAGTGTTAGCTGAACGGTTAGGCTGAGAACCCCTGTGGTTCTGGTCCTTCCCGTTACCGTGGTTCCTGGTAGAGATTAATATAGTGTCAGCATGAGAGGTATAACATGAAATCATAAGAAGATGCGTAAATAGTAGGACCTGCTGTTGTTGGAGTGTCCAGCGTTATTACGGTAATTATCATTACCGCTACGCCTTTCCACAACAGAACGGTCGTTAGTGTGACCGTTTCCTTTGGGCTGATGAGGCTGCTGCTGAGTAGCCGGCTGAGACCGGTCCCCAGTTTTCTGCCTGGAAGATACAGTTTAAGAGATGATTATTGAACATAAAATGATAGGATGCGGTTTGGTTACCGTTTGAATACGAAATGTTTACCTCTTGTCGGGTCTTTCAGCTTCCCCGAACTCATCTCGTTCCTGCAACATCTCTAGCTTCCTTGCTGCGTCGGCCACTTGTGCTACTGTATTGAACGTAGCACACACCAGATTGTTCGCGACCGAGGTGCGAAGTGCCCACCTAAAGTGGTGTGCCTGCTCCTCAGGAGTACCAGCTGCTGCTCCCAGAAAACCAGCTAAGCGAAGAAAGCGCTGCATGAATTCATTGCTATTCTCGCCCGCTCTCTGACGTATCCCATGGTACTCTCGCTTGAGCTTGTCCTGCTCTGCCTTGGGAAAGAACTGCTCCATCACTCTCTCCTTGAATTGGGCCCATGTCAAACCAGCGACCCAATCATCACCTCCTTCCGACTGCGTCAAGGCTAGCCACTAGGTGAGTACATCGCCTTCAAACCGGTAGCATGCCAATCTCGCCTTGAATGCGGGGTCACATCTCATAGCATTGAAAATCTTCTCGATATGAGTCAACCAGCTTTCAGCATAGCTGGGGCTATCAGTCTTTTCAAAAGCTCTAGGACGGAGCTTGTTGAATCTTTCCAGCCACACTGCTAGTGTCACTAGGGGAGGAGGAGGAGGAGGTGCCTGATTCTGCTGCGGCTGATTGTTGGCAGCTTGGACTTCAGCACGGATGTCATTCCTCAGTTGAGGAAGCAAGGCTTGCATGGCAGCCTGAATTGCAGCATTGAGCTGCTCTTGCTCGCGCGTGAGAACCATCTGACAGTATAACATAAAACATATGATTAACAGTTCGAAACATAAAATATAAATTATATATATACATGAAAAAACTTTATACCAAAAATTTCACGAGAAAAATTTTATGCAAGAAAATTTTTGTATGAATGCATGATGCAGTTTCATGAAAACTTTTGATGCTCGAGAGTGAACGCCTCTGGTCAGTTCACTCAAAACAAAAGACATATCGAGGGGACGCCTATGGGTCGGTCCCAAATCTAAAAGTTTCGATAAAACACATGCGACTAAATAGGGCCAGTCCTGTACTAACCATTACTTAGTCAAAAACCCTGTAACAATGACATGTATATGTATGCTTAAAAATGATGATTGCATGAAAACAACTGTCAGTTCTAGGAAGACCGTAGTGACTACCCACTAATCACAGGTCATATTTGAGAGCCTACAGGTCGAAACCTTGGCTCTGATACCATAATTGTAACACCCCATTTTGGAAATGGAATCTTACGCATAATCATGGCGTGTCATCAAAGCATACAAGGATAAATGTCTAAGCAGTATTTGACCATAAAAGGGAATTACCGGAATCAAACATCAGTAACCCCAAAGTAGAGCTCATCACACACAAACATAAATACTGAAAAAGGAAAGGACGAAACAATGTCCATAGCAAACTGTATTAAAGTAAAGGAAATGCATAAAGTAAAGAAAGACAGTAAAGCTTCCAGTCCATATGCACGTACGTTTGAGATCTACGAGCGTCCCTGAGTACCTGCCGTTTTGGGAACATGAAAAGGAAAACGGCTGAGCAAGACGCTCAGTGCACGCATGTACAATATAGCATGAAATAGGGTAAGCATGTAACATATAACAGCGAAAGACTAAGTTCTGAGTAAACTGGTTAAGTATTAAGAAAACTGGTTTTATAGTTTGAAAAGCCTTATGTTTATCTTATGAAAACTGTTTTAACATAAATATACCATAGCCCATATAGGTCATGAAAAGGTCACGTGCATGAATACTTGGAGGGGTGACCTCATCATGCTGGTTAGAGGGGATGCCTCTAATTAATATACTGGTTTGGGTAGGAGGGATCAACTCCTTGTGAAGGATGCAAGGCACACACCACATTCACCATGAAATACTGAATAAAACATGTAACTAGGATGCACCCATACGCCCCACATGATATAATAATATGGCCAAAACTGAAAGGGACGCCACGAGCAATCACTCCGCCGTGGGGAAGTCATAACATTGGTGCCTCCAATGTTATGGTTATGGTACCTCCATAACTAGGTGAGACTGGTCATGCTTGTATATGGCTATAGATTATGCTAATTAAACATAAGCAGTTCAAAACAATAAAACAAATACTGGGGAAAACAGTTGGCTGCATACGGGGAAATCCTAATAAGGAAAGAATGTCCATACTGAAAGGACGGGAATCCGTACCTCAAGTCCAGTGAATGAACGAAAGAAAGACTCCTACTTCTGGATCACTAACGCTACATGAATACACACGTGTATAAGTATCGAATCACTGATTACGTACTGGGTTTTATGTCTCACCTTAGCTTACTTTGTATGTTTTAGGTCATGGTTTACTGTTTAAAGCCTTAAACCGTGTTTATCTTGTATTCTGATTAATCTGATTAAGTATTACTGGTATTTCATGTATTATTATACTTACTGTGTAATAATAAATAACTTTCCAAAAATAGCAGGTTTCCAAAAATAGAAAGTTTCAAAAAATAGAAAGTTTCCAAAAATAGAAAGTTTCCAAAAATAGAAAGTTACCAAAAATAGAAAGTTTCCAAAAATAGAAAGTTTCCAAAAATAGAAAGTTTCCAAAAATAGATCAGCTGCCTTAATTAAATAAGTTTCCATATATAGAAGGTTTCCATGATTAGATTAGCTGCCTGAAATAGATAGATTTCCATATATAGAAGGTTTCCATTAATAGATTAGTTGCCTTGTTTAATTAAGTTTCTATAAATAGGAGTTTCCATAATTAGAATTAAGCTGGTTACATAAGCTAACATATAAGTCTAAGTGTTTATAAGCTTATTTCTTAAGTCATATGATATAGTGTATAGTTTAATTATTATTTCATGTATTTAATTAAACTATAGGTTAAGCATTTTAATTAAAGTATAACATGTTTTAATTAAAATGGAATAAAATACTTAGGTTAAAATGTGTATTATTATGTATTAATAACATAACCTAAGTCGTGTCTAAATTAATTAATTATAAGCATGTTTTAAATAATTAATTAATTATAACATATAACATAAAATACTTAGGTTAAATTAATATCATGCTAAATTAATAATTAAAAATAACCTAAGTCATGGTTTAATTAATATCTCATGTTATTAATTAATTTATATCCTAAGTTCATAATTCATAAATTTTAACATGTAGCATAAATCATGATTTAACCAACGAACCATGAATCGGGCATGAACTCGACACCGTACCCCGAGCCAAACTCGGGGTACTTGTGCCCCCTTGCTGCCGTGGGTCCCACATGCACCAACCAAGACCAACAATGGTCTTGGTGGTGGCGGCTAAAAGCAAACCGAACCCCCCCTCGGGTTGGTTATGTTAGGCGGCCAAAACAAACACCCTTTTATATCGTCCTTTGATTTTAATTCACCCCAAAACATGTTAGATCAATGTTTAATTATCATGTTTTAATAAGAATAATAATAACATGTTCATGAAAATAATCAAAGATTTAAAAAGAATTAAAAAGAAAGGTTTAGAATGATATACCAATACGTAGCTTGAAAGAGGATGAACAAACACGGTTTATAGCAATGATTTTCAAGATCAAAATCAATCAACAACCACCTATGGTGGTCCTTAAGGTGGCGGCACAAAGAGAGGGCAAGGAGGAGGAGAGAAAACTTTTTAGGTTAAAATGCTATTTCGCTTGAAATGTAAAAATGAAAAGCATATTTACCATAACCCCCCCCCCCCTTTCTTGTAAAAGTCAATGGGCTAAGCCCATTTTGGTTAGTGTGCCGTGGGTATGGGGCCCCACATGGGGTACCCGTACCTTTTCTCGTGTCCTGATGTTTCGTGTTCGTTCGTGGTTAAACGTGTTCGTGTTTAAAGTGATTCTGTTTAT
This sequence comes from Glebionis coronaria, assembly GCA_025667525.1. Lineage (NCBI taxonomy): Eukaryota > Viridiplantae > Streptophyta > Magnoliopsida > Asterales > Asteraceae > Glebionis > Glebionis coronaria. The sequence goes on from CM046874.1 coordinate 446,211,515, forward strand.
TTTATCATGTAGTTTATCGTAATCTTAACGCTCGTAATTATATTATATGTATTTAGGTAATTATTTTAGTTCGTATTTTAAATGGTGATCATGATTTAATTATGTTCACGTGACATATTTATTAACTATTTATCATGAGTTCGTACGTAATCGATACTTATCATGTCATACACGTATGCACTTGCTTGATTATTAGCACATGAATGTGATCAATACTAAATAGGGTAAGTTTTAATCTAGGACGTACGATCATAAGGGCACTATTCATGGTAAAAGCATGCGGGTTTTACACAAATGGTAGTTTAATGGTGTGGGTCATTTTCAGTTAAGTTTAGTTCAGAAAAGTTACCAAATTGATTTGCTCACCATTCATTTGTTTCTTGATGAAATTTCATCAAACCAGTTTTTAAATCTCACTCAATATATGAAGATTCAGATTCTATAGGGATTTTGTACAGTTTCTAGTATTCAGCAAGATATAAGCAAAAGTCTAAACCTATAAGCAAACTAATGTTTCTGTAACTTGTAAACTGAATTTTCATATCTCATAATCCTCTTCATAAACTGGTCCATTTTCTTTTACAAATTCACTTAGTAAGTGCTCATGGTTGATTTTTGAGAATTTGAGCTTATTGAAAAAGTTTGGTCAACGCTGGTCAACATAAGCACTACTTTTAGCTTATTTCAAATTCTGGGCTTATTATAGGATGCTTTTGAACAAGACTTGATTTCCCATTCATATTTTGAGCTTATTAATCAGTTTCATTACTAAAATTCAGTTGTGCAAGTCTTGATTCCTTTATAGCTTATTTTGTGCTTATTGAAAATTGCTTATCAGAGTTTTAGCCATCGGTAGCTTATTTCCTTTTACAGGTCTAGTTGATTTTTGATTTTAAGCATTTTGCAAGTGGTTTGGTTGATTTTGGTTGAGAAATAAGCTCAAACGAGCTTATTTGTGTTTGAAACCCGTTTTTGATTAAAACTTTCCAAATATTGCACTTTAGTCCTTGATGTATTAATCTGGTTTTACTTTTGGCTAAACTTGCATCTTTTTAGGGTTTGCTTAAATCAGGTCCTTAAACTTTCAAGTTGTTAAATTTCAGTTAGGCAGTTTGGAGTTTGTTAAGAATTGGTTACTAGTTTTAATAGTTTACATTTTTAATCCTCATAGTTAACTGTTTTTACACTTTCAGTCCTTGTACTTGTTAGCTTTACATTTCTAGCATTTATTTTTCATAGAATTTACATTTTTAGTCCTTATAGTTTGTAAAATTTACATTTTGAATTTTAATTGAATAAATTCTTAGTATTTGCACTGTGTTTTACATATAAGTAAATGATATTTTTCAGATTTGCAAGGCATTATTTGAATTAGCAATAGAATATCCAAAAATATTAACAACCAAAAACAATTAAAAACCCGATATTGTTAGGACTTTCAATTTGACAAGAACTAAGAAAAAAGAACTTAACTATACACAATTTCAAATATTTAAAGTGAGACTTATGAACAATCGTTATCGAAATGAAGTTGTTTATAAAACAAATTGGAAAACTTAATTGTTAATATAACAAAGAAAATCTTTGTAAATCTATTTTTGATTCTTATTCAAGAATGAAGCATGAAAATAATCTTTATTTTAAACATGATGACAAAGTTTTGACGAACAGAGTATTGCATCGTTAATCTTGAAATTGTATAGAGTTGCGCGCCTACATAGAATTTGGAAGGGACCATGGAAGGCTGATTAGTAGTCACCATAAAATTGATTAATAAACACTACATTTTATTTGAAGTTATAAAAGATTAAATTTTTATGAGATCTGCAAGAAGTGCAAAATAGGGACATATTGTTAGGAATACCTACATATGTGCCCGCACTATTTTATTCTTCTGAATCGAACTTAATCATCTGTGGAAATTGTCTTATTTGACAACTGACAATTCTTTCTTGTCTAATTCTCCCGTGGCGAGATTCTTTTGAAAAGTAAATGATTACCGAGTGTTGATACCTGACTGGATGTATCGACGTTCCTATCATTTCTTTTGATTAGATTTCATTTGAATGACCTGGGTAACGATCCGAGGAGATTTTTAATGCGTACTCAAATTATGAAAACATGGGATATATTCATATTCGTTAAATGTTTTCGTCTGTATCTGATTTGAAATTCTATCGCGTAAATTATGCGTTGACCTTACTCTTTTTAAGGTTAGTTATGTCTCCAGATATCCTTGAACTTGTGAAGGATTATGAGTTATTATTAGTCTTTTGAGAAGTTCACATCTTATCGATGGCAATAAAACTGAAAAGTTGGTAATGCCAGTAGAATGGATTGATTGATTATGACATGACGACATTGTCTTAGTTGATGGGAACTCGAACAGAATTCCCCTAAATGATAAGATATTGATTATCAAAAGTGATCTAAATAATTCTTGATGGATGACCATATCTTGCATTTAGACTTGAAATTACCGTGAATGGTTGTGAATTAGTCATAGACCTTGTAATCTAGAAAGAACCTAATATGAATTTATTAAAAGATATTTCTGTTATCTGAAACTTTAGGAGGTATTTGCCAATGAAATACCTAGAATTTCGCCATAAGGCAAGTTGAATTTGGTATTGATTATATTCCCGATGCTGCACCCGTGGCGTATGCACTGCATTTCAGCACCATCTGAATTAAAAGAATTACCGTACAACTGAGAGAGTTGTCGAAGAAAGCTTTTATTCTACCAAGCTCGTCATTATGAAGAGCTATGGTGTTATCATTCCTTATATTTATTGATTATCGTGAACTAGGTAAATTGACGATTAAAAATCTATATCCACTACCCAAGATGATAGATGTGTTCGATCATTTACAAGGTTCTAGCGTATATTTGAAAATTTGATTCACGACATGGTTATCATCAACTTCGCATCCGCAAAAAAGATTATCTATTCCAATCACTACATCCAGAACTTGTAATGAACATTATGAGTTTCATGTGATGTTGCTTGGATTGACCAATGCACATGTAGTATTCATAAATCTGGTGAATCGCGTGTGTAGGCTGTAATTTGATAAATTCATGCTCGTGATCATTAAGGACCATCTGTTTGTTTCTAAGAATAGGAAGGAGTTAATAATTATTTATAGATTGCCTTGAATTGGCCGAACAATGAAAACCTGTACCTTGAATATTTAACAAGTGATTTAAGGCTTAATCCTTTACATTATTTGACCATGTGATTAATAAGATAATCGAATCTAAAATGAATTTTCAAAGATTAGAGCCATTAAGACTTTGGGTTTTGCTAAAAAGAAAATTGGAAATATGTTTTGACAGATATTTTATCAAAGAAATTTTTAAGGGATTATTTCCTTATGCCCAAATCATTTAACTAAACTCCTGTTTAGGGGTAAATATTTGTGCATACCTCAAGACAACCTAAGAGGGATTGAGGAAACCATTAAACCATGACTTGAAATTTGAAACGACAATTTTTGCTTTTCAACTAAGAAAATTTTGACCAAAGTATAAACAAAGATTTTTCAAACATTTACGAATCTTATTAATATTTTCAATAAATCAACAAAAATCTTGTTATTAAAATTCAAATTTATTTTGAACATTTTTATATAATTGGTCGAACTAAGAAATTTAAAATTTTCTTGTTTACGTTTCATAAAAATTAAATATTTATTATTTAATTACTTGTAATAATTATCGACGCTCTAAACGTCGGATTAAGTAAAACTGATAAAAATGATAGTGTAGACGAAACTAAAACATAGAAAATATGAAGAAAGAAACTTTGAATGAATACGGACATGATATTTATTCCATCAGGGACGGTGAATGTAATTACTAACACGTTATGTAGAAAAGGATAAAGAACCAATTAGGATGTGTTCCTTAGTAATGATGGTACAAATAAATTGCCGAACAATTTAAAAATAGCTGATGTTTGTAAGAAGGATAATATAAATTGTGAAAGGTTTCACGGCTAATGTGAACCATTAAAATTGAGAAGCCGATGGCGTTAAATGTTTTAAAGGCCACTTGTGGTTGCCTAAATATGGAGATTGTGAGATGTAGTTATGTTGTAATCTTGTAAGACTAAGTGTTCTATTCATGCCATTTCTAATTAAATGTATCTTTATCTGAGGAAGTTGTACTGATGGCAAATTATGAAGGCATACATCGCCTCATACATTAGTAAACGTCTAACTATTGCAAAGGTCATCATCTGAATTTGATTCGATTTGGGTCATCCTCGACAGACTAACCAAATCTGTTAATATCATTCCTGTTAATGATAGATTCTCGATCAAGAAATTGACTCTTTTGTATTTAAAGGAGTTATGTAAACATAGTGTGCATATATCGATCATCTCTATCAAGATCCTCGCTTCGCATCGAATTTCTAAAGATTTGCTCAGAAGTCATTGGGAACGAACCTTGATGAGAGTACTGTTTACCACCCCAATCGAAGGGACGAGGTAAAGTAACGATACAAAATACTATAAGTGATGTTCTATGTTTGAATGATTGACCTTTGGTAATAAACTGTAAAATCATTTTCCTTTGGAAAGATTATCATTGATAATTATCGTATTAGGATCAAGATCGAATCTTGTGAGGATATATATTAGAGCATCTGTAAGCAGGAGTTGGGATGAAGACACCCGACATACACCCATTGTGAGTTGTACATGTCTTTTAGGTTTAAGTTTTCCTATGATGGCGAATCTAACCTTACAAAATACTCGACCCGCGAGACCTGAAATGATTGTTGAAATTAGGATCTGATTATTGACTGCCGGTAGTGGGCAGGAGCTTATGTGAATATGAAATGCAGATCTTGAATTGCCAGATGGGTAGCGAAGTTATACCAAAAGTTTTAACCATGGAAAAATGAATTGATGATCTGAAAGATCATGGGATATAAGTCCCCGTTGTATGGGACCATTGAGATGATGTAAAAGATTGGTTTGAAAGGCATATAAGCTCGATCTACCCTAGGACTTTAAGAGCTGCGAGAATTATGTTTCGTATATCCAACTTGATAAAATGCCTATCAAGTGAAAATCTGACTATTCCTTAATGAAGTTTAGATCGGCGAAAAGTTGCCTTCATCAAAAACCCGTGAACATCATGGATAGAGAAAGTAAGTCAACAATATTCCCTGATCTTATTCCCGTAGTTATGTTTGATGAAACTCGCGTATTGTAATGGATTACACTTGTGAGAAAAGACCGAATGTGGAGGAAATACCCACATGGCTTTAACTCTATAAGAAGAGAGTAGTAAGATAAAATGATCTTTGAGGACAAAGATCCTATTTAGGGGTAAATGCTGTGACAATCCGTCAATTTATGGTTGATATTTTATTCTCAGATATTATTTAAAAACATTATTTTAATGTTATATTATGAACTCACTCATTTATGGGAAGAAATTTGGGTTTACGTCTTGAAATAGCATCGACTACGTTTAAACAGGAGGATTCTATGTTACGTGCTTACGTTTACATACACCGTTTTTGGTGACAGTCCGGCATTTAAGGAAATAAATTTATCCGTGAATATTATTTTGGGAATTTTAAATTTGTGTTGGTTCATAAAGTCACAAATTTACGAGAAGAGATTAGGACTTACGAGCAAAATTTAACGTCCTTCACGACTAAATCGGAAACCTTAGGATTATGTATTTACATTTTCGAACTCCGTTTTTGATGAGACAATTTTTATTAGATTCGTTTTGTGTCGTTGATTCATAATTTATAAAAACATTTTTCGTAAGACGACCCGAGGGCACGCAAATCGAGGAAACTAGAATCAAGGAGTACCCGTAATTAAATGAGGGTGAGACAAGATAAACTTGCCCCACCCCCACACATGGGACGGCAAGTATAAGCTACAGCACACCATGAGGTGTCAAGCTTACATGGTAAGCTAAGACACTTGTCTTAGTTTAAATACACCAAACCACTAGCACTCAAAACCAACTCGAGCCAAACTAGCAACTCATTTTTTCACTCATGCAAAACACACAATTCTCTCATCTCTCTCTCAATATTGTCGTCCACTTTTACACCCGTATCACCCATTTTGATCTTGATTCAACCATAAATCCTATGTTATTCAGACATATGATGAAGTCATATTGAAGACTTGAAGATTGGAGGTGATTCTAACATCCAAGGAAGAGATTTGATGATGTCCAAGGGTTGATTTCCACATAAAGTTTACAAGTATTGGTGGCCTTGAAGATTGGTGTTGATTTATCACAAGTTGTGTGATCAAAATCCATGTCTTGATCACAACCTACATAATCTTGGTGGTATAAAGATTGTTCTTCCCATCCTGTTGTTATTTTGATTATGTAATCATGTATTTTCTTTCCTATTGTATATGTATATGATGAATATATGATGATAAAAATATTGTGTGGGGATTTGGTGTTGATAAACATGGGTAAAAAGATTCAAAACCACATGTAAAATGGTTAAAATCTTACTTAATGTGATGGCTGTAAAAAACAGTAAGTAACCAAGTTATAAACTGAAAAAATTTCATGGTGGAATCAATTTAGAGTAAGTATTAGATGTCATACACATGTGAGAGTTGGCCATACAATGGAATCATAAAAATGAGTGAGATATGATCAAAACAAGTTTAGAGTGCAAATCTGCCTATACTGTTTTGGACGAATTTATTAAAATATTTAGAGGTTGATTCATCAGTAGCTATAAAGGAATAAAATGAAGCACATATAATTTAGTTTCTGTGATAAACATTTGAGGTCCTATCTCCATATAGAACTCTACATATGGACATTTTAGTGGATTGAAAATTTAGGACAGATTTGATAAAATAAATAGTATATAATATAAGCACTCAAAATTTTGTATTTATAAAATATACATATATAAAACCCACTAGTTGATAATAATTATAAATAAAGAGGTATATATATATTGATATTAAAATAGGACATGTTATATAAATTATAAGTATAAATGTTTTTCCAAGTTATAAACTCTATACTAAGTTTTACGTCTTTTCGGCTAAAACCGAAAGATTAACGTTTTTGTCAAATAAAACTTAGACGGTCAGACCTCTCTAATGTAAACCTTTATAAACTCACATACTGATATATGAACTTATATAACAAGTAAAAACCGATAAAACCCGAACTATATAACATACGGACATTAACGGGCTAAGTTAGCATTATTGGACTATAAACCCGACTAGTTGGTAAAACACTTATAAACTTACTTATTGGGCTTAACCCATTTGGGCGCAATATGTAAAGTATAATAATCATAATAAAAGTGTAAAATGGACTAATATAAGGTAATGGACTTATAATAGGCTTATTGGACCTAAAACATGTAAATAGGTAAAACTAGTAAACTAGTATAAAAGTTACCAATACATAACACTAAAATGAGTAAATGAGAATGTATAAACCCACTTGATCGTCATCATATATATAAAATCATCATATGTATACATAATTGTTATTTTTATAAAGTCATTGGACAAGAGTCTAAGACGAGTATTATTTGTCTAGGTTTCTGTGATTGAAGCACGTACCGTACATCCAAATCACCGATAACCGCCTTCCCACATCAATGTGAGTTCATAGCCTCGCACTCATTTAAATGTTTTTATGAAATGTTTTATAAACCCGCGAGGGAGATAACATGTTAGTTTTTAATAAAATAGGACACTAGTTGTCCTGGTTGTTTGTTTATTAATTTGGACCCGAATGATTGTATGACCCGATGAATGATTATATGACCCGATAGATGAAATGAAATGGATTATTAAAGTTAGGTTATGTCACTAAAAGTCCCATTAGCATGAATTGTGAACTACCGGGATTTGGTAGACGCTTATGCATATAATAGTACTATTTGGGGACGATCACCCCAGTTCGCGCCTTGACGGTTGATCCCCGTCGTGCCACATTGATTGGTAAGCGAATTTATGTATGAGAAGATTTACACAAGCGTGATTATTGTGACGACACGCTAATTTAGATGGGCAAATGAGTATCGGGTTAGCTACCCGTTGTTTGTTGTAGTAAGGTATCAATGTCATGCGGCTTATAATAATCCAATTAACGAAACTAATGCTATATGCATTGAATTACGATATATTGCCTGACTAGCAATACGGGGTCTTATTATTGATATTATGTTTGTGATTTGGTTTTACATAACCATATTCATATAACGGTTTTTATTTAACTATACACGACGTTATAAAACGTATTGTATGATATTTTTACGACATTGGTTCGTATAATGGTTTTGAAGGCGAAAGCCTATATTATGATTTTGACAAGGATTTGTATAAAATGTTTTCGGCCTATTTTATGGCCTATTACAAAGATTTGTACAAAAATGATTTTCGGTAATAATTATATACCGATGATATATTGATGGTTTATTAAACTCTATGAATATCACTCGGCGTTATCGCTAACCTTTTCTTTTAACATGTTTTGACTCAGGTACTTGAAGGTAATTCTCGGGAAGACAACAAGAATTAATGGCCCGCACTTAAATAACAATTTCCATTGAAATGTTTTGTAAAAATTGTATGAAATACTATGACTTGGGACCTATGTAAATTTGATACTTATGAATGGAAATGCTTTATTATTAAACGACGCGATTTTTAAGCGTTGTCTATGATGTGAGTAATGTGTTATCCCGTAACACCAACGTGTCTTCCGCTGTATTGAATTGTATAAATTTGGGGGTGTTACAGTTTGGTACCAGAGCTCTCGTTATAGAGAACGAAAGATTTTTAAAACTAGGTTTTGAATAAAACATTTCAAAATCTTTTGACTATAAACATTTTTCTAAAAATGTCTAAAAATCTTTTGACTATAACGGTGCCGAAGAATTCCCGAGTTACCGACAAGGCCAGAATGACAAGGCCACCTAGAAAGATGTCATCTGATTCGTTGTCATCCAATTCTTAAATCGAAATCGAAAGGGTGAATGTTGCACTTGAGGCTGTCATTGAAACCATTACCCAAAAGCCTCAGGCCACTAGTACCTTTCCGAGAAGTCTAATTGAATGTGTGAGTCATTTCATACTAGTGACTTATTTGATAACTATTGTTGTAAGAGCTATAGGATTGGAAATTAAGTGTTGTTCATATTGAACTTTTATTGCCCTATTAAGGTCTAAAAATAAGGTTGAAAGTATTGGAGAATGAGGTAGGATATTGCATTGAGTATAAGTTGATTGAAACTTGAATAAAATAAAATTTAACTTGTATGGAATAAGAAATTGTTAAGAGGAAGTCGTTAAGTTCTGTGCTTGAATTATAAGGTTTTAATTGATTGTTGATTCGTGTTAAGGGTTGTTCCTAGGCCATTATCCAATGACGAGGATGCCCAGTGTCTAGTAAATAAATTGAAGAAATCTTCTTCTGAATTGGGACCGATGGATCTTCTGGGACAGGTGGGACACCTAATGACTCTTGTAGATTAGTATTCATCGTTGTATCTTTTAAAAATTATCTTTAACTTAACTGAGACATCAGTTGGTAGGATGAGTTCTTGGAATTGTATGACATAGTGACACGTAATGTGTTACGGTACAATTTTGACTTGTTTGTGATTAATGAAAAGACTACCTTTGATTGCTAAATTCTACATGTATCGATGTTATCTATCTTTTATTGCTTCATCCTAATGATCGCATTAATGCAACCATTGAACAAGTACTCATCTCGAATTGAGTTACGTTGTGAATTATTCTTTTTGAGTGCCATCAAGGTCACGAACCTCATGATTATTTGGCTAAGCTCATTTCCTATCATATTTAAGGTAGTTCTTGGTGAGCAACTCTTCATCACTCCTTTGCAGATCACTAATTGTTTTTATAAGTTAAAACGGTATCCCATGAGAAAAATTAGGTTTTCATCACCATATGGATTATTTAAAGTGAGACATATGAATAATCGTTATCGAAATGAAGTTGTTTATAAAACACCTTGGAAAACTTAATTGTTAATATAACAAAGAAAATCTTTGTAAATTTATTTTTGATTCTTATTCAAGAATGAAGCATGAAAATAATCTTTATTTTAAACATGATGACAAAGTTTTGACGAACTGAGTATTGCATCGTTAATCTTGAAATTGTATATAGTTGCGCGCCTACATACAATTTGGAAGGGACCATGCAAGGCTGATTAGTAGTCACCATAAAATTGATTAATAAACACTACATTTTCTTTGAAGTTATAAAAGATTAAATTTTTATGAGATCTACAAGAAGTGCAAAATAGGGACATATTGTTAGGAATACCTACATATGTGCCCGCACTATTTTATTCTTCTGAATCGAACTTAATCATCTGTGGAAATTGTCTTATTTGACAACTGACAATTCTTTCTTGTCTAATTCTACCGTGGCGAGATTCTTTGAAAAAGTATATGATTACCGAGTGTTGATACCCGACTGGATGTATCGACGTTCCTATCATTTCTTTTGATTAGATTTCATTTGAACGACCTGGGTAACGATCCGAGGAGCTTTTTGAATGCGTACTCAAATTATGAAAACATGGGATATATTCATATTCGTTAAATGTTTTCGTCTGTATCTGATTTGAAATTCTATCGCGTAAATTATGCGTTGACCTTACTCTTTTTAAGGTTAGTTATGTCTCCAGATATCCTTGAAATTGTGAAGGATTATGAGTTATTATTAGTCTTTTGAGAAGCTCACATCTTATCGACGACAATAAAACTAAAAAGTTGGTAATGCCAGTAGAATGGATTGATTGATTATGACATGACGACATTGTCTTAATTGATGGGAACTCGAACAGAATTCCCCTAAATGATAAGATGTTGATTATCAAAAGTTATCTAAATAATTCTTGATGGATGACCATATCCTGAATTTAGACTTGAAATTACCGTGAATGGTTGTGAATTAGTCATAGACCTTGTAATCTAGAAAGAACCTAATATGAATTTATTAAAAGATGTTTCTGTTATCTGAAACTTTAGGAGGTATTTGCCGATGAATTACCTAGACTTTCGCCATAAGGCAAGTTGAATTTGGTATTGATTATATTCCCGATGCTACACCCGTGGCGTATGCACTGCATTTCAACACCATCTGAATTAAAAGAATTACCGTACAACTGAGAGAGTTGTCGAAGAAAGCTTTTATTCTACCAAGCTCGTCATTATGAAGAGCTATGGTGTTATCATTCCTTATATTTTTTGATTATCGTGAACTAGGTAAATTGACGATTAAAAATCTATATCCACTACCCAAGATGATAGATTTGTTCGATCATTTACAAGGTTCTAGCGTATATTTGAAAATTTGATTCACGACATGGTTATCATCAACTTCGCATCCGCGAAAAAGATTATCTATTCCAATCACTACATCCAGAACTTGTAATGAACATTATGAGTTTCATGTGATGTCGCTTGGATTGACCAATGCACATGTAGTATTCATAAATCTGGTGAATCGCGTGTGTAAGCTGTAATTTGATAAATTCATGCTCGTGATCATTAAGGACCATCTGTTTGTTTCTAAGAATAGGAAGGAGTTAATAATTATTTATAGATTGCCCTGAATTGGCTGAACAATGAAAACCTGAACCTTGAATATTTAACAAGTGATTTAAGGCTTAATCCTTTACATTATTTGACCATGTGATTAATAAGATAATGAAATCTATAATGACTTTTCAAAGATTAGAGCCATTAAGACTTTGGGTTTTACTAAAAAGAGAAATGGAAATATGTTTTGACAGATATTTTATCAAAGAAATTTTTAAGGGATTATTTCCTTATGCCCAAATCATTTAACTAAACTCCTCTTTAGGGGTAAATGTTTGTGCATACCTCAAGACAACCTAAGAGGGATTGAGGAAACCATTTAAACCATGACTTGAAATTTGAAACGACAATTTTTGCTTTTCAACTAAGAAAAATTTGACCAATGTATAAACAAAGATTTTTCAAACATTTACGAATCTTATTAATATTTTCGATAAATCCACAAAAATCTTGTTAGTAAAATTCAAATTTATTTTGAACATTTTTATATAATTGGTCGAACTAAGAAATTTAAAACTTTCTTGTTTACGTTTCATAAAAATTAAATATTTATTATTTAATTACTTGTAACAATTATCGACGCTCTAAACGTCGGATTAAGTAAAACTGATAAAAATGATAGTGGAGACGAAACTAAAACTTAGAAAATATGAAGAAAGAAACTTTGAATGAATACGGACATGATATTTATTCCATCAGGGAAGGTGAATGTAATTACTAACACGTTATGTAGAAAAGGATAAAGAACCAATTAGGATGTGTTCCTTAGTAATGATGGCACAAATAAATTGCCCAACAATTTAAAAATAGCTGATGTTTGTAAGAAGGATAATATAAATAGTGAAAGGTTTCACGGCTAATGTGAACCATTAAAATTGAGAAGCCGATGGCGTTAAATGTTTTAAAGGCCACTTGTAGTTGCCTAAATATGGAGATTGTGAGATGTAGTTATGTTGGAATCTCGTAAGACTAAGTGTTCTATTCATGCCATTTCTGATTAAATGTATCTTTATCTGAGGAAGTTGTACTGATGGCAAATTATGAAGGCATACATCGCCTCATACATTAGTAAACGTCTAACTATTGCAAAGGTCATCATCTGAATTTGATTCGATTTGGGTCATCGTCGACAGATTGACCAAATCTTTTAATATCATTCCTGTTAATGATAGATTCTCGATCAAGAATTGACCCTTTTGTATTTAAAGGAGTTATGTAAACATAGTGTGCATATATCGATCATCTCTATCAAGATCCTCGCTTCGCATCGAATTTCTAGAGATTTGCTCAGAAGTCGTTGGGAACGAACCTTGATGAGAGTACTGTTTACCACCCCAATCGAAGGGACGAGGTAAAGTAACGATACAAAATACTATAAGTGATGTTCTATGTTTGAATGATTGACCTTTGGTAATAAACTGTAAAATCGTTTTCCTTTGGAAACATTATCATTTATAATTATCGTATTAGGATCAAGATTGAATCTTGTGAGGATATATATTAGAGCATCTGTAAGCAGGAGTTGGGATGAAGACACCTGACATACACTCATTGTGAGTTGGAGATGTCTTTTAGGTTTAAGGTTTCCTGTGATGGCGAATCTAACCTTACAAAATACTCGACCTGCGAGACCTGAAATGATTGTTGAAATCAGGATCTGATTATTGACTGTCGGTAGTGGGCAGGAGCTTATGTGAATATGAAATGCAGATCTTGAAGTGCCAGATGGGTAGCGAAGTTATACCAAACATTTTAACCATGGAAAAATGAATTGATGATCTGAAAGATCATGGGATATAATTCCCCGTTGTATGGGACCACTGAGATAATGTAAAAGATTGGTTTGAAAGGCATATAAGCTGGATCTACCCTAGGACTTCAAGAGCTGCGTGAATTATGTTTCGTATATCGAACTTGATAAAATGCCTATCAAGTGAAAATCTGACTATTCCTTAATGAAGTTTAGATCAGCGAAAAGTTGCCTTCATCAAAAACCCGTGAACATCATGGATAGAGAAAGTAAGTCAACAATAAGCCTGATCTTATTCCCGTAGTTATGTTTGATGAAACTCGCGTATTGTAATGGATTACACTTGTGAGAAAAGACTGAATGTGGAGGAAATACCCACATATCTTTAACTCTATAAGAAGCGAGTAGTAAGATAAAATGATCTTTGAGGACAAAGATCCTGTTTAGAGGTAAATGCTGTGACAATCCGTCAATTTATGGTTGATATTTTAATCTCAAATATTATTTAAAAACATTATTTTAATGTTATATTATGAACTCACTCATTTATGGGAAGAAAATTGGGTTTACGTCTTGAAATAGCATCGACTACGTTTAAACTGGAGGATTCTATGTTACGTGCTTACGTTTACATACACCGTTTTTTGTGACAGTCCGACATTTCAGGAAATAAATTTATCCGTGAATATTATTTTGGGAATTTTAAATTTGTGTTGGTTCATAAACACACAAATTTACGAGAAGAGATTAGTACTTACGAGCATAATTTAACGTCCTTCACGACTAAACCGGAAACCTTAGGATTACGTATTTACGTTTTTGAACTCTGTTTTTGATGAGACAATTTTTATTAGATTCGTTTTGTGCCGTTGATTCATAATTTATAAAAACGTTTTTCGTAAAACGACCCGAGGGCACGTAAATGAAGGAAACTAGAATCGAGGAGTACCCGTAATTAAATGGGGGTGAGACAAGATAAACTTGCCCCACCCCCACACATGGGACGGAAAGTATAAGCTACAGCACACCATGAGGTGTCAAGCTTACATGGTAAGCTAAGACACTTGTCTTAGTTTACATACACCAAACCACTAGCACTCAAAACCAACTCAAGCCAAACTAGCAACTCATTTTTCCACTCATGCAAAACACACAATTCTCTCATCTCTCTCTCAATATTGCCGTCCACTTTTACACCCATATCACCCATTTTGATCTTGATTCAACCATAAATCCTATGTTATTCACACATATGATGAAGTCCTATTGAAGACTTGAAGATTGGAGGTGATTCTAACATCCAAGGAGGTGATTTGATGATGTCCAAGGGTTGATTTCCACATAAGGTTTACAAGTATTGGTGGTCTTGAAGATTGGTGTTGATTTATCACAGGTTGTGTGATCAAGATCCATGTCTTGATCATAACCTACATAATCTTGGTGGTATGAAGATTGTTCTTCCCATCCTATTGTTATTTTAATTATGTAATCATGTATTTTACTTCCTATTGTATATTTATATGATGAATATATGATGATAAAAATATTGTGTGGGGATTTGGTGTTGATAAACATGGGTAAAAAGATGCAAAACCACATGTAAAATGGTTAAAATCTTGCTTAATGTGATGGCTGTATAAAAACAGTAAGTAACCAAGTTATAAACTGATAAAATTGCATGGTGGAATCAATTTAGAGTAAGTATTAGATGTTATACACATGTGAGAGTTGGCCATACAATGGAATCATAAAAATGAGTGAGATATGATCAAAACAAGTTTAGAGTGCCAATCTGCCTATACTGTTTTGGACGAAGTTATTAAAATATTTAGAGGTTGATTCATCAGTAGCTATAAAGGAACAAAATGAAGCACATATCATTTAGTCTCAGTGATAAACATTTTAGGTCCTATCTCCATATATAACTCTAGATATGGACATTTTAGTGGATTGAAAATTTAGGACAGATTTGATAAAATAAATAGTATATAATATAAGCACTCAAAATTTTGTATTTATAAAATATACATATATAAAACCCACTAGTTGATAATAATTATAAATAAATAGGTATATATATATATTGATATTAAAATAGGACATGTTATATAAATTACAAGTATAAATGTTTTTCCAAGTTATAAAACTCTATACTAAGTTTTACGTCTTTTTGGCTAAAATCGAAAGATTAACGTTTTTGTCAAATAAAACTTAGACGGTCAGACCCCTCTAATGTAAACTTTTATAAACTCACATACTGATATATGAACTTATATAACAAGTAAAAACCGATAAAACCCGAACTATATAACATACGGACATTAACGGGCTAAGTTAGCATTATTGGACTATAAACCCGACTAGTTGGTAAAACACTTATAAACTTACTTAATGGGCTTAACCAATTTGGGCGCAAAATTTAAAGTATAATACTGATAATAAAAGTGTAATATGGACTAATATAAGGTAATGGACTTATAATAGGCTTATTGGACCTAAAACATGTAAATAGGTAAAACTAGTAAACTAGTATAAAAGTTACCAATACAT
This sequence comes from Glebionis coronaria, assembly GCA_025667525.1. Lineage (NCBI taxonomy): Eukaryota > Viridiplantae > Streptophyta > Magnoliopsida > Asterales > Asteraceae > Glebionis > Glebionis coronaria. The sequence continues at coordinate 446,227,442 of CM046874.1, forward strand.
AACACTAAAATGAGTAAATGAGAATGTATAAACCCACTTGATCATAATCATATATATAAAATCATCATATGTATACATAATTGTTATTTTTATAAAGCCATTGGACAAGAGTCTAAGACGAGTATTATTTGTCTAGGTTTCCGTGATTGAAGCACGTACCGTACATCCAAATCACCGATAACCGCCTTCCCACACCAACGTGAGTTCATAGCCTCGCACTCTTTTAAATGTTTTTATGAAATGTTTTATAAACCCGCGAAGGAGATAACATGTTAGTTTTTAGTAAAATCGGACACTAGTTGTCCCGATTGTTTGTTTATTGATTTGGACCCGAATGATTGTATGACCCGATGAATGATTATATGACCCGATATATGAAATGAAATGGATTATTAAAGTTAGGTTATGTCACTAAAAGTCCCATTAGCATGAATTGTGAACTACCGGGATTTGGTAGACGCTTATGCATATAATAGTACTATTTGGGGACGATCACCCCAGTTCGCGCCTTGACGGGTGATCCCCGTCGTGCCACATTGATTGGTAAGCGAATTTATGTATGAGAAGATTTACACAAGCGTGATTATTGTGACGACACGCTAATTTAGATGGGCAAATGAGTATCGGGTTAGCTACCCGTTGTTTGTTGTAGTAAGGTAACAATGTCATGCGGCTTATAATAATCCAATTAATGAAACTACTGCTATATGCATTGAATTACGATATATTGCCTGACTAGAAATACGGGGTCTTATTATTGATATTATGTTCGTGATTTGGTTTTACATAAACATATTCATATAACGGTTTTTATTTAACTATACACGACGTTATAAAACGTATTGTATGATATTTTTACGACATTGGTTCGTATAATGGTTTTGAAGGCGAAAGCCTATATTATGATTTTGACAAGGATTTGTATAAAATGTTTTTGGCCTATTTTATGGCCTATTACAAAGATTTGTACAAAAATGATTTTCGGTAATAATTATATACCGATGATATATTGATGGTTTATTAAACTCTATGAATTCACTCGGCGTTATCGCTGACCTTTTCTTTTAACATGTTTTGTCTCAGGTACTTGAAGGTAATTCTCGGGAAGACAACAAGAATTCATGGCCCGCACCTAAATAACAATTTCCATTCAAATGTTTTGTAAAAATAGTATGAAATACTATGACTTGGGACCTATGTAAATTTGATACTTATGAATGGAAATGCTTTATTATTAAATGACGCGATTTTTAAGCGTTGTCTGTGATGTGTGTAATGTGCTATCTCGTAACACCAACGAGTCTTCCGCTGTATTTAATTGTATAAATTTGGGGGTGTTACACTAAATAACCCATTTGATCTTGATTTAACCATGAAATCATATGTTATTCACACATATGATGAAGAACCTTTGAAGATATGAAGATTGGAGGTGATCTTAACCTTTGAAAAGGAGTTTTCATGAGGTTAAAGGGAAGAATTCATGGAGGTGTTCATCTATCCAAAGGACCCAAGAAGTTTCCTTCCTAAAGTTGAAGATTTGATAACAAGAACCAAGTCTTGTTCATCAAAAACCTCATCTATTCATCACTAGTGGTGGTATAAAGATTGTTCTTCCTATCCTCTTGTTATTTTGATTATGTAATCTTGTATTTTCTTTATTTATGTATATTTATATGATGATGAATGATGATAAAAATATTATGTGGGGATTTGGTGTTGATAAACATGGGTAAAAAGATGGAAAACCACATGTAAAATGGTTAAAAATCTTGCTAAATATGATGGCTGTATAAAAACAGTAAGTAACCAAATAATAAACTGATAAAATGGCATATTGGAATCAATATACAGTAAGTATTAGATGTCATACACATGTGAGAGTTGGCCATGCAATGGAATCATCAAAATGAGTGAGATATGATCAAAACAAAATTTGTATACCAATCTAAATAGTCTGTTTTGTAGGGACTGTTAAGGATACTTAGACATGGATTGAGCAGTAGCTATATCTAACTTATTTGTAGCACATAATATGAAGTTTATGCCACCCAAAAATGAGCTTCTATCCCCTTATATAACTCAAGATATGATAAAAATTGTGAAAGTAAAACTAAAAATCAGATTTTGTGAAATTAAAGTTTAATAGTATTATATAAGCACTCAAATAAATATAGTATAAAATGTGAATTAAAACCCAATAACTTATATATTACATTTATATAAATATGTATAAGGATAAATAAATGGACATTTTATAAAAATGGTAGTTTAATAAGTTTTATAAGTTATAAAACTATAAACATGATTTCTACGTCTTTTCGGCTAATACCGTAAAATTAACGTTTTTCGTCAATTCAAACTTAGACGGTCGTACCCGTCTAATGTAAACTTTTTAAAATTTATATACTGATATATAAGTACTTAATACAAGTAAAAACCGATAAAACCCGAACTATATAACATATGAATATTAACGGGCTAAGTTAGCCTTATTGGACTATAAACCCGACTAGTTGGTAAAACACTTATAAACTTACTTATTGGGCTTTGGGCCCAACATGTAAAGTACAATACTAATATTAAAAGTATAATTGGGATAATGAAAAGTATTGGGCTTGTAATAGGCTTATTGTGGCTAAAACATGTAAATGAGTAAAACTAGTAAACTAGTATAAAAGTTACCAATACATAACACTAAAATGAGTAAATGATAATGTATAAACCCACTTGATCATCATCATATATATAAAATCATCATATGTATACATAATTGTTATTTTTATAAAGTCATTGTACAAGAGTCTAAGACGAGTATTATTTGTCTAGGTTTCCGTGATTGAAGCACGTACCGTACATCCGAATTGCCAATAACCCGCTTTCCCACATCAACGTGAGTTCATAGCCTCGCACTCTTTTAAATGTTTTTATGAAATGTTTTATAAACCCGCGAGGGATATAACATGTTAGTTTTGATAAATTAGGACACCATTTGTCCCGATTGTTTGTTTATTGATTTCGACCCGAATGATTCTATGACCCGATGAATGATTATATGACCCGATGTGTGAAATGAAATGGATTATTAAAGTTAGGTTATGTCACTAAAAGTCCCATTAGCATGAATTGTGAACTACCGGGATTTGGTAGACGCTTATGCATATAATAGTACTATTTGGGGACGATCACCCCAGTTCGCGCCTGACGGTTGATCCCCGTCGTGCCACATTGATTGGTAAGAGAATTTATGTATGAGAAGATTTACACAAGCGTGATTTTGTGAAGACAAGCTAATTTAGATGGGCAAATGAGTTTCGGGTTAGATACCCGTGGTTTGTATTATTAAGGTAACAATGTTATGCGGCTTGTAATAATCCAAATAATGAAATATTGCTATATGCACTGAATTACGATATATTGTCTGACTAGCAATATGGGGTCTTACTATTGATATTATGTTCATGTTTTGGTTTTACATAACCATATTCATATAACGGTTTTTATTTAAATCTATACAACGTTATAAAACGTATATTTATGAAGTTTTTACGATAATGGTTCGTATAATGATTTTGAAGGCAAACGCCTATATTATGTTTTTTGATAAGGATTTGTATAAAATGACTTTGGCTATTTTATGGCCTATTACAAAGATTTGTACAAAATGATTTTCGGTAATAATTTTATACCGATGTTATATTGATGGATTTCATTTAAATCTATGAATTCACTCGGCGTTTTCGCTGACCTTTTCTTTTAACATGTTTTATCTCAAGTACTTGAAGGTAATTCTCGGGAAGACAACAAGAATTCATGGCCCGCACTTAAATAACAATTTCCATTCAAATCTTTTGTAAAATTGTATGAAATGACTATGACTTGGGACCTATGTAAATTTGACATTCATGAATAGAAATGCTTTATTATTAAACGATGCGTTTTTTTTAAGCGTTTTGTCTATGATGTGAGTAATGTGCTATCCCGTAACACCAACGAGTCTTTCACTGTATTGAATTGTGTAAAGTTGGGGGTGTTACAATATGAATCACTTGTGATCCATGAAAAATAGTTAAAAAAATTCTAGAAACCTTTTCTTTTCATAATAACTAGGATTGCGGGGAGAAAATACTATTACACAATTTGGGCGTATGAGTAGTGTTAGCATTATGACTTGTACCAACAATGATCTCGTTTTTTCACTTAGCATGAAATGTATGACGATCAAGGATGACTAAATTTACTCTATGAGTGATGAGACTGTAATTATACATAGTCTCATCGTCCAAATCGGGCATAAAACACTTAAAATATCATCAAAATACCCAAATATATGTTTGTGTTTGTTCATTGTGTATTTTAGGTACGAATATCGTGAACTCAACAAAAGATCACAAGAATGAAGCAAAAACAAACACGGGAAACGAAGCCGCACAAAGAACCGGACCCGAATCATGAATTTCTAAAATGGTCCTTGAACTTTTGAAGATTGTCAAAATTTGTCCCTCATCTTTGAAGATTTGGCAAGAAAAGACCTTGGAGAAATCATCATTGGCAAGGGAAGTCCTGCATGTTTGAAGATTGTAAATGATAATTCCTTAAAGATTGGTCAATATACATATTTAGCCCTTGGAACATGTTTGAGAAAGTTTTGGTGACCAATTTGAAAAAACCAAAACTTTCTTATAAAGGGAAAATGAGTTGTTAAGCTATTTATATCAAAATGACAAGAGAAGGGGACTTAAGGGGCCATTTGGGTCAAACACATAAACTTTAACCCACCACTCATAGCTGGACACCTCACTCACTCACCATTTTCAACCAATCATACTCCTCCAATCCACCACGTCTACCCACTAACCCTAAAACCGTTTATTAAACTGATTAAATCAGTTTATTAATTTTCCCACTAAAACACATTTTTAAATTAACCCAATCCCCTAATCTGATTAATAAACACACTCAATGTGTACACACACTCACGAACAAACCCTAATCCCTAATCACCTTAATTATAAAGGGGTTTTGGGTCATTGTTTCCAGAACCTGTTGGGAATAAAATATGGGTCAGTTCACTAGACGCTGATAAGAAGAATGTCAACGCTGATAAGAAGACATTGGACGCTGACAGCCAAGCGTTGACATTGAAGAAGTCAACGCTGACAGCCTTGAAGATTGACACTGATGGAATATCTTCATACGTATCTTTTTTTTATTTGTTTCTTTATTCATGTATGGTAAAGATAAGCACAACATTGTATTTTCTATTATTATCTTTACCTAGAATAGTTGATTCGTAGCTTATTGTACAAGACTTCTTGTTCTATAAAAGAAGGTCTTTTAGGTTAAAGTCATATATCAGTTTTCATAAGTTTTCGATTGTTAAACCCTTTCATTGTAATCAACAAGAATCATTCTAATACAAGTGAAAGTTTGTTTGACATCATTGTGTTTTAGATCAAGTGTTAATTCCGCATAACACTTTGTTACTTTATTCATAAGCAAAGGTTTCTCTACGTGTAGTACTTGATCTAATCTCGTATACACAAAGCTTAATCGATCTAAGTTTGGGATCAACAAGTGGTATCAGAGCTTGTTGAGAAACTTTTGATCTTTAAGTAACGCAAGAACCCTAAAACACCAAACCCTAAAAACCCTAAATTCTCAAAACCCTAAAAACATCATGTCTGGCACAGATCAACCTGCTTCTTTGCTTCAAAACAACTTCTCAAACCCTAGTATCAAAATTCCTATGTTTGATGCCAGGAACTTTGAGCTTTGGAAGTCCAATTTTGAGCAATACATAGCTATTCATGACTACACTCTTTGGGAGATTATCGAATATGGGAACACATTCGATAAAGCGGCAAAGATTACTGCTGCAATTGCAACAAGGACAGCTGTTCCTAATTGTCCTGAAGCTGATAAGGTGGAAAAGCCTGGAGATGGGAGAGCTGTAGCTGTTGAAGATATAGCCAAGAAGAGGGTGGACATGAAAATCTTGAACATCTTGAAACATGCCCTAGGTCATGAGAATCAGCACAAGTACAAACGCTTTGAGTCTGCAAAAGAGCTTTGGGAAGCTCTTGAAGTAGCACATGGTGGCAATGATGACACAAAAGAAGAGAAGAAGAAGCAACTCTTGCATGAGTATGCTGTCTTTAAAGCTCAACCTAATGAGAATCTCAGCAGTGTGAGAAGTAGACTTCTTGATATCACAAGTCAACTTTCCTTCATGGGAAAACAGATTGATGATCCTGAATTAAATGCTACTTTTCTCAAAAGCCTTGGTGATGTATGGAAGATTGAGACAAGATCCATTCTTGTCAATAATACCCACAAGACTTCCAGGTTTGATGACATCTTCAACAAACTAAGACTGTTGGAGAATGAATGGCAATTGAATAGTGATAACAAATCTTCCAGCAGCAACATGGCCTTCTTTTCACAAAGTGAAGGCCAATTTGATTCCATGAACTTCTATGGACATCCAGCCACTGGATCTCAAGGTGTCAGCACTGGATGTCAGTCTGTCAGCGCTGGATCATATCCTGTCAACGCTTTGTACTCAAGCGCTGACACACACAATCATGGCGCTGATAGAATTAAACCTGCTGGTTTTGATCTAGATACTGTGTGTGCATTCATTGCTTCTTTGCCCAGTGATTCAAGGATTACATATGAAGATCTTGAGCAGATAAGTGATGAACAATTGGAAGAGATGGACATCAAGTGGACTATGGCTCTTGTAAGTTTAAGAGCAAATAGGTTCAATAAAAGGTTCAAGAAGAAGATGACCTTTAATGCTAAGGATGTTGCTGGCTTTGACAAGTCCAAGGTTGAGTGCTACAACTGTCATAGGATGGGGCACTTTATGAGGGAATGTAGATCTCCAAGAAGATCTGATGCTGGGAAGCCTTCAAGCCAAATGGTTAAGAACCCAGATCCCAAGGCCATGGTTGCTGTTCAACAAATTGATGGTGTTGGAGAATGGGACTGGAGCTGGATGGCTAAGAATGAGGAAGAAGACAGAGCTTTGGTTGCTGAAGTTAAAGAAGAGCATGCTGAATATGCTCTCATGGCACACTCCTCCTCTTCATCAGATAATGAGGTATATGATGATGCTTTCTGTTCTAAGGGTTGTCGTTTAAATACTGAAAAACTAAAACAAGAGATAGTTAAATTATTAGATGAGGCAAGTACTGAAAGATGCAAAGTATCTAATTATCAAATTGCTCTTACCCAAACAGAAAAGACAGTAGCTGAGTATAAGAAAATGGAGTTTGATTTAAAGGATCAAATAAATATCTTAAAACATGAGTTACATCAGAGTAAGGATGTTCAAGATATAGTAAATAGGGTTAATCTTGATTTGATAGCTCAGTTAGAGGAGGCTAACAAAAACAAAGATAATGTGAGTCTTAAAATCCAGAGATTTGATAAGGCCACACAATCCCTAGGAGAGTGTGTTAGTAAACAAAGAGACTCTAAGGATATGAGTGGGATTGGGATGAATAATTATACTGGTGTTCCACCACCAGCTGGGGATTTCTATGGTGTCCAATCAAAGGACTTATCTTGGACTGGCTTGCTAGAATGCCAAGAGGAGGAATTCATTCCTCCACCTAGAGTGACTTCCCCAGTTGAGGAATACAAGCAAAAGCTGACTGACCTAGATGAGTGGAAGAAAGCTAACCACACCTTGTTTGTTAAGGGAGGGTTGTTGTGTGAAAGTCCAAATGAGCCCACACCAAACATGATACCAATTGATGAGTCCATTGATCGTAAACCTATTAAGATCACACACCCTACCACTGGCAAAGCTGTTGACCTTGGCCCACAAACTGTTAGAAAACCTAGTGTTAAGTATGCTGAGATGTATAGAAATACTAGGTCACCAAAAAGCCAAGTTAGTAACCATGGAACAGGCTTCTTTGCTTCTAGACCTAAGACTATGTCTAGAAAAGCTTGTTACACATGTGGTAGCTTCTCACATTTGGCATACAAATGTGTCAACGCTTCCAATGTCAACGCTGATAGGAACCATTTCAGCGCTGACAAAAGTCAACATAGGTCAAACACTGTCAGACCCAATACCTTTGTGAACAAAAGTTCACAAGTTGTTAGACCAGCCCCATTCTTTTCTAGAGGGTCTAACACACAAGGCCTAAGACCTTTTCAAAAGTCAAACACTTGGTCAAATAGGCAATGGGTTCCTGTAGCAAACCCTAGGTTCAACGCTGATAAGAGCAATCGGGGCGCTGACAAGAGAAATTTCAGCGCTGACAGACACACTGCTAAACCTAGGTATTTGCAACCACAGGGAAATAGGTCTAGAGCTTCTACTAGCTTAACATGGAGACCAAAACAAGACCAAAACCCTAATAATACTGGTATTTCTATGACATGCAACAGGTTTCATTATATTTCAAAGGCATTGTCAACACCAATTGGGGTTAACTGGGAATTTCATTCAAACAGGGATGAAAATGGGGTTGTTATGAGAACCAAGTCTGTTCTTGTTGAACAACCAAATGAATCCAAGTCTTCCAAGGATTGGGTTCCCAAAGAAAACTAATGTGTTTTCTTTATGTGCAGGGCATTCAGAAGAAGATCAATGATTATGGATACTGGGATAGTGGATGCTCAAGGCACATGACAGGAAAGGAAGACTATCTGACCAATTTCTCTCCTATTCAAGATGGTGATAAGGTATACTTTGGAGGGGGCTATGGAACAATCACAGGAAAAGGAACCCTTGTCACCAACAATCTAAGATTTGAGAATGTCTTCCTGGTAAAAGAACTGGATTATAATTTGTTTAGTGTATCACAAGTGTGTGATAACAAAAATAAGGTTCTTTTCACTGATACTGAGTGCTTGGTGTTAAGCAAAGATTATAAGCTTCCAGAGGAAAAATACATAGACTTTAGAACACCAAGGCATAAAGACATATATAATGTGAATCTTAATGGAATTAAGATAAATAATAAAATGTCATGTCTGTATGCTAAAGCCTCAGTAGATGAAAGTAATCTTTGGCACAGGAGATTAGGGCACATAAACTTTAAGAATATCAATAGACTTGTGAGGCTTGGTTTAGTTGATGGTTTGCCTGAAAAGGCTTTCCACAATGACCACTCTTGTATTGCATGTCTTAAGGGCAAGCAGCACAAGGTCTCATTCAGGTCTAAACAGGTGCACTCCTGTTCTAAACCACTTCACTTATTGCATATGGACCTCTTTGGTCCAACTAATATAGAAAGTTTGAAGGGTAAATCATATTGTTTTGTTATCACTGATGATTATTCCAGGTTTACATGGACTTTCTTTTTAGCCAAGAAAAGTGAAACTGCCCAAAGTCTGATTAATTTCATTACCCAGATAGAGAAGAAGAATGGTAATGAGGTCAAAATTATTAGAAGTGACAATGGGGGTGAGTTTAGAAATCAGTTGTTAGATGATTTTTGTGCCAAGAAAGGGATTACTAGGCAGTTTAGCATAGCTAGAACCCCACAGCAAAATGGGGTTGCTGAAAGGAAGAATAGGACCCTTATTGAAGCAGCCAGAACCATGTTGGCTGATGCCCACTTTCCTATAGCCTTTTGGGCTGAAGCTGTTAACACAGCTTGTTATGTTCAGAATAGGGCATTGGTCAACAAGATACATAATAAGACACCTTATGAATTACTTTGGGGAAGGAAGCCAAATATTGGTTTTCTAAAGCCTTTTGGATGTCATGTAGTTGTTCTAGAAACTAGTGAGGCCCTAGGTAAATTTGATTCAAAAGGTGATGAAGGCTACTTCATGGGTTATTCAGTGCAGAGTAAAGGATATAGGGTTTACATTAAAAAGGAAAAACGTATACTTGAAAAAGTACATGTTAGGTTTTTAGAGAGTAAACCTAGTGATCCTGAGAGTGGTCCAAATTGGTTGTTTGACTTAGAACCTTTATCTAGAGCTTTAAATTATATGCCTGTTACTGATCCAGACATTGTGAAGGTAACTTCAAGTGTTTTGGAAAAGAGAATTGGTAATGTTTCAGGTATACAGGTTGCTAAGGAGGATGGACCACCAGCAGTTGAATCATCTCCCACACAAGAATATGTTACACTTCCTATATGGACAGATGAGTATTATGCTGCTGCTGCTGCTGCTAGAAAAGATACTGGTGGTTTTCAGATACCACCAAATACAAACATGCATACTTCTTCAGGCGCTGACAAAGGGAAATCAAGCGCTGACAAGAGCAATTCAGACGCTGATGGATCAGACACTGACAACAATAGTTCAAGCACTGTTAGCCAAAACGCTGACAAGCAAGGTTCAGAGTTTGATGACACCTTTGCACATCTTTTCTCTTCCCATTTTGAACAGGGTGGACCTTCTAATGTCCATGAAGAGATTTTGTTGATCAAGAAGAATCTGAAGAAGATATTGGCAACATGGAGCGTGAAGTTGAGGACACCAGACTTTTTGAAGGAGGAGTTCTCACTTCCACAGCAAAGGATCACCCCACATCTCAGATCATTGGTGATGTTATGGCTCCAGTTCAGACAAGAAGATCCCATAAAGGTCTTGGTGGATTTATTGCCAATATACACAAGAAGGTTGATACCCCTCTTGTACAAGCATGTTTGTTTGCCTGTTTTCTGTCACAGGAAGAACCCAAGAAAATTTTTTATGCTCTCAAGGAACCAAGTTGGGTGGAAGCAATGCAGGATGAGCTTCACCAATTTGCTATACAGGATGTTTGGGAGCTGGTTGATTGTCCTAGATATGTGAGACCAATTGGGACAAGATGGGTTCTAAGGAACAAGAAAGATGAAAGAGGCATTGTGGTCAGAAACAAGGCACGTTTGGTAGCTCAGGGATATACACAAGAGGAAGGAATTGATTATGAAGAAGTTTTTGCACCAGTTGCAAGAATTGAAGCTATAAGAATTTTTCTAGCTTATGCCTCTTGTATGAATTTTACTGTTTACCAAATGGATGTGAAGAGTGCTTTCCTCTATGGGACAATTGTTGAGGAAGTATATGTCATGCAACCTCCTGGTTTTGAAGATCCTGAAAATCCAGACAAGGTTTATAGAGTGAAGAAAGCAATGTATGGACTTCATCAGGCCCCTAGAGCATGGTATGGTACATTGTCCACCTACTTGGTGGAAAATGGTTTCAAAAGGGGCACCATAGATTACAAAGAAGAAAGGAAAACATGTGTTGCTTGTGCAGGTCTATGTTGATGATATCATTTTTGGGTCTACTGATCCAAAAATGAGTGAGGACTTTTCCAAGCTCATGACAGATAAATTCAAGATGAGTGCAATGGGTGAGATGAACTTCTTTCTAGGGTTACAAGTTCAGCAGAAAGAAGATGGTATCTTCATCTCCCAAGACAAGTATGTAGCTGAAATCTTGAAGAAATATGGTTTTTCTCCACATGAGAAGGAGGCTTCCACTCCTATGGATAGGCAACACCCTTGGGGAAAAATTGGAGCTGGAAAGGATGTGGATGTTAGGCACTATAGATCAATGATTGGATCATTGATGTATCTTACAGCCTCAAGACCTGACATCATGTTTGCTGTGTGTGCCTGTGCACGCCATCAAGTGACTCCCAAAGAATGTCACCTTTTTGCTGTGAAGAGAATTTTTAGGTACCTAAGGTGTTATCCAGATCTTGGATTATGGTACCCAAAAGATTCTCCATTGGACCTTATTGCATATTCAGACAGTGACTATGGTGGTGACAAGTTTGATAGGAAATCCACAACTGGTGGATGCCAATTTCTTGGGAGCAGATTAATATCTTGGCAATGCAAGAAACAAACAGTGGTGGCAAACTCTACAACTGAAGTAGAATATGTGGCTGCAGCTGCTTGTTGTGGACAAGTCTTATGGATTCAGAACCAGCTGTTGGATTATGGGTATAATTTTATGCATACCAAGATTTTTGTAGACAATAACAGTACTTTATGCATTATTAAAAATCCTGTACATCATTCTAAAACCAAACACATAGAAATTAGACATCATTTTATAAGAGATTGCTTTGAGAAAGGTTTAATACAACCAGATAGGGTAGATACAGAAGATAATGTGGCTGATTTATTAACTAAACCTTTTGATGCTGGAAGATTTCAATATTTGGTAACAAATATTGGAATGGTTAATCTCACTTAATATGTGTTTTGGAACCTTTTTGTAAAAGTATGTACAGGATAATGCATTGTTATTGGTCTTTGTGATGATTTAGATTTCCACATTATTTTTCTAACACTGACAAAGGTAAATGTAACGCTGTCAAGTGTTATTTTGCCGTTGTTGGAGATATTATTGTCTAACGCTGACAAGAGTTCCTTCAACGCTGATAAGTGTTGTCGGGACGCTGTCAGCAACAAATGTTAGTTTTGTGGTTTTCATCTAAATGTGCAGGTAATGGTAGCTTTATGCCATTGGATACAGAGTTGCTTATGGATCTTTGAAGAGCTATTTGGACATATTTTGTTTATGGATGATGGTTGGAATATTTATATTCCTATCTTGACATAAATTTTTAAATGTTCATATATATATTTTGAGAACTCATGTATCATAGTTTAAGGGGAGGTTTAAGGAACCTTTAGGACTCTTGGGTATTCTTATAATACTCTCATCACAATTATAGATTGTGTCCACAGGTGAGTATGGGTTAGTTTTACTAAACCATGAGGCACTGTAGCATGCAAAGGTGACAATCTATGCATGCTGCCAAGACATTTTTGGCCTAGACTTGGTTGTGGTCTGATGGGAGACTTGGGAATACTTTGGATATGGGTTTACCTGGGAGTTACAAAGAATTTTGTGAAATAACTTTGTTGGTAAGTATTTTGGTTAGCAAGGGACTCTAGAGGACATTTGTGTCTATCTTGCTTATGCAAGTGCGCATAAATGGACAGTGCTTGCCGCCCAGTAATTATTATCAACTTGTAAGATATTTCCCTTAGGATAAATTACTTTGTTAAGGTCTTTTTCTTTTTCAATATTTTTATTTTTAGACGCTGACAAGTTTTTCTCCAAACGCTGTTACGTCCAATCGTGACGCTGACAAGGCTTTAGGCAAACGCTGACAAGAAAATATAGTCGTTGGGCGCTGATGGGCTACTTTTGACCGTTGACACCTAGTGGGTCCTACCCAGTTGTTATTTTTGACTAATCTTTGGCCGTAATTTTGGGGAGAAGTTACTTTTAATTAATGCATGAGATAAGTTATATTTGATTCAATATTTTCATGATTGCTCTTTGAATATAACCGCCTCATTTTTGACCAATCAAAATCATGCTTCTCTCCTATAAATTTGGCTAATCTTTTTATTCTGGGTATTCATATTTTCTTGTCTAACATTTTTCTCCTAGATTTTTCCCATCTCACATAACCTAAACAGCTTTCAAACATGGCACCCAAATTCAACTCAAAGAATTTAACATTGGAGTTCAAGAGCCAACACAATATGGTAGCTTACTTGACTGCTGATGATGATTTGTTTCCTCAGTATTCACAAATGGTGGCATTTTTAAATGCATCTTCATTGAGGTATGCACTTTCTCATACACCATTAGTCCCTGTCGCACACATTAGACAGTTTTGGAACAATGTTAGTTCCACAACAACTAATGGAGTGACCACATTAATATCTATTGTTCATGGAAGAACATGGGTGGTCACTGAAGCTTTGGTTCGCCAAGCTTTGCGTCTTGATGACGCTGATGGTGTGACTACCCTTGCCATTGCAACAATAGAACAAGGTCTTAGGGAATTGGGTTATCCTATTCCTGCTGATGTCACTTTAAATAAATATCATAAGCAGGAATTTCCCTCTGACTGGAAATATTTGATACATGTCCTTTTACAATGCTTAAGTCCAAAATGTACCTCTTTTAATGAAATAAACAGGTCAATAGCAAGTGCTTTGGTTTGTATCACACGTGGGCTTAAGTATAATTTTTCAAAAATGATTTTTGAAGGGATGTGTAAAAACAAGGGAAGTAAAATGACTTTGGCTTACCCTCGATTTTTGCAAATGGTCTTTGATTTACAAGAATATTGTTCTAGGGATCATGACACTTTTTATGAGATCCCTAAACAACAGAAAACTATTTTTGCTAAAATGAGCTCCACAAATGAATCCATACCTCTTACCCAACCCATGCTTGAAGTAATTCAGGCTGCACAACCACAACCACAACAACAACCACAACCAGAACCTGAACCACAACTTAAGCCTATTCATGAACCATCACCTTCACCAGAAAACATGGACATTGACCAACCCAGCGCTGACACTCAAACTGTGGGCGCTGACACAGCCAATCCCAACACTGATACAATCCCTGAACAATCCCAAACACCCCTTAACCAACCCACACCCACACAATCTACTTCATCTTCCACCCTATTACAATCTAGGTTGAATAAACGCCAAAGGGTTACTGGAGTGTTCTCCTCTAGTGATCCTAGCCTTGTAGCAGAGAGAACCACCTCCACAAGTGTGGCTGGTGACATGGGTGCGGCTGGGGCTATTGACACAGGCTTAGATGCTGGTCAAGACAGTCCCAACATCATTAAGACCTCATCCATGCCCCATGATTCTATTTTGGGAGGTCAAATCCCCATTCTAGCTGAGGGCAGATTGGAACCTATGACAATAATTGAATTGACGGCTGCTGTCATTAGCTTGCAAAAGCAAAATGTCAGCCTTGTACAAACTGTCAACAAATAGGGACGTGAACTCCAAGCTTTGAGGGAGCGTGTGACTGTTTTGGAGAATTCAAGTAGCAGGAGTCTAATGGAGGAATCTTCCAAAGGGGAGGATGAAGAGGATGAGGAGGATGAGCTGATTCATACAGCTAGTGAGAAGAGTTCAGAGAAGAGTTCACAATTTAGTGAGTCTTTACAGGTTGCTGAAGCTCTCACAAACTTGAAGAAGTACCCAGTTATTGATACATCCAAGGTGACACCATTAAACTTGGAAGGATCTTTCAAAGAAACATTGGGCGCTGATACAGGTTTGGACGCTGACACATCCAGCGCTGATAAAGGTAATCGTGGCGCTGATAGGAGCAACTTGAACGCTGACAAAGTTGCAGGTGGTGTTGATGTATTCCAGCCATCAACAATCATCAAAGATGTGTCCACACAGGTTTCTTCTTCCACTTTACCAATTATTGATCCAAAAGACAAAGGTAAAGGTATTTTAATTGAAGAAGATGTTCCAAAGAAAGATGCAGCACAAATAGCATTTGATGAACAGTTGGCTGCACAACTTGTGGAAAGAGATTTGAAGAGGAGTAGAAGATCACCATTTGTTGTTTCTGAGAGTGAGGAAGAAAGTGGTGATGATAAAGAAGGTGATAGCTCAGATTCAAGTATTCAAATTATTGAAGATCCAGAAAGGCTTGAATATGGGGATGAGCTAGCAAAGGAAAGGTTGAATGAGTTGAAGAATCAGATTGATTGGGACCTACCAGAAATCACCAGAATGTACCATGCTTGGGAAGACAAGGTGATGGACAACCCAGGTATGAGTTTATCAGATCAAATTTGGGGGTTGGAAGTACTTCTCAGGGTACAAGATGACATAAAGGTGATTATGAGGTTTAATGCACAAGAGGTCAAGACCTGGCTCAAAAGAGATAGAAGGCAGTTGTACTATAAGTTGCTTAGATGTCATCAGCCTAATTGGACATCAAAGAAGTTGCTGGCCTTATCTTTTGAGGAGCTAGAGTATAGGGCACATCCTATTTGGAGGAAGGTGCAAGAACAGAATGTCTACAAGTTTCTTTCAGAAGAAAGGAAACAAGAGCTTGCTGAGGAAATGCAGATTCAGAAGGAAATGAGGATTGCTCAAAGACCAGTGAAGAAAGGAGATCCTTTCCAATTTCCTAAAGACATGGATGTGTATTTTCCAACTGAAGGTGTTATAAGGAAGCATCTTAAGCTTTCTCCATTGGAAGCTTCAGATTTGGTAAATGTAGTACCTCTAGATGACAGAAATCCAATCATCAGTTTTGATGAAGATGAGTGTGGATTTTGGAAGATTGGCAGATTTGGAAAGGAGGTACATACTTTCACTTCAGTTATTTCTATATTTGCAAGCATAGACAGAGAAGACTTGGTGCATCTATGGAGATTAATAGAGGCCAAGTATACAGCTGAAGCACCTACTTCAGCAAATGGAATAAGACTTTGGAACACATTTATGACTTTGTGTGGTCCAAAAGAAGCAGATCCTGCCATATGGAAGGATCTTGAAGATGATCTCAGTAATCTTCATTGGAGGCTTTATTCTACTTGTGGTGTATTTCATATGAGCTCTACAAAGTTTTCAGAGTATTTACTTGTGGATGCTGACTATTTCTTGTCCAAAGAAGTGTTGGAGAAGATGCTAGAGACACCCTTGGAGATTGATTATACTAGTGACGTGGCCAAGGACTTGATCAGATATGTTTATCACCAACATAAGAAGTTTTTGCAAGATTCCTCCTAAGTCTTAAGTTTTTATTCAGAAACTTGATCATTAGAATGGATATCAAGTTTAGGGGAGGATTGTTGGGAATAAAATATGGGTCAGTTCACTAGACGCTGATAAGAAGAATGTCAACGCTGATAAGAAGACATTGGACGCTGACAGCCAAGCGTTGACATTGAAGAAGTCAACGCTGACAGCCTTGAAGATTGACACTGATGGAATATCTTCATACGTATCTTTTGTTTATTTGTTTCTTTATTCATGTATGGTAAAGATAAGCACAACATTGTATTTTCTATTATTATCTTTACCTAGAATAGTTGATTCGTAGCTTATTGTACAAGACTTCTTGTTCTATAAAAGAAGGTCTTTTAGGTTAAAGTCATATATCAGTTTTCATAAGTTTTCGATTGTTAAACCCTTTCATTGTAATCAACAAGAATCATTCTAATACAAGTGAAAGTTTGTTTGACATCATTGTGTTTTAGATCAAGTGTTAATTCCGCATAACACTTTGTTACTTTATTCATAAGCAAAGGTTTCTCTACGTGTAGTACTTGATCTAATCTCGTATACACAAAGCTTAATCGATCTAAGTTTGGGATCAACAGAACCATAATTCCCCTTCCCCTAAACAAATCCCCACACCCAGAAACCTCACCATGGGACCAAAATGGTCCCACGCGCCCTCCCCTGCTTCACCATTTTTAGCAAAATGGGGATCTACACAGATATCTAACAGCCCATATCAATTTATTTGTCCCAAAGAAATAATGGACGTCCAAGATGACTTGAAGACCAACTGGCATCAACATACATCCAAGAATGATCACATGTCCACTTTGACTGGGATTCAAAACTCAATACCAAAGGGCATTTTAGAGATTCTGTAACTAGGGTTTACACTCATGTAGTTAGACTAGAACCTTCCTCCAGCTTGTATAAATAGGACGCATGTGTCCTATTTTTAGTTGTTCCAGTTTTGTATAAAATTTTAGAAAATTAATGAAAATGAAATTTTGATTTCTTGTATAAACTGAGTTCCATTTAAAAGTTTTCTTAGTATAATTTAGTTTATTGTTTAATGTTTATGCAAGGTTAGTTTAAAAACTCCATCAGAAAGTTTTGGTTCAAAAAATTCTTATTAAGACGTTTTTTGTGACAATCCGTCAATTTATGGTCGATATTTTATTCTCAAGTATTATTTAAAATCATTATTTTAATGTTATATTATGAACTCACTCATTTTTTGGAAGAAATTTGGGTTTACACCTTAGAGTAGCATCGACTACGTCTAAACCAAAGAACTCTATGTTACGTGCTTACGTTTACATACACCGTTTTTGGTGACAGTCCGACATTTCAGGAAATAAATTTATTCTCGAATATTATTTTGGAATTTTAATTTGTGTTGGTTCATAAACTCACAAATTTACGAGATGAAATTAGGATTTTACGTGCATAATTTAGCGTCTTTTACGACTAAACTGGAAACCCTAGGTTTACGTATTTACGTTTTTGAACTCTGTTTTTGATGAGACAATTTTTATTAGATTCATTTTGTGTCGTAGATTCATAATTTATAAAAACGTTTTTCTTAAAACGACCCGAGGGCACGTAAATCGAGGAAACTAGAATCAAAGAGTACCCGTAAATTAGTGGGGATGAAACAAGTTTACACTTGTCTCACCCCCACTATGGGTGGCCAATACTTAGCCAACACACCAAGTGTGGTGTCATGTTTACATACACACTAAGGACACATGTCCTTAGTGCTATGCAAAACCACTTAACCATGAAACTAGCTAAGCACAAACTATTTACACACATGAAAACCAAGTTTTTCAATCTCTCCTCCCCTCTCTCTCTATGAACGTCCAACCCACCCTAAATCACCATCTTCATCATCAAATTTAACCATGAACTTTACATACAATCTACATATGTTGATCCCCATTTGAAAAGATGAAGATTGGAGGTGATTTTAACATATAAAAAGGAGTTTTCATGGAGGTCTTTGGGCTGATTTTCAACAAGGAGTTTAGGGCTGATTTCATGGAGTTGTTCATCCATTTGAATGACCCAAGAAGTTGTCTTAAAAGGTTGAAGATTTGGTGGCAAGATCAAGCCTTGATTCATCCAATATCTCATCCTTTCCATCATATAGATTGGTATAGAGATCATTTTCTTTCTATCATCCTATTGTTTTGAATATGTATTTATGTATTTTCTTAAAAAATTTATATGTATATGATGATGAATGATGATCAAAGTATTATGTGGGGATCTTGTGTTGATAGATTTGGTTAAAAAGACTAAAATCTACATGTAAAGATGTTAAAATCTTGACTAAAATTATGGGATATATAAAAAAGTAAGTAACCATATGATAACATGATAAAATGACTTGGATTATTGAATATACAGTAAGGTATATGATTTTTACATGTGTGGGAGTTGACCACTCAATGGAATCAATAATATGAGCAAGATATGATGAAAATACTATTAAGGTTCAAATCTGTATAGTCTGCTTGGACGAATTATTAGGGACACTTAGAGGATGAATGGGTAGTAGCTAAAATGGAGTTAACTGTAGCACATTTTACGTAGTTTGTGCTGCCCAAATTTGAGCTTCTATCTCCTTGTAGAACTCAAGATATGGCAAAAATGGTGAAAGTGAGTTTCATAATCAGATTTGGAAAATAAAAGTATATAATATAAAATGAGCACTCAAGAAATATTATTATAAAATACATATATAAAACCCACTAACTTATGATAATACTTATAAAATAAGTTATATACTATGATAAATAAGTATGACACTTTATAAAATTACAAACTCAAATGTTTTCTAAAGTTATAAAACTATATATAAGTTTTACGTCTTTTTGGCTAAAATCGAAAGATTAACGTTTTCGCCAAATAAAACTTAGACGGTCGGACCCGTCTAATGTAAACTTTTTATAACTCGTCTACTGGTATGTAAGTACATTTGACAAGTGAAAACCAATAAAACCCGACCTTTATAACTTATGGACATTAACGGGCCAAAGTAGCCTTATTGGACTATTAACCCAACTAGATTGGCTAAACACTAATGGACTTACTCATGGGCTTAACCCACTTGGGCCTAACATATGAGTATAGGCCTGGTATTAAAAGTATAAAATGAGCTAATATAATGTATTGGACATTTAATGGGCTTATTGAGCCTTAATATATAAATAAGTTGAAACTAGTGTAACTAGTAAAAAATTTGACTAACACATAACACTATAATGTGTATGAAGAGATAAAATCCCACTTGATCATCATCATACTATGATATCATCATATATACATAACCATTATTTTTATAAACTCATTGGTCAAGAGTCTAAGACGAGTATTATTTGTCTAGGTTTCCGTATTTGAAGCACGTACCGTACATTCAAAACGTCGATAACTTGCGTTTCCCAATCAATGTGAGTTCATAGCCTCACACTCTTTTAAATGTTTTATGAAATGTTTTATAAACCCCAGAGGGAGATAACATGTGACAATCCTTCAATTTATGGTCGTTATTTTATTCTCAAGTATTATTTAAAAACATTATTTTAATGTTATATTATGAACTCACTCATTTTTTGGAAGAAATTTGGGTTTACGTCTTGAAGTAGCATCGACTACGTCTAAACCGGAGGATTCTACGTTCCTTGCTTACGTTTACATAAACCGTTTTTTTGTGACAGTCCGACACTTCAGGGAAATAAATTTATCCGTTAATATTATTTTGGGATTTTAAATTTATGTTGGTTCATAAACTCACAAATTTACGAGAAGAGATTAGGACTTACGTGCATAATTTAACGTCCTATACGTCTAAACCGAAAACCCTAGGTTTACGTATCGTTTTTGATGAGACAATTTTTATTAGATTCGTTTTGTGCCGTTGATTCATAATTTATAAAAATGTTTTTCGTAAAACGACCCGATGGCACGCAAATCGAGGAAACTAGAATCGAGGAGTACCCGTAAATTAATGGGGATGGGACAAGTTTACACTTTCCCACCCCCATAACAATTGGCGTCCAACCTAAGCTCATAAGAGGTAAGTTGTCAATTGTTTTCTTTATACATAGGACACTTGTCCTATGTACTTTGCAAAACCACCAAGCTAGCATTAAACCACTAGCACAAACCATTTACACCTAATTTCTCCATGCAACTCACACATAAATCCTCTCTTCTACTCCTTTGTGTCCGTCCTATATCACCCAAAAACACCCCATTTGATCAAAAATTCAACCATGAATCATGTGTTTAACTTGCACAAGTTGAATACCTTTTGAAGACTTGTTGATTGGAGGTGATCTTAACAACTAGAAAGGAGTTTCCATGGAGTTACTAGGCTGATTTTCATGAAGATATTCATCCATTTGAAGGACCCAAGAAGTTCATTTGCCAAGTTTAACGTTTGGTAACAAGGAACCAAGCCTTGTTCATCA
This sequence comes from Glebionis coronaria, assembly GCA_025667525.1. Taxonomy (NCBI): domain Eukaryota; kingdom Viridiplantae; phylum Streptophyta; class Magnoliopsida; order Asterales; family Asteraceae; genus Glebionis; species Glebionis coronaria. The sequence continues at coordinate 446,248,440 of CM046874.1, forward strand.
AAAACCTCATCTTTTCATTACTATTGGTGGTATAGAGATTGTTTCTTCCTATCCTCTTGTTATTTTGAATATGTAATCTTGTATTTTCTTCATTTATGTATATGTATATGATGATGAATGATGATCAAAAATATTATGTGGGTATTTGATGTTGATAGATTTGATTAAAAAGATTAAAATCTACTTGAAAGGATGTTAAAAATCATGGCTAAATAAGTAGTATGTATAAAACAGTAAAGAAACCTATGATAAATTATTAAAGTGGCATGAATGAATTAATATACAGTAAGATATGATACTTGTACACATGTGAGATTTGGTCATACAATGGACAAAGGAGTGAGATATGATCAAAACAATATGGAAGTACAAATTTGAGTAGTCTGTTTTGGACGGACTGTTAGGGGCATTTAGGGATAGATTGAGCAGTAGCTAAAACTGATTTAATTGTAGTACATAATATGTAGTTTGTGCCATACAAAAATGAGTTTCTATCTCCTTGTATAACTCAAGATATTTGTAAAAATAGTGAAAGTGAAAATAATAATTAGATTTGTAAAATAAAGTATATAGTATAATATTAGCACTCAAGTAAATATAATATAAAAAGTATACCTAAAAAGCCACTAACTTATATATTACATAAAAATAAGTATTTACTTTAATAAATAAAAGTAAAATTTTATAAAAATGACAATTTGGTAAGTTTATAAGTTATAAAACTATAAACATAAGTTTTACGTCTTTTCGGCTAAAACCGTAAAATTAACGTTTTTGTCAATTAAAACTTAGACGGTCGGACCCGTCTAATATAAACTTTTTATAACTCATTTACTGATGTATAAGTACATATTACAAGTAAAAACCGATAAAACCCGAGCTTTATAACATATGGACATTAACGGGCCAAATTAGCCTTATTGGACTATTAATCCAACTAATTTGGCTAAACACTAATGGACTTACTTATTGGGCTTAACCTAATTGGGCCCAACATGTGAGTATAGGGCTGATATTAAAAGGATATATGGACTAATAAAATATAATGGGCTTATCAAGGGCTTATTGGGCCTTAACATGTAAAGGAGTTAAACTAGTGAAACTAGTCAAAAATTTGGCTAACACATAACACTATAATGTTGAATGAAGATATAAAACCCACTTGATCATCATCATACTTATAATATCATCATATGTATACATAGCTATTATTTTTATAAAGTCATTGGACAAAAGTCTAAGACCGAGTATTATTTATATAGGTTTCCATGATTGAAGCACGTACCGTACATCTAAATCGCTGATAACCCGCCTTTCCCAATCAACGTGAGTTCATAGCCTCGCACTCTTTTAAATTTTTTTATGAAATGTTTTATAAACCCGCGAGGGAGATAACATGTTAGTTTTAATAAAAATAGGACACCAGTTGTACCGATTGTTTGCTTATTAATTTGGACCCGAATGATTGTATGACCCGATGAATGACTATATGACCTGATGAATGACATAAAATGGATTATTATTAGTTAGGTTATGTCACGAAAAGTCCCATTAGCATGAATTGTTAACTACCGGGATTTGGTAGACGCTTATGCATATAATAGTACTATTTCGGGAAGATCACCCCAGTTCTTGCCTTGACGGTTGATCCCCGTCGTGCCACATTGATTGGTAAGCGAATTTATGTATGAGAAGATTTATACAAGCGTGATTTTGTGACGACACGCTGTTTTAGATTTGCAAATGAGTTTCGGGTTTGCTACCCGTTGTTTGTTATAGTAAGGTAGCAATTTCATGCGGCTTATAATAATCCAATAACAAAAATACTGATATACGCATTGAATTACAATATATTGCCTGACTAGCAATACGGGGTCTTATTATTGATATTATGTTCGTGTTTTGGTTTTACATAACCATATTCATATAACGGTTTTTATTTAACTCTATACAACGTTATAAAACGTATTGTATGATGTTTTTACGACATTGGTTCGTATAATGGTTTTGAAGGCAAAAGCCTATGGTATGATTTAAAACAAAGATTTGTATAAAATGTTTTTGGCTTATTTTATGGCCTACGACAAAGAATTGTACAAAATGATTTTCGGTAATAATTTTATACCGATGATATATTAATGGATTTCATTAAACTCTATGAATTCACTCGGCGTTTTCGCTGACCTTTTCTTTTAGCATGTTTTATCTCAGGTACTTGAAGGTAATTCTCGGAAAGACGACAAGAATTTATGGCCCGCACTTAAGTAACAATTTCCATTCAAATGCTTTGTATAATTGTATGAAATACTATGACTTGGGAACTATGTAATTTTATGTTTATGAATGGAAAATCCTTTATTTTTAAACGACTCGATTTTAAGCGTTGTCTATGATTTGAGTAATGTGCTATCCCGTAACACCAACGACTCTTCCGCTGTATTGAATTATGAAACTTTGGGGGTGTTACAGTTTGGTACCAGAGCTCTGGTTATAGAGAACGAAAGATTTTTAAAACCAAGGGGTTTTGAATAAAACATTTCAAAATCTTTTAACTATAAACATTTTTCTCAAAATGTCTAAAAATCTTTTGACTATAACAGTACCGAAGAATTCCTGAGTTACTGAAAAGGCCAGACTGAGAAGTGTTATTTTAATATATATATATAACTTGGATTATATATATATATATATATGTTGTAATTTGATTACATGATTGTTTGATGATTATTTTAATACTTATACGAGGTATTTATACGACGTAGATTGTCACAAGGAAACCTAACTCCCCTAGAAAATCAATCGAAGCTTTTCTGTAGGAATTCTAGCTATTACAGATCTAAACCAAGTTGTGGATATTTATGATCCCAACAAAATGGTTGATAGTTGTAGAAATGTTGATATCACTTGATTGTGATATTAAATAAGAATTGGCGAGATTAAATCTGATATCGATGTCATGACGATCTTTCCTTATAGAGTGGAGTTTGACAAAACCTTACCACCTGGAAAGGTGTCATCTGATTCGGTGTCACCCAATTCTTAAATTTGAAATCGAAAGGGTGAATGTTGCACTTAAGGCTGTCATTGGAACCATTACCCAAATGCCTCATGCCACTAGTACCTTTCCAAGAAGTCTAATTGAATGTATGAGTCATTTCATACTAGTGACTCATTTGATAACTATTGTTGTAAAAGCTATAGGATTGGAAATTAAGTGTTGTTCATATTGAGATTTTATTTCCCTTTCAAGGTCTAAGAATAAGGTTGAAAGTATTAAAGAATGAGGTAGGTTATCACATTTACTATGATTTGGTTGAAACTTGAATGAAGTAAAATTTAACTCGTATGTGAATATGAAATTGTTAAGAGGAAGTCGTTAAGTCCTGTGATTCAATTATAAGGTTTTAATCGATTGTTGGTTCGTGTTAAGGGTTGTTCCTAGGCCATTGTCCAATGACGAGGATGCCCAGGGTCCAATAAATAAATTGAAGAAATCTTCTTCTGAATTGGGACCGATGTATTTTTCGGGACATGTGGAACACCTAATGGAATTGTATGACATGGCAACACGTAATGTGTTACGGTACAATTTTGACTTGTTTGTGGTTAGTAAAAAGACTACCTTTGATTGCTAAATCCTACATGTATCGATGTTATCTATCTTTTCTTTCTTCATCCTAATGTTCGCATTAGTAATGCAACCATTGAAAAAGTACTCATCTCGATTTGAGTTACGTTGTGAATTATTATTTTTGAGTGCCATCGAGGTCATGAACCTCATGATTAATTGGATAAAGCTCATTTCCTATCATATTGTAGTTAGTTCTTGGTGAACAACTTTTCATCACTCTTTTGCAGATCACTCATTCTTTTTATAAGTTAAAACAGTATTCCTTGAGAAAAATTGAATTTTCATCATTATATGGATTATTCAAAGTGAGATTTATAACTAATCGTTATCGAAGTAAAGTTTTTTATGAAACACCTTGGAAAACTTAATTGTTTCCATAACAAAGAACATCTCTGTAAATTTATTTTTGATTCTTATTCAAGAATTAAGGATGAAATTATTTTTATTTTAAACATGATGACAAAGTTTTGACGAACTGAGTATTGCGTCGCTAATCCTAAAATTGTATATAGTTGCGCGCCTACATACAATTTGGAAGGGACCATGCAAGGCTGATTAGTAGTCACCAAAAAAATTGGTTAATAAACACTACATTTTCTTTGAAGTTATGAAAGATTAAATTTTATGAGATCTACAAGAAGTACAAAATAGGGACATATTGTTTGGGACACCTACATATGTGCCCGTACCACTTATCCTTATGAGTCAAATTTACTCATCTGTGGATATTGTCTTAATTGAAAATTGATATCCCCTCCTTGTCCAATTCTCCCGTGGTGAGATTCTTTGGAAAAGTATCTAATTATCGAGTACTAATACCCGACTGGGTGTATCGACGTTCCTATCATTTCTTTTGATTATATTTCATTTGAATGACCTGGGTAACGATCCGAGGAGCTTTCGAATGCGTACTCAAATTATGAAAACATGGGATAAATTCATATTCGTTAAAGTTTTCGTCTTTATCTGATTTGAAATTATCTCGCGTAGATTATGCGTTGACCTTACTCTTTTGATGTTAGTTATGTCTCCAGATATCCTTGAATTTGTGAAGGATTACGAGTTATTATTAGTCTTTTGAGAAATTCACATCTTATCAACGGTAATGAAACTAGAAAGTTAATAGTGCCAGTAGAAAGGATTGATTGACTATGACAAAATGCCATTGTCTTAATTGATGGGAACTCGAGTAGAAATCCCCTAAAAGATAAGATGTTGATTATTAAAAGTTATCTAAATAATTCTTGATGGATGACCATATCCTGCATTTAGACTTGAAATTATACCATGAATGGTTATGAACTAGTCATAGATATTATAATCTAGAAAGAACTTAAACTAAATGTATAAAAAGATGTTTCTGTTATCTGAAACTTTAGTAGGTATTTGTTGGTGAATTACCTAGACTTTTTCCATTAGGGCAGGTTGAATTTGGTATTGATTATACTTCCGGTGTTGCACCTGTGGCATGTGCACTATACGTCAGCACCATCTGAATTAAAAGAATTACCGTACAACTGAGAGAGTTGTCGGAGAAATATTTCATTCTACCGAGCTCGTCATTATGAAGAGCTATGGTGTTATCATTCCTTATATTTATTGATTACCGTGAACTGAATAAATTGACGATCAAAATTCATATCCATTACTCAAGATGGAAGATTTGTTCGATCATTTACAAGGTTCTAGCGTATATTCATGAATTTGATCCACGACATGGTTATTATCAACTTCACGTCCGCGAAGAAGATTATCTATTCCAATCACTACATCTATAACTTGTAATGAACATTATTAGTTTCATGATTATGTTTTTTGGATTGAGTAATACACATGTAGCATCCATAAATTTGGTGAATCACGTGCGTAGGCTGTAATTTGATAAATTCATGCTCGTGGTCATTAAGGACCATTTGTTTGTTTCTGAGAATAAGAAAGAATTAGTAATCATTTGTAGACTGCCCTGAATTGGCCGAGTAATGAAAACCTATACCTTGAGTATTTAGCATGTGATTTAAGGCTTAATCCTTTACATTATTTGACCGTGTGATTAATAGATAACGGAATATATTGACTCTTCAAAGATTAAAGCCATTTAAGACTTTGGGTTATACCAAAAAGAAAGTGCACAAAAAAATGTTTTGACAAATAATTATCAAAGGATTTTTAAGGAATCATTCCCTTATACCCAAATCATTTAACTAAACTCCTTTAGGGGTAAATGTTTGTGCATACCTCAAGACAACCTAAGAGGGATTGAGAAAACCATTTTAACCATGACTTGGAATTTGAAACGACAATTTTTTGCTTTTCAACTACGAAAATTTTGACCAAAGTATAAACAAAGATTTTCGAACAATTACGGATCTTATTAATTATTTTCATTAAATCAACAAAAATCGTGTTAACTAAATTCAAATTTATATTTGAACATTTTTCTATAATTGGACAAACTGAGAAAATTTAAAAAATTTTACGTTGACGTTTCATAAAGATTAAATATTTATTATTTTTTACTTGTAATAATTATCGACGCTTTAAACGTCAGATTAAGCAAAACTGATAAAAATAATAGTTGAGACGAAACTAAAACTTAGAGAATACGAAGAAAGAATTTCTGAATGAATTGTGGTTATGATAATTATTTCATCAGGAAAGGTGAATGTAGATACTGATACGTTATATAGAAAGGATAAATAATCAATTAGGATGTGTTCCTTAATAATGACTGTGCAAAATAAATTGTCGAGCAATTTAAAATATAGCCGATGCTTGTAAAAAGGATAATATAGATAATAAAAAGGGTTTGTGGCTAATGTGAACCATTAGAAATGAGAAGCCGATGGCGTTAATTGTTTTAAAGGCCACTTGTGGTTGCCTAAATATGGAGGTTTGTGAGATTTAGTTATGTTGCAATCTCATAAGATTAAGTATTCTATTCATGTCATTTCTGATTTAAAGTATCTTTATCTGAAGAAGTTGTACTGATGGAAAATTATGAAGGCAAACATCGCCTCATACATTAGTAAACATTTAACTATTGAAAAGGTCATCATCTGAATTTGATTCGATTTGGGTCATCATTAACAGACTAACCAATCTGCTAATATCGTTCCTGTTAATGATGGATTCTCGATGAAGAAACTGAGTCTCTTGTATTTAAAGGAGTTGTCTAAGCATGGTGTGCATGTATCGATCATCTCTATCAAGATCCTCGCTTCGCATCAAATTTCTAGAGATTTTCTCAGAAGTCATTGGGAACGAACCTTGATGAGAGTATTGTTTACCACCCAAATCGAAGTACAAGGTATAGTAACGATACAAAAAACACTAGAAGTCTTGTTTTATGTTTGAATCATTGATCTTTGGTAATAAACCATAAAATCGTTTTCCTTTGGAGAGATTATCATTGATAATTATCGTATTAGGATCGAGATCGAATCTCGTGAGGATCTAAATATGAGAGCATATGTAAGCAGTTGTTGGGATGAAGACACCCGACATACACCCATTGTGAGTTGGACATGTCTTTTAGGTTTAAGGTTGCCTGTGATGACAAACCTAACGTTACTAAATACCCGACCCGCGAGACCCGAAATGATTGTTGAAATTAGGATTTGATTATTGACTGCCAGTAGTGGGCAGGAGGTTATGTGAATATGAAATGTAGAACTTGAAGTGCACGATGGGTAGCGAAGTTATGCCAAAAAATTTCACCTTGGAAAAATGAATTGATTATCTGAAAGATCATGGGAAATAAGTCCCTATTGTATGGGACCATTGAGATAATATAAAAGATTGGTTTGAAATGCATATAAGCTGGATCTACCCTAGGACTTGAAGGGCTGCGTGAATTATGTTTTGTATATCGAACTTGTTGAAATATCTATCAAGTGAAAATCTGATAGTTTCTTAGTAAAGTTTGGATCGGCGAAAGTTGCATTCATCAAAAACCCGTGAACATCAAGGATAGAGAAAGTAAGTCAACTCAATCCTGATCGTAATTCCCGTAGTTATGTTTGATGAACTCGCGTATTGTAATGAATTACATTGTGAGAAAAGATCGAATGTGGAGGAAATACCCACATGGCTCTAACTCTATAAGAAGCGAGTTGTAAGATAAATTGATCTTTGAGGACAAAGATCATGTTTAGGGGTAAATTGTAAAACCCGCATGCTTTTACCATGAATAGTACCCTTAAGATCGTACGTACTAGATTAAAACTTTCCTGTTATAGCATGATTACGATTACGTGTTAGGATTTTACGTATTACGTACGTGTTAGAACACGATAAGTAATTACTACGCACGAGCACGTAATAATTATTTGACAATAATTAATCACGAACATGCGATCATGAAAGCATGACCGTAATTAAATCACGAACTATTATTAATTATGTATATATATTTATTACGAGCGTAAATAAATATATTAGATCACGATAATTACGTAACGAGAACACATAAAACGCGAACACAAATAATCACGAACGAATAACTAAACATCGAGACACGGAAAAAGGTACGGGTACCCCATGTGGGGCCCCCTACCCGCGGCTACAAGGAAGAAATGGGCCAAGCCCATTTCAATTTTTCACTAAAAGGAGGTTAAGGAAAATTACACTACTCATTTTTTTCTACAAAAGAATTTTACAGAAAACCTAAAATCCTCCTCCTTCTTCTTTTCCTCTTTTTGGCCGCCACCTTCAAACACACCAAAAAGGGTGTTTGTTGATTTTGATCTTGGAATTCTTGTTGGTGTTCGTGTTTGTTCATTGTTACTTAGATCCACGCACTCGATAATTCTTTTAAACCTTTTTCTTTTGATTTAATCTTTTAATTAATTAAGAACATGTTATGTTTTTCATAAAACCTAATTTAATCATAGATCTAGCATGAATTTGGGTTTGAATAAAATCAAAAGGGATGTTTAGGCGTGTTTTTGTTTTGGCCGCAGCCTACACGGAACCCGAGAGGGTCTCGGTTTGGCCACTTGACCACCACCGAGACCATATGGTCCCGGTTGGTTGGTGTGGGTCCCACTGCATCATCAAGACAAGGGGTACCCCGACTTGGTTCAGGGTATGGTGTCGATTTCATGTCCGGTTCATGGTTCTTAGTCAAGATCCGGTTCATGGTGTATGTTTAGTTTTTATTTTATTTTATGATCTTATGTTAAAATTAAATTAATAACATGACATGATTAATTTAATAACCTGACTTAGGCTATTTTAATTATTAAAATCATGAAATTACTAACCTAAGTATTTTATTTTTAAGACTTATAATTAATTAATTATTTAAAACCATGGTTATAATTAATTAATTAACATGACTTAGGTTATATTATTAATAAATAATAATACATGTTTTAACCTAAGTATTTAACTTTATTTAATTAAAACATGTTATACTTTAATTAAATATTTTAACCTATATTTAATTTAATTACATGAAATAATTATTAAACTATACATTATATCATATGACTTAGAATATAATCATGAAAACACTTAGGCTTATATACTTAGCTTATTTAATCAGCTTATTTCTAATTATGGAAACTTCTATTTTTAGAAACTTATTTAAATAAGGCAGCTAATCTATTTATGGAAACGTTCTATTTTTAGAAACTTATTTATTTCAGACAGCTAATCTATTTATGGAAACTTATTTAAATAAGGCAGCTAATCTATTTATGGAAACTTTCTATTTTTAGAAACTTATCTATTTTAAGCAGTAATTCAATTTTTGGAAACTTTCTATTTTTGGAAACTTTCTATTTTTGGTAACTTTCTAATTTTGGAAACTTACTATTTTTGTAAACTTTCTATTTTAAGAAACCTGCTATTTTTGGAAAGTTACTTATTATTACACAGTAAGTATAATAATACATGAAATACCAGAAATACTTAATCAGATTAAACAGAATATAAGATAAACACAGTTTAAGGCTTTTAACAGTAAAACATGGTAAGACCATATAAAACAAGCTAAGACATGACATAAAACCAGCTACGTATTTAGTAAGCAGATACTTATTCATGTATGTATTTATGTAGTACTAGTGATACGAAAGTAGGATTCCTCTCAGTTCATCTCCTTCGTTCACTGGACATAAGGTACGGATTCCCGTCCTTTCAGTATGGACATTCTTTCCTTATTAGGATTTCCCCGTATGCAGCCAAATGTTTTCCCGTAGTATAAGTTACGTGTTTGATTTGCTTATTTTTAATTAAGAATACCTATAGCCATATACATGCATGACCAGTTTCACCTAGTTATGGAGGTACCATAACCATAACATTAGAGGCACTGATTTTATGACTTCAACACGGCGGAGTGATTGCTCGTGGCGTCCCTTCAGCTTTTGGCCATTTATATTATATTTATCATGTGGGGCGTATGGGTGCATCCTAGTTACATGTTTTCAGTCAGGATTTCATGGTGAATGTGGTGTGTGCCTTGCATCCTTCACAAGGAGCTGATCCCTCCTACCCAAAAACCAGTATATTAAATTAGAGGCAGCCCCTCTAGTTTGCATGATGAGGTCACCCCTCCAAGTATTCATGCACGGTTGATTTTCATGACCTATATTGGTTAATGGTAAAATATGATAAACAGTTTTACAAGATAAACATAAGGCTTTTCAAACTATAAAACCAGTTTTATCAAGACATAACCAGGTTACTCGGGACTTAGTTTTCTTCCACTGTTATATGTTATATGCTTATCCTATTCATGCTTTATTGTACATCCGTGCACTAAGCGTATTGCTCAGCCGTTTTCCTTTTCTATGTTCCCAAAACGCAGGTACTCAGGGACGCTCGTAGACTTTAAGAGTACGTGCATATGGACTGGAAGCTTTCTAGCCTTCTTTACTTTATGCATTTCCTTTCTTATAATACATTTGCTATGGACATTGTTTAGTCCTTTCCTTTATTATACTATGTTTGTGTGTGATGAGCTTTACATTTGGACTATCGATGTTTGATTCCTTTATTTTCCTTTTATGGTCAAGTAATGTTTAAACATTTTTCCTTGTATGCTTTGATGACACGCCATAATTACATGTGACATTTCCATTATCAAAATGGGGTGTTACAATTATGGTATCAGAGCCAAGGCTTCGACCTGTAGGCTCTCAAATATGACATGTGATTAGTGGGTAGTCACTACGGTCTTCCTAGAATTGACAATTGTTTTTCATGCATTCATCATTTTTAAGCATACATATACATGTCATTGTCGCAGATTTTTAACTAAGTAATGGTTGGTACAGGACTGGCCCTACTTATTCGCATGTGTTTTATCGAAACTTTTAAATTTGGGATCGACCCATAGGCGTTCCATCGCCATGTCTTTTGTTTTGGGTGAACTGACCATAGGCGTTCACTCTCGATCATACAAAAGTTTTCATAAAACTACATCATGCATTCATACACAAAGATTTTTCTTGCATAAAATTTTTCTCTTGAAATTTTGGTATAAATTTTTTCATGTATATATATTTTATGTTTTGATCAGTTTTATCATATGTTTTATGTTATACTGGTAGATGGTTCTCACACGCAAACAGGAGCAGCTCAATGCTGCAATTCAAGCTGTTATGCAAGCTTTGCTTCCTCAGCTGAGGAATGACATCAGGGCTGAAGTTCAAGCTGCCAACAATCAGCAGCATAATCAGGCACCTCCTCTTCCTCCTCCAGTGACATTAGCAGTATGGTTGGAGAGATTCAACAAGCTCCGCCCTCGAGCTTTTGAGAAGACAGATAGCCCCAGCGATGCTGAAAGCTAGTTGGCTCACATCGAGAAGATTTTCAATGCTATGGGCTGTGACCCCGCATACAAGGCGAGGTTGGCATGCTATCGGTTCGAAGGCGATGTGCTAAATTGGTGGTTAGCATTGATGCAGTCTGAAGGTGGTGACGAGTGGGTTGCTGGTTTGACTTGGGCTCAGTTCAAGGACAGGGTGATGGAGCAGTTCTTTCCCAAGGCTGAGCAGGACAAGCTCAAGAGAGAGTACCATGGGATCCGACAGAGAGCTGGGGAGAATAGCAACGAGTTTATGCAGCGCTTTCTTCGCTTAGCTGGTTTCCTTGGTGCGGCAGCAGGTACTCCTGAAGAGCAGGCACATCACTTTAGATGGGCTCTTCGCACGTCGGTCGCGAACAATCTAGTGTGTGCTACGTTCAACACTGTAGCACAAGTGGCCGATGCAGCACGTAAGCTGGAGATGCTGCAAGAGAGAGATGAGTTCGGGGAAGCTGAAAGACCCGACAAGAGGTAAACATTCGTATTCAAGCGGTGATAAATCCGTATTCTTTCCATATATGTCAAATATTCATCTCTTTAAATGTATCTTCCAGGCAGAAAACTGGGGACCGGTCTCAGCCGGCTACTCAGCAGCAGCCTCATCAGCCCAAGGGAAACGGTCAGACTAACGACCGTTCTGCTACGGATAGGCGTGGCGGTAATGATAATTACCTTAACAACACTGGACACTCCAACAGCAGCAGTTCCTAATACTTACGCATTTCATTATGATTTCATGTTATAACTCATATTCTGACACTTCAGCAAAACTTCTACCAGGAACCATGGGAACGGTAGGGACCAGAACCAGAGAGGTTCACAGCCTAGCCGTCCAGCTATCACTGGTATTCAATCTTACGACTATCCGCACTGTCCTTTGTACCCAATTATCATGTCTTATGTAAAAGGTTTTGTCAGGTTCCCATCCAGCCAGAGCACCTGCTGGAGGATTCACTCATCCTCTTTGCTCTACTTGCCACCGTAGGCACCCAGGGCCATGTCGCCGTAATACTGACGCGTGCTTCAAGTGTGGTCTTCCTGGCCATATCATGAAGGATTGCCGTAAGGGCGAGATGGAGGGTACATCGGGACATGCTGATACCAAGCCGCCTCCTACTATCGGGCGTGTCTACACGACATCTCGAGACCAGGCCAACAAGTCTACAGGTACCATCACTGGAATCTTGTATATGTATGGTCAAGCTGCATGTGTTCTTTTCGATACAGGTGCTACTCACTCGGTTATTTCTACTGCTTATGCTAAGAACGTTAGGATGCTCCCCATGCCACTAGAAAATAGGCTTACTATTTCCACGCCTTTGAGGGACACTTTATTAATCACTCATGTATACAAGAGTCTTCCCCTAGAATTTGATGATAAGGTTCGACCTGTTGACGCACTTCAGCTGGACATGAATGACTTCTACATGATTTTGGGCATGGATTGGCTATCCAAGCATCATGCTACCATAGACTGCCATTCATATCGAGTTATCTTCGGTGATGTTAATGCACCAGAGTACATTCATAACAGGTTCATACCCGGACGGTCTGTACAAGTCATATCTACCCTGCAAGCGCGTGCACTACTGTCACATGGCTGAGAGGGTTACCTAGCTACGGTTCACGACATGGATGTTGAATCCCCATCAATTCAGAATCAACCTATAGTGTCGAAATTCCATTATGTCTTTCCAGCAGAACTTCCGGGCATACCACCTGCACGAGAAGTGGAATTCAGCATCGAGCTTATTCCAAGAGCTGAACCAATCTCCAAGGCTCCTTATCGCATTGCTCCCATAGAGCTGAAGGAGCTGAAGGATCAACTGCAAGAACTTCTTGAACGAGGTTTCATTCGACCGAGCGCATCTCCATGGGGCACACCGGTCTTGTTCGTTAAGAAGAAGGACAACAGTATGCGTCTTTGCATAGACTATCGCGAGCTCGACAAGATTACTATCCGGAATAGATATCCACTTCCACGTATTGACGATCTGTTTGACCAACTCCAAGGGGCCAAACACTTCTCCAAGATTGACCTTAGGTCAGGCTATCATCAGCTACGGGTCAAGGAGCAGGACATCGCTAAGACTGCTTTTCGTACTCGTTATGCCCACTACGAGTTTGTAGTTATGCCATTTGGCCTGACAAATGCTCCAGCAGTGTTCATGGACTTGATGAACAGAATCTTCCATGAATTTCTGGACAAGTTCGTCATTGTCTTCATCAATGACATTCTGATTTTCTCAAAGTCCAAGGAGGAACACGAAGACCATCTTCGTACAGTACTACAAATTCTTCGCCAGAAGCAGCTGTATGCTAAATTCTCCAAGTGTGAGTTCTGGTTAGACAAGGTGGCATTCTTAGGTCACATTGTATCAGCAGAAGGAATAACTATTGATCCAGCGAAGGTTGAGGCCATTACTAAGTGGCCAAGGCCGACATCAGCGACGGAAGTCCGCAGTTTCTTAGGCTTAGCTGGCTATTACCGTAGGTTGGTGGAGAACTTTTCCCGCCTAGCACTACCATTGAAAAAACTGATGCGGAAAGGGGAGAAATTTGTTTGGACTGAAGATCGAGAGAAGAACTTTAAAGACCTGAAGCATAAGCTAGTATCTACACCTATTCTTACTCTCCCATCTGGTACGTGTGGATTTAAAATCTACAGCGATGCATCAGGGAAGGGACTTGGCTTTGTTCTCATGCAACATGGGAAAGTGATCGCGTACGCTTCACGGCAGCTTAAGCCTTATGAAGAAAATTATCCCACGCATGACTTGGAACTTGCAGCAGTCGTGTTTGCATTGAAGATATGGAGGCACTACTTATATGGAGAATCATGTGACATTTTCACGGACCACAAGAGCTTGAAGTACATCTTCACTCAACGTGAATTGAACATGAGGCAGAGGAGATGGTTAGAGCTGTTGAAGGATTATGACATTAATCTACAGTATCATCCCGGAAAGGCAAATGTAGTAGCAGATGCTCTTAGCAGGAAGTCCGGAATGATCAACGGCATTAAAATCGAAGAGGAAATCATAAGAGACTTGGAGCGACTAGACATCAAAATCATGGTACATGGACAGCAAGGTTACTGGGCTAATCTTAGAGTAGAACCCGAGTTACTCTCTAAGATCAAGGAAGCTCAGAAGGATGACGGAGAAATCTGGGCGATAGTGTAGAATTTGGAGAAACAGACAGAATTCAGAGTAGATGCAGATGGTATCGTATGGCAGGGCACGAGACTTTGTGTTCCTGATAACCAAGAACTCCGGGAAGCCTTGTTAGCTGAAGCTCATATCTCCCTATTCTCTATACATCCTGGTTCGACTAAGATGTACCATGACATCAAGCAGTACTTTTGGTGGAGTGGTATGAAACAGGATGTGGCCACTTACGTCTCCAAATGTCTTACCTGCCAGTAGGTTAAGATCGAGCATCAACGATCTGGCGGTCTCCTTCAACCGTTAGATATTCCAGAGTGGAAGTGGGACAAAATCACCATGGATTTTTTTACTGGTCTTCCGCCTACCAAGAGTAAGCACGATGCAATTATGGTTATCGTAGATCGACTTACCAAATCAGCTCATTTCTTACCGATCCGCAAGGAAGATCTGGTAAGTAAACTCACAGATACGTACAGAAGAGAGATCATGAGACTCCACGGTGCACCATCCAGCATCGTCCTAGACAGAGATCCTCGATTCACTTCCGCTTTTGGAAGAGCCTGCAGAAAGCTTGGGGTACACAACTTAAGCTTAGTATGGCCTTTCATCCTCAAACGGACGGACAGTCAGAGCGAACCATTCAGACATTGGAAGATATGTTGAGGTCATGTGCGTTGGAATGGACGGGTGATTGGGACGATTACATCTGTTTGGTGGAGTTTGCATACAACAACAGCTGGCACGCAAGTATCAAGTGTGCTTCTTTTGAGATGTTGTATGGCAGAAAGTGTCGCGCCCCAATCTGCTGGGATCAGGTTGGCGAGCGAACACTTGAAGGACCAGAAATCATAGAGATGACCAATGAAAAGATCGCAGTAGCTAAGCAGAAAATTCAGGAAGCACGGTCACGTTAGAAGAGTTATGCCGATAAGCATCGTAGGGAGATACATTTTAATGTAGGAGATCACGTCTTCCTTAAGGTTTCGCCGGCACGTGGTGTTAGACGCTTTGGGATTAAAGGGAAGCTCAATCCTCATTTCATCGGACCGTTTGATATCATTGAACGATTCGGTGAAGTATCTTACCGATTGGCGTTACCTCCGCAGCTTTCGCATGTGCACAATGTGTTTCATGTGTCCTTACTCAGAGGGTACCAGTTTCATCCCCTTCACATGGTTCAGTATCCACTGGAACAGATACGTGAAGATCTCACTTTCATAGAAGAACCTGAACGAGTTCTTGACAGACAAGAACGAGTCATGAGAAAGAAGACGATTCCATTCGTCAAAATCTTATGGAGGGATCATACCGAGCGGGAAGCCACTTGGGAAACAGAGGAGTCTATCCGGGCTTCTTACCCTCGTTTCATATTTTGAATTCGGGTATGTTCTTCTTTTCCAGTTTAATTTATCTATAATTCGGGGAGGAATTATTCTTTTAGGGGGAAGAGTTGTAAAACCCGCATGCTTTTTCCATGAATAGAACCCTTAAGATCGTACGTACTAGATTAAAACTTTCCTATTATAGCATGATTACGATTACATGTTAGGATTTTACGTATTACGTACGTGTTAGAACACGATAAGTAATTACTATGCACGAGCACGTAATAATTATTTGACAATAATTAATCACGAACATGCGATCATGAAATCATGAACGTAATTAAATCACGAACTATTATTAATTACGTATATATATTTATTACGAGCGTAAATAAATATATTAGATCACGATAATTACGTAACGAGAACACATAAAACGCGAACACAAATAATCACGAACGAATAACTAAACATCGAGACACGGAAAAAGGTACGGGTACCCCATGTGGGGCCCCCTACCCGCGGCTACAAGGAAGAAATGGGCCAAGCCCATTTCAATTTTTCACTAAAAGGAGGTTAAGGAAAATTACACTACTCATTTTTTTTCTACAGAAGAATTTTACAGAAAACCTAAAATCCTCCTCCTCCTTCTTTTCCTCTTTTTGGCCGCCACCTTCAAACACACCAAAAGGGGTGTTTGTTAATCTTTGATCTTGGAATTCTTGTTGGTGTTCGTGTTTGTTCATTGTTACTTAGATCCACGCACTCGGTAATTCTTTTAAACCTTTTTCTTTTGATTTAATTAAGAACATGTTATGTTTTTCATAAAACCTAATTAAATCATAGATCTAACATGAATTTGGGTTTGAATAAAATCAAAAGGGATGTTTAGGGGTGTTTTTGTTTTGGCCGCAGCCTACACCGAACCCGACAGGGTCTTGGTTTGGCCACTTGACCACCACCGAGACCATGTGGTCCCGGTTGGTTGGTGTGGGTCCCACGGCAGCATCAAGACAAGGGGTAACCCGACTTGGTTCGGGGTATGGTGTCGATTTCATGTCCGGTTCATGGTTCTTAGTCAAGATCCGGTTCATGGTGTATGTTTAGTTTTTTTTTTATTTTTATGATCTTATGTTAAAATTAAATTAATAACATGACAAGATTAATTTAATAACATGACTTAGGTTATTTTAATTATTAAAATCATGAAATTACTAACCTAATTATTTTATTTTTAAGACGTATAATAAATTAATTATTTAAAAACCATGGTTATAATTAATTAATTAACATGACTTAGGTTATATTATTAATAAATAATAATATATGTTTTAACCTAAATAGTTAACTTTATTTAATTAAAAACATGTTATACTTTAATTAAATATTTTAACCTATAGTTTGATTTAATTACATGAAATATTTATTAAACTATACATTATATCATATGACTTAGAATATAATCATGAAAACACTTAGGGTTATATACTTAGCTTATTTAACCAGCTTATTTCTAATTATAGAAACTTCTATTTTTAGAAACTTATTTAAATAAGGTAGCTAATCTATTTATGGAAACATTCTATTTTTAGAAACTTATTTATTTCAGGCAGCTAATCTATTTATGGAAACTTATTTAAATAAGGCAGCTAATCTATTTATGGAAACTTTCTATTTTTAGAAACTTATCTATTTTAAGCAATAATTCTATTTTTGGAAACTTTCTATTTTTGGAAACTTTTTATTTTTTGAAAACTTTCTATTTTTGGAAAATTTCTATTTTTGGAAACTTTCTATTTTTGGAAACTTTCTATTTTTGGTAACTTTCTATTTTTGGAAACTTTCTATTTTTGGAAACTTTCTATTTTAGGAAACCTGCTATTTTTGGAAAGTTACTTATTATTACACAGTAGGTATAATAATACATGAAATACCAGAAATACTTAATCAGATTAAACAGAATATAAGATAAACACAGTTTAAGGCTTTAAACAGTAAAACATGGTAAGAACATATAAAACAAGCTAAGACATGACATAAAACCAGCTACGTATTTAGTAAGCAGATACTTATTCATGTATGTATTTATGTTGCACTAGTGATAGGGAAGTAGGATTCCTCTCAGTTCATCTCCTTCGTCACTGGACATAAGGTACGGATTCCCGTCCTTTCAGTATGGACATTCTTTCCTTATTAGGATTTCCCCGTATGCAGCCAAATGTTTTCCTGTAGTATAAGTTACGTGTTTGATTTGCTTATGTTTAATTAAGAATACCTATAGCCATATACATGCATGACCAGTTTCACCTAGTTATGGAGGTACCATAACCATAACATTAGAGGCACTGATGTTATGACTTCACCACGGCGGAGTGATTGCTCATGGCGTCCCTTCAGCTTTTGGCCATTTATATTATATTTATCATGTGGGGCGTATGGGTGCATTCTAGTTACATGTTTTCAGTCAGGATTTCATGGTGAATGTGGTGTGTGCCTTGCGTCCTTCACAAGGAGCTGATCCCTCCTACCCAAAAACCTATATATTAAATTAGAGGCAGCCCCTCTAATTTGCATGATGAGGTCACCGCTCCAAGTATTCATGCACGGTGGATTTTCATGACCTATATTGGCTAATGGTAAAATATGATAAACAGTTTTACAAGATAAACATATGGCTTTTCAAACTATAAAACCAGTTTTATCAAGACTTAACCACGTTACTCGGGACTTAGTTTTCTTTCGTTGTTATATGTTATATGCTTATCCTATTCATGCTTTATTGTACATCCGTGCACTGAGCGTATTGCTCAGCCATTTTCCTTTTCTATGTTCCCAAAATGGTAGGTACTCAGGGACGCTCGTAGACTTTAAGAGTACGTGCATATGGACTGGAAGCTTTCTAGCCTTCTTTACTTTATGCATTTCCTTTCTTATGATACATTTGCTATGGACATTGTTTAGTCCTTTCCTTTATTATACTATGTTTGTGTGTGATGAGCTTTACATTTGGACTACCGATGTTTGATTCCGGTATTTTCCTTTTATGGTCAAGTAATGTTTAAACATTTTTCCATGTATGCTTTGATGACACGCCATAATTGCATGTGACATTTCCATTATCAAAATGGGGTGTTACATAAATGCTGTGACTATCCGTCAATTTATGGTCGATATTTTATTCTCAAGTATTATTTAAAAACATTATTTTAATGTTATATTATGAAATCACTCATTTTTGGGAAGAAATTTGGGTTTACGTCTTGAAGTAGCATCGACTACGTCTAAACCGGAGGATTCTACCTTACGTGCTTACGTTTACATACACCGCTTTTGGTGACAGTCCGACACTTCAGGAAATAAATTTATCCATGAATATTATTTTGGGGTTTTAAATTTTTGTTGGTTCATAAACTCACAAATTTACGAGAAGAGATTAGGACTTACGTGCATAATTTAACGTCCTTTACGACTAAACTGGAAACCCTAGGTTTACGTATTTACGTTTTTGAACTCTGTTTTTGATAAGACAATTTTTATTAGATTCGTTTTGTGTCGTTGATTCATAATTTATAAAAATGTTTTTCGTAAAACGACCCGATGGCACACAAATCGAGAAAACTAGAATCGAGGAGTACCCGTAAATTAATGGAGATGGGACAAGTTTACACTTGCCCACCCCCATAAAAAGTGGTGTCCAACCTAAGCTCATAAGAGCTAAGTTGTCAACTGTTTTCTTTATACAGAGGACACTTGTCCTATGTACTTTGCAAAACCACCAAGCTAGCATTAAACCACTAGCACAAACCATTTACACCTAATTTCTCCATGCAACTCACACACAAATCCTCTCTTCTACTCCTTTGTATCCGTCCCATATCTCCCAAAAACACCCCATTTGATCAAAAATTCAACCATGAATCATGTATTTAACTTGCACAAGTTGAGTACCCTTTGAAGAATTGTTGATTGGAGGTGATCTTAACAACTAGAAAGGAGTTTCCATGGAGTTACTAGGCTGATTTTCATGAATATATGCATCCATTTGAATGACCCAAGAAGTTCATTTCCCAAGTTTAAGGTTTGGTAACAAGGAACCAAGCCTTGTTCATCAAAAACCTCATCTTTTCATCACTATTGGTGGTATAGAGATTGTTTCTTCCTATCCTCTTGTTATTTTGAATATGTAATCTAGTATTTTCTTCATTTATGTATATGTATATGATGATGAATGATGATCAAAAATATTATGTGGGGATTTGATGTTGATAGATTTGATTAAATAGATTAAAATCTACTTGAAAGGATGTTAAAATCATGGCTAAATAAGTAGTCTGTATAAAACAGTAAAGAAACCTATGATAAATTGTTAAAGTGGAATGAATGAATTAATATACAGTAAGATATGATACTTGTACACATGTGAGAGTTGGCCATACAATGGACTCCTTAAAATGAGTGAGATATGATCAAAACAATATGGAAGTACAAATCTGAGTAGTCTATTTTGGACGGACTGTTAGGGACATTTAGGGATAAATTGAGCAGTAGCTAAAACTGAGTTAATTGTATCACATAATAATTAGTTTGTGCTATCCAAAAATGAGCTTCTATCTCCTTTTAGAACTCAAGATATGGTAAAAATAGTGAAAGTGAAAATAATAATCAGATTTGTAAAATAAAGTATATAGTATAATATTAGCACTCAAGTAAATATAATATAAAAAGTATACCTAAAAACCCACTAACTTATATATTACATAAAAAGTATTTACTTTGATAAATAAAAGTAACATTTTATAAAAATGACAAGTTTGATAAGTTTATAAGTTATTAAACTATAAACATAAGTTTTACATCTTTTCGGCTAAAATCGTAAAATTAACGTTTTCGTCAATTAAAACTTAGACGCTAGGACCCGTCTAACATAAACTTTTTATAACTCATGTACTGATTTATAAGTACATATTACAAGTAAAAACCGATAAAACCCGAGCTTTATAACATATGGACATTAACGGGCCAAATTAGCCTTATTGGACTATTAATCTAACTAATTTGGCTAAACACTAATGGACTTACTTATTGGGCTTAACCCAATTGGGCCCAACATGTGAGTATAGGGCTGATGTTAAAAGGATAATTGGACTAATAAAATGTAATGGGCTTATCAAGGGCTTATTGGGCCTTATCATGTAAAGGAGTTAAACTAGTAAAACTAGTCAAAAATTTGACTAACACATAACACTATAATGTTGAATGAAGATATAAAAACCCACTTGATCATCATTGTAACACTCTCATTTTTTGTATCGGTACAGCGGAAGGGTCTTTCAGAGTGTTACGGGATAGCACAATAACTCCAATCATAGACAACACATAAAAATGGTTGTACAAGGTTTAACAAACATTCATTCGATAAAAAGTTTCAAAAGTGTACAACAGATCCCAAATTATACAGGTCATTAAGTTTACAAAACACAGATCGAATGAACATTTTTAATATTAAGTGTGGGCCATCAGATTCGATCTCCATCCGGATTACCTTCAAGCACCTGAGATAGAAAACATGCAAAAATCATATCAGCGAATGCCGAGTGAATTCATAGAGTTTAATGAAAACCGTTATATAAAACAATCATTTACATTCATTTAAAATCAGAACACAAGTATAATATCAGAAGTAAGTCCTCATATTGCTAGTCAGGCAATATATAAATCAAGCATACATCTTAAACCGTCCATGAGACCGTAGTCTCTATATTACCATGATAGGTAATATATTCATCGTTAATAGCGTCGTTATCATATATAGGATACATCGTATTTGAATTTATATATGTTTTATCTGAATTAGGATTATTATTAGCCGCATGACATTGTTACCTTACTATGAAAACAGCGGGCCGCGAACCCGACAAACAATTTGCCCATCTAAGTTAGCGTGTCGTCACAAAAATCAAGCTACGGAATCTTCTCATACATAAATTCGCTTACCAATCAATGTGGTACGACGGGGATCAACCGTCAAGGCGCGAACTGGGGTGATCGTCCCCAAATAGTATTATCAAATGCATAAGCGTCTACCAAATCCCGGTAGTTCACAATTCATGCTAATGGGACTTTAAGTGACATAACCTAACTACTAATAATCCTTTTAGTCTCGAATAAAGGGTCATAGCATCATTCGGGTCCGTATCATCAAGCATAAAATCGGGACTACTTGTGTTCTATTTTTATAAAAATCTAGCATGTTATCTCCCTCGCGGGTTTACAAATCATTTTATAAAACATTTAAAAGAGTGCGAGGCTATGAACTCACGTTGTTAATGAAAGACGGATTATCCGCTACGGGCGTGCTTCGGTCACGGAAACCTATATAAATAATAATCGGTCTTAGACTCGGTCCAATGACTTTTATCAAAATAACAATATAAATATGATGATTTTGTACATATGATGATGATCAAGTGGGTTTATACATCCTTGTTTACTCATTTTAGTGTTTACGTCTTGGTAACGTCTTACTAGTTCACTAGTTTTACCGATTTTACCTATTTAAGTCCATTAAGCCTTTTATAAGTTCTTTAACTTGTTTTTATCCATTTTATACCTATATGATCAGTATATATACTTTTCATGTTGGTCCCAAATGGGTTAAGCCCAAATAATTCTTTTTACAAGTTTTTATCTTATTAAGTCCAATTATTAGTCCAATATGTTTAGTTAGCTCGTAAATGTCTGTAATTCTTATAGTTCGGGTTTTATCGGTTTTTACTTGTCTTAGTTATCTATACATCAGTATATAACTTTTATAAACTTTACATTAGACGGGTTTGGTCGTCTAAGTTTTATTTGGCGAAAAACGTTAATTTTACGGCGATAGCCGAAAAAGTCGTAAAAATCAAGTTTATAGTTTTTATTACTTATAAATATTATTTTACCACCATTTATATAATTTATCCATTTAATTAACCTTTTATACATTTATATAAATAAGTTTTATAAGTTAGTGGGTTTATATTTTTACATTTTATACATTATAATGTGAGTCCTTATATAATAATAATAAACATTATTTCTAAAAATCTGATTTTTAACTTCATGTTCACCATTTTTACCATATCTAGAGTTCTACAATGAATTAGAAGCTCATTTTTGGATGGCATGATCTTCATAATATGTGCTACATTTAACTTAGTTATAGCTACTGCCCATTTTGAGTTTAACTTGCCTTAACAGTCCCTACAAAACTGCTTATTCAGATTACACCACCTAACTTGTTTTGATCATATCTCACTCATTATTTTGATTCCATTGCATGACCAACTCTCACATGTGTATAACATCATCTACTTACTGTAAATGGATCAAACCATGCAATTTTATCAGTTCATCCTTTAGTTATCTACTGTTTTTATACAGCCAACTAAATAGTCAAGATTTTAGCTTCATTTCTTATAGTTATCATCATTTTTAAGCATATTTATCAACACTTGATCCCCACACAACATTTTTATCATCATATATACATCATATACATATACAAAATGAAAGAAAATACATTTGTTCTTTACAAAATAATAAGAGAAAAATGTAGAGGATGATCTTCTTTACCAATTCAAGTGGATTTCTTGTTTTAGGAAGGCAAGAACTTGATGAACACAACAAGTATCTCCAAGACCATCAAATATCAAGAACATAGGTTGGAAAATCAGCCCTAGGAAACAAGCAAATCACCTCCAAAGATGTTAATATGGCCACCAAATGATCAAGGCTTCAAGAGAACACCTTAATAGGACTAGTAAACATGTGGTTTATGGCTAGAAAAGATCAATGATGGTGTTTGTTGGCTTATTTGGGACGGCAAGAGAGGGAGAGTTGAGAGGATTTTAGAGTGGATTGCATGTAAGAATGATGGTATAATGAAACAACTTGCTAGTTTTGTGTTAGTGGAGAAAGGTTAGCTTAATGTGTAAGCATATGCTTACACATGTTGTAAGCTAGCTAAGACTTGATGCCACATATGTGTGGTGGTGTCAAGTTGTCGTCCCATATTGCTAGTGGGGTGGGACAAAGTGTTTTGTCCCATCTCACTAGTTTACGGGTATTTCTCGATTCTAGTTTTCTTGATTTGCGTGCCCTCGGGTCGTTTTACGAAAAACGTTTTTATAAATTATGAATCACCGTCACAAAACGAATCCAATAAAAATTGTCTCATCAAAAACGGAGTTCAAAAATGTAAATACGTAATCCTAAGGTTTCCGGTTTAGTCGTAAAAGACGCCAAATTACGCACGTAAGCCCAAATTTAAATCCGTAAATTGTGAGTTCGTCAACCAACACAAAAATAAGTTTCAAAATATTATACGAGAAAATATTTCACTACCTGAAAATGTTAGATTTGTCACAGCTTTTCCTCCTAAAAGGGATCAACGTCCTCATGATCCATTTCATTTGGATGTCCGTTTCTTATTGAAATCGAAGAGGTGCGGATATTTCTTCCACATTTCATCCTCTCGTTCCCAAGTATACTCCGGTCCATGCTTTGAATTCCATCGGATCTTGACAATAGGTATCCGACTTTGTTTCAGTTGCTTTACCTCACGGTCCATAACTTCTACGGGCTCTTCGATAAAATGCAACTTCCCATCTATTCGAACCTTACCTAACTGAATTTTCTCATCACTCACTGCTAGACATTTCTTCAGATTAGATACATGGAATGTGTTGTGAACACCATGAAGTTCTGGGGGTAACTCTAGTTTGTAAGCCACCGGACCTACTCTAGATAAAATCTTAAAGGGTCCAATATAACGGGGATTCAATTTTCCTCGTTTTCCAAATCTGATAACGCCTTTCCATGGCGATACTTTCAACATTACTCGGTCACCCACTTCAAACTCCATTGGCTTCCGCCGCACATCCGTGTAACTTTTCTGTCTACTTCGGGCAGTCAACAACCTATTCTTAATCTGAACTATCATCTCCGTAGTCTCCCGGATCAATTCCGGTCCCGTGAGCTGGGTATCCCCAACTTCACTCCAAGATACAGGAGATCTACACTTCCTACCATACAAAGCTTCAAACGGTGCAGCCTTAATACTAGAATGGTAACTATTGTTATACGAAAACTCTGCTAACGACAAATGTTTATCCCAATTCTTACCAAAGTCTAACACACAAGCTCTCAACATATCTTCAAGTGTTTGTATCGTCCTTTCACTCTGCCCATCAGTCTGGGGGTGATAAGCAGTGCTCATGTCGAGATTCGTTCCCAAAGATCTTTGGAGAGATTTCCAAAAGTTCAATGCGAATCTAGGATCTCGATCTGAAATGATCGATACAGGCACTCCATGCTTGCATACAACATTATCAAGGTATATTCGAGTCAGCTTCTCCAGTGAGAACTGCTCCTTAACCGGAATGAAGTGTGCTGATTTGGTAAGTATATCGACAATAACCCAAATCGAATTGTTTCCAGATGATGTTCTAGGAAGCTTGGTGATAAAGTCCATCGTAATTCGCTCCCACTTCCATTCAGGAATCTTGGTTGTTGAAGCAGTCCTGATGGCTTTTGATGTTCAGCTTTAACTCTAGCACAAGTCAAGCATTGAAGAAAATACATAGCTATGTCAGCTTTCATATTCGGCCACCAGTACAACTTCTTCAAATCATGGTACATCTTATCAGATCCCGGATGAATGGAATACTTAGATTTATGGGATTCTAACATAATCAAATCTCTTAAGCCTCCAAACTTAGGTATCCACATACGACCTCTTAAGCATTTCACTTCATCATCTCTAACCTCTAAAGGATCTCCTTCTCCTCGGAACCCTTCATTAACAAAATTTCCCTTCTTACAAGCTTCTATTTGCGCATTTCTAATTTGCTCAGGCAAATTATTGTGCACGGTCAAGACTAGAGAACGCACCCTGATAGGCTCTCTATCTTTCCTACTCAACGCATCAGCAACAACATTGGCTTTTCTTGGGTGATATTTTATATCACAATCATAATCACTTAACAACTCTATCCATCTTCGTTGCCTCATGTTCAATTCCTTCTGATCGAGAATATACTGTAGGCTTTTGTGATCGGTGAATACCGTACACTTGGTGCCATACATATAATGTCTCCACAACCTAAGAGCAAAGAGTACAGCTCCTAACTCAAGATCATGAGTAGTATAATTCTCCTCATTCTTCCATAATTGCCTAGAAGCATAAGCTATCACTTTCTCCCTCTGCATCAAAACAGCTCCATAACCTCTAAGAGATGCATCACAATACACTACAAAATCTTCACTCCCTTCGGGTAATGATAAGATTGGCGCACTACAGAATTTTTGCTTCAATGCCTGAAATGCTCCATCTTCATCACTTCCCCAAACGAAAGGTTTATTCTTCTGAGTAAGCTTAGTCAAGGGTTTAGCTATCAAAGAAAATTCTTTAATGAATCGCCTATAATAGCCAGCTAATCCTAAGAACTGTCGCACTTCCGTTGGCGTTGTCGGTGCAGACCAATTCTTAATAGCTTCAACCTTTGCAGGATCAACATGAATTCCATCTCTGTTAATCACATGACCAAGAAATTGCACAGAATCTAACAAGAAATCACACTTCGAAAATTTGGCATACAACCTTTCATCCTTCAACAACTTCAAAACAATCCTCAAATGTTCTCTATGCTCATCTTCATTCTTAGAATTGATTAGAATATCGTCAATAAACACAATCACAAATTTATCCAAGTAGGTCTTGCACACTCGATTCATTAAATCCATGAAAACCGCAGGTGCGTTAGTTAACCCAAATGGCATTACTTGAAATTCATAGTGTCCATAACGAGTTCTAAATGCAGTTATAGGAATATCTTCTTTACGGACGCGAAGTTGGTGATATCCTGACCGCAAATCTATCTTAGAATACACACTAGATCCTTGCAGTTGATCAAACAAATCATCAATCCTAGGTAAAGGATATCGATTTTTAATTGTCAACTTATTCAGTTCCCTATAATCAATGCACATACGAAAAGATCCATCCTTCTTCTTAACGAACAAGACTGGAGCTCCCCAAGGCGACGAGCTCGGTCGAATAAAACCTTTATCAGACAACTCCTTAAGTTGCTCAGATAACTCCTTTAATTCAGAAGGGGCTAATCGGTAAGGCGCACGTGCCACCGGTGCAGCACCAGGAATTAAATCGATTCGAAACTCTACTTGCCTTATCGGTGGAAATCCGGGTAAATCTTTAGGAAATACCTCAGGAAATTCACAAATAATAGGTACATCTTCCAATCGTTTCTCCCTAGACTCATTCCCGGTCACTTGAGCTAAGAATAACTCACAACCGTTCCTGATGTACTTTTGGACTTTAATACATGAAACGATTTTCAAACGGGATTCACCTCGACTACCATCAATTACTAACGTCCTATTCCTAAGAGGAAACTTAACTTTCTTCTCTCCACATAAAATAGTAGCATTATTCAACGACAACCAATCCATACCAATAATAATATCAAAACTACCTAATTCTATCAACATCAAATCAATCGGAAAGGAATGGTTTAAGAGATTTAGAGAGCATCCTTCTAATAGCTTATTAGTTTTCACTAATTTACCATCAGCCAATTCCACCTCGTAACTGGTACTTATCTCAACAGGTTCAATATCAATAAGGGCACTAAATTTAGTGGATACAAAGCTCCTATCGGCACCCGAATCGAATAAAGCAACAACATAATGATCGTTGAGTAAAAACGTACCGGTAACGACATTCGGATCCTCTTTCTTCACCTTAATTGTTCCAAGTTGGTAGATACCACCCTGGGGGTTTCTTCCAGGTACAATCGCTTTCAACTTGGGGCATTCCGATTTCCTATGACCTTCTTCATTACAGTTGAAGCAAATGGTTCCCTTCTTACACCTTTCAACCTTGTGTCCAAGCTTTCCGCAATTTCGGCACTTCCAGCAGTCGCCAGCATGCCTCTTGTTGCCACACTTAGGACATCTATCATCGTTGCGCGGTGTGTTGTTGGTAAGAGCATTTGCATTCCTCTTTCTCTTGTTCTGACGGCGATTGAAATTCTTCCTATTATCACCTCTATCTACACGCTCACCGTCTCCCTTTCTTTTCTCACCTACACGGGCTTCATCTTCCTTATCCTGAATTATCTGTCCAATGAGTTGGTAAGCCATTCGAACATCATCATCAATGGTCAGTGGTTTCGATGATGTCACGTCCCCCCGGATATTCCTGGTCAACCTTTTCACATATTGCTCAATGCGGATCTCTTCGGGTTCAACCAATCGAGGACATAGCAAGGCCAACTCATGGAATCGATTCGTGTAACTATAAATGTCCACACCTTTCATTCTCAGATGAATCAAATCTTGTTCTAACCTAATGATCACACTACGAGGACAAAACTCCAAAGTCATCCACTTCTTAATTTCAGCCCAAGGAGTAGCATTAGCAGCATCAAGACCCATGAAAGCAATTCTCCCGTTCCACCAAGTCAACGCACGACCTTTAAGAGTAGCCATAGCAAAAGTCACCTTATCTTCCTCCTTACACTTACTAATCCTAAACACCGATTCAATCTTTTCAATCCACTGGCTTAGTCCTACAGCACCTTCAGTTCCATTAAAAGGTAGAGGTTTACACTTCATGAACGTCACATAAGTACAACCACCAACTTCAGGTGCATTAGTTCCAAGTCCTCCTACATTTCCTCCAGCATTAGCATTCACATTATTAGCATTCACATTCACATTAGTACCGCCAATTCCACTACCGCCAGCTCCACTACCGCCAGCTCCACTACCGCCAGCTCCACTACCGCCAGCTTCATTTCTAGCATTAGCCATAAATTCAGTCATAGATGCGGTAACTTGCTCCGTAATAATCCTACGTACATCATCCTCAGTCACAGCCTTCTTGGGCGGCATAGTTCTATAATTCCACAATTTCAAAGTATTAAGCATTCATCCAACAAAGGATTCATATAATATGGATTTAATTCATAATCAAGATACAAATAAGGCACAATATGGAATTCAAGACAAGATACATATTTCATTCGATATGAAACAAAAGTATTGTCTTAGTACATCCCATATCAAAGTTTTAACACTATATACACTCAAAATTCGTGCCAAGTCTACTACTAACAAGTCGGTTCAGTCAAAGCTACAAACACAAAAGATATAAAGGTCACTATTAAATACAGACTGGTCTACTGAGAACCGCTAGATGGTCCATCATCCATTGTCTTCTGGATCTTCGCCGGACGATCACTAGACACATCTTCAGCTGGGCGCTTACGGATTACTCCTCTTTCAACCATGTCGGCATAAAATCTACTGTTCCATCCGTGGGATATATTCAACTCCTTTTCGGCTTTCTCACGCATCGCACGAGCCACACTCAACTGAATCTCCATAGAATTCACCTTTCTCTTCATAGCAGCATACTCACCACTTTCCAACACCGATAACCTCCTAAAAGCCTCATTCAAACCACGTTCTACATCACTCAAATCCAAACTAAGCAATTCTCGCTCTTTCTCGCCAATCTTTGTCTTCGACTCCAAATAAGCAACCTGAGTCTGAACAACACCTAATCCAACCTCTGTCACACAACTCTTAACACGGGAAGCATCTAGATCACGTCTCAAGGCCCATGGTGCAAGACCATCAATATGAGTAGCCTCTCGAGTACTAGACGACTCTCCTATCTCACGTCTACGAGTAGCAATACCATCAGTACCGTCAGGTGCATCGTCATCCTCATTCTCCTCTGATTCAGAATCAGATTCAGACGATTCAGACATTTCATCCCTAGGTAACTCATCCTCAGAATCAGACAAACAAACTGGTGGGGGCAAAGGCTCGCCCTCTGGAACATCATACGGATAAATAAGCTCAGCTTCCTCATCGTCATCAACCTCAACATCTATACCTACATCTTCCTCGACATCCTCGTCGTCAATCTCGTCATCTAAATCATCTAACCCAATCTCATCCTCATTCTCAATATCAGCATTCTCAATCTCCACATTCTCATTACCCACATTCTCAATCTCATTCTCTACTAAGTCAACCTGAGGGGCAATCTGATCTCCTAGTCCTAACTCGGGCTCGGGATCCTCAAATGGTTCCTCCTCGTCATCAATATCATAATCTACTAAGTCTAAATAAGGATCATCTTCTATATTAGGTTCGGGAATAGCATGGTTTTCTACAGGAATATTAGGGTCAGCCATGACAATCTGCATTTTAATATATATCTCATATTAGGATAACATACTAGTTAAACCATTACATAAATGAAATCACGATATATACATATATATAAATTAAATTATATATATCAAAATATATATCTTCTCAATAGGGCTTGTTGGTAACGTCGGAGATCTCTGGCACCGTTATAGTCAAAAGATTTTTCAAATATTCTCTCAAATGTTCATTGTCAAAAGATTTTGAAAAGTTTTGTTCAAAACCTTGGTTTTTAAAATCCTTTGTTCTCTATAACGAGAGCTCTGGTACCAAACTGTAACACTCTCATTTTTCGTATCGGTACAACGGAAGGGTCTTTCATAGTGTTACGGGATAGCACAATAACTCCAATCATAGACAACACATAAAAATGGTTGTACAAGGTTTAACAAACATTCATTCGATAAAAAGTTTCAAAAGTGTACAACAGGTCCCAAATTATACAGGTCATTAAGTTTACAAAACACAGATCGAATGAACATTTTTAATATTAAGTGTGGGCCATCAGAGTCGATCTCCATCCGGATTACCTTCAAGCACCTGAGATAGAAAACATGCAAAAATCATATCAGCGAATGCCGAGTGAATTCATAGAGTTTAATGAAAACCGTTATATAAAACAATCATTTACATTCATTTAAAATCAGAACACAAGTATAATATCGGAAGTAAGTCCTCATATTGCTAGTCAGGCAATATATAAATCAAGCATACATCTTAAACTGTCCATGAGACCATAGTCTCTATATTACCATGATAGGTAATATATTCATCGTTAATAGCGTCGTTATCATATATAGGACACATCGTATTTGAATTTATATATGTTTTATCTGAATTAGGATTATTATTAGCCGCATGACATTGTTACCTTACTATGAAAACAGCGGGCCGTGAACCCGACAAACAATTTGCCCATCTAAGTTAGCGTGTCGTCACAAAAATCACGCTATGGAATCTTCTCATACATAAATTCGCTTACCAATCAATGTGGTACGACGGGGATCAACCGTCAAGGCGCGAACTGGGGTGATCGTCCCCAAATAGTACTATCAAATGCATAAGCGTCTACCAAATCCCGGTAGTTCACAATTCATGCTAATGGGACTTTAAGTGACATAACCTAACTACTAATAATCCTTTTAGTCTTGAATATAGGGTCATAGCATCATTCGGGTCCGTATCATCAAGCATACAATCGGGACTACTTGTGTTCTATTTTTATGAAAATCTAGCATGTTATCTCCCTCGCGGGTTTACAAATCATTTTATAAAACATTTAAAAGAGTGCGAGGCTATGAACTCACGTTGTTAATGAAAGGCGGATTATCGGCTACGGGCGTGCTTCGGTCACGGAAACCTATATAAATAATAATCGGTCTTAGACTCGGTCCAATGACTTTTATCAAAATAACAATATACATATGATGATTTTGTACATATGATGATGATCAAGTGGGTTTATACATCCTTGTTTACTCATTTTAGTGTTTACGTCTTGGTAACGTCTTACTAGTTCACTAGTTTTACCGATTTTACCTATTTAAGTCCATTAAGCCTTTTATAAGTTCTTTAACTTGTTTTTATCCATTTTATACCTGTATGATCAGTATAATGTTGGTCCCAAATGGGTTAAGCCCAAATAATTCTTTTTACAAGTTTTTATCTTATTAAGTCCAATTATTAGTCCAATATGTTTAGTTAGCTCGTAAATGTCCGTAATTCTTATAGTTCGGGTTTTATCGGTTTTTACTTGTCTTAGTTATCTATACATCATTATATAACTTTTATAAACTTTACATTATACGGGTTTGGTCGTCTAAGTTTTATTTGGCGAAAAACGTTAATTTTACGGCGATAGCCGAAAAAGTCGTAAAAATCAAGTTTATAGTTTTTATTACTTATAAATATTATTTTACCACCATTTATATAATTTACCCATTTAATTAACCTTTTATACATTTATATAAATAAGTTTTATAAGTTAGTGGGTTTATATTTTTACATTATATACATTATAATGTGAGTGCTTATATAATAATAATAAACATTATTTCTAAAAATCTGATTTTTAACTTCATGTTCACCATTTTTACCATATCTAGAGTTCTACAATAAATTAGAAGCTCATTTTTGGATGGCATGATCTTCATAATATGTGCTACATTTAACTTAGTTATAGCTACTGCCCATTTTGAGTTTAACTTGCCTTAACAGTCCCTACAAAACTGCTTATTCAGATTACACCACCTAACTTGTTTTGATCATATCTCACTCATTATTTTGATTCCATTGCATGGCCAACTCTCACATGTGTATAACATAATCTACTTACTGTAAATGGATCAAACCATGCAATTTTATCAGTTAATCTTTTAGTTATCTACTGTTTTTATACAGCCAACTAAATAGTCAAGATTTTAGCTTCATTTCTTATAGTTATCATCATTTTTAAGCATATTTATCAACACTTGATCCCCACACAACATTTTTATCATCATATATACATCATATACATATACAAAATGAATGAAAATACATTTGTTCTTTACAAAATAATAAGATAAAAATGTAGAGGATGATCTTCTTTACCAATCCAAGTGGATTTCTTGTTTTAGGAAGGCAAGAACTTGATGAACACAACAAGTATCTCCAAGACCATCAAATATCAAGAACATAGGTTGGAAAATCAGCCCTAGGACACAAGCAAATCACCTCCAAAGATGTTAATATGGCCACCAAATGATCAAGGCTTCAAGAGAACACCTTAATAGGACTAGTAAACATGTGGTTTATGGCTAGAAAAGATCAATGATGGTGTTTGTTGGCTTATTTGGGACGGCAAGAGAGGGAGAGTTGAGAGGATTTTAGAGTGGATTGCATGTAAGAATGATGGTATAATGAAACAACTTGCTAGTTTTGTGTTAGTGGATAAAGGTTATGTTAGCCTCAAAATATTGAGCCAAACAAGAATGCTCGGTCATATGTTTATTATGTATCGTATTTTAGAACGTTGTAATAGGTAGTATATTAGTCATGTTATACGGGCTTAACTTTAGGCTAAAGTTCATTAATAAGTAACTAAAGCCCAAAAGGAAAGCCCGGCCCAAACCATATAGTCCATAAAGAAGCCCGCATGTGGGTGGACTATATATACTACCCTCCTAGCATGTTAGGAGGGTTGGTGGTTCATTTTCTCATTCCTTAATCTAATATTCACAAGTTAATCCTCTCCTTCTCTCTCTTTTCTCTCTCTAGTTTCTCTCTCTAGAATTCTTCTCATTTCTTCCTTTCTTTCTACCTTAATTCGTATTATATAATCATCACATATTTGGGACAACATTTGGTATCAATCGCCATGGGGTAGTTTTGTGATTGGTTGTTGTGTTTTTCATATGATCCGTTTGATTTGATCCATCTTCTTCCTCGAATTCAAGATTTTTCTTGTTTTTGATTGTGTTTCTTAATCGTATAACTTCTTTAATCTTGTTGTAGAGATTTGGTTGTTTTGGTTTGGTTAAAAACACGATCTTGTTGCCTAAAAGTTGCTAAATTTGTTGCCTAAAAGTTGCTAAAATCGTTGCCTAAAAAGTTGGAAAAAGGTCCCTTATTGCGACAGCTTGAATTTCGGAAAAGGCAAGTACGGTTTCGATCGCAATAACCCTAGGGTTTTACTTTGCGATCAGTTGCGATAGCCCCCTTATTCCGACGCTTATTGCGATCGTTATTGCGATCTGGATTGCGACGGATTTAAGGCAAATCTTGAAACGTTACTCTGCCCACATTGCGACAGCCACATTCCGATCTGGGATTTCGATAGGTACACATTGCGATCTGAACATTCCGATCTGGGATTTCGATAGGTACACATTGCGATCTGAACATTCCGATCTGGAGGATTCCGACAGGTGCACATTGCGATCTAAAGGACATTCCGATCTAAGAAACATTCCGATGGGTATTCCGATGGCACATTCCGATGGACATTCCGATGACATGTTTAGCTAAATTTTGTTTGAGTATTTTTTAGATTTAGCCACCATCTAGACTAGTTTCGGAACGTAGTTTACACGAAGATTAAAAAAAAAAAAAAAAAAAAATTTAGGTCTACCATTTTGTTGGACTAGTTTTAGGACATTTCTAGCTCAATTTCAAAATTTGGTGATTACAAATTTTTTTAGGTCTACCGTTTTGTCGGACTGAGGAATTTATTGTCGGGCTGAGAAAAAATCGCAATTTTCGGAATTTCAACAATCAAACAATCACAACACAACTACTTAAGATCCACATTCAATTCATCATTTCAGAGAATATTGAGATGGATTCTACTGCCGAATACCGTGTGACGAACAACAACATAATGGTGGCAGGTAACAAGGAAAGACCACCAATGCTTGTGTCGGGTCGATATGATCAATGGCAATCCCGGTTTATACGTTACCTTCACACAAAACCTAACGGTGATGCTTTAAGGCAATGTATTTTGGAAGGACCCTATAAACTCTCAAGGATTCAAGTTCCTGCAGTACCAGCCACAGACACAAGTGACGCACAACCCGCATATGAACGTAATGAGAAGAGGACCGACCTCACCCCAGAGAACCGTGCGTGGTTTGATGCAGAGAAGGAAGCAATCTACTTAATTCTCAGTGGCATTGGAGATGAGATTTACTCTACGGTTGACGCATGTCCTACTGCTCAAGAAATGTGGACGGCCATTGAAAGATTGCAACAAGGTGAATCACTTAACAAACAAGATGTGAAAACTAAGATGTTTTGGAACTTTGGCAAGTTTACATCAAAGGATGGGGAATCAATTGATTCTTATTACTCCCGATTCTACAAGATGATGAATGATATGACCCGAAACAACTTGCAAGTTTCCACCATGCAAGTCAATGTCCAATTTCTACAGCAACTTCAACCAGAGTGGACACGGTTTGTCACCTTGGTCAAACAACAACAAAAGTTAGACGAAGTTTCATATCACAAGCTCTTTGAAATCTTGAAACAATTTCAAAATGAGGCAAATGAACTTCGAGCTGAACGAGTTGCAAAGATTTCCAATCCACTTGCTTTGGTGTCTACCACTCAACATTACCCAGAATATCACTCCCGTACTTCAAAGACCTACTCTACTCAATCATCATCACCACGATCATCCATTGTCTCCAAGTCACATGTTCCAACACGATCCCGAGGCAAAGAAGTTGCAAGAGCACCATCACCCATACCTGAGCAATCATCCGAAGAAGACAGTGATGAAGAAGTAGCTCAAAAGGATAGGGAATTCAAGCAACAAATGGCTTTCGTTATGAAGCAATATAAGAAAATCTACAAACCCACCAACAACAACCTTCGAACATCTTCAAACTCAAGGAACACCCATGCACAGAGTCCTCTAAGGTATGACACACGAAGACGTGTTGAGAGTCCTCCAAAGTATGATCGACAACCTAAGTATGATAATCAGAGGGTGGCTACTGTTGTTGGAAATAGGGAAACTGTTGGCACTCAAGTTGTGCAACAAAGTGGGATTCAGTGTTTTAACTACAGAGGTTTTGGGCATTTGGCTAAGGAATGCAGGCAGCCAAAGAGGGTTAAAGATTATGGTTATCATAAGGAAAAGATGCTGTTGTGCAAGAAAATGGAAGCTGGAATCAAGTTATCAGCTGAGGAAGGAGAAATGCTTGACGACACAGATGATGAACTCTCCGACCAAGAACTAGAGGCACATTATTCATACATGGCAAAGATTCATGAGGTCCTTAACGTCACTGAAGATGACAATGGTCCTATCTTTGATACCGAGCTAATTGATAAGGTACAAGATGATGCTGAATATAATGTGTTTGGTGATACACATGAGCATAGTGATCTACCAACAACAATTACTGACACATGTATGATGGAAACGGTTGATAGCAATACCACACCCGATTCATCAGACATGTGCAATAATGAGTTTGAGGATGATCAACATGCAAATGAGTATGATGACGAGGAGCGTGTCGCGCTTGCTAATTTAATTGCTAGTTTACAAAAAGATGTCAATGAAAATAGAAAGAATCAAAAGCAATTAAAGAAGGCAAACGCAACGCTCACTCAAAACTTTGAAGAATGCAAAGCCACTCTTATAAAATCTAGTGAGACTATTGATAGTTATAGGGCTGAGCTTCTTCAAAAGACCAACGAGCTTGAGGGGTACAAATGTCGTGTCATCAACGTTAAAAAGGACGATTTTGAAAATAAATACAATGAAGCTCTTGCTTTGTTAACTAAAGAAAAACGTCAATTTAATGTTTTATTAAGTGATGAACGTCAAAAAACGTATCTTGCCACAACAAAAGTTAATGAACTTGAACAGAGGCTTTCTATGAACACCACCGATTCTGCTAAAATTCTTGACGAGAAGAAACAAGAGGTTGAAACATTAAAACAAGATTTCAAAAATAGACAAAGCAAAGATACTGAAAAAGTAAAGGATCTCGAAGAACAAGTCAATTTTTTGAAAAAAGTTGTTTATAATACTCATGACTCAATTCAAACCGTAAGAATGATAGTACCTCGGTCGTTTTTCAAGGGTCAACCTAGCTTTGCCACCCCCAAGTACCTCGAACAAGCTCAAGCTGCAAACCCCCATTTATATCTTGACGAGTCAGAATGGACCAATCATGATTGCCCTATAGCTAACCTCGATAGTGAAGAGACGTCCCTTTGGGATGAGGAGAGTAGATCACCGGTCAATAAAGATTTTGTGAAACCATATAACTATGCTTATGAAAACAGTCTTTATGGTCTTTTCACTCCACAAAAACAGAAGTCTCGTGAGGAATTATTTTTAGAATGCAAACAAAAAAGAATTCAATGGAAAAAAGCTTTTGCCACTAAGAGGAAAACTAATGTTTTTAAATATATTAACTATTTGCCTCTAGATGCTTCTAAAAGCAAAAGTAGAAAAATACTTGGTTTTCTTAAACACCACGTTAATAATGTTCAATCAATTGTTGAAAGCGATTGGGAGAAACGTCAAAAGGATAAGTGGAAAACCGAGATTCCTCACGACATAACTATGCTTGTGAAAGAACTTTTAATACCAAATACAAAGATAATAAAAGAACATGTTCTTGAGTTTGAAAATTTAATTCAGTCTGAAATGTTTGATGATTTGAAATATGTTGAGTCTCTTGAAAAAGAAATTGATGACCTTCAAAATGACAAATTAGAATTTTCAAACGAATATGATCTACTCTTAGAAGAATGTCTCTCCAAAGATATTTTGTGTGTTACTCTTCAATCTTGTGCTGATATCGATGAATATTCTGATGTTGCATGCAAATATCTTGATAAAATCAAAGAGTGTGAGCGTCTTGAACTTGAGCTTTCGAAACATAAAGAAAATGTTGATAAAAAGGCTTTTGAGTTACTTCAACACAAAACTGATTTCCTTCAAAAACATTGTCATTCTCTTGAACTTGCTTTGCAAAAAGACGTTGGTAGTTTTCCACATAATAATAAATTGCAAGAAAAACTTTCCCAAACGTTTCGAGAAATGAACGAACAAAATTTGGAAATTAAAGGGTTGAAAGCTCAGTTACAAGACAGGGACAGAGCGATAGCAGAGTTGCAGAAACTCATTGCTAAGATGGGTGGGAAGATTGTGGAACCTAGTGTTAAGAAACCTGTTGTAAGACAACCCAATGCTCAAAAAGTGACTAGACCCTCTGTCTTGGGAAAACCATCTGTTTTCTCTAATTCTGCATTTGCAAAACCTGCGTTTGCCCCCAAGACGGATGGGAAGGATAGGTTACCACAAAACACTATCAAAACAAAGATTCGATCACAAAGCATTAAGAACACAAATGTAGTTAAACCAGGGATGTATAGATTGACCACTAAACCCACACAAAACAAAGAAAGTCAATCACCTCAGACTTCTAGAAACACTAATAGACATGTGTCTTTTACTACATGAGTAGTCCCCACTGCTAGTGTTAGCCGGCCCCAGCTTAAGAGCACTCGCATGAATGAAAAGGTCTGGCAAAACAAAAGTCAAGGGAAGATGAAGGAAGTAGAAGAACACCCTAAGATTTTCAATGTTTCTAAGAATAAAACGTCTGTAATCGCGTGTAATGACGATTTGAATTATTCGACTTTGAATGCTATGAAAGTTAAGTTTGTTTGTGTGAAATGTGGAAAGTGTGCTAATGCTAATCATGCTATGTGTGTTTCGAATAATGTCAAAGGCATAGAAACTAGAACTATGAAGCAAACTGTGATGCCTATTAGTGCTAGAAAACCCAAACGCAAAGTGAACCATTCTGGTGCAACCCCCCCTAAGAAAAGTATTGCATCAGACTCCACCACTAAGAACCCTAGAAGCAGAATTAGGGAATTATATGAGTCTGCTAGCAAGCCTTGGAAATGGTGGTTTGCTAATCAATGTCCTCCAGGATATAAATGGATGCCTAAGGTTAGGACAGAAAATGTGACTACGAGCGTTAGTGTGCCTCTAAGTGATGAAACTAGGGAAACTAATGAATCAGAAATCACAACTAACATAGAATCCAATTTAGCAAATGCTCCATCGTGTTCTAATTCTTCTGCAGGTGATCGAAGTAATTCTCTTCATAATGGACTCCGGATGCACGAAGCACATGACGGGGAATCTCAAGCTTCTAATTAATTTCGTGGAGAAGTTCCTGGGTACGGTCCGATTCGGTAATGATCAATTTGCACCGATCCTAGGATATGGAGACTTGGTTCAGGGGAATATCACTATCAAAAGGGTTTACTACGTCGAAGGGCTCAATCATAATCTTTTCTCGGTTGGTCAATTCTGTGATGCGGATTTGGAGGTTGCTTTTAGAAAGAAGACATGTTTTGTTCGTGATTATGATGGGAATGACTTACTTACCGGAACACGGGGTACTGATCTCTACACTATTTCACTACAAGACTCCACATCTTCAACTCCAATCTGTTTCATGGCTAAAGCTTCAACGACTCAAGCTTGGTTATGGCATCAACGTTTATCTCATCTTAACTTCGATACCATCAACTTGCTTTCTAAGAAAGATATTGTGCGAGGCCTTCCTAACTTGAAATTCATCAAAGATCATCTTTGTTCTTCTTGTGAGCTTTGTAAAGCTAAACGGAGTAGTTTTAAGACAAAGACTACACCAAGCTCTAAAGGACGGTTAGATCTTCTTCATATAGATTTGTGTGGTCCCATGCGTGTTCAAAGTATCAATGGGAAGAAATACGTTATGGTAATTGTCGATGACTACTCAAGGTACACATGGACTCACTTCTTGAGGTCCAAGGATGAAACACCCGATGTTCTCATCAGCTTCCTCAAAGTGATACAACGTGGTCTTCAAGCTCAAGTTAAAGTGGTTCGTACTGACAGAGGTACTGAATTTTTGAATTCAAAACTGAGAAACTATTTTGAAGCTGAAGGAATTGAACATGAAACATCTATTGCTCGAACACCCGAACAAAACGGCGTTGTTGAAAGACGAAACCGTACTTTAGTTGAGGCTGCTCGAACATTGTTATCCGCTTCAAAACTTCCACTATACTTTTGGGCCGAAGCCGTGTCAACTGCATGCTACACACAAAACCGCTCCTTAGTTATCCCAAGACACGAAAAGACACCATATCACATAATTAATGATCGCAAACCTTCACTCAAACACCTTCACGTTTTTGGATGTACGTGCTACATTATTCGAGATGGTGAAAATCTGGACAAGATGAAAGAGAAAGGTGATGCATGCATTTTAGTGGGATATGCAACTCAATCTAAGGGATACAGAGTGTACAACAAGAGAACAAAATTAATAGTCGAGACTATTCATATCAGATTTGATGAATTGCAAGAAATGGCACTTGAACAAAGCAGTTTAAGTCCTGATCCACAACGACAAACGACTTTCGTTCACAACCGCACGGAACTCGGAACTCAAGACCACAGCAATGAACCGTCAAGTTCAAAGCTGGTTCCTGAACATGTTCCTAGAGCAGATATGACAGTGGACACGACACTTGAAGAGTTGGAAATGTTATATGGACCAATGTATGATGAATATTTCACGGGGGAGAAACAAGTTGCATCGAAGTCTTCCGCTGTCACTCATGATAAAAATGATGATACCTATCATCATCAACAAAAGGATACAACTTCATCTACTTCAACACGGGTTGTTGCAGATTTACTTCCTCAGAATATCACATTAACAATCGATCCTACAACATCCACAACTACTGTCATTGCTCCAGAGAACACACATCAAGCAGACGATGCATTATCTGACGAAAACGAATTTATCAACCCATTCGGTACACCGGTACGCAAAACTGGAGAGTCTTCTACTCGCCATGTTGATCCGTCAAATATGCATACGTTCTACCAACGACATCCTTCAACACATCATTGGACCCGAGATCATCCTTTGGTTCACGTAATTGGAAACCCTTCACAGCCTGTTCGCACAAGGCGACAACTAGCAACCGATGGCGATGTTTGTATGTTCGCACTCGCCGTGAGTACAGCTGAACAGAAAAACATCAAAGAAGCCATGGCTGATCATGCTTGGATTGAATCAATGACGGATGAACTTCAACAATTTGAAAGACTTAAAGTCTGGGAACTTGTTGACAGACCATACGATGTGACTCCATTAAATCTTCGTTGGATCTGGAAAAACAAGATGGATGAAGAGAATACGATCATCAAGAACAAAGCTAGGCTAGTGGCTAAGGGGTATGGCCAGAAAGAGGGAATTGATTTTGATGAATCATTTGCACTATGCTGCACATAAGGGATTCACTGTCTATCAAATGGACGTAAAGACGGTATTTCTTAACGGTCCTTTGAAGGAAGAAGTCTATGTCACGCAGCCAGAAGGATTCGTCAATCCTCATTATCCTGACAAGGTGTATCGTCTCCACAAAGCACTTTATGGACTCAAGCAAGCTCCAAGGGCGTGGTACGACGAGCTCTCAAAATTTCTGGTATCCAAAGGTTTCTCAAAAGGTTCCATTGATCTAACTTTGTTCACTTATAAATATGGGGATGACATTTTGCTTGTGCAAATTTATGTTGATGACATTATTTTCGGGTCTACAAACCCAAAACTTTCAAAATGGTTTGAAAAAGTAATGCACAGCAAATTTGAAATGTCTATGATGGGCGAACTAAAATTCTTTCTAGGAATTCAAGTTCACCAATCCCCAAGTGGTATCTTTATAAACCAAGCTAAGTATTGTCAAGAGATAATCAAAAAGCATGGTATGACTTCATGTGACCCCGTTGGGACACCATTATCAACCACATCGCTGGATGCTGACTTGGAGGGAAATGCCATCGATCAAACGAGATATCGTTCCATGATGGGTTCCCTCATGTACTTGACAGCAAGCAGACCTGATATCTCACATGCTACATGTTATTGTGCATGTTATCAAGCTCGACCCACTGAAAAGCACCTCAAGGAGGTTAAACGGATCTTTCGGTACCTCAAGAATACCATTCACTTGGGACTCTGGTATCCGAGGGAAACCGGTTTCTTTCTAACGGCCTATTCAGATTCTGATCATGCAGGGTGTCTTGATACACGTAAAAGTACTTCTGGTGGTGCACAATTTCTAGGTCAAGATAAGCTTGTGGGATGGTCTTCCAAGAAGCAGGATTGTACGTCACTTTCATCAGCCGAAGCGGAGTATGTGTCTCTATCTGCGTGTTGTGCTCAATTTCTTTGGATGAGAACACAACTCACGGATTATGGCTTCCACTTTGATAAAGTACCTATGTACTG
Organism: Glebionis coronaria; assembly: GCA_025667525.1. Taxonomy (NCBI): domain Eukaryota; kingdom Viridiplantae; phylum Streptophyta; class Magnoliopsida; order Asterales; family Asteraceae; genus Glebionis; species Glebionis coronaria. Next base: position 446,290,496 of record CM046874.1, read on the forward strand.
TGACTCAAAGTCTGCCATAGCCATCTCCTGCAACCCGGTACAGCATTCCCGCACGAAGCACATCGATGTCAGATACCACTTCATAAAGGAACAAGTTGAAAGAGGTATCGTTGAATTATACTTTGTTGGAACGGATTACAAATTAGCCGACTTGTTTACGAAAGCTCTGTCGAAAGATAGGTTTGAGTACCTCGTTAGGCAAATTGGTATGAGATGTTTGAATCCAGCAGACCTGGAGATTCTGGCAAAGGTGCCTGCTTGATTTATCCATCAAACATCAACTTGTAAATATCTTTGAAAAAGCAAAATACAAAAATATAAAACATATAAAAACAAAACACAAAATTAAAAAATCTTTCAAAATCCAAAAATATTCTTCTCGACATGTCTTTCAGTATCGATAATATGGACGTGCCTAGAAATGTCGCTCAATAACCACACGGGTATGTACATAAAGCTCGAATGAAAGTTGTAAATATTTTTCAAAACATGTCATTTCTTCTTTTTATAAAGGAAATTGTCTATTTTGGACAAATATTTCCAAACAACGGGTAGAGCAATCTATCACGGGTTGAGCTTCTCACAAAACATTCAACATTTTGAGCTCAACACAATGGCTTGTAATCACTTTCAGATTGCAACCCGGTTCTATACTCACGGGGGAGTGTACGATTTCGTGCTCTTACCCTCAGCAAAAGAAGAGAAATCTTCTTACACTTGAGTGGATTCGTCAAGACATTCAAAGTCTATGAACTCAAGTTTATGCTTAAGAAAAACCTCTTCGACAAAAGAAATATGATTTTTCAAAACAGCGTTGAACAAAATATTTTCAAGAATTTCTCAATGATTATTCAAAATCTTTCAAAAATTGTGTGTTCAACAACTCCCATCCTCAAAAAGCGAAATGTGGATCATATCCTCACAATGACAATTCAATTGGATCAATTTTTGAGGGGGAGCATCTTAACTTCATGCAAAAGATTAACACATCTTTCTCCCAGAGATTTCAAGACTATTTTTTCAAAATATATTTTAATCAAATTTGGTATCTCTAATATCAAAAGATTTTATATATTAGAGATAGGGGGAGAAAATGTGATTAAAATGTGATCTAATATAAGACTCAAGCACTTTAACTCTTACCTACATGTGCGAAACACTTTCGATTATCGATGCACATGTGAAGGGGGAGCATTTCTAAAACGACAAAACTAGCAAGGTGTTAAATGTTTTTCAAACACTTTGTTATAATTTAAAGTGGTTTTCATGGTTACGATCAAATACCCACAACATCTTTAATTCACGACGTTATTGGTGTCAAAAGGGTGGTTAGGTTTAAGTCCTATGATCCAACCAGAACCGGAGGGATCTTCCCAGGGACAATCCAATAGATTATTAGAAGTCCTTAGGAAATATGGAGTAGAATGTGAACGTAGCTGAATGCCGACTAAGTACTGATGATAGCACTAGAACAATCACAACAAGGTGCTATTAATGATGTCTTGGTAAGCATTGAAGGGGTTGAAGAATGAAAAAGAAATGTAAGGATAAAGGGTCTAAAGAAAGAAGCCCTCTATACAACTTAGGCAGAAACCGGGTCAACTCATCATGAAGACAAACTCATCATGGACCCAGTGATGTGAAGCACAAACCTTTCCTAGCTACTCAGGCTTCTCTCAATAGAAGTTTGTTTTATTGTCACGGAGAACAACATGACTTCTATTGACTTTCTCACTCCGAGATAGTTGATATTGAATAGGTGGCATCTGCTCCAGCCTCCGACCACTAAAAGTGCACAAATCGAGTCTAGAGCCAAGAGATCAATCAAATCTCGTTAGGACACACGGATGAAGATCAAGAGAGTCCTACGCTATATCCTTGCGATATTGCTAGAACACTCAGAGTGATACTACTTAGTATTCACAATGATGAGTGGAAATCCTTCCAGTGTTAACATCAAACAGCACTGCGGTAGGTCATATGCAAGATTCTTTATGAATTGAACATGTGCAAAACTGAAAAGCAACAGTGGTTTGATTCTGAATTGATTCAAACTCGTTTCAGGTTTCTACGCAATATCTTTATGGTCTTGCCAGAACATTCAGAGTGATATTCATTAATATTCACAGTGACGAATGGAAATCCTTCTAGCGTCAACCTCAAACAGCGCTACGGTAGGTGACTTGTGAGATTCTTATGAATCAAACTTGTGTCAACTGGAAAGCAACAATGGTAAGATTCGTTAAGAATCAAACTTGTTCCAGGAATTTGAAATTGACGACTTTAATCAAACGGATATCTATCCAATTGATTCACTCTTTATGTTCGCAGTCTTGCTTTGAGACGGTTGAGTAAAGAGAACGGCTAGTACAGCCGCGAAACCCTGTCAAGGAGATTCGTAATTGAATCTACCTGATCACAGGTACGATATTTAATATCGTATAACGGTCTTCACCGACCGGAGGTAAAATGCTACGGATTTAGGACGAATGTCAAAGCCATTCAGTCCGTGTCTATGTTTTGTCTCGAGAAGGTGGCGTCACGGTGTACACAGCAAAGTCAATGATTCAGAAACCACATACTCATGCCTAAAGACATATTCAACAATTAACAGTGTGAGCATGTGGATGAAGACACAAGATCGCAAGATGGCAAAGACAAGTCAAGGATGATTTGAAGATCTCAAGCTTAAAGACAAAGTCGAAAGACAACGACAAAGGCTCAAAGATCACAGCATGAAGGAACAAGACTACAATTACACGTTCAAGACTCATTTATGGCGAGATTAGTAATCTCTACAAATTTCCTAAATGACCAAGGTTTATGACCTCTCATTGGGGGAGATTGTTAGCCTCAAAATATTGAGCCAAACAAGAATGCTCGGTCATATGTTTATTATGTATCGTATTTTAGAACGTTGTAATAGGTAGTATATTAGTCGTGTTATACGGGCTTAACTTTAGGCTAAAGTTCATTAATAAGTAACTAAAGCCCAAAAGGAAAGCCCGGCCCAAACCATATAGTCCATAAAGAAGCCCGCATGTGGGTGGACTATATATACTACCCTCCTAGCATGTTAGGAGGGTTGGTGGTTCATTTTCTCATTCCTTAATCTAATATTCACAAGTTAATCCTCTCCTTCTCTCTCTTTTCTCTCTCTAGTTTCTCTCTCTAGAATTCTTCTCATTTCTTCCTTTCTTTCTACCTTAATTCGTATTATATAATCATCACATATTTGGGACAACAAGTTAGCTTAATGTGTAAGCATATGCTTACACATGTTGTAAGCTAGCTAAGACTTGACGCCACATATGTGTGGTGGTGTCAAGTTGCCGTCCCATATTGCTAGTGGGGTGGGACAAAGTGTTTTGTCCCATCTCACTAGTTTACGGGTATTTCTCGATTCTAGTTTTCTCGATTTGCGTGCCCTCGGGTCGTTTTACGAAAAACGTTTTTATAAATTATGAATCACCGTCACAAAACGAATCCAATAAAAATTGTCTCATCAAAAACGGAGTTCAAAACCGTAAATACGTAATCCTAAGGTTTCTGGTTTAGTCGTAAAATACGCCAAATTATGCACGTAAGCCCAAATTTAAATTCGTAAATTGTGAGTTCGTCAACCAACACAAAAATAAGTTTCAAAGTATTATACGAGAAAATATTTCACTACCTGAAAATGTTAGATTTGTCACAATCATCATACTTATAATATCATCATATGTATACATAGCTATTACTTTTATAAAGTCATTGGACAAAAGTCTAAGACCGAGTATTATTTATATAGGTTTTCATGATCGAAGCACGTACCGTACATCCAAATCGCTGATAACCCGCCTTTCCCAATCAACGTGAGTTCATAGCCTCGCACTCTTTTAAATGTTTTTATGAAATGTTTTATAAACCCGCGAGGGAGATAACATGTTAGTTTTAATAAAAATAGGACACTAGTTGTCCTGATTGTTTGCTTATTGATTTGGACCCGAATGATTGTATGACCCGATGAATGAATATATGACCTGATGAATGAAATAAAATGGATTATTATTAGTTAGGTTATGTCACTAAAAGTCCCATTAGCATGAATTGTTAACTACCGGGATTTGGTAGACGCTTATGCATATAATAGTACTATTTGGGGAAGATCACCCCAGTTCGCGCCTTGATGGTTGATCCCTGTCGTGCCACATTGATTTGTAAGCGGATTTATGTATGAGAATATTTATACAAGCGTGATTATTGTGACGACACGCTGTTTTAGATGGGCAAATGAGTTTCGGGTTAGCTACCCGTTGTTTGTTATAGTAAGGTAGCAATGTCATGCAGCTTATAATAATCCAATAACAAAAATACTGATATACGCATTGAATTACAATATATTGCCTGACTAGCAATACCAGGTCTTATTATTGATATTATGCGTGTTTTGGTTTTACATAACCATATTCATATAACAGTTTTTATTTAACTCTATACAACGTTATAAAACGTATTGTATGATGTTTTTACGACATTGGTTCGTATAATGATTTTAAAGGCAAAAGCCTATGGTATGATTTACAACAAAGATTTGTAGAAAATGTTTTTGGCTTATTTTATGGCCTACGACAAAAAATTGTACAAAATGATTTTTGGTAATAATTTTATACCGATGATATATTAATGGATTTCATTAAACTGTATGAATTCACTCGGCGTTTACGCTGACCTTTTCTTTTAACATGTTTTATCTCAGGTACTTGAAGGTAATTCTCGGGAAGATGACAAGAATTTATGGCCCGCACTTATATAACAATTTCCATTCAAATGCTTTGTAAAATTGTATGAAATACTATGACTTGGGACCTATGTAATTTGATGTTTATGAATGGAAAGTACTTTATTTTTAAGCGACATGATTTTAAGCGTTGTATATGATTTGAGTAATGTGCTATCCCGTAACACGAACGACTCTTCCGCTGTATTGAATTATGAAAATTTAGGGGTGTTACATAACATGTTAGTCTTAATAAAATAGGACACCAGTTGTCCTGATTATTTGCTTATTGATATGGACCCGAATGATTATATGACCCGATGAATTATTATATGACTCGATGAATGAAATGAAACGGATAATTATTAGTTAGGTTATGTCATTAAAAGTCCCATTAGCATGAATTGTGAATTACGGGATTTGGTAGACGCTTATGCATATAATATTACTATTTAGGGAAGATCACCCAAGTTCGCGCCTTGACTGTTGATCCCCGTCGTGCCACATTGATTGATAAGCGAATTTATGTATGAGAAGATTTATATAAGCGTGATTATTGTGACGACACGCTATTTTAGATGGCAAATGAATTTCGGGTTAGCTACCCGTTGTTTGTTATAGTAAGGTAGCAATGTCATGCGGCTTATAATGATCCAATATTGAAACTACTGATATACGAATTGAATTATAATATATTGCTTGACTAGAAATACGGGGTCTTATTATTGATATTATGTTCGTGTTTTGATTTTATATAACCATTATCATATAACGGTTTTTATTAAACTTTATACAACGTTATAAAAAGTATTGTATGATGTTTTTTACGACAATGGTTCGTATAATAGTTTTGAGGGTAGAAGCCTATATTATGATTTACGACTAAGAGTTGTATAAAATGTCTTTGGCCTATTTTATGGCCTATTACAAAGATTTGTACAAAATGATTTTTGGTAATAATTATATACCGATGATATATTAATGGTTTTTATTAAACTCTATGACTTCACACAGCGTTTTCGCTGACCTTTTAACATGTTTTATCTCACGTACTTGAAGGTAATTCTCGGGAAGACGACAAGAATTTATGGCCCGCATTCAATAAAATTTCCATTTAAATGTTTTGTAGAATTGTATAAAACACTATGACTTGGGACCTATGTAATTTGATATTTATGAATGGAAAATGCTTTATTATTAAATGACGCGATTTTCAAGTGTTGTCTATGATCCGAGTAATGTTCTATCCGGTAACACCAACGACTCTTCCACTGAACTAAAGTATGAATTTTTGGGGGTGTTACAGTTTGGTACTAGAGCTCTCGTTATAGAGAACGAAAGATTTTTAAAACCGAGGTTATGAATAAAACATTTCAAAAACCTTTTAACCATAAATATTTTTAAATAAATATTTTGAGTAAAATGTTTAAAAATCTTTTGATTATAACGATGCCAAAGAATTCCCGAGTTACCGACAAGGCCAGACTGAGAAGTGTTATTTTAATATATATATATATATATATATATATATATATATATATATATATATATATATATATAAAACTTGGATTTAATATATATATATATATATATATATATATATATATATATATATATATATATATATATATATATATATATATATATATATATATATATATATATATATATATATATATATATATATATATATATATATATATATATATATGATGTAATTTGATTACCTAATTGTTTGATGATTTATTTAATACTTATACGAGGTATTTATACGACGTAGATTGTCACAAGAAACCCTAAATCCCCTAGCAAATCAATCGAAGCTATTTCTGTAGGAATTCTAGCTATTCTAGATCTAAACCAAGTTGTGGATGTTCATAGTCCCAATGAAATGGTTGATATTCGTAGAAATGTTGATATTAGTTGATTATGATCTTGAAGAAGAATTAGCGAGATTAAATCTAATATCGTTGTCATGATAATCTTTCCTTATATAGTGGAGTTTGACAAAACCTTACCACCTGGAAAGGTGTCATCTGATTCGGTGTCACCCATTTCTTAAATTTGAAATCGAAAAGGTGAATCTTGCACCTGAGGCTGTCATTGGAACCATTACCCAAAAGCCTCATGCCACTAGTACCTTTCCGAGAAGTCTAATTGAATGTGTGAGTCATTTTATACTTGTGACTCATTTGATAACTATTCTTGTAAGAGCTATAGGATTGGAAATTAAAGTGTTGTTCATATCGAGCTTTTATTGCCCTTTCAAGGTCTAAGAATAAGGTTGAAAGTATTGGAAAATGAGGTAGGATGTCGGATTGAGTATAAGATTGATTGAAACTTGAATAAAGTAAAATTTAACTCGTATGGAATAAGAAATTGTTAAGAGGAAGTCGTTGAGTCATGTGATTGAATTATAAGGTTTTAAATGATTTTTGGTTAGTGTTAAGGGTTGTTCCTAGGCCATTGTTCAATGACGAGGATGCCCAGTGTCCAAGAAATAAATTGAAGAAATCTTCTTCTGAATCAGGACCGATGGATCTTCTGGGACAGGTGGAACACCTAATGACTCTTGTAGATTACTATTCATTGTGGTATCTTTTAAAATCCCTAACTTAACTGAGACATCAGTCGGTAGGATGAGTTCTTGGAATTGTATGACATGGCAACACGTAATGTGTTACTGTATAATTTTGACTAGTTTGTGATTAATGAAAATACTACCTTTGATTGCTAAATCCTCCATGTATTGATGTTATCTATCTTTTCTTGCTTCTTCCTAATGCTCGCATTAGTGATGCAACCATTGAACAAGCACTAATCTCGATTTGAGTTACGTTGTGGATTATTGTTTTTGAGTGCCATCGAGGTCATGAACCTCATGATTAATTGGCTAAGCTCATTTCCTATTAAATTATAGTTAGTTCTTGGTGAAAAACTTTTCATCTCTCTTTTGCAGATCGCTCATTGTTTTTATAAATATAAAATAGTATCCCTTGATTAAAATTGAATTTTCGTCACCATATGGATTATTCAAAGTGAGATTTATGAGTACTCGTTATCGAAATAAAGTTGTTTATGAAACACTTATGGAAAATTTAATTGTTTCCATAAAAAAGAACATCTTTGTAAATTCATTTTGAATTAAGCATGAATATAAATATTTTAAACATGATGACAAAGTTTTGACGAACTGAGTATTACATCGTTAATCCTAAAATTGTATATAGTTGCGCGCCTACGTACAATTTGGGAGGGACCATGCAAGGTTGATTAGTAGTCACCATGAAATTGTTAATAAACATCACATTTTCTTTGTAATTGTGAAAGATAGAATTTCTATGAGATATGCAAGAAGTGCAAAATAGGGACATATTGTTAGGAACACCTACATATGTGCCCGTACCATTTATTTTTCTGAGTCGAATTCAATCATCTGTGGATATTGTCTTCATTGACAATTGATATCACCTTCTTGTCCAATTCTCTCATGATGAGATTCTTTTGAAAAGTATCTGAAGGTCTACGTAATTAATGGCCTATTCTAGATCATGGATTTGGTGGATTAGGTTGGTTGATTGATTGAAAATTAAAGAAGAAATGAAGGAATTAGATGAGGGATTAGAGAGAGAAAGGAGAGAAGGGAGAGAATTGTAGAGAGAGAAAGAAAAGATGATAAATGATTAAGTGTAAATGTGAATGAACAACCCCCTCCTAACATGCTAGGAGGGGTTATATATAGCCCACCCTACATGTGGGCTATATGGACTATACAATAAGTAAATAGATCACGAGCCCATTACATAATTATCGTTGGAGCGACCGATCCTTCATAAATACGTAAAACGTATTTCCAACAATCTCCCCCTAAGGGAGGTCGCTCCAAGTTACAAAGTTCTAAATAGTCTATATCTCGTGATCTATGCTAACTAAGATGTGACCGAGACTTTATTGGGAAAAACGTATTTCCAACAATCTCCCCCTAAGGGAGGTCACATCTTTTTGCAAAATCTTAAACCTAGCATCTATGCTTGAGTCTTCGATCTTGCTCTTGTGAATATGCTTGGTGTGATCTTTGACTTTAGTCTTGAGCATGTTTCCTTGCCTTGACCTTGTGCATTCGTCACTTGTGATATTTGCCTCTTTGTGACTTCATGTTCCACATACTTATACTTTTAAATTCTTGAAAGCTTCAGAGTTTGATACAGCGGAAGACTTGACCTTCAGGCTTTCTTGAATTTGTTGAAGTACTAATTGTATGTAGTATAAGCATGTGGTGACGACTTCTTCTGGATTGTACACCGCAATGCCACCTTCTTGTTACGCTGCATAAGACAGTTAGCAACAAAACAATATACACGGATGAAATGGCCTTGAACATTTCATTCTAATTCGGTAGCAATTTACCTCCGGTCGGTGAAGACCGTTGGACGATATTAAATATCGTACTTGTGGCAGGTAGTTTCAATAAAGAACCTCCTTGACAAGATTACGCGGGTAAACCCGTTCTCTTTACTCGACCGTCCAAAGCTGACTGCGAACGTAAAGAGTGGATCATTTGGATAATATTATCCGCATGATTTGAAGCCGTCAATTCATGTTCCTGGAACAAGTGAAGTTCAATTAAGAACCGCACCATCGTTGCTTTCCAGTTGTCACTAGCTTGATTCATATAGAATCTTGCAAGTTACCTACCAAGTGCTGTTTGATGTTAACACTAGAAGGATTTCCACTCGTCACTGTGATCAATAAAGAGTCACTCTGAGTGTTCTGGCAAGATCATATGATAATGCGAAGAGGCCTGGAACGAGTTTAAGTTCATTTAAGAATTAAACCACTGTTGCTTTCCAGTTATCACAAGTTTGATTCATAAAGAATCGCACAAGTCACCTACCATGAGCTTTTTGATGTTCGCTCAAGAAGGATTTCCATCTTCATTGTAAATACTTTCGTATTACTCGGATGTTCAGGCAAGATCATGAAGATTTTGCGTAGGACTCTTAAGATCTTTCTTACTTTTCACAGTGTGTGAAGAAGCAAGGAATAATGAAAGTGTGTCCTAATGAGATATTTGATGATCTCAAATGGCTCTAGACTCGATCGTGCATTTTGGATTTTTTAGTGATCGGAGGCTGGAGAGGAGTGCCACCTTTTCAATACCAATTTATTCGGAGTGAATAAATCAATAGATAACATGTTGATCTCCGTGTGATTAAAACAAATACCTTTTGAGAGATATTTGAGTTAGCTGGGAAGGGTTGTGCATTGCATCACTGGGTCCATGACGTCTTTCTTCAATATCGAGAATCATTAGCAAAAATGACCTCAATAGCATATGTATTGACCCGGTTTCTGCCTAAAGTTGTAAGGAGGGCTTCTTTCTTTACACCCTTTATCTTTACATTTCTTTTTCATTCTTCAACCCCTTCAATGCTTACCAATACGTCATCACTAGCACCATGTTGTGATTGTTCCAGTGCTAACTTAAGTACTTGGTCGGCATTCAGCTACGTTCACAATCTTTCTCCATCTTTCCTAAGGACTACTATTTCTAGCTATGGAATGTCCTTGGGAAGATTCCTCCGGTTCTAGAGAAATCATTGGACTTTAACCTATCCTACCATCCTTATGTCACCACAATCGTCACCGTCGTGAATAGAGATGTTTTGGGTAAGTATATGTCACCATGAAATCCATTTTGAAGTGCAAATCCATTTTGCTCCCCCTTAACATATGCTACGATATTCGAAAACATTTCGCACATGTCGGGATGAGCTAACACGTTAAGTCAAACCATTTGTGATTGATCATATCCCATATTAAATCACATTTTCTCCCCCATATTAAAAATATTAACCCAATCGATGTTTTTAATATCAATTGATTTAATAGCCTTTTAAGAAAATTTGGGAAGAAAAATGCAAATCCAATTATCTTCATGAGTTACACAAGCTCCCCCTCAAATTAATGAGGGTGTGCTGAAACGTAAATTAAATACCTTTTAAACACAAGTGTAAGGTATTTATTACGTGCAAAGATCAAATATAATAATGAATTCACAAGATTAGCAATGTACGAGGTTTGACCTGAATAATGGAGAACATCATATGAAAGAAGCACATGGTTCTTGTTCACGAATGTTGGTCACCTCGTCACGTCCCCGAGAAAATTAATTCTCGTTGTTGAGTCAAAGCTTTCCGGTGAAATGCTTGACTTGATTATGAAAAGCGGGTTGCTATCTGAAATAATAGCAAACCATATGGAGCATGTTTTAAAATCATTTGAACTTCTGCTCGAACTTTATTTACAACCCCGTGTCATTATTGAATGACATTTCTAGGTTCGTAAATATTATCGATTCCAGAAGACATGCTCGTTTTATCAAAACGTTTTTGAACACACAATTTTGAAAGATTTAGAAAAACCTTTTGAGAAATTCTCGAAAAATTGTGTTCAATGTTTTAAAAAACAATTACTTGAGCGTAAGATGTTGAATATCTTAAAAACGAGCTCAAGTCCGAGAAGTTGTAAACTTCCCGTTGTTAAGGATAAGTTTATCATCGGCGATAAACTTTCCTTTTATCTGAAGAACGAGTCCTAAGCTGACATGTACTTAGAAGTCGTGTTCATGAGCTTGAAAACTTTGACTGTTTTAACGGAAAGCTCATGACCGAGAAAGGTTAATTTCTCGTTACGAGGAAAAGTTCTCTTATTTAAAAGATACACTTTCCTTTCTGAGCTTAAAACTTCGAATGTTTTAATACAAGCTCATGACCGAGAAAGGTGAATTTCTCGTTAAGAGGATAAGTTATCATAAACGATAAGCTTTCCTTTATTTTAAGTTCGAGTTACAGTCTGACATTTAACTGTAAGTCATATACACGAGCTTAAAACCTTTGAATGGTTTTAATGTAAGCTCGTGTCCGAGAAAATTTAATTTCTCGTTGTAAGGATAAGTTTATCATCGGCGATAAACTTTCCTTTATTTGAAGAACGGGTTACCATCTGATATTTAATGATAAACCATAATGCATGAGCTTAAAAACTTGGAATGTTTTTGATATAAGCTCATGCCCGAGAAAAATGAATTTCTCGTTTTTAGGATAAGTTTATCATCGGCGATAAACTTTCCTTTCTTTGATGATCGAGTTATAGTCTGTGATGCGACTATAAGTCCTTGTTTGCAGCTTAACCATGAATCCCCTGAGACATTTGTTTCTCTGATATCTGCTTCTTCAGCAACCAAACTCTAAGAGTGTCCTTAGTTGAACGGTACACAACGATTGGACCGCTTCGTTCTTTTGGAACATCAACTTTGGTACCTGCATTCTCATTAGGAGTTTGTATACTTTTGCATGGGTTAGAGATATCTATTTTTGAAGCACGTGGGGGTTCACAGTTGGCTTTACTTGTTTCAGAGGCGACCTGAGTAGATGATTCACTTATCTTAGCTGGCAAACGTTTCCTTTTATAGAAAATCTTAAGTTCAGGCTTAAGTGATGTATCATCCTTTGCAATTTCCTCCCTAGTAGTCTTCGTAGAATCAGAGGCTATCCTAGTTAAAGGGCACTCGTTTCCTACAAGAGTGAAAGATCTACCAGTGGGGCGCCACATTTTACCAAAGGGTTTGATTTTAGCGACCCACTGGGATTTAAGTCTAGCACGGGAGTTCACCTCATTAAGCAATTTTTTGATACAAGCATCATGATTTGCCGTAAAGACACATTTTCTACATGTTTTACAAGTAGCATATTTAATGTCCGAGTAAGATCTAGAATCCCTAGACGATTGATTGATGCTCCTAGGATTGGACATGCTACGGTTAGCAGTGTTGGGTAAACTAGAAGGCATCTGACTAGGTTTGGAATTCCTATCTCTTACATGTGTCTTTTGCTTAGCTTCCCTAAGATCAGATTCATGGCAAACGTCATTTGAACTAGTTCTAGACGTGGTCTTGGTATTTTTAGGGAAACTAGAGGCAATCATATGATTTGGTCTTGCTAAAGCTGGAGTGATCACATTGGGCCTAGTAGCTGGAGTGACAGGTCTAATAAGATGAACCAAATCAACTTGGGAGGCAAACCGCGGTCTCGAGGATTGTAGTCGCTCGGATCTAAATGCAGTAGGTTGTCTGACAATCGTTTGTCTGACGAACTGATTTGTAGGCGGTTTCCCCAAGATTGATGGTTTTTCAAGCTTAGTGTCCACACTAGGTTCTCTAGTTTTCCTTAACTCGTTTTTCAACGCAGCTATAGCAAAAACCTTTTCCTGTAATTGGGCCTTTAATGTTTCATTTTCTTTGAGCACGTTATCTTGGGATGCCAACTTAGATTCAAGTAGTTGAATTTGTTTCAAAAGATTATCTTTTTCAGCTTTAGAATCTAGAACAGTTTGATCCAATTTTCTTTCAAGAACAACGTTTGACTTTTCAAGTTTTTCAAAGTATGTTTCAAATTTGTCCGTTTTCTTAGAAAATTCAAGTTTGGCATCCTCAAGATCTTTTGATTGCCGAGCTACGATCGTTTCGAGCTCTTTAATCTTGGAATCAGAAGCAGTCAATGAATCAGTTATAGGATAATTATCATGATGTTTAGCATTCTGAACAATCTCTCCCCCATTATGACTTACATCGTATGAGTCAGAAGTGGTATTGCTATCACTCGTTTCCATCCTATGTTTGTCATAATTAGGTTCAGAATCCTCAATATGCGGCATATCATCAGCATATACATCATAAACCACATTACATTGTACCATGTTTGCCGGCTCTTCGGGTAAGGTGTCATCAAAAGAGATCTCGTGAACATTCCCTGACGTGCCACTGGCATCATGTTGTCCTCCTGATTCTGTGCTCGTGCCATCGTTAGGCTCCAAGTTGTCAACCGTATGACCAATTTCCTCTTGCATCGAAGAGTCTTGCACTCCATTATCATACCCTTGCTGAAGTCGAGATCGTTCATAAATCGAAGACGAGACCGATGACATGAGTTTCAAAATCGTATCACGGAAAACCCGAAGCTCGGTATGTGTATCTCGAAGAAACGATTGGCAAATCATTGAACTTTCAGGCTTGATGATATTAAAATGGAGGAAAGGCGTGAGTTGTGTCACAAGAGTCTTGTATGCAAGTGCCGATGCAGAGTGATTAAAGTTGTCACTGTTGAGTTGCTCGGCGAGTTCGGTCAAAGTGGTGAAAATTGAGTCGATGAATATATGACGATCTTGTTTAAAAATTGTCACAAATTCACTCCCTCCTTGAAGCCGTGAAAGAGTGACTAGATGATATTGAAGCATTTGAAATGAATTGATACCACTTTCTTTAGCTTTGTCGTGCATTCGATGCAAGTCTCCCTTTTTAAGTGTCGAATTTAACGAGTCCATTGAAAATCGAGAAAATTCGATTTGACTCAAAAGATGTTGTCGGCTCAAATGATTATTAAACCCGATCAAAAATCTGTAGTCGCTAAAAATAAAAACTCGTCACGTTGACTCGTCACGTTGTCTTCAAATCCGGCCACAATAACGTTTAACCCGATAAATATTTTTCACGTTAAACTTGGAAAATACCCGCCTCGACACGATTTGCCAAAAATTAATAAAAGAAAAATTATCTTTAAAAAAATAAAAAAATAAAAAGAGAATAACTTTAAAATATGAAAATATAAAAAAAATTAAATCTCATAAGAAAAACTTAAAATACGTGTGTGAATAAGAAGATAATAAAAGAAAACTTACTCAACAAAAAATAAAAGAAAAAGAAAACAAAATAAGAAAAAAAGAAGAAATCTGATAAGAAAAACGTGTGTGAATGGATTCTTTGTTTCCTCCGCCAAATACGTGGCCCAATGACAACACATTCACCGCCCAACCCACTTACACCTAGTTATATCCGCCCCATAATTTAATATCTGTCTCTATCTGCTACAAAATGTTTGAATCTCTCTCTCTCCTCACTGGAAAACACACACACAGAAAAGCCTAATCTCTCTATCTCTCCTCAATTCTCAAAACGTATAACTTCAACAAATCTTCAACAAATTATTCGTTCTCCCAGAACTCAAATAACTTCAACAAATCTTTCAGAGAAGGGCTTCAAGATCAATTAAACTTGGTCTCGGGTAGGTATTATTTTATGTTGCATGTTTGGTTAATTGAGATCAATTGAGTCTATCTTTCATCTGTGCGTCTTTCTTGTGAGGGTCTGTGTTGGTTTTCGTTGAGGATGGGTGGGGGGTCGGTTTTGAGTCGAGGTTGTTGGGTGAGTGTCGAAAGTTTAGATGGTTTAGAGGGAGTGTGTCGAGGGTGTTGGATGTGTCGAGGGGTGTGAGAGACGAGGGTAAAAACGAGGGTGTTTTTTGTTCGAGGGAGGGTTGAGAGTATGCGAAGGTGAGAGTGTTGTTGTCTGTCGAGGCTAGGGTGAGGGTAAAAAGATTGGGTCGAGAGAGTGTTTGAGTTGGGTGAGTCGGGGCTGTGAGGGTGTTCAAGGGTGTTGGGGGGGACCGAGAGAAATAAAGTGAAACAAGGGTGATTTGGTGAGAGACGAGAGGGTGTTGTTATTGTCGAGAGAGGGAGTCGAGAGTTTGATGAAAGTTTTGATTTTGAGAGTCGGGAGTGAAGGGTCTGTGAGTTTTGGTTTCAGTCGAGGTGTCGGATGTGGGTGAGTCAGTTAAAGGTTTTTAATCTTGTGTTGTTTAAGGTTTTGAGTCTTGGGTGTATGTTTATTTAGAGGGAATGAGTCTATTCAAAAGACGAGGATTTGCCCGTTAAGTTTGAAATAGCTTCATTCGGAAGAGTTCCGAATCGGAACTTTGTTTCGTTCCGAACTTTGTTTCGTTCGGAACTTTGTTTCGTTCGGAACAGTTCCGAATCGGAAGATTTTGATTCGGAAGATTTTGATTCGGAAGACTTCCGAATCGGAAGTGTTTGGTTCGGAAGATTTTCAAAACAAAAAAATTGATTCGGAAGTTTTGTCTTAAAAAATTGATTCGGAAGTTTGTGGTTCGGAAGTTATCTTGCTTGATTCGGAACTTAATTACTGATTCGGAACATTTAGCTCAGATTTGTTGGGACAAGGTTGGACAGATGGACAGAAACAATGGACCAAAAACTGGACAGTAGGACAGAAGGACTGATTAAAAAATTTATAAAAAACTGATTAAAAAATAAACTAAAAAAATAATAAAAAAATAAAATTGATAAAACTAAAAAAAATTTGTAAAGGACTGATTAAAAAATTTAAAATAGAAAAAAGGATAAAAATTGATAAAAATTTATATAAATTGATAAAATTTAGAAAACATACCAACTTTTTTATATAAATTGATTATTAAATTTGTGATAAAAAACAAATAAAAAATACAAACTTTTTATAAAAACACAAAATTAAAAAGAGAAAAACAAAAAACTTTTATAAAAAAAAACACTAACTTTTTATAAAAAACACAACTTTTTAAGGTTTTATATAAGAAAATTTTGATTTTTATATAAAAATTTGTGATTTTTTATCTAAAAAGTAAGTTAATTTGAAGATTTGATATGATTTAACATATAAAAAATACAAACTTTTTATAAAAAATACAAACTTTTTATGATTTAAGCATGATTAAATCAAAACCCACCAAAATCAAAAAGAGATAAAACAAGAATAAACCAAACTAACCATGGCTCTTGATACCAATTGAAGGTCTACGTAATTAATGGCCTATTCTAGATCATGGATTTGGTGGATTAGGTTGGTTGATTGATTGAAAATTAAAGAAGAAATGAAGGAATTAGATGAGGGATTAGAGAGAGAAAGGAGAGAAGGGAGAGAATTGTAGAGAGAGAAAGAAAAGATGATAAATGATTAAGTGTAAATGTGAATGAACAACCCCCTCCTAACATGCTAGGAGGGGTTATATATAGCCCACCCTACATGTGGGCTATATGGACTATACAATAAGTAAATAGATCACGAGCCCATTACATAATTATCGTTGGAGCGACCGATCCTTCATAAATACGTAAAACGTATTTCCAACAGTATCGAATTACCGAGTGTTGATACCCGACTGGGCGCATCGACATTTCTATCATTTCTTTTGATTAGATTTCATTTGAATGACCTGGGTAACAATCCGAGGAGCTTTCGAATGCGTACTCAAAGTATGAAAACATGGGATATATTCATATTCATTAATGTTTTCGTCTTTATCTGATTTGAAATTCTCTCGCGTAGATTATGCATTGACCTCACTCTTTTAATGTTAGTTATGTCTCCATATATCCTTGAATTTGTGAAGGGTTATGAGTTATTATTAGTCTTTGAGAAGTTCACGTCTTATCAACGGCAATAAAACTGAAAAGTTGGTAGTGCCATTAGAATTGGTTGGTTGATTATGACATGATGTCATTGTCTTGATTGATGGGAACTCGAGTAGAATTACCCTAAAAAGATAAGATGTTGATTATCAAAAGTAATCTAAATAATTCTTGATGGATGACCATATCCTGCATTTAGGCTTAAAATTATACCATAAATGGTTATGAATTAGTCATAGATCTTGTAATCTAGAAAGAACTTAAAGTAAATTATTTAAAAGATGTTTCTATTATCTGAAACTTTCGGAGGTATTTGCTGGTGAATTACCTAGACTTTCACCATTAAGGCAAGTTGAATTTGGTATTGATTATATTCCCGGTGCTGCACCTGTGGCTTGTACACTGTACGTCAGCACCATCTGAATTAAAAGAATTACCGTACAACTGAGAGAGTTGTCGGAGAAGGCTTTTATTCTACCGAGCTCGTCATCATGAAGAGCTATGGTGTTATCATTCATTATATTTATTGATTACCGTGAGCTGAATAAATTGACGATCAAAGTCTATATCGATTACCCAAGATGAAAGATTTGTTCGATCATTTACAAGGTTCTAGCGTATATTCAAAATTTGATCCACGGCATGGTTATCATCAACTTCGCGTTCGTGAAAAAGATTATCTATTCCAATCACTGCATCCAGAACTTGTAATGATCATTATGAGTTTCATGTTATGTCGTTTGGATTGACCGATGCACATGTAACATTCATAAATTGGGTGAATCACGTATGTAGGCTGTAATTTGATAAATTCATGCTTGTGATCATTGAGGACCATCTGTTTTTCTCTAAGAATAAGAAGGAGTTGGTAATCATTTGTAAACTACTTTGAGTAGGCCGAGCAGTGAAAACCTGTACCTTGAGTATTTATCATGTGATTTAAAGATTTGATCCTTTACATTATTTGATCGTGTGATTAATGGTAGTGGAATCTATATTGACTTTTCAAAGATTAGAGCCATTAAGGCTTTGGGTAATACCAAAAAGAAAGTGCAAAAATGTTTTGACAAATATTTATCAAATGATTTTTTTTAAGGAATCATTCCTTTATACCCAGATCATTTAACTAAACTCCCTTAGGATTAAATGTTTGTGTATACCTCAAGACAACCTAAGAGGGATTGAGGAAACCATTTAAACCATGAATTGGATTTTGAAATGAAAATTTTTGCTTTTCAACTAAGAAAATTTTGACCAAAGTATAAACAAAGATTTTTCGAACATTTACAGATCTTATTAATTATTTTCGACAAATCAACAAAAATCGTGTTAACTAAATTTAAATTAATTTTTGAACACTTTTCTATAATTGGACGAACTGAGAAATTTAAAACTTTTTACGTTTACTTCTCGTAAAATTAAATATTTATTATTTAATTACTAGTAATATTTATCGACACTTTAAACGTCGGATTGAGCAAAACTAATAAAGATGATAGTTGAGACGAAACTAAAACTTAGAAAATATGAAGAAAGAATTTATGAGTGAATTGTGGTCATGATAAATATTTCATCAGGGAAAATGAATGTAGATACTGACACATTATGTAGAAATGATAAAGAACCAATTAGGATGTGTTCCTTAGTAATGAATATGCAAAAGAATTTGCTCGAGCAATTTAGAAATAACTGATGCTTGTAAGAAGGATAATATAGATAATAAAAAGGGGTTCACGGCTAATGTGAACCATTAGAAATGAGAGCCTATGGCATTAAATGTTTAAAAGGCCGATTATGGTTGCCTAAATATGGAGGATTTCGAGATTTAGTTATGTTGGAATCTCATAAGTCTAAGTATTTTGTTCATGCCGTTTTTGATTAAATGTATCTTTATATGAAGAAGTTGTACTGATGGCCAAATAATGAAGGCAAACATCGCCTCATACATTAGTAACCATCTAAATATTGCAAAGGTCAAGGCTGAACACCAAAAATCCATAAGGATTGCTTCTACAGATTATTATTCATGTTTGGAAATAGAATAGAATCACCATGGATTCTTATCACAAATCTTCCAAGGTCATCATCTGAATTTGATTCGATTTGGGTCATCGTCGACAGACTGACAAAATCTGCTAATATCATCCCCGTTGATGATTGATTCTCGATGAAGAAATTGACCCTTTTGTATTTAAAGTAGTTGTGTAAGCATGGTGTGCCTGTATCGATCATCTCTATCAAGATCCTCGCTTCGCATCGAACTCTTAGAGATTTCCTCAAAAGTCATCGGGAACGAATTTTGATGAGAGTACTATTTACCACCCCAATCGAAGGGACATGGTAAAGTAACGATACAAACACTAGAAGTCTTGTTTTATGTTTGAATAATTGACCTTTGGTAATGAACGGGATAATCGTTTTCCTTTGTAGAGATTATTATTGATAATTATCGTATTAGGATCGAGATCGAATCTTGTGAGGATCTATATAAAGAGCATCTGTAGGCAGGAATTGGGATGAAGATACCCGACATACACCCATTGTGAGTTAGACATGTCTTTTAGGTTTAAGGTTTCCTATGATGACAAACCTAACCTTACAAAATACCCGTACCGCGAGACCTGAAATGATTGTTGAAATTAGGATCTGATTATTGACTGCCAGTAGCGGGCAGGAGGTTATGTGAATATGAGATGTTGATCTTGAAGTGTAGGATGGGTAGCGAAGTTATGCCAAAAAAATTCACCATGGAAAAGTGAATTGATAATCTGAAAGATCATGGGAAATAATTGCCCGTTGTATGGGACCATTGAGATAATGTAAAAAGTTGGTTTGAAAGGCATATAAGTCTGATCTACCCTAGGACTTCAAGGGCTGCGTGAATTATGTGCGTATATCGAACTTGGTAAAATACTTATCATGTGAAAATCTGATTACTTCTTAATGAAGTTTGGATCGGCGAAAAGTTGCATTCATCAAAAACCCGTGAACATCATGGATAGAGAAAGTAAGTCAACATTAAGCCTGATCGTATTCCCGTAGTTATGTTTGATGAAACTCGCGTATTGTAATGAATTAAACTTGAGAGAAAAGACCGATGGTGGAGGAAATGCCCGCATGTCGTGATTCTATAAGAAGCGAGTAGTAAGATAAATCGATCTTTCAAGACAAAGATCCTCTTTAGGGGTAACTACTGTGACAATCCATCAATTTATGGTCGATATTTTATTCTCAAGTACTATTTAAAATCATTATTTTAATGTTATATTATGAACTCACTCATTTTTGGGAAGAAATTTGGGTTTACACCTTAAAGTAGCATCGACTACGTCTAAACCGGAGAACTCTATGTTACGTGGTTATGTTTACATACACCGTTTTTGGTGACATCCCGACATTTCAGGAAATAAATCTATTCTCAAATATTATTTTGGAATTTTAATTTGTGTTGGTTCGTAAACTCACAAGTTTACGGGATGAAATTATGATTTTACGTGCATAATTTAGCGTCTTTTACGACTAAACTGGAAACCCTAGGTTTACGTATTTATGTTTTTGAACTCCTTTTTGATGAGACAATTTTTATTAGATCGTTTTGTGCCGTAGATTCATAATTTATAAAAATGTTTTTCGTAAAACGACCCGAGGGCACGTAAATCGAGGAAACTAGAATCGAAGAGTACCCGTAAATTAGTAGGGATGAAACAAGTTTAGACTTGTCTCACCCCCACTATGGGTGGCCAAGACTTAGCCAACATACCAAGTGTGGTGTCATGTTTACATACACACTAAGGACACATGTCCTTAGTGCTATGCAAAACCACATAAACATGAAACAAGCTAAGCACAAACCATTTACACACATGCAAACCAAGTTTTTCAATCTCTCCTACCCTTTCTCTCTATGAACGTCTAACCCACCCTAAATCACCATCTTCATCATCAAATTTAACCATGAACTTTACATAGAATCTACATATGTTGATCCCCATTTAAAAAGATGAAGATTGGAGGTGATTTTAACATATAAAAAGGAGTTTTCATGGAGGTCTTTGGGCTGATTTTCAAGAAGGAGTTTAGGGCTGATTTCATGGAGGTGTTCATCCATTTGAAGGACCCAAGAAGTTGTCTTAAAAGGTAGAAGATTTGGTGGCAAGATCAAGCCTTGATTCATCCTATATCTCATCCTTTCCATCATATAGATTGGTATAGAGATCAATTTCTTTCTATCACCCTATTGTTTTGAATATGTATTTATGTATTGTCTTCAAAAATGTATATGTATATGATGATTAATGATGATCAAATTATTATGTGGGGATCTTGTGTTGTTAGATTTGGTTAAAAAGACTAAAATCCACATGTAAAGATGTTAAAATCTTGACTAAAATTATGGGCTGTATAAAACAGTAATTAACCATATGATAACTTGATAAAATGACTTGGATTATTTAATATACAGTAAGGTATATGATTTTTACATGTGTAGGAGTTTACCACTCAACGGAATCAATAAAATGAGCAAGATATGATCAAAATACTATTAAGGTTCAAATCTGTATAGTCTGTTTTGGACAAATTATTAGGGATACTTAGAGGATGAATGAGCAGTAGCTAAAATGGAGTTAATTGTAGAACATATTATGTAGTTTTTGCTGCCCAAATTTGAGCTTCTATCTCCTAGTAGAACTCAAGATATGGCAAAAATGGTGAAAGTGAGTTTCATAATCAGATTTGGAAAATAAAAGTATATAATATAAAATGAGCACTCAAGTAATATTATTATAAAATACATATATAAAACCCAATAACTTATGATAATACTTATATAATAAGTTATATACTATGATAAATAAGTATGACACTTTATAAAATTACAAACTCAAATATTTTCTAAAGTTATAAAACTATATATAAGTTTTACGTCTTTTCGGCTAAAACCAAAAGATTAACGTTTTCGCCAAATAAAACTTAGACGGTCGGACCCGTCTAATTTAAACTTTTTATAACTCTTCTACTGATATGTAAGTACATTTGACAAGTGAAAACCGATAAAATCCGATCTTTATAACTTATGGACATTAACGGGCCAAAGTAGCCTTATTGGACTATTAACCCAACTAGTTTGGCTAAACACTAATGGACTTACTCATGGGCTTAACCTACTCGGGCCCAACATATGAGTATAGGCCTGGTATTAAAAGTATAAAATGAGCTAATATAATCTATTGGACTTTTAATGGGCTTATTGGGCCTTAATATATAAATAAGTTGAAACTAGTGTAACTAGTAAAAAATTTGACTAACACATAACACTATAACGTGTATGAAGAGATAAAACCCCACTTGATCATCATCATACTTATGATATCATCATATATACATAACCATTATTTTTATAAAGTCATTGGTCGAGAGTCTAAGACGAGTATTATTTGTCTAGGTTTCCGTGATTGAAGCACGTACGGTACATTGAAAACGTCGATAACCCGCCTTTCCCAATCAAAGTGAGTTTATAGCCTCGCACTCTTTTAAATGTTTTATGAAATGTTTTATAAACCCGCGAGGGAGATAACATGTTAGTTTTAATAAAATAGACACCAGTTGTCCCGATTATTTGCTTATTGATATGGACCCGAATGATTATATGACCCAATGAATGATTATATGACTCGATGAATTAAATGAAACGGATTATTATTAGTTAGGTTATGTCACTAAAAGTCCCATTAGCCTGAATTGTGAACTACCGGGATTTGGTAGACGCTTATGCATATAATAGTACTATTTGGGGAAGATCACCCCAGTTCGTGCCTTGACGGTTGATCCCCGTCGTGCCACATTGATTGATAAGGGAATTTATGTATGAGAAGATTTATATAAGCGTGATTATTGTGACGACACGCTGTTTTAGATGGGAAAATGAATTTCGGGTTAGCTACCCGTTGTTTGTTATACTAAGGTAGCAATGTCATGCGGCTTATAATGATCCAATATTGAAGCTACTGATGTACGAATAGAATTATAATATATTGCTTGACTAGCAATACGGGGTCTTATTATTGATATTATGTTCGTGTTTTGGTTTTACATAACCATTATCATATAACGGTTTTTATTAGACTTTATACAACGTTATAAAAAGTATTGTATGATGTTTTTTTACGACAATGGTTCGTATAATAGTTTTGAAGGCAGAAGCCTATATTATGATTTACGACTAAGAGTTGTATAAAATGTCTTTGGCCTATTTTATGGGCTATTACAAAGATTTGTACAAAATGATTTTCGGTAATAATTATATACCGATGATATATTAATGGTTTTTATTAAACTCTATGAAAACTCGGCATTTTCGCTGACCTTTTAATATGTTTTATCTCAGGTACTTGAAGGTAATTCTCGGGAAGATGACAAGAATTTATGGCCCGCATTCAAATTAAAATTCCATTCAAATGTTTTGTAGAATTTTATAAAATACTATGAATTGGGACCTATGTAAATTTAATTTTAGAATGGAAAATGCTTTATTATTAAACGACGCGATTTTCAAGTGTTGTCTATGATCTGAGTAATGTGCTATCCCGTAACACCAACGACTCTTCCGCTGAACTAAAGTATGAATATTTGGGGGTGTTACATTTTTATATTTAGACTTTCTGAAATCCACAAACACATTGAAGTGAAAGTGGATTTGTGTTTTGGATTTCAGAGATTTCTTATTGGGTTTTTATAATTTCAAGTGTTTCAAGATTGGTTCCAAAAAGGTATTTTCAGAAAATTAGAATTGTTTTTGCTTTTGTCTTAACTGTATCATAAGCTTGTAATAAGCTCTCTTGACAAAAGAGTTTATTACACAGCCTAGGATACTTTCATTCCTATTTGTTTGTGCTTGTGTAGGAACTAGAAACAAGACATCATCCCTCATTTCATTTTCTTTCATTTCATTGAAGACATATTGTCTCTTTGGGTCTTTCATAGATTCCATCAGCAAGGGTTTCTCTACATATTCTCTTAAGCTCTAAAAAAGACAAAAAAAAAATCATAGGGAAGGCATCAGCCAAGGTCAGTTAGGCTTGAACCCCCCTTTTTGTCATTTTTCAGCTTTTTATGTGAGTTATGTGAAAATTGTGTGAATCTGTTTCATTGTTAGTTTTTAGTGTTGGTTTATGCACATTATTGGTTTGTATGCATGTTTAGATAGTTTAAAATCAGTTTGGTCATGAGTGGAGTACAATCTGCTTGTTAAAATCTTGTTTCAGTCAGTTAAGGGGTGTTTGGTTTGGGGTTTTATGTGGTTTGAATAACACTTAACTTGAGAAATAACCAGCTAAACACACTTTAATAGGCTATAGTAGGATATTTCAGTCACCAGGTTTAAGTTTGGTAGGTTTAAACGGGAGTTTGTATGCTTATATTTGGTAAAAACCATTGAGAAAATCAGTAGGCCAAAAACCAAGTTGTTTTAGCTACTTTTGATCTATATCTTTGATTTTTGTTAGAGTTCTTGTTTACCTAGGGATTAGAACTTGTTTGTGAAGGATTGGTGGTGATTTAAGTGAGTTTTGGCCAACCAATACTCACCCAAGTGGTCAAACAGACCAGTCAAAACCACCAGACCCTACCATCTATTTCACCAACTTGAATCTGCTTAATTTTGTTTGATTTTTTTATTGAGGTTGTTGATTTTCTTGTGTACCTGACTCCCCACAACCCAACTAGTTGTGGGGGTGCCTTTGGTATCCAGTAAAACCAAGAAACCAAGTAGTTACAAGCTAATATATCACCAGACCCGTTTTTTTGTTCAAGCAGTGGGAACAATGTTCCCCCTGCTAGTAACAAAGTTTCCACCGCTGCACATACAGACAAAGAATTTTAAAGTGTCGCTTTTAGATTTTTATAGTTTTGTCTTTAGTGAGCAAAATTGAGAGTTTTAAGCTTATTCCAACTTTCCTGCTTTTAATTAATTATTTTTTTGATTTTTCATGAAGTTTATTTTTTATTTATTGTTCATTTTATATTTTTAGATTAAATCTAGTTTTAATTAGTTTATTTTAATACTGTTTTTTTCTTTTAGTGCCAAAAATACTTATTTTTCACTTTTAAAAATTTTATTAGATTCAGAAAAAGATTTTTAGATTTTTAGATTAAAAAAGTTTTATTGTTCATCTTTTTAAGTATTTTTTAGATTTAATTTTAGTTTAATTAAAACAATTTTGTCTTTTAGTGTAAAAAATTACTTTTTTCAACATTTTCTATTTTTCAACTGTTAAGTATTATAAAATAGGATTTTTGAAAAGTTAAGTTTAATTTTATCACTATTTTATTATTTCTAATCATTATTTTAGTTTAAAAATTGTTTTTAGCTTTTAAAAAAAGAAAATAATCTTTAAAATTTAGGGAAAATTACTTTTAAGTCTTTAAATAATATAAGTGAGTTATTAGTTCAATAATAATATTTTGGGCCTTTTCTTAATTATATTTAATTTTAGAGCTTTAATTAGCATTTAAAATTGAATATTTAATTAATAAAAAGTTTTAAAATTTATTTATTGAATTTTTGTTCTTACTTATAATATTTTAGACTTAGTTTTCATTTTTAATTAATTTTTAGCATTAATTTTTAATTTTGTCACATTTTACGTAATTACGTCATCGTTTTACGTAATTACGTCATCGTTTTACGTCAATACGTCGTAGTGTAATCGTAGTCGTAGCTCGTCTTTAATTTTTCTCTCTTTAAACCAAAAACGACACTAATTCAAACTCTTGATTTTATATATACTATTTATTCGGTTTTATGCTTTTCCTAAAGCGTAAGACTTAATACTTGCCGCTCATACGCGTTTTTCCTAGAACGTGTACGATTTACCTACATCAATTTTTGGCGCCGCTGCCGGGAGCTGTTTTTGAGTTGCCATTATTATTATCGTGTTTGTGAGTAGTCCGTTTTTACTTTCCAATTTTTGGAAAGCGTAAATATCGTGCATACTCATTTTTGTTATTTTTCCTTATTATATTATAATATCCAAATAAATCGTGTTTAATTTTCCTAAATTAAACACAAACCAATCATTTTACTTTATTGTAGATATCCCATTATCGTTTTCATTTTTCTTGTTAATATATTACTATATTGTACTTACGTAGAATAATAAATATAAAAGTACTCCAAAAGCGTGAAAACGCAACCTAGATTCGGGATTTCATCACTCGATCATTGTATTCGAATCTAAAGCAAAAGTTTAAAGGAAAAATAGATAAATACTTTCGTGAGGATTTATTTTGATTAACACAAACTATAAGGTGGGTATAAGGCGGTTGTATTTCACGACCTAAGGGAAAAAGGCTCTTAAGTGCTTAGCGCCGCCTCGTTTCCCCCGCTTTCTTGTGCGTGTTTTGAGAAAGAGGGCTAATAGAGGATTTGCCGTCCAAGTATTATCTACGTATACTATATTTACTTGTTTTCAAGATTAAACCCTCTTGAACATTTTGGTGTTCCACCAACGTTCTAAAGTCATCGAAGGCGTTCACTCCACGTGATCGTTTTCATTCCTTGAGGCTCCTTTAATCTAGAAATCGATTCGAGGAGAGATTTGTAGATTTGAGTCTACGTAATACACCAAAATCCAAAAAAATTAAAAAACTCAAAAACCAAAAAATTGAAAAAACGAAAAACCCCAAAAAGAATCTTCTTTGCTACCCCCCCCCCCCCCATTCTACGTTTAGTGCATGCACACTCTATCGGAGGATTATTCTAATTCTAGAGACGCTTCGAATCAACGAAATCGTAATCGAAGGAATCGACGACGTAGACGAGACTTAGAAACTGACGTTCCTAATATTGATGTTGAAGAGACCGTAGACGAGATGGCTGACAATCGTTCGATGATGGAATTGCTCCAAGCGCCGACCGAGGGTTATGGAGACGCGATCGAAATTCCCGCTATCGAAGCAGAGAATTTTGAGATTAAGAGGGGAATGCTTTCGTTAATCCAAGCTACGAAGTTTCGAGGTCGTGAAGCCGATAATCCTCACGAACATATTCGGAATTTTGATCGTCTCTTGGCCATGAGAAAGTTTAAGAACGTCCACACTGATGTCGTCAAGCTTATGCTTTTTCCGTACTCACTCGATGGTGCCGCCAAGGATTGGTACGAGAAAGAGCCAATAATTCGATAATTACGTGGAAGGATCTCGTTTCCAAGTTCGTTAATCATTTTTTCCCACCGTCTAAGACGACGTTTTTCAAAAATGAAATTACGAGATTTGAGCAAAAACCGAATGAATCTTTTAGAGACGCGTGGGATCGTTTTAAGGAATTGCTTAGTCAATGTCCTCACCATGGATTTTTCGAGTTGCACCAAATTGATACGTTTTACAACGGTCTTAGTTTTCAAGAACAAGATTCGTTGAATTCCGCCGCTGGTGGCAACTTTTTGTGTAAGACACCGAAAGATGCATTAATGATTATCAAGAATCGATCCAAGGTTTACCAACTCCGCAACGCACCGAGTGTTGCCAATGTCGCCAATGTTAGTAGTTCTAATCGCAAAATTGAGAGAGTTAATGCGAAAGTTGACAAGCTAACGAATGTGTTTACGTCTTTTCTCGTCGAAATGCAAAAGAAAGACGCTCCCGCTACTGTGAAAGCGGTTGAGACTTCGTGTACGTTTTGTGGTGGACCTCATAATTATTACGAGTGTGCGGCTACGGATGGCCAAACGTCGAATGTGAGTACGTTAAACAACAATTTTTCTAATCAAAATCAAAATAACGCCGGTCCATCGCAACAAGGCAATTATAATCACAATCGTAACAATTTTCAAGGAAACAATCAACATGGGAATTTTCAAAATCATGGTTATAATCAAGGTCGGAATTTGAATTGGCAAAACCGAGATAACAACAACAATCAAAACTCGAGTTTTCAAAACAACAACAATCAAGGTAACAATTTTTCAAGTGGGAATCAAAACAATTTTCAAAGAAACAATCAAAACCAAGGGAAATTTAATTCAAATCAAAATAGTTCGTCAAACGATTTTTAAATTACATGAAAACGAATGAGGCTAATATGAGACGATTAGAGGGAGAAATTGGTACTTTGAAAAATGATTTTTATAATACTTTGAAACTTCAAAACACGAAGATTGAGCAAGGATAAATTGATATTAAAAAGATGTGTTCGGCTATTATGAACAAAGCCTCGGGTGCTTCATCGAGTTCGTTACCTAGTGACACCGTTGCAAATCCGAAGGAACAATGTAAAGCCGCCTCGTCTCATGGAAAAAGTCGTCTGATTACCCCTAACCTTGATGAATTTCGTGTTGTTCCTTCTTCTCAAGCCTCGACTTCTAAGACGTCTTATTGTTCTAAAGTCGATGGGGTGAACGTAGCGACCAAGAAAAAGAGTGCACACCCTCGTGTACCTCAAATTCCATCCACGGTTCAAAAAGAGAGTTTTATCGACCTAACCCAAGTAACCCTTGAAGAAACTTGTGCTTCGGTCCTTCTTAAAAAACCCAAAAGGCATATGCCGAGAAAGGAAGAGGATCCTGGCCAATTTCTACTACCTTGTGATTTTTCCGAGATTGAGGGATGTTTAGCCCTTGCCGATTTAGGCGCTAGCATCAATCTCATTCCTCATTCTCTTTGTAAATTGATGAGATTGTATACCTTACCCCCACGAACATGACAATCGAGCTTGCAAATTGTACGCCTTTAATATCAATTGGAATAGCCGAGGAGGACTATGTCAAAGTTGGAAAGTTTGTTTTTCCCTCGAATTTCGTCATACCCGATTATGAGTGTGACCCTAAATGTCCCATTATTTTAGGCCGACCATTTTTATCGACGGCTCGAACCGTAATCGACGTTCACGAGGGTAGACTTACTCTGAGATATGGGGAGGATAAAATGGAATTTTTCACGAGTAAATCCCAAGTTTTTAATGATCATGAAAAAACCGAGGTTTCAAAACCAAATGTTTCAAATTCTAATGATTTCAAAATGTTTACTTTAGCGGAAACTATGAGGCTTAATGCATGTTTTGAAAGAATTAAGAAAAACGGTTTTAAAGATGATGATTTTAATGATAAAGAATACGTATACCTAATTCAAAAGGGTATGTGTGAATTTATGAATGAAAAATCACTTTGGGATGTATTCGATGAAACAAGTGAAACACCAATTCCCAAGGGCGACGTTAGTGCCATCACGACAATGACAAAAATGCACTCGTCTTCACCACCTTCGAAGGACCACGTCTTTGAGGCTTCAACTTCTAACACCATCGAAGTGCCTCCTTTTCCTAGCCCAACACCCGTTGAGGATAAAGGTTTTATCAACATCGATCCTCTCGTTTTAGAAAAGTCACCTAAGCATAGTCATTCGACTTTTAAGACCATGGTTGTGAGTGCTCAAATTGACTCTTTCTTTGATGATGACGATGGCGATTTTGCCGAGATTGATCACTTACTTCGAAATCCAAATGCCATTTTTAAGATTCTCCTAAAAAGACCTCTTCTCATGTGAAGTACGATGATTAGGAGTTTCATCCCGAGATTGAGGAAAACATTGAACGAGAGCTAGCTCTTTTGCCTCCACTTCCACCTACAAGTGAGGTCGATCTTTCAAAAATCGAGGATGAACTAAATGAGTTGGAACGTCTTATTTTCGATGATGAACCAACTCATGTGACCCAAAATCCAATTCTCGAGGAGTTACCTAATCAACACTCCTCAAATGAGAATTACGTTTACCACATTCGTGAGGATTTAACTTATCAACAATCCCCACAAATGAATGATGGTTTCGTGCTTGATCGTGATCTTTTCGAGAGAGTTTCTAAGATACTCGAGGAGGGGAATGACAAACCTTGGTTTGACAAGCCTATCTTTGATGAAGAAATCGATGAGATCGACGTTCATGAGGATGACGAGTATGTTGACCCCGAGGGGGCGATGTTCTTTATTGATAAACGTTTTGAAAACTTATATAATCCACCACCCCCTCCCACCAATGACTTAAATGTGAGTATTTTTAGCGCGACTAATTTTGAATTTGACACGCTAAATATTTTCGACATTATCAAATCGGGTATTAATAAAGAGCTTTTAAACGATTAAAAAGGAAAAGATTTTAAAAATGTTTTAAAAGATTTTTTTACAAGTCTAACTCCGTCATCACATTGTTTTATGAGTACTACCACCTCGTCTACTCCTTTTGACGATGGTATGTGAGGATCTAGTGTGGGGGAAGCCCCTTATGTTTCCTCACGTCCACCGAGGACGAGATTTACGATCCCGGAATTGCTTGTAAAGAGAATACTCGGTCTTCCACCGATGCAATAAATGGAAAATATATTCATTTGCTTGGTGTGAGTCTACCTCAGTATCTCATTATGTTGACTTACCCATTGCCCCACCTTTCTATTTCTCATCTCTTTTCTTAGACCCCTTTTAGGTCTTGGTTCTAGCACGTCTTGATGTGGCATTGGTTCATTTATCCCATGAGAACGAGCACGCCATCTTTGACCCCGGTATTTTGCATTATCAAAGGACTTATTCCTTAGTACCGGTTGCTTTTTGGGCATTGTTTATCATGTAAGCCCCATCAAAAATTACCAAACCATGATTATCACTAAATGATCACATTTATGGGGATTCCAGTCGAGCTTTTGACTCGGTTATCAAAATCAAGGTGCCTCGTGGGGGTTCTCATGCTTATCCTTGTAAATATTATCGTTTTCTAATAGTGTAATGAGGGGACTTGTGCTCTTCGAACCTTTGTTCCGTGGTTGTTTGTGATTGTGATTTATTAGGTTCATCGTCATCATTGAAGCCTTTCGTGTTCGTTTTACGGATCACTCAAGCTTCGATCATTGCCTTTGAAGATTCCGATATCCGATGATATCCTTTTATGTTCTAACGTTTATCTTATTAGCATAATTCATAAACGGCTTTTAGGTTATTCGTTTTACCCTTTCCATGCTCGAGATTAAGCATTCGACTTCGTTTCTAGTATGGGGGTGCTTTCACCCCTAGACTCGAAACATTAAGGACAATTTTTAGTTTTAGTATGGGGGGTGAGTAGACACTTCACCTTGCTTACGTCACCACGCAATCCAATATTCATCGTTTTGTTCTCGTTTTGTTGCAAAATAAGGCTAAAAATGTCCAAATTTAAAAAAATTTCGTATTTTTCATAAGTGTTTAAGACACGAATGTTGGTTTTCCGATGGTGAGAGTAAGAGTAATTTTTGACTCGACCGTGTGTGCTGAGCACTTAGCTTCGATTCCTTAACTTTTTAGGCTAAGTCTCTTAAATGAGGACGAGAAATGATAGAGTTATTTATAAGTTACGTAATCTTTCACGACCTCATGTGTAGTAATTATTACTTATTCTCCCCACGCTTTTATAATAAATTGTTAATAAATATTGATTTAGCGGTTTAGTCTCTATTGTTGGTTTCTAATTTTTCTTAGTAGCTTCCATGTAATTAAATTGGGAAAACATTGAGGATTTGCCAGCGTCACGGTTTTGAAGTATTGGGAACCCGAATAATCGAAAGCTTCACCCAATAATAAGATTTCAAGTGCTCACCTAAAATAAGAAAAAATTTGAAGCTCACAAGGCCGAAAATCTATACCAAAATTGAAAGTGAATCAAGCCTTAATCTTTGATGCTTTAAAGATCCAAAATTCGCTTTAGCGTGAGGATATACGTCAAGTCATAATAAAACCACCGATGATGGCGGATAATAAAAGACAAGGGCAAGACCAAAGTCATAATAAAAGCTTCATGGCGAAGTTGAATAAAAGATGGAGGTAAACCATGATAATAAAACAACCGATGTTGGTGGATAATAAAAGTCATGGTAATAAGTCTCATGTTCAAAACCGTTCTAAAATCGTGTTTATCGATCCTTCTTGTTGACTTAATTTTTTGACATCGTTGTCTATTAGGGTGAATTATTAATTCGATGATGTTGGTTCAACCGTTAAGACTCTATTTTTAGAGCTAATCTTTATTCACGCATAAGTCAATGATGTATCCTCATGATCATTAAGACAAAAATAAAATATAACAGATACCAATTAGGAATAAGGTAGTCTAGGTTCGTAATTAACACTCGTGAGATATGATTGTGTTGCTAACTTATAATAACAATGATCTCGTTACACGCTTAGCATGGAATTGGGTGAAAATCGAGGACGAAGAAATTATTTCTAACAAAGCATTCACGTGTTCTTGTTCTATTATCCTAAAAGTCACTTTATCGTGATGAAAACAATACATTATGTCTAAAACACGTGTAGTGGTTTATTTAAATTTATGTCTTCAATAAATGTCATCATAAAATGAATTTTGGAAGTGCTACGATACTTAATTATAGCATTGCGTGAGGGCGCGGCAATGGTTTTGTATGGGGGAGTGATGAGAATTTAATTATACATAGTCTCATCGTCCAAATCGGGCTTAAAACGCTTAAAATATCCTCAAAATACCCAAATATATGTTTGTGTTTGTTCGTTGTGTATTTTAGGTACGGATATCGTGAACTCAACAAAAGATCACAAGAATGAAGCAAAAACGAAAACGGGAAACAAAGCCGCACAAAGAACCGGACCCGAATCATGAATTTCCAAAATTGTCCTTGATGTTTTGAAGATTGTCAACATTGGTCCCTCATCTTTAAAGATTTGGCAAGAAAAGACCTTGGAGAAATCATCATTGGCAAGGAAAGTCCTCCATGTTTGAAGATTATACATGATAAGCCATTGAAGATTGGTCAATATACATATTTAGCCCTTGGAACATGTTTGAGAAAGTTTTGGTGGCCAATCTGAAAAAACCAAAACTTTCTTATAAAGGGAAAATGAGTTGTTAAGTTGTTTATATCAAAATTACAAGAGAAGGGACTTAAGGGGCCATTTGGGTCAAACAAATAAACTTTAACCCACCACTCGTAGCTGGACACCTCACCCACTCACCATTTTCAACCAATCATACTCCTCCAATCCACAACCCACTAACCCTAAAACCGTTTATTAAACTGATTAAATTAGTTTATTAATTTTTCCCACTAAAACACATTATTAAATTAACCCAATCCCCTAATCTGATTAATACACACACTAAATACACACACTCATGAACAAACCCTAATCCCTAATCACCTTAATTATAAAGGGGTTTTGGGTTATTGTTTCCAGAACTATAATTCCCCTTCCCCTAAACAAATCCCCACACCCAGAAACCTCACCATGTGACCACAATGGTCCCACGCACCCTCCCCTGCTTCACCATTTTTAGCAAAATGGGAATCTACACAGATATCCAACAGCCCATATCAATTTTTTGTCCCAAAGAAATAATGGACGTCGAAGATGACTTGAAGACCAACTGGCATCAACATACTTCCAAGAATGATCACATTTCCACTTTGACTGGGATTCAAAACTCAAGACCAAAGGGCATTTTAGAGATTTTTGTAACTAGGGTTTACACTCATGTAGTTAGACTAGAACCTTCCTCCAGCTTGTATAAATAGGACGTATGTGTCCTATTTTAGTTGTTCTAGTTTTGTATAAAATTTTAGAAAATGAATGAAAATGAAAATTTGATTTCTTGTACAAACTGAGTTCCTTTTAAAGTTTTCTTAGTATAATTTAGTGTAATGTTTAATGTTTATGCAAGGTTGGTTTAGAAATTCCATCAGAAAGTTTTGGTTCAAAAAAATTCTTTTTAAGACGTTTTTATATTTAGACTTTCTGAAATCCACAAACACATTGAAGTGAAAGTGGATTTGTGTTGTGGATTTCATAGATTTCTTATTAGGTTTTTATAATTTCAAGTGTTTCAAGATTAGTTCCAAAAAGGTATTTTTAGAAAATCAGAATTGTTTTTGCTTTTGTCCTAACTGTATCATAAGCTTGAAATAAGCTCTCTTGACAAAAGAGCTTATTACACAGCCTAAGATACTTTCATTCCTGTTTGTTTGTGCTTGTATAGGAAATAGAAACAAGACATCATCCCTCATTTCATTTTCTTTCATTTCATTGAAGACATATTGTCCCTTTGGGTCTTTCATAGATTCCATCAGCAAGGGTTTCTCTACATATTCTCTTAAGCTCTAAAAAGCCAAAAAATCATAGGGAAGGCATCAGCCAAGGTCAGTTAGGCTTGAACCCCCTTTTTGTCATTTTTCAGTTTTTATGTGATTTATGTGCAAATTGTGTGAATTTGTTTCATTGTTAGTTTTTAGTGTTGGTTTATGCACATTATTGGTTTGTATACATGTTTAGATAATTTACAATTAGTTTGGTCATGAGTCGAGTACAATCTACTTGTTAAAATCTTGTTTCAGTCAATTAAGGGGTGTTTGGTTTGGGGTTTTATCTGGTTTGAATAACACTTAACTTGAGAAATAACGAGCTAAACACACTATAATAGGCTATAGTAGGATATTTCAGTCACTAGGTTTGAATTTGGTAGGTTTAAAAGGGAGTTTGTATGCTTATATTTGGTAAAAACCATTGAGAAAATCAGTAGGCCAAAAACCAAGTTTTTTTAGCTACTTTTGATCTATATCTTTAATATTTGTTAGAGTTCTTGTTTACCTAGGGATTAGAACTTGTTTGTGAAGGATTGGTGGTGGGTTTGAGTGAGTTTTGGCCAACCAAAACTCACCCAAGTGGTCAAACAGACCAATCAAAACCACAAGACCCTACCATCTATCTCAGCAACTTGAATCTGGTCAATTTTGTTTGATTTTTGTATTGAGGTTGTTGATTTTCTTGTGTATCTGACTCCCCACAACCCAACTGGTTGTGGGGGTGCCTTCGGTATCCAGTAAAACCAAGAAACCAAGTAGTTACAAGTTAATATATCACCAGACTCGTTTTTTTGTTCAAGCAGTGGGAACAAAGTTCCCCCTGCTAGTAACAAAGTTTCCACTGCTGCACATACAGACAAAGAATTTTAAAGTGTCACTTTTAGATTTTTATAGTTTTGTCTTTAGTGAGGAAAATTGAGTGTTTTAAGCTTATTCCAATTTTCCTGCTTTTAATTAGTTATTTTTAGATTTTTCATGAAGTTTATTTTTTATTTATTAGTTCATTTTATATTTTTTAGATTAAATCTAGTTTTAATTAGTTTATTTTAATACTGTTTTTGTCTTTTAGTGCCAAAAATACGTATTTTTCAGTTTTAAAAATTTTGTTAGATTCAAAAAAATATTTTTAGATTTTTAGATTTAACAAGTTTTATTGTTTCATCTTTTTAAGTATTTTCTAGATTTAATTTTAGTTTAATTAGGATTTAATTAAAACTGTTTTGTCTTTTAGTATAAAAAATTACTTTTCTCAACATTTTCTATTTTTCTACTGTTAAGTATTATAAAATAGGATTTTTGAAAAAGTAAGTTTAATTTTAGCACTATTTTATTATTTTTAATCATTATTTTAGTTTAAAAATTGTTTTTAGCTTTTAAAAAATAGAAAAATAATCTTTAAAATTTAGGAAAAATACTTTTTAGTCTTTAAATAATATAAGTGAGTTGTTAGTTCAATAAAATAATATTTTGGGCCTTTACTTAATTATATTTAATTTTAGGGCTTTAATTAGCATTTAAAATTGAATATTTAATTAATAAAAAGTTTTAAAATTTATTTATTGAATTTTTATTCTTATTTATATTATTTTTGACTTATTTTTCATTTTTAATTAACTTTTAGCTTTAATTTTTAATTTTGTCATGTTTTACGTAATTACGTCATCGTTTTACGTCAATTCGTCGTAGTATAATCGTAGTAGTAGCTCGTCTTTAATTTTTCTCTCTTTAAACCAAAAATGACACTAATCCAAACTCTTGATTTTATATATTTGGCACTTAAGACATACACCTCCTTCGAGAACGAACATGCATTTATTAGGTTTTACGTTTTTCCTAAAGCGTATGACTTAATACTTGCCGCTCATATGCGTTTTTCCTAAAACGTGTACAATTTACATACATCAATGAGACATTCACTTGTTTTTATTCCCCTAAAAGTCACTTTCGTAATGAAAATTATACATTATGTCTTTTACACATCTTCGTAGTATTGTAGCATGTTTTACTTTTCAATAAAGGTCAATAAAATTGAATTTTGGAGTTGCTTAGATACTTTATTCTAGCATTGCGTGAGGGCAGACAATGGTTTAGTATGGGGGAGTGATGATATGGCATTTATACATGATCTCATCGTTCTTTTCGGGCTTTAAATGCATAAAATGTCATCAAAATACCATATATATGC
This sequence comes from Glebionis coronaria, assembly GCA_025667525.1. NCBI lineage: Eukaryota > Viridiplantae > Streptophyta > Magnoliopsida > Asterales > Asteraceae > Glebionis > Glebionis coronaria. The sequence continues at coordinate 446,326,862 of CM046874.1, forward strand.
TTGTGTTTGTTTACTTGTGTATTTTAGGTATGGATATCATGAAAAAGACAAAAGATCTCAAGAAACAAAGAAAAACGAACACGAGAAACGAAGCCGCACAATGAACCGGGCCCTAGTTATGGATTTCTCAAAGAAAAACCCTTGAAGATGTTCAAGAATGATACCTCATTTATGAAGAAATGACACTTAATACCCTTTTATATTGATAATTACAAGTTTGGTCCCTTAAGTTTGTCAAAATGACAAAAAGGTCCCTCAACTTTGAAGATTTGGCAAGTTTAGTCCCTCGAGAATTCAAAATTGTCAACCATGGTCCTCCTCAAAGTCAAACTTACAAAGAATATCTTCCAGATCAAGAATATTACACATCTAGTCCTTTTAAAATGGATAAAAGATCAAAAGGACTATGTTGTAATTATACCAAAGTTATAAAAGCCCTAAAACCCTTTTTCAAAACTATTTGTGGCCAATATATGAAAAATGAAAGTTTAAATACAAACAAATACGTTTATTTGGGCTGGATTTCTTCTTATACATATTTCACCAAAGTACAAGGGGCAAAGTTGTGCAATGAAACATTTAAACCCACAAACACGCGCCAAACACCTTTTCTCCCCTAATTTCGGATCAAAGATACCACTGTTCACCCTTCTTCACCCCCAGAATTTACCCTACTTAAACCAAAGGGTAAAACCCAATTACCCTTACCCACTTTTGATTAAACATCATACGAACCCATCCCACGCTTAACATCTCACACCCAATCACCCATGGACCCCACCCAAGCCTCCCCTGCACCAATCATGTGACGACTTACTCCCCAAGTCATTCTACGTGTCCAAATCAAAGGCTCACATCAAATGCTTGCTGCCTATGTCCAAGATAAAGGGTTTAGATCATTTGGGACAACTCACAACACCAAATTGTTCTAGAAGACTCAAGGGTAATTCTGAGATTTCATAGCTTAGGGTTTCATGTATTTCCCATTCTAGAATCGTCTATCCTAGTCTATAAAAGGAGACCCAACATGTGGTGATCCCTTTGTTCCAGATTTTCTCTTAGTGCTCTGTAATCCCTTTTTAAATTTTAATAAAATTTGGTTTAGTTTTCTGAAAATTCTAGTTCCTTTTTGTTGTTTAAAAGTCGATATTAGGCTAAGAGGATCTGAGTTCCATATTTTGAAGGTTTTGATCTTGTGTTGTTATATTTGCAAAGGTTTCATAAAAGTCTTTGAGAAAAATTATAAAAAAATCAGTTTTATATTATTGTATTGGTTAACTTTGTTCATCTTAGCAGGGTGGAAGCTAGTGGTTGTTCTGCTACCACTTACGCTCACACAGTGCAAAGCATGGATGTATGTTTTGGAGGTGCACCTTTCTAATCCTTTCTCTTTTATGCATATTTTTCATATCATGTGGTGAATCTGAGTTTTGTTGCATGATTATGTGTTTTATTTGTTGATTCTTGTTAATTGGTGGTTACTAGTTGATAATCAGTTGGTTTAATCCTGTTTTGTGGTGTTCATGAAACAAATCCTTTGAAAAAAGTGTGAAATCTGTCATAAAGGGGTGTTTGGGTTTACTGCATAACCAGGGTTTGGGTTGAATTGAGTGAGTGTTAGTTTGTGTCTTGTGTTTCTTGTTGCTGTTATTGCATTATTAGTTGCTTATCTGCAGGTTTTGAGCTTTGTATCACCATAATCTAACAATTGGCCATAAAATCTGTATTTCTTGTTGTTTTGGACTGAGATTTTGAGGACACCTAGAATATAAGCTATACTAGGGTTAACAAGTGCTAAATCTAAGTTAATGCAACCCGAGTAAGAGTTTTAGGGTTTTGAAATTGGATCTATGGTCAACTAGTTCAGCAAAAAGGAGTTGTGCTCATCAGTAAGCAACTTAGGGTTTTCCCTAGATCTAATCATTGAACAAGTGTTTGAATTGAGTTGTTTTGTGTTTATTTAAGCTTTATTGAGATTGTGTAAGCTTTTGGTGCAATCTGGTGGGCTTATTCTAGCTTAAACTGCTTATTTCATCATTCATTGTTCATTTATCATCTGTGTCATATCTGAGGACTTTTTGAATTAACTGTATCATTTGGCTGGATTAATTTGTGTCTAATTACTTGATTGTGACACCATACAACCCACTGTTTGTAAGGGTGCCCTTTTTTACCATTGAATCCAAGTAGAACTCTCTAAATCATCAAGTCAAATAGTCAAAGTAGTGGGAACCCTTTCCCACTGCTAGTGTTAATCTTGGTTCAGCTTATCAATAAGCTATTCTAGCTTATTAAAACGTGCAACAACTTTAATTTGGTAATCAGTCTTCCTCAATTGACCTATTTGTCCATTCTGGAGCATTTGAGCCTTTCACTTTAGGGTTTAACTAGAAAACCAACTTATTTGACTTTTTCATAAGTGCTTATTGGCTTATTCAGCTTATTTGGCTTTGCTGATTGGATTTTTCTTGATTTATTTTTCTTAATTAAGTCATTTAGAGTCTTTTGCAAGTTGAATCAATTTATGAGGTGGTCTAAAACTCTAAGTCTATTATTTTTTCGTTTAGTGAATATGTACTTGGCTTATTTCTGGCTTATTAGTTGAGCTTTTTCAAAATTTCTTTTTACAGATCTCTTAAGCATCCCAAAAGAAGGTTGTGTGTCAAATTAGAGCTTATGACATTGGCTTACAACTTAATAGGCCAAAAATCCCATTAAGAATAAGTTGTTGTACATTTAAGCTATGATAAGCTAATATTCAGCTTTTGGGCCTTCGGAGTTTTGTGTTTAGAATTGAATTTTAAGCTTGACTAGTGATTTTCAGCTTATTTGGTTAAGTTTGATCTTATTGGGCCAAAAAGCCCATTAAGGTGCACTGTTTTTGTTTTTAGCCCATTTGAGGGCCCAATAGGGGTATTTTGGTAATTTCACTTTCTTTTTCTATTTATTTAGGTTAAAATAAACTAGTTTGCAAGTTTTTATAAATTTTTATAATATTTGGATTTTTAATATTATTTTATTATAATTTTATTATTAAAAATTGTTTTTAGGATTTTTGGAACTTTTTTCATTTTTTCTAGGTCAAATACATTAAGTTAGGATTTTTAAAAACTCTTAGATTAATTTTCTCACCATTTTGTTAATTTTTAGAATTATTTTAAATTTTAATAGTTTTTAATCATTTAAAAATAGTTTTCATTAGTTTTAAATTTCATAAAAATAGTTTTTAGTTTACTTAAGTCATTTTAGAGTTTTACAAAGTGAAAAATCTTTATTTGGGCTTTTTATTAATTATTTGGATTTTTAGGGCTTTAATTAGCATTTAAAAATTTACATTTAATTAATTAAAAGGTTTGAAAAAGTTTTGATCATTTGTAAACTCTTATTATATTTTTAGCTATTTTTGGTAATTTTTTGGGAATTTTTAGAATTATTTTTTTTCACTTTTTACGGTTTTCGTTTTGTCGTCGTAGTATAATTTTAAAGTATCCGTCATTCTATTTTCTCATCTTTTCTTTCTCTCATATTAATCCAAAATCATTACGAATTATTCACACACATATACCTCCTTGGGAAACGAACTTTCACCTTTGGGTCATTAGTATACGGTTTTCCTATACCGTCTTATTTAATACTTAGCGCTTTTACCTTGTTTTTCTAAACAAGTGTAATTTTACCTACAATCACTAAGGAACCGCGGATTCGATAAGGAACCGCGACTAGTGGTGCCAAAAATTTGCACTTCCTCAAACTTTGGTTAGCCCAGATTTCACACAGGTAAATAGCAAGCCAAAGTTAACTATAAATCAAAATCTAGGAAGCTAACAAACACATAATATGCACAAAGCTATGTAAATCAAAAGATTGATTACATTGTTAATTAAGGATTAAAATAGTTAATAATCCAAACAGGTAGTAATAGTTAATACACACATAATAATAAAAAAAGAGAAGTTCAACACCACAAAACATGTCCAACAACATGTTCATCATGAATCAAATCTAAGTCATCATCTCTTCTTCTTGCCAAGCCCTTTGATCAATTTTCCCAAGTACTTGAATCCACCTCTTGACTCAACTCGATAATCATGCAACTCACCTTGTGTTCTAAGATTTGACCGATAGACATCCTCAAGACTAAGTTTCTCCAGAATTTCATGAGTAGCATGGTGAGGAGGAGGAGATAGGTCTTCTAACCCGTCCATGAATGAGTTAGTGGATGGGTGGGAGTTACTAGAAGAGCCGAAATGATCACTTGTACCTATGCCATCACCATCACTTGTTGGCATAAAAGTGTCCTCATCATCGGACTCTTGTTGGTCGACTTTTCTTGATCCTCTATCACTTCTAGGCTTTCTTTCATATACCTCTTGAATAGGTAACATTACCCGTTGAACCGGTTGAAAGCAAGAAAGATTGAGATTAGGAAAGTCACGAACAACCCTTTTTAAGAGTCGAGTAAGGAGCATGTCATAAGGGAGGTTTGTTTTTGGCTTGGAGATAGCATAATTGATCCGTCGAGCGATAAAATATGCTAAATTGTACTTGGTTTCGGTAAAGATGCAAAATATCATATGCACTAAACATGTCGAAACATGATCCCGATTACCACCAAGACAAAACACATTTTCCCCAAGGATATTGGCCCATTGGACCATATCATCATTAAGGTCGCTTAAGAGAACCTCATGACGTTTCACCGAACGTGTTTTTGTATGAAGGCTTCTTACAACGATCCATTACGCTCTTTGGAAATGATGTCAAGGATGAAGTCAAGGTCAACTTCCAAGTGGTCATTTGGAGGACAATCGTTGGACTCAAGGAGAGCCTCAAGATTCCATTTATCCGTAAACCGACAAGTGCCCTCAAATGGCACACCAAGAATTTGACCAATGGCTTCGAGAGAGTATTGAATCAGTTGACCATTCAAGATGAACCTAACAAATATTCTACCATTTTGCATAATGAGAGAAAGTTCTAAAGAACTCCAAGAGGAATTGGGGGTAAATGTCTTCTTCTATGTATAAGAAACAATCGAACCTAATTTGTTCAAACATAGACTTAATGTAAGCATAATTCCTAATGTCTTCTTGGACAACTCTACCCTCGTGGAAACAACGATTTTGAAGGGAACAATAGTTGTTGGCAAGTTGAGTTGAGTGACAAAAGTCAGCAAGGTTAGGCATATAATGTCTAGTGTCTTGGTGATCTTTTTTATATCTTGAAGGCATGATTTGTACCTAAATACAAAACTAATATTTGTCCAATCACTCATATGTTACATATAGGCTAAGAATAAAAAATATGAGAATGTATTTCATCAGTCTCTTGAAAACAAGGTTTAATCCTAATCATTCTTATACTCACAATGTACTTAGTTCATTATTTATAATAACATATTGATCATGTAAGATCAAAAATGAACTTTGAACATTGGTTTTTAAAAACAAGGTTTTTTGGTAAGCATTAAACAATGCCATTATCAACTTGTTCATGGGTTCATATCAATTCCATCAATCAACCAAAACTTATTTAGTCAAAATTCGTGTTTGTTCTACAAATGGGTATTAGTGAAATCTCAATGAATATGAACCTAAGGAATCATAGTAACAATACTATGTCAACTCTTATTTCTAGTAAGGTTCTAATTCAATGTTAGTTTTAAAAAGCCCCAATTATGAATGTATGAACCCTAGAACAAATTAGATGAAATTGAAAGAAATAGCTTAAAATTAATTGATCTTGGATGATGGATGAGTGAAACCCACGAACTTGAATCAATTAATTTCAGTGATTGAAGGTTTTTAAAGAAACAACAATGGTGGAAAACCAAGAACACGTCGTTGTATGTGTGAAGGAGAGAGAAGGTTTTGTTTGAAAAAGGGGTATTTTAATAAAACTGGCGCTTTGGCGAAGATTCTGCCCACGGTTCCTAATCGATAAGGAACCGCGCATTGGAACCGCGCTTGATAAGGTTCCACCTACAGTGGTCTGTTTTTATCAAAGAAAAACAAAGAGTTTTTTAAAACCAAAATTTTTAAATTACTTAAAAATATATCTTAAACCTTTTAGGATATCATTGGACCACTACAACATAGGGTAATAATTCTTTATTGAAGGATTACGAGTTGAATCGGGAGATAGGAAAAGACCGAAACGGACAAACGACTACTCGTAGCAAAGAAGAAAAGGGGAAGGAGTCAAGGGAAGTGAATCAAGACCAAGAACATTTCTCAAGAGACAAATGATATTCTTTAAATCGAGGAGACGAAGAGCTTGTGTCATATATAGTGGTTTAAGACGTGTCTTTCCTGCGAAAATCTAAAGGGCTTTGGTAATGAATTATACCAAGCAATTTTGATGCATAGAATAAGATAATTTTCAAGAGTAGTCTTATTCTATTTCACAAAATGAGCAAAGTATAGATTCACTTTCTCTCCCACATGACCGGATAATTATTGCTAGAATTAACAATAACAATATCCTTGGAATATTTCAATTCCAAATGTGTAAAATCAACCTACAACTTAATGAAGTAGTTTGGTATCTCAAGGGACTCACTAATCATCCTAGAGATTAGCTTACTTGCACAAGTTACACATGATATTGGGCCTACTAACCGTAAGGGTGCAAACCATGGAAATTATGCTTGATACTTTAAGCTTCTACTAACTCACCCTACATCTCCATAGTGAGACAAGTATCCAAGCAATGAAGGTTTGGGAGGGAAAAATGGAAGAATCACAAACCACAAACAAATGTCAAGGCAAGGATGCCAAGAACAAGCATATAGTCAAATAATGATCAAAAGAATGATCAATAGGGCGTGTGGAAGAACGAAAATGTACCTTGGCCACAAATTGCATTCCAAGCTTTCAAGGAACCAATGCAAAGCCCGACAATGACTAATAGTGACTACTAAGTCTTCAAGGACTAGTACCACTCCTATCTATCTTGATATAATCATTCAGTGATGTTGGAAATCAAAGAAGATGAGTCTTCTACAATTGTAAGTTACTCAATCCACAATCAATAGAATGATTTATCTTCATGAGTACCTACACATAACAAGATGCAAACTAGTAGATACATTTCAAGAGTAAATCTAAAATGCATTAATACTACTAATCTAAATGAGATGCAATATTAACAACTTAAAAGGCTTATATTCAACAAAAAATAGTTTTGACCAAAGAAAAAACTTTAGTACAACATAACCTTCTAATTTGAGGAGACAATGGATCGATCCAAGTTTTAAAGTACAATAGACTTCAAAGATCTTGTGTCACCATCGCTCTGACACCAATTGTAGAAACTAGAGGGGGGGGGGGGGGGGTAGAATAGTTTCTCATCGGTTTATCTCCTAATTAAAATTCCTTTCAATTAGGTGAGTGTAAAAACTATCTTTTACTTGAAAGTTAGTTGCATAATGATTAGGTTAAGTTCTAATGCATTAACAATGTGTAGTATGTATAATGATAATAAATGTAAGTAATGAGAAAGGAAAGAAACAACCTAGTAGGAAGACACCAAGATTTATAGTGGTTCGGCAACGAGGCTCTATCCTTGTTCCTACTCCACTCCTCGAGTACACCATACTCGAGATTTCCACTATATCCACAAGATCCCTTCTTGGCGGAGAAAACCTTACAACGTCGCTTACATTATTTTCCGAAACTAAGCTAAATGTCGAGACCTAACCTTAGCTAGGACCAATCTACACAACGTCGCCCTTCACCATTTTACGACACAAGGCTAGATGTCGAGTTCTAATCCAAAGCTAGAACCAATCTTCACAACGTTGCCTACTTCATCATTTTTCGACACAAGGCTAGATGTCGAGTTCTAATCCAAAGCAAGAACCAATATTCACGACTCTTCACTTTGAAGCTAAGTGAGAACTTCACACAACAAACCTACATATCACTTTATATTTTAGTGAGAACTCACAAGACACAACAACATCATTTTATAGTTTAGTGAGAACTAACACAACTTATTACAACTCAACTAAACATATCCAAGTACACACATGTAGCTTGGATCTACACAACACAAATCCAAGCACACACATGTGCAAAGGATGTACACAACTCTAATCTAAGTATTCACAAATGGCTTGGATGAACACAACTAGTCCAAGTATTCACAAATACATTGGATCTACACAAGACATAAATAAATAAATGATGAACATGATTAGATCTTTAGGAGAAGGTGATCTTTATCAAAGCTTCATATTTAATCACATCACAAGTGTATGAGTGATCTTATCTTTGGACAAGGTAAAGAAGGAGATCAAGAGGATAATCATGAGTAAGCCTACTTAACATATTAAGTGATCATTTACAAATGACTAGGATTAGATAGGAGAAAGAAGGCTGAAAGAGATGTCCAAAAAGGGTTAATGAAAATGCATATTTGATCCACTATTTATAAAAGACAAATGCCAATGGCTAGCTGGGGGTGGTTCCTATCTACCCAGGCGGTTCCTTATCGATAGGGAACCGTGTAGGCACTTAAGAAACCGCGGGGAGTAGACTCCGCTCCTTTTTCTCTTTTAGTGAATTTGAGATATCTAAGGCTGTTTAAACCTTCAAAGGATATTCTTATGGCATTTGGAATATTCCATATTGAAATTTACATTTTCATTTTAATAAAACATTTTCTTAAAAATAAAGTTTATTAAAAATCTTTTGTTACGTTTGACAAAAGTGAGTTTTAAGGCTAATCACTTTTAGGATCACTAAGCATGATTAAGATATGTTAGTGTAATTATTATTACCTTGTTGATAGTGTTTGTTAGATAATTCGTTTTATGATTTGTTTGACAATAAATGTCTTTGTAATTTGTCGTGATCAAAACTAAGAAAGATTAATTAATACTAACAATGTTTTTAGGTATTACTTTGCATTAACAAAAGGGAGGAAAACAAGTTAGACCGCCCACAAGCCACAACAACATCCGTAGCATGCTCCGCCACAATCATCCTTGATTACCTGAAACACATGCTTAAAAGGGTCAACAAATAATGTTGAGCGAGATCTATAGGTTTACCAAATCATAATTGAACATAAGTATAAAAAAATCATTCACGATTATTCAGTAGTATGTAGATCATTACAAACTATTATTGGGTATTACTCATTATAGCATAAGATATTTAATTATGTTTAAGCTCGTGACATCGACCCCATAAACTAATCACCCACACCAAATGTCGGCGTGATTTAAGTAAAGTCATTGCCCCTCTTAGGTATTCGTTTCCAATTATACCTTTTTCTCAACACAAGTTATCCATAAGCAGAGGGTACTCAATGTACTAGCTCTCGTCTTGGATAGGGTCGTCAACCCAATAGTACTATCAATTGTTCAAGCGGCTATTTCCAATCCATACAAGGATCAAACAATAGTTAACGGTTCATGAATTTAGGGTCTTTAGCAACTAGCTACTTAACATAATTCAAGACATCATTCGGGTCCAATAATCATTCACGACTTATGTTCCTTTTCATTTAAATAACATGTATCCCCATCGCGGGTAAAAATCATTTAAAATACAGTATAAAGAAAGGTTATAGACTCACCTTAAGTAGTAGTGGTGGTATTATACAAGACGTAAACGAAAAACAATCACCGACGATGAGGACGCACCGGGAAATCAATTACAACACCTAACAAACAAAACGCGTAATGAATCAAAACCTTCAAGTACCTTCAAGTACTGTATGTACATAATTAAAAACACTCAAAGTTCATCTAAACTCATTCCAAAAAGCCAAACAAGTGATATTTACTAGACACGTTCATTGTTATATGTTTTTAAAACTATTACTCAAATTACCATTCTTCCAGTACATACCTAATGTATGGACTGAATTTCCATACTTAAACATCATTACGAAACTCGCTTTAGACTTCACTCACATTATGTAAAAAGCTCAAAAAAATTTCATCAAAAGATATTACTTTTAAGTCACGCTTTCCAACACATTTCTAACCATGAAAATCCGGGCAGATTTGCACCCTTGCGTCATAAAACCATTTTGACTCTCTTAACAAATTTCATTTGTAAAAGCAATTCCTATGTTTGAAAATAGACTCATAACTACAGGTTTTGAGCTAAAGAACAGCCCTCAACCACTTTTGAGACTCTACTTATAGTCCCAAGATTTGACCTAATATCGAACACAATTTTTGATTATGTCGACTTTCGTCTCCCGGTACACGAAACTTCAAACTAACATAACTTTTGACTTGTTTGGAGTTAAAAGCTCTATCTTATACCAAAACGAAGGTAGAAAGAATCTCTACAACTACATTCTATAATAAAAACCTTGACATAAAGTTAGAACCATGAAAAATAGCCTTAAACAATCTGATTAATAACGACGCTTTAAAAATCACATCTACACTTATTTTCAATCCATTTCGTCAATTCCTATAGCCCTATTATCATCATTAAACTTTCCTAACACTTTCAAAAAGTCCTAAATCACTTTTATGAATCATCTTCATAAAACCCATTTCATAAAATCAACATGCAATCAAATCAAAACATCTAAAAATGATAAGAACATGTTTTTAAACATATCCACACAACAAAAATCATCAAACACCAAGATCAAACCAAACTTTTTGGACGTGGGTTTTGGTGATCAAAAACACCAAGAAAAATGTTTTTCCTACTTATTTTATTGATTATTTATCATCACATACACTTAATTAAAACATGCATCAAGTTTAATTAGATCAAAACCCCCTTTTTAAAAATCATAATTTTTTGTAAAAATTAAAACCTTGCATGTTTGTTTTTAGTGGATTAAAAGACTTATAATGGGATTATAAGAGGTGGTCTTGTGTTAGTTTCTTCAAAAACCAAAAAAAAATCAATGGTGGTGGTGGTGTGTAGTGTTGCCGTTAATACAAGAGATTTTGCATGTAAGAAGTTCGTTATAGTGGTCTAATCGAATTGAAAAATGGTTTTAAGTGTGACTCAATCGTTCTTTGGTGGAAACAAAAGTTGTGTCGTTGTAGTATTAAAATAAATGTGCAAAGACGTAAATGTAAATGACGGTAAAACGGCGTTAAAATAAATCTAAGTCTAATTAAAAATAAAGGGTGCAATATTTAAAAACTTTGAAAAGTAAATTAATTAGATGACAAAAATTAAAGCGTGACGAGAATTAAAATATGACAAAATATTAAATTGTAAACTTAAAAAAATAAACAAGATTAAATAGAAAAAACAATCCTGATCGGAATGTATTCCGATCGGAACACAATCGGAATAATAAACCTACCTCCCAATCGGAATGTTGATCGGAAAGAGGTCTCGTCGGAATACAGCTAGCCAATCGGAATGAAGTTAAAAACACCCCTATCGGAATGTTGATCGGAAACCCCCGGATCGGAATGTTGTCACCTATCCTGATCGGAATAACCGAACAAACACCTCTGATCGGAATGTGGAGTGGACTCAGATCGGAATGCTGTCACTTACCTTTCAGATCGGAATATCACTTAACACCCTGATCGGAATCTTTTCAAACCCTTTTCCGACCAAGCAAAAAGTGTTGGTCGGAATAATAAACCCTTTTCCGACCAGGGCTGGTCGGAATACAGTAAAAGAAAGCGTAAATAAGCTAAACTAATAAGCTATCAATCAAATAAGCACACAACGAAAAACTTAATGAAAATTGTATGAGAAAAAGCTAATAAGCTATTATTTTTAGACTTTTAAAAACACAAAATGAAACAAAGTTTACGAAAACAAACTTTTATATAAAAATAACTTTTATAAAAACTTTAGAAACTTAAAGATAAATACAAATAAGCTATAAAAATCAATGATCCAAAACAATCAAAAGCATAAAAACATAATCTTTAATCAAATAAGCAACACAATAAGCATGTAAACAAAGATTAAAGCATAGAAAGAAAGGTAGAATGAGAGATTAAAACAAGAAAATTAAAGAACACTTACTTGGAATTAAAAGGTATTAAAAGTGCAAGACAAGTATTTAAAATGACATGAATTTAAAGAGCAAGTAATTAAAAGGTGGAAGTCTAATTGTCCCCTTAGCCAACAAGAATAAAATGTTTCTAGTCTAAACTATATATAGGGGAGGTTAAGGAATGCTTAGGAAGATTCCTTCCTCTTTCCTCTTTTCCTTAGTTGCACACTTAAGTCCTTCTCTTCTTAATCTTTTGTTAATCTTGGACTTTAATGACTTTTGGCTCGGGATTTCTTTGGACTCGTCTTTTAATTCTTCAATACATAAGACTTGAGTTCTTCGGCTTTTAGTAAACTTCCGTCTTTTGACTTTTTCTTCGATAAACCTTCTGAATTGATCTTGGACTTCTGTTCTTTTTGCACTCTTGACTTCTTGACTTCGTCTTTCATCTTTTTCTTCAATAAAAGCCCGTGAATGCCCGTGTTTTCTCAACTTTTCACCTTTTCGTCCTAAATCACAACAAAAACACAAACCACGCATAATTCCGACATAAATGACATAAAATACACGTTTTGGCTCGGTTATTATTGTAATTAAGTGGTAAAAATGATGGGTGTTTACACACCTATCAAATCCCCTACACTTGACCATTGCAATGTCCTCATGCAATGCATTAGTTACAAAGCACGTTTACATTTTTCATCAAAATCAATCCACGTTGGCCTTCATTAAAGAGATAGAAAACTATAAAAATTCAAAGTAAAGAAATCAAAAAGCAGACCTTGGGTTTTGGAAATGTTATGAATAATCATCATCCTCAAGTTTTCACTTTCTCCAAACCAAGCTTAAAAACGAGATCATTGTTACTATAAGTTAGCAGACTAACACGAACTCATGTGGGCCAATTACTCACTTAGACTCCCTTATTCCTAGGGGTATCTCTTATATTTTATTTTTGTCTTGAATGATCACGAAGATGCATTGTTGACTTATTTCGATAATTATTTAGGCTGAAAATAAAGTGAACAATTTAATCAATAGTTAGCTAAAGGACAAAATCTTATAAAACTGCTTCTCGGGACCTCATAAAGTTCATATCTTGGCATAACTCGCTTCGCGATTTGAGACATTTCTCGGACCGATATTTGGCAGCGACTTCATACTTCAAACCATGAGAGACGTTTATGAAATAATGGTCTTCTCTTCATATAGGAATTTCTTCACTTGAAGTTTTGAGAGATTCATACTTGGACCACGACTTCTTCGTTTTTCTCCAATCATTATTTTGGACTTTGATATACAACGATCCGCCTCCTTTTATGACTTGGATCTATTTAACCTCATACCTTGCTAGGGTCTTTTCGGATACACTTCTCCATGACTTTTGGGGAGTTTTTGCTTTTCGTCGTGTGTCTCGATCCTTCATATTGATTTTTGATAAATGATTCTTCACATCACTTGGATCTTTAGCAACAAAATGTAGCCCTCATGCCTTGTTAGGGCCTTTTCGGACTCGCCATTCTTCGCATCCAGCTTCAATAAGTTATGCCTTGGCTATGAACTCTAATCCATACCGAGCAACTTTTAAACGATCTTGGGCTAGAAGCTAAGTAACTTTTCAAATCGTACAACCTTATTTATTGCAGATAAATTTATTAGCAAGCGATGGGAGAATAGGCTTATAATTAACTCACATAAATTCACGAAAGAATACCAAACTTATAATTGACTCTATCATCTCTCGTTCTCCACAGTTTAAAATCTCAAGGAATGAGACTCGTGGATGCTTAGCCTATTAAATCAAAGTTTTGGGTTTTCGAGTCGCCTATTGGATCTTGCAAATTCTTATACTTTTTCAAGTTTAGAAATGGCATCTTAAAGTTCCCTTGATAAACGACTCTCTAGGATCAATTATAGGAACTTGCGAAAAGTTCTTGTTCTTAACCCGTGAGAGTTAAGACTTTCGTGTTTTATAACTCCCTATATAAACCCTAGCAAAACTTGACTTAAACATGTTAAGGATACTAGCTAGAGTAAACGTAGATAAGTAAACTCGGGTTGAGTCAAAAGATTCACAATGTTTGAAAACTAAAACCACTTTATTAAAGATTTATTCTAGCAAAGAAAGAAAATAACTATACAAAGGGAAAAACTAATAGGCCAAAATAGATCAAAAATTTTGAAAAATGTCGAACAATTGATTTTCCGTTTAAAATGAGGACAAATACAAGGAAAAGGCCACTTAAATTCGATAGAAGTCCCCCCTACACTTAACATAAACATTGTCCTCAATGTTTAAGCATGTGGAAGTAAACTCCCCTACACTTAGGACATTGTGCACTTTGTTTAAATCTCGCTAAGGAAGAGACAACTAAAGAAATTCCTATTTTAATATTGAGAAAATATAAAATAGTGAATCGAAAAGAGTTTAGGATAGAACCGGGAAGACGGGAACACGGAGTCACGGGTCGTCAAGAATCATTAAGAGTGGATCATTGAGCGCTCGAATCCCTGATTAGTAGAAGAGAGGAAATAGCAAACACCAACGGGTCTCCCCTACACTTAGGATAAAGAAAGCTAAAAGATGCATGGGTTGCCTCCCAAGAAGCGCTTGATTTTTGTTAACCGAGTCGTGAGCCTTACTCGACCTTGATCATCATAGGAAGAAGCATGAAACATATCCACCGGGATCAAAGACATAGTTTTCGTCCATCAAATAGCACAAGCTTAAGGCGAACAAGGCAAGCCAAAGAAGAGTAGGCAAGGTTCCCTTAAGCAAAGACGGAGCACGGTGGAAGCAAGGGTGAAGTGGTGCAAGCAGATTTCCATAAGTTCCAAAGATATTTCCTTTTATTTCATCAGGTGGATACTGAGATGGCTGCAAAATATCAATACCGGGGTCGAACACCTTTTCATTTAGGGGAAAATAGCACTCAGGCTCAGTAGAGTGTGAAGATGATCCGCGATGAAAATGCACAATCGCGTCCTCAGAAGGGGGAGAAAGAGGTGTTAAATCATATGTGCTGTGGATATTGGTGTCGACCGGTTTCTTCTCCTTTGAAAGAATGTTCATCAAATCCAAAGTAGGATCAAGACGATAATCTTCAAAATCATAAGGAGGAGCATCACTCTCATGAAGGAAGTAAGTGTTGAGAAATGCAGAGAAGTCTTCCTCAAATGAGTAATCGTCCAAAGTAGGATCGAGTGATGGCGGAGGATCTTCATCATGTGAAGAATCACTCGAAAGAGTATCGGCCTCATCAATATCATCATATGTGGGCAGATCAGGATACTCAGAAGTAAGTTCATCATAATCATTTGAATCTGAGCTAGAATCATCATCATAAGCATCGAAGATCGGTGGAGAATCATAAATGGGTGAAGGGTCCAAATTGGATAGAGAATCATCCACATCATCTTGAAAAAGTAGATTATCAATGCAAGATTCGAATAGAGGATTGTTGTAGATGACAAAATCATCGAGCACATTAATCATATTCACTGATTCTCGTCCAAAGGATTTGCTTGTAAGCTTCCCCATTTTAAAAACTTGTGAATCATTCCTGACTCTTAAGATTAACTCACCTTCGGCCACATCAACTAAAGCTCGTCCGGTTCTCAAGAATGGCCGACCAAGTATTAGAGGAATACGAGGGTCCATTTCATAATCAACAACGACAAAGTCGACCGAGAAAGTAAATGTGCCAACTTTAATGAACACGTCTTCGGCAATACCAACGGGGTAAGCGAGAGTACGATTTGCAAGTTCAAGAGTCATCTTTGTTGGAGTAAGGTCGGGTAATGATAGTGTTTTCCAAACACTCAAAGGCATAAGATTTATACTGGCCCCGAGATCAGCTAGGGCAGTAAATTCTTCAGTTTTGTTGAAAATGCAAGGCAACACAAAACGACCGGGATCTCCAAGCTTTTCCAGAAGTTCTTTAAGAATAACTGCAGAGCAGTTTTCATTTAAGCGTGTGTTGGTGAGCTCAATCAGCTTCTCCTTCTTGTTAAGCAATTCCTTAAATGCTTTAACAAATTTCAGCATGTGGACAAGTGCTTCAACAAGGCTAATGTTGATGTTCATTTGAGAGAGCATCTTCACATAGCTCGACACTTGACAGTCATTCTTGGTTAGCTCGTTGGTCTTGCCTAGCCGTGAAGGATAAGGGATATTGGGTTTGGGTGGTGAAGGTATAGAAGGTGTAGCAGGTAAAGGTTGAGATGTTGAAGGGTCCTTCCTAGGTACATTGTCATGACGAGGCGGAGACGGTAATGGTGCACTAATACTAGGTGTAGGAGGAGTAGGGATAAATGGTGGTGGAGGAGGTGTAGATGATGGGGGCGGGATCGGTGGTCCTACTATGGTGACTCCACTACGGGTAGTAATAGCACTCACATTTGCTCGCGGATTGGTGACGGTGTTTGAAGGTAGAGAACTCGAAGAAGGTTGAGCGGCGGGCAAGAAACTAGCAAGCATATTTTCAAATCATTTGTTTGATTGCTAAAGGAGGATTGAATATTATCTCGAAGCTCGGATCTAAGGTCATTCCCTTGCTTGGTAATATCTCCTTTTAGATTGATAATTTGGCTCTGCAGATTCTTGATTTGCTCACCTTGGGTTCTCATGATGGCTTCAACATCGGGGTTAATGGGTGGGGCTTGTTGGGCGGGTGGGTGATAAGGATTAGAAGCTTGTGGTGGGATTTGGTTGCTTCTATTGTAGTTGTTGGCGGGGTTTTGGTTTTGAGGAGAAAAACCGGGTGAAAGGTAATTGTTTGATCGGTAACTCAGCAAATTTCTATCCCCTTGAGGTCGAGCTTGGTAATTTTCCAGTGAATAATTACCATAAGCTGCATACACATTTTCCGGATTTCCTTGAGTAGAAGGACAATCAGTGTATGAGTGTGGACCTCCGCATGTTTCACTAGGATTAGCAACCACTTTAACTTGTTGTTGTTGGTTTGAAGCGAGAAGCAAGATACTTTTGTTCATTTCAGTCATCATGCGTGTGAATTCGGTCATATCAGGGCTTGCTGAAGTGGAAGAAACATTGACTCTCGGGTTGTTCCTTAAAGAAGCGGAGGAATCCCAATTTTTGTGATGAGTAGTCATGTTCTCAATTAGCTCTCTACACTCCTCGGGTCTCCTTTTCACGAATGTGCCACCGGCGGCTGTATTAATCGTATCACGATCTCGAAAAGTCAACCGTTGTAGAAAGTATCAATCAATGTGACAGGGAGCATGTTGTGGTTTGGACAACGATCGATCAAGACATTATATCTTTCCCAAGCATCAAAGAGAGATTCATCGGGATCTTGCTTGAAACCGCTGATTTGATTGCGAAGGCTCATGACCATAGATGGTGGAAAGTAGTGCGACAAAAAGCGTTGAGTCATGTCATCCCAAGTATGAATAGAATTCTTCGGGAGACGATCAAACCATTTCTCGGCATGATGTGATAAAGTATGTGGAAAGAGTTGAAGGCGAAGAACATCCATTGTGGCACCGGGCAACTTCATGCTTTGAGTGATTGTAATGAACTTGTCGAGGTGTTTGTTGGCATCATCATCAGGCAGTCCTCTAAAAGGATTTGTTTGCACTTGCTGAATCATGTGGTGCTTCAACAAAAACTCCGGAGCCGTGATTTGCATCGGCGCAATTGGTCCTCCTCGTCCAAACATGGTAGGTTGACAAAGCTCCTCCATTGTCCGAAGATCGGGCTGTGGAAGAACATTGTTGTTATAATTGAGGTGCGGTGGATTATTGTTGTTGTTAACACCTGACATACTTAAATCTTCTCGAGTCTCGGGCTCTTGATACTTAGAAGATCTAGTACGCATACTCCTACAAAGGCAAAAGAAAACAATACCAAACGCAAAGACAATATATATACACAATAAAAATAAAATCTTTTTGGATTTTGAAATTTTTCAATTTTTATGGATTTTAACAATTTTAATTTTTATGGTTTTTTGAATTTTTTAAGTAAGAAAATAACGCTCACAGTGAACGGATCCCAAAAAGCAACGCGTCTCTCACAGAAAACCGTTAATCTTTACGAAAAGAGCTGGCAGCGGCGCCATTTAATACAAGAGATTTTGCATATAAAAAGTTCGTTATAGTGGTCTAATCGAATTGAAAAATGGTTTTAAGTGTGACTCAATCGTTCTTTGGTGGAAACAAAAGTTGTGTCGTTGTAGTATTAAAATAAATGTGGAAAGACGTAAATGTAAATGACGTAAAAGTAAAATGGCGTTAAAATAAATCTAAGTCTAATTAAAAATAAAGGGTGCAATATTTAAAAACTTTGAAAAGTAAATTAATTAGATGACAAAAATTAAAGCGTGACGAGAATTAAAATATGACAAAGTATTAAATTGTAAACTTAAAAAAATAAACAAGATTAAATAGAAAAAAACAATCCTGATCGGAATGTATTCCGATCGGAACACAATCGGAATAATAAACCTACCTCCCAATCGGAATGTTGATCGGAAAGAGGTCTCGTCAGAATACAGCTAGCCAATCGGAATGAAGTTAAAAACACCCCTATCGGAATGTTGATCGGAAACCCCCGGATCGGAATGCTGTCACCTATCCTGATCGGAATAACCGAACAAACACCTCTGATCGGAATGTGGAGTGGACTCCGATCGGAATGATGTCACTTACCTTTCAGATCGGAATATCACTTAACACCCTGATCGGAATGTTTTCAAACCCTTTTCCGACCAAGCAAAAAGTGCTGGTCGGAATAATAAACCCTTTTCCGACCAGGGCTGGTCGGAATACAGTAAAAGAAAGCGTAAATAAGCTAAACTAATAAGCTATCAATCAAATAAGCACACAACGAAAAAATTAATGAAAACTGTATGAGAAAAAGCTAATAAGCTAAAATTTAAAGACTTTTAAAAACACAAAAAATGAAACAAAGTTTACGAAAACAAACTTTTATAAAAATAACTTTTATAAAAACTTTAGAAACTTAAAGATAAATACAAATAAGCTATAAAAATCAATGATCCAAAACAATCAAAAGCATAAAAATATAATCTTTAATCAAATAAGCAACACAATAAGCATGTAAACAAAGATTAAAGCATAGAAAGAAAGGTAGAATGAGAGATTAAAACAAGAAAATTAAAGAACACTTACTTGGAATTAAAAGGTATTAAAAGTGAAAGACAAGTATTTAAAATGACATGAATTTAAAGAGCAAGTAATTAAAAGGTGGAAAACTAATTGTCACCTTAGCCAACAAGAATGAAATGTTTCTAGTCTAAACTATATATAGGGGAGGTTAAGGAATGCTTAGGAAGCTTCCTTCCTCTTTCCTCTTTTCCTTAATTGCACACTTAAGTCCTTCTCTTCTTAATCTTTTGTTAATCTTGGACTTTAATGACTTTTGGCTCGGGATTTCTTTGGATTCGTCTTTTAATTCTTCAATAAATAAGACTTGAGTTCTTCGGCTTTTAGTAAACTTCCGTCTTTTGACTTTTTCTTCGATAAATCTTCAGAATTGGTCTTGGACTTCCGTTCTTTTTGCACTCTTGACTTCTTGACTTCGTCTTTCATCTTTTTCTTCAATAAAAGCCCGTGAATGCCCGTGTTTTCTCCACTTTTCACCTTTTCGTCCTAAATCACAACAAAAACACAAACCACGCATAATTCCGACATAAATGACATAAAATACACGTTTTGGCTCGGTTATTATTGTAATTAAGTGGTAAAAAGGATGGGTGTTTACACACCTATCAGCCGGCGGTAAAGAGAGAAGGAGAAGAGAGGGTGAAAAATTTTGAAGTGAAAAATGGTTGTGTGTGTTTGTTTAGTCCCTTTTGTAAGTTAGGAGGGACCAAACATGCAATTCTAGCTATCTTTCGGCCTTAAAATCAAACAACTATTTAAAGAGCGGGAATATAACCCACTAGTCGGTTTTGAATTTTTGTGGGAGTCGGGGTTCGTCCCGGCTGCTCCAAAATACTTTTAAATGGTTCAAACGCACACAAAATGGACTAAAACGGTTCCGACTGGACTTAACACACAATAAAAATAAAAACTTTGAAAAATCCAAATATCGATCAATCGATACTAAATGATAAATTTTTGGGCATCCGTCGGTATCGTAGTCGTTATCGGTTCCTCTTAAATCGTCAAGCGTTAAAATCAAGACTTCTATCATTGGTTTCAACTTAAACCGTCAAACATATGACCAAAAAAATTTCTAATAATTTCAAAAATATAGGTAATTTAGGGAATAATAGTGATCTCGGTTTCTGAGGTGTCACGAAGGGGCACACGATTATTCGTGAATTCAAAGAAATGTGTGTATACCACCTACTTTACCCACTGGGTAATTCCCTGTGTGTCATTCACTTCCCGATACTTCCGGGTGAAGTGAAATGGGAATGTGGAATTCTGACGTGAACTCTTAGAGTTCTTGTTCGGATATAACAGAAGTGATCTCTGAAAGTTGTTTCACCATTTTGTACAAGGTTTTGTAGACGAAGTCGCGATGTTTATACCTGTGTTCATGATAGGTCGTGCTTCGTTTGGGATGAAGATTCGTTAATGCTGGATTAAGGTTTTTCACTGTGTGAAACACAGTAAAACGCGACTCGTGCTTTATATATGATTTGAATGGATTAAGGTTCAGTCTCTTAGATCGTCGACACGTGTCACCCGCTTGCATAATCTAACGATGGGAAGACGAAGGGTTTGCTGAGGTGTCATTTAAAATTTCCCATTTACCAAGTGAGTGGAAAACTTGGATAAAACATGGGTCCCATATTTTGGCGGTTAAAATTCAAACGTCCAAGAAACGATTTGAAGTGCGCCTGGTCTATTTCAAGTATGGCTGATTCACTTTTTGTAGTCTAGTAGTCGTGGTACTACCTGCGACTACTAGACTGGGGTACATGATGACATATAGTCTTTAGTCAGACCATAAATCTGACCCATGGATACTACAAGTATCTAATTCATCATAGACAACGACGTGGGCCTATGAAGCCCAACGGGTGGATGTCGTGCGCGATCTTATGTGGACCACACTTTGGCTGAACGCGGTCAAGGTTAAACAAAATCATAGTCCAATTAGGTTTATGATTCACCCAAGTTAATAGGATATACACTCTCCTTAAATAACCAATAAGGATCTTGTGTATATGGTAAATATCTCTTGTTTGGGTCGTACGATTCGGTGAGTCCGACTAGGGTTCCACCGAGTATAGAAAGAACCCCTCGGTTCTACAAAACGTACGATTTTCACATTCATAAAACCCTAACTGATTACTTACTCTCACGTTGGAGTCCATTCGTGCGACACAATCCCACGGTAAGCCTTTTAATGTTCTTTCTTAGTTTGTAGGATCCTCAAAACAAGTTCACTTGGTGTAGGAGCCGGAGCCGAAGCCCCATAACCCAAATTATACATAATTCGGTCACTTGTGGTCCATCCAAATTTAGTATAAACGTTATATTCTTGTGAATATTTAGGTGATTAATATGAATGTGATGATTTATGTGAATAAGCCAATTCATGTAATAAGTTGATTCATCTAAATTAACTTATTCATGTGAATCAGCTTATGAATTAAAGGATATGAGAGTTGTGTGAATGAGTGTTATCATATATGATATATTTATGATAAAGTAATATCATTTTCGATAACATATGTATATCATATATGATATTGCTTTTTCATATCCACATTTGATATCATATATGGCATTGTTCTTTTCATATGTGTATCTTATATGATATCATGTATGATGTTTCATTTTCTCATAAAACATATTTTTTATTTTTTATTTTTTAATTATATTTCATAGTTGAATGAAGTGAACCAAGAAAAAGTAGATTTCGCTGAAGGGGGAGAAGTGTTGATTGTTAAATAAGAAAAGTAGGTTCTATAAAAAGAACATTTTAGTGTGTGAATTCAACAAACTTTTATTTTTTTTGTGTCTTTTTATTATGAATAAATGTTTATCATATATGATATCATAGTTATATCATATCTAATTGTACACTGGATTTCTTTCTATTTGAAGTATCATATATAATAACGTTGAAAAGCTCTTTTATTTTTGTGAACCGATGAGGTTTTACTTATTGTACCTCGTGTTCTAATGATAGTTTTACGAGTGATTATGATTGTGTTAATTCAAAGCAATGCCTAACAACATTGTTAGTGCTAATCAATCTTTCTTAGTTTTTATCACGACAAATTACAATGACATTTATTGTCAAACACAATCATAAAACAAATTATCTAACAAACACTATCATCAAGGTAATAATAATTACACTAACATATCTTAATCATCCTTAGTGATCATAAAAGTGATTAGCCTTAAAACTCACTTTTGTCAAATATGACAAAAGATTTTTAATAAACTTTATTTTTAAGAAAATGTTTTATTAAAATGAAAATGTAAATTTGAATACGGCATATTCCAAATGCCATAAGAGTATCCTTTGAAGGTTTAAACAGCCTCAGATATTTCAAATTCACTAAAAGACAAAAAGGAGCGGAGTCTACACTCCGCGGTTCCTTTAGTGCCTATGCGGTTTGCTATTGATAACTAATGGCCTAGGTAGCTAAGGAACCGCCCCTAGATAGCCATTGGGATATGTCTTCTATAAATATTGGATCTAATCTGCATTTTCATCAACCCTTTTTGGACATCTCTTTCAGCCTTGTTTCTCCTTTCTAATCCTAATCATTTGTAAATGATCACTTAATGTGTTAAGTATGTTTACTTATAATTATCCTCTTGATCTCCTTATTTACCTTGTCCAATGAGAAGATCACTCACACACTTATGATGTCATTAAAGATGAAGCCTTGATGAAGATCATCTTATCCTAAAGATCAAGTCATGTTCATCATTTGTTTAATTGTGTCTTGTGTAGATCCAATGTATTTGTGAATACTTGGACTAGTTGTGTTCATCCAAGCTATGTGTGAATACTTGGATTTGAGTTGTGTAAATCCTTTGAATATGTGTATGCTTGACTTTGTGTTGTGTAGATCCAAGTTGTATGTGTGTACTTGGATAAGTTTACTTGAGTTGTAATAAGTTGTGTTAGTTCTCACTAAACTATCAAGTAATGTGGTTGTGTCTTGTGAGTTCTCACTAAACTATAAAGTGATGTATAGTTGTGTTGTGTGAAGTTCTCACTTAGCTTCAAAGTGAAGAGACGCGAAGATTGGTTCTACCTTTGGATTAGAACTATACATCTAGCCTTGTATCGGAAAATGGTGAAGTGGGCAAAGTTGTGAAGATTGGTTCCAGCCTTGGATTAGAACTCGACATCTAGCCTTGTGTCGTAAAATGGTGAAGTGGGAGACGTTGTGTAGATTGGTCCTAGCTAAGATTAGGTCTCGACATTTAGCTTAAGTGGGGTGTGAAGAAGACTTCTTGACATCACAAGCAAATTGTCCTTTATGGGAACGGTGTATGATGATGCTGATATCATTACCACTTTCCTTAAAAGTCTTGGTGATGCACGGACAACTTGGATAAAACATGGGTCTCATATTTTGGCGGGTAAAATTAAAACGTCCAAGAACGATTTGAAGTGCGCCTGGTCTATTTCAAGTATGGCTGATTCACTTTTTGTAGTCTAGTAGTTGTGGTACTACCTGCGACTACTAGACTGGGGTACATGATGACATATAGTCTTTAGTCAGACCATAAGCCCGACCCATGGATACTACAAGTATCCAATCCATCATGAATGGGTTAGTAGACAACAACGTGGGCCTATGAAGCCCAACGGGTGGATGTCACGCGCGATCTTATGTGGACCACACTTTGGCTGAACACGGTCAAGGTTAAACAAAATCATAGTCCAATTAGGTTGATGATTCACCCAAGTTAATAGGATATACACTCTCCTTAAATAAGCAATAAGGATCTTGTGTATATGGTAAATATCTCTTTCTTGGGTCGTAGGATTCGGTGAGTCCGACTAGGGTTCCACCGAGTATAGAAAGAACCCCTCGGTTCCACAAACGTACGATTCTCACAATCATAAAACCCTAACTGATTACTTCTCTTACGCTGGAGTCTATTCGTGCGACACAATCCTACGGTAAGCCTTTTAATGTTCTTTCTTAGTTTGTAGGATCCTCAAAACAAGTTCACTTGGTGTAGGAGCCGGAGCCGGAGCCGAAGCCCCATAACCCAAATTATACATAATTCGGGTCACTTGTGGTTCATCCAAATTTAGTATAAACATTATATTCTTGTGAATATTTAGGTGATTGATATGAATGTGATGATTTATGTGAATAAGCCAATTCATGTAATAAGTTGATTCATGTAAATTAGCTTATTCATGTGAATCAGCTTATGAATTAAAGGATATGAGAGTTGTGTGAATGAGTGTTATCATATATGATATATTTATGATAAAGTAATATCATTTTCGATAACATATGTATATCATATAAGATATTGCTTTTTCATATCCACATTTGATATCATATATGGAATTGTTCTTTTCATATGTGTATCTTATATGATATCATGTATGATGTTTCATTTTCTCATAAAACATATTTTTTATTTTTTATTTTTTAATTATATTTCATAGTTGAATAAAGTGAACCAAGAAAAAGTAGATTTCGCTGAAGCGGGAGAAGAGTTGATTGTTGAATAAGAAAAGTAGGTTCTATAACAAGAACATTTTGGTGTGTGAATTCAACAAACTTTTATTTTTTTTGTCTTTTTATTATGAAAAAATGTTTATCATCTATGATATCATAGTTATATCATATCTGATTGTACACTGGATTTCTTTCTATTTGAAGTATCATATATGATAACGTTGAAGAGCTCTTTTATTTTTGTGAACCGATGATGTTTTACTTATTGTACCTCGTGTTCTAATGATAGTTTTACGAGTGATTATGAATTTTTTAATGCAAAGCAATGCCTAACAACATTGTTAGTGCTAATCAATCTTTCTTAGTTTTGATCACGAAAAATTACAATGACATTTATTGTCAAACACAATCATAAAATGAATTATCTAACAAACACTATCATCAAGGTAATAATCATTACACTAACATATCTTAATCATGCTTAGTGATCATAAAAGTGATTAGCCTTAAAACTCACTTTTGTCAAATGTGACAAAAGATTTTTAGTAAACTTTATTTTTAAGAAAATGTTTTATTAAAACGAAAATGTAAATTTGAATACAACATATTCCAAATGCCATAAGAATATCCTTTGAAGGTTTAAACAGCCTCAGATATTTCAAATTCACTAAAAGACAAAAAGGAGAAGAGTCTACACTCTGCGGTTCCTTAAGTGCCTATGCGGTTAGCTATTGATAACGAACAACCTAGGTAGCTAAGGAACCGCCCCCAGATAGCCATTGGGATATGTCTTCTATAAATAGTGGATCTAATATGCATTTTCATCAACCCTTTTTGGACATCTCATTCAGCCTTGTTTCTCCTTTCTAATCCTAATCATTTGTAAATGATCACTTAATGTGATAAGTATGTTTACTTATAATTATCCTCTTGATCTCCTTCTTTACCTTATCCAATGAGAAGATCACTCACACACTTGTGATGTGATTAAAGATGAAGCCTTGATGAAGATCATCCTATCCTAAAGATCTAGTCATGTTCATCATCTGTTTAATTATGTCTTGTGTAGATCCAATGTATTTGTGAATACTTGGACTAGTTGTGTTCATCCAAGCTATGTGTGAATACTTGGATTAGAGTTGTGTAAATCCTTTGAATATGTGTATGCTTGACTTTGTGTTGTGTAGATCCAAGTTGTATGTGTGTACTTGGATAAGTTTAGTTGAGTTGTAATAAGTTGTGTTAGTTCTCACTAAACTATCAAGTGATGTGGTTGTGTCTTGTGAGTTCTCACTAAACTATAAAGTGATGTATAGTTGTGTTGTGTGAAGTTCTCACTTAGCTCCAAAGTGAAGAGACGTGAAGATTGGTTCTACCTTTGGATTAGAACTATACATCTAGCCTTGTGTCGGAAAATGGTGAAGTGGGCAAAGTTATGAAGATTGGTTCCAGCCTTGGATTAGAACTCGACATCTAGCCTTGTGTCGTAAAATGGTGAAGTGGGCGACGTTGTGTAGATTGGTCCTAGCTAAGATTAGGTCTCGACATTTAGCTTAGTGTCGAAAAATAATGTAAGCGACGTTGTAAGGTTTTCTCCGCTAAGAAGGGAGCTTGTGGATATAGTGGTAATCTCAAGTAAGGTGTACTCGAGGAGTGGAGTAGGAATAAGGATAGAGCCTCGTTTCCGAACCACTATAAATCTTGGTGTCTTCCTACTAGGTTGTTTTATCCTTACTCATTACTTACCTTCATCATAATTACACTTATTACTTATTGTTAATGTATTAGAATTGAACCTAATCATTATGCAACTATCTTTCTAGTAAAAGATGGTTTTGACACTCACCTAATTTAAAGAAATTTTAATTAGGAGATAAACCAAAGAGAAACTATTCAACCCCCCCCCCCCCTCTCTAGTTTCTACAATTGGTATCAGAGCGACGGTGACACAAGATCTTTGAAGTATATTGTACTTTAAAACTTGGATCGATCCATTGCTCCTCAAATTAGAAGGTTAAGTTGTACTAAAGTTTTTCTTCGGTCAAAACTATCTTTTATTGAAAATAGGCCTCTTAATTGGTAATATTGCATATCATTTAGCTTAATAGTATTTATGTATTCTAGATTTATTCTTGAAATGTATCTACTAGTTTGCATCTTGTTGTGTCTAGGTACTCATGAAGATCAATCATTCAATTGATTATGAATTGAGTTACTTACACTTGTAGAAGACTCATCTTCTTTGATTTCCAACATCACTGAATGATGATATTGTTGGGAATAAATGAGCCAAGACACTTACACGCTGACAAGAGGAAATTGGACGTTGATAGGAAGAAATAAAGCGTTATCAGATCAAGCATTGACAAGAAGAAGTCAAGCATTAATGAGAAGAAGTCAAACACTGATAGAATACTTAGTCTATACGTTTTATAATCTAGTAAAGGTATGTTCGACAATGTATTTATTATGTTTATCTTTACCTAAAATAGCTGATACATAGACTCTTGTACAAGGTTCCTTAATTTATAAAAGGAGGCTTTTAGGTTTTAGTTCAATATATGTTTTTACACTTTCATTGTACGCAAGTTTAATTATCAATCAAAGTGAAAGTTTGGTTTATTCTGTTTGTGTGTTCTTGTTCAAAGTATTAATTCTGCATAATACTTAGATTGTTTCATATACAACAAAGTTTCTCTAAGTGTTTAACTTGATTCATTCTTGTTTACACAAAGATAAATTGATCTAAGTTTGGGATCAACAAGTGGTATCAGAGCTTGTTGAGGAATTTTGATCTAAAGAACACAAAATCCTAAAAACCCTAAATCACCAAAAACCCTAATTTTTCAAGAAACCCTAAAAACCAGACATAATGTCTTCACCAGATATGACCTCCTCCTCTAGTCAAAATCTAAAAATCCCCATGCTAGATCCTGACAACTTTGAGATATGGAAGTTTAATTTTGAGGAGTATCTTCAAATCCATGATCACACTCTATGGGAAATTATTGAATATGGAAACACATTCGATAAAGCTGCTAGGATTGATGCTGCTATTGCTGCAAGATCAATTCAGGGCTCAACTGAAGAGGATCGAAAAGAAAGACCTTCAGATGGAAGAGATGTCTCAACTGAGGACATTGCAAAGAGAAGGAATGACATGAAAACTCTATGCATCCTCAAACTTTCTTTGGGACCAGCAAATCAGCACAAGTATAGAGATTTTGAGTCTGTCAAAGAGCTTTGTGAAGCCGTTCAAGTCAATTATGGTGGTAATGATGATACTGCCCTAGAGAAGAAGAAGCAACTCTTGCATGAGTATGTTGTGTTCAAAGCCCTTCCCAATGAAAAGCTAAGTGGGGTGAGAAGCAGACTTCTTGACATCACAAGCAAATTGTCCTTTATGGGAACAGTGTATGATGATGCTGATATCATTACCACTTTCCTTAAAAGTCTTGGTAATGCATGGAAGATTGAAGCAAGGTCTATTGTTGCTACCAATGCTCACAAAAGTTCCACTTTTGATGACGTCTACAATAAACTAAAGATTGTAGAGAATGAAATCCTTTTGGATCAAGGAAGAAAATCTAACAATGGAAACATGGCCTTCTTCTCACATAGTGAAGGTCAATTTGATCAAAGGGAGTCATAGGTGCACCCCGTTACTAGATCACCTTGTGTCAACGTTGGATCAAGCTTTGTCAGCGCCCCACATTCAGACGCTGACACATACAATGTTGACTCACCAAGGATTAGGCCTGCTGGTATTCATCTAAATACAGTGTGTGCATACATTGCTTCATTGTCCAATCGTTCAGTGATTACATATGAGGACGTTGAGCAAATCAGTGATGAGCATTTGGAGGAGATGGACATAAAGTGGAATATGGCACTTGCAAGCATAAGGGCCAATAGATGGAATATGAGATTCAAGAAGAAGATGACATTTAATGCTAAAGACACTGCTGGGTTTGATAAATCCAAGGTTGAGTGTTACAATTGCCATAGAATGGGTCATTTTATGAGAGAATGCAGATCTCCAAGAAGATCTTATGCTGGAAAACCTTCAAGCCAAATCATCAAGGTTGAAGACACAAAGGCTATGGCTGTCATGCAAGGAATTGATGGTGTTGGCTGGGATTGGAGCTTTATGGTCAAAGATGTGGAAGAGAACAAAGCCTTGGTTGCAGAAAAGGAGTAAGAGGAGCATGTTCACTATGCTCTCATGGCACATTCTTCATCTTCATCGGACAATGAGGTATATGATGATGCATTTTGTAGTAAAGGTTGTCGTCTAAACATTGAAAAACTTAACAAAAAAATTTTAAAGTTAAAATCAGATGTTTGTTTATAAAAGATGCAAGTTATCTAATTATCAACTTGCACTTACTCAAACTGAAAAGACTGTGGCTGAATATAAGAAAATGGAGCTTGACCTAAAAGATCAAATCAAAATTTTGTCACATGACCGTAAAGTTAGTGTTGACCTCAGGGATATTTTGGAGAGATCCAAAGGTGTCATACAAGCTGAGTTAGATGAGGCCATTAAAAACAAAGAGTCAGTAGGGCTTAAAATTCAAAGATTTGATAAAGCTTCTCAAACCCTAGAAAAATTTGTTAGTGAACAAAGAGACTCTAGGGATATGACTGGGATTGGGATGAAAGAGTATACTGATGTTCCACCACCTTCTGGGAACTTCTATGGTGTCCTTAGAAAGGATTTGTCTTGGAATGGTATACCAGAACTCCAAGAAAAGGAATTCATTCCACGACCAAGAGTTCTTACTCCAGTAGAGGTATATAAGCAGAAATTAACTGATTTAGACCAATGGAAGAAAGCCAATCCTACCTTGTTTGTTAAAGGTGGCAAGCTTAGTGAAAGCCCAAATGAGTCTACACCCATAATTGTGACTAACCCTTCTACTAGAAAGACTATTGACCTTGGATTAAATGTTGATAGAAAACCTAGTATTAAATATGCAGAAATGTATAGAAAACCTAGGTTACCAAAGATCCTAGTTAGTAATGGAACAGGGTTCTTTTCATCTAGACCTAGGGTTATGTCTAGAAAAGCTTGTTATACTTGTGGGAGTTTTTCACATTTGGCTTATAAGTGTGTCAGTGCTTCAAGAGTCAACGCTGATAAAAAGTCAACCATGGTCAAACCCAGACCTTTTGTCTAACAAAGTCCACAAGTTATTAGAACAGCTCCATTCTTTACTAAAGGGTCTAATACTTATGGACAAAGGCCTTTTGAAAAGACCAATACATGGTCTAACAAACAATGGGTTCCTGTAGCAAACCCTAGTTTCGGCGCTAACAAGTGCAATTTCAGCGTTGTCAAGAACAATTTTAACGTCGACAGGAATGTTTCCAACGCTGTTAGACCAAGTAATAACAAATACTTGCAACAAAAGGGAAAGGGGTCAAAAGCTTCTTCTAGCTTAACTTGGTGACCCAAACAAGTCCAAAACCCTAATTCAGATGGGATTTCTATGACCTGTAACATATTTCATTATATTTCAAAGGTCATAACTAAACCAATTGGGGTTAACTGGGTATTCAATCCTAAAAGGGATGAACAAGGGGTTACTATAAGGACTAAGTCTGTTCTTTTTGAACAACCAAATGAATCCTAGTCTGCTCAGGCTTGGGTTCCCAAAGAAAACTAATTTGTTTTCTTTATGTGTAGGGAATTCAAAAGCAGGTAAATGATTATGGCTATTGGGATAGTGGATGCTCTAGGCACATGACGGGGAAGGAAGATTATTTGACCAATTTTACCCCCATTAAAGATGGTGACAAAGTGTACTTTGGAGGAGGCTATGGAACTAACACTGGAAAAGGCACTCTTATCACCAACAATTTGTGTTTTGAAAACGTATTTCTGGTAAAAGAACTTGATTACAATTTGTTTAGTTTATCACAAGTCTGTGATCACAAAAATAAGGTTCTTTTCACTGATACTAAATGCTTGGTGTTAAGCAAAGACTTTTAAATACTTGATGAGAAGTTTATTGATTATAGAACACCTAGGCATAAGGATATTTATAATGTGAATGTTAATGGAATTAGGATGAATAATAATTTGTCATGTCTATATGCTAAGGCTTTAGTTGATGAAAGTAATCATTGGCACAGAAGGTTAGGGCACATAAATTTTAAGAACATAAACAGACTTGTGAGACATGGTTTAGTTGATGGTTTGCCTAAAAAAGCTTTCCACAATGATCATTCTTGTGTTGCATGCCTTAAAGTCAAACAACACAAAGTCTCCTTTAAGTCTAAACTTGTGCACTCTAGTTCTAAACCACTTTACTTGCTGCATATGGACTTGCTTGGTCTAACTAATATAGAAAGTTTAAATGGTAAATCTTTTTTTTGTCATAACTGGTGATTTTTCTAGATTTACTTGGACTTTCTTTTTGGCTTTGAAAAGTGAAACTGCCACTGTTTTGATTAACTTTATTACCCAAATTGAAAAGAAGATTGGTAATGAGGTTAAAATTCTTAGAAGTGATAATGATGGTGAGTTTAGAAATAAGTTGTTAGATGACTTCTGTGTCAAGAAAGGGATTACTAGGCAGTTTAGTATAGCTAGAAACCCACAACAAAATGGGGTGGCTGAAAGAAAGAATAGAACACTTATAGAAGCAGCTAGGACAATGTTGGTTGATGCTCATTTTCCCATTGCATTTTGGGTTGAGGCTGTGAATACAGCCTACTATGTTCAGAATAGGGCATTGATCATCAAAATCCATAATAAGACACATTATGAGCTATTTTGGAATTGGAAACCTAATATTGGGTTTCTTAAACCCTTTGGATGTCATGTAGTTGTACTTGATACTAGTGATGCCTTAGGAAAGTTTAGTGATAAAGGTGATGAAGGCTACATTATGGGCTATTCAGTGCAGAGTAGAGAATATAGGGTTTACATTAACAAAAATCCTATGTTATTCACACATATGATGAATTCCTATTGAAGACTTGAAGATTGGAGGTGATTCTAACATCCAAGGAGGTGATTTGATGATGTCCAAGGGCTGATTTCTACATAAAGTTTACAAGTATTGGTGGCCTTGAAGATTGGTTTTGATTCATCACAAGTTGTGTGATCAAAATCCATGTCTTGATCACAACCTACATAATCTTGGTGGTATAAAGATTGTTCTTCCCATCCTCTTGTTATTTTGATTATGTAATCATGTATTTTCTTTCCTATTGTATATGTATATGATTAATATATGATGATAAAAATATTGTGTGGGGACTTGGTGTTGATAAACTTGGGTAAAAAGATGCAAAACCACATGTAAAATGGTTAAAATCTTGCTTAATGTGATGGCTGTATAAAAACAGTAAGTAACCAAGTAATAAACTGATAAAATTGCATGGTGGAATCAATTTACAGTAAGTATTAGATGTCATACACATGTGAGAGTTGGCCATACAATGGAATCATAAAAATGAGTGAGATATGATCAAAACAAGTTTAGAGTGCAAATCTGCCTATATTGTTTTGTACGAATTTATTAAAATAATTAGAGGTTGATTCATCAGTAGCTATATAGGAATAAAATGAAGCACATATCATGTAAAGATCTTTTCAGATAAAGGTCTCGGATAGGTCTTTTTGTTATTTGTTTTTGGTTTTAGTTCGATGAGAGTTTTGAATAAGACTGAGATCTTTTTGTTTTGTCGTGGGTGCGAGTCGAGTGTTGTGTTATGGGTGCAAGTCGAGTCTATGTTTGGTTTATGTTGAGTCACGGTTTGTGTGGGAGTCTTGAGTGTGTAAAAGAGTTGAGAAGTGGTGGGATTTGCTTGTCGAGAGTCTGGTGTCTTTCGAGTCTGTTGAGTCGTGTGAGTCACTGGTTAAGGTAATATTCTGATATATTTCGAGTGAGTCACTGTTTTGATGCGTTGGTGGAGTCGAGTTGAGTGTTCACAGTGGGCTAGTAATGTTCGAGTCTTCAGATTGGTCTGTTGAGAATGGTTTGTTTGAGAGTAGGCTGTTTCGTTGTGGTGTTGGAGTCGAGAGTGGGTGTGGTGTTGGAGTCGAGTCGAGTGTGGATGACTTTGTCAATCTCTTTACTTTCTTTCGCAATAATTTGATGACGATTGTCGGATATACAAGTAGGTTCAGATAAAAATGGATGACTTCTTCGGATAAATTACAAATCTTCGGATAATTGTAAGTTCTTCGGATAAATTACAAATTCTTCGGATAAATAACATTGAATTTGTGATATTTGGATAAATGACTTCTTCGCAATTATAGTAATATTCGGAATAAATGATCTTCGGAGAAAATTTCTTCGGATAAATTGGAATTGGTTTTTCGGATAAAGGACTTTCTTCTGATAAAGTAATTTTTTCGGATAAAATTTTCGGATAAACAAAAAACTTCGGATAAATCTATAAACCCTGTTCCGAAGATCAAACTTTCGGAATATTAAAAGTAGATAACCCACTGTTAATCGAAAAATACCCCGAAAATCATCCAAATAACCAAACATTTTGCGATTTTGACCAAATCAATTAACCCAAATCACTACCACATCTATGTAGTCGATTTGTATATAAATTTAAACAAAAAAAACGCAAAAAATTTCAAGATTTGAGCTCGATTAAATAAAAAAACCCACCAAAATCAATCAAAACAAACACAAGAACAAACCAATCAAACCATATTGTAGGTCCACGAAATCCTTGGATTATTCTATATGTTTGATTGATCTAATTACATAGAAGGAGATGAAGATCTTGAGATGAACTAGAGAGAGAAAGGAGTTGAAAGGAGAGATAGAGAGAGAAAGTAATATTAGATTGAATGAAAGAAACCAACAACTACCCTTCCTAACATGCTAGGAAGGGTATATATCGCCCACCCTACATGTGTGCTTTATGGGTTATACTTACATAACTAGATCACGAGCCTAATCTACGTATATATCGTTAGAGTGACCGATCCTTTCTAAATACGTAAAAACGTATTCCCAACAACCCCTCCATACTTCCATGGGGGGTGAGGTTCTTAATTTTATTGTTCTCCTTTCTCTCTCTAATAAAACATACTTTATTAGAGTATGTCTGTCTCTCTCTCTGTCTGTCTGTATGTCTGTTTGTCTGTCTCTCTCTCTCTCTCTCTCTCTCTCTCTCTCTCTCTCTCTCTCTCTCTCTCTCTCTCTCTCTCTCTCTCTCTCTCCTCTCTCTCTCTCTCTCTCTCTCTCTCTCTCTCTCTCTCTCTCTCTCTCTCTCTCTCTCTCTCTACCATGGCTAAACATCTTTTCCACCCTCCCCGACCTCCGGATCATAAACCCATGTTGTTGGTGAATCTAAAGTTGACAATTGGTATCAGAGCAAACCGGGGGTGTTTCGTGTTTTTTATCTGTGTGTTTATGTCCGTGTTGTGTTCATGTTTTCTTCAATCTGCCCGTGTTCTTGTTTGTGGTTTCGTGGGTTTTATAATCAGTCAATTTGTCACCTCAATAGCAACTCATTTATTAATCAATTTTTAATTCATTTTTATTAGTTTCTTGGTAAATGATATTGAACAGTTTGACTTTGCCCATCAGTCATTTATTATTGATAGTTGTATAATCACACTTGTTTAGGAAAACAAGGTAAAAGCGGTAAGTATTAAACAAATGATTTAGGAAAATCAAATGCTTATGACCCTTTTGTGAGTTCGTTCTCGAGGAGGCTTAATGTGTGTGTTAAACTTGATGGTATCTGAGAGTAATATTGAGAAAAGAAAAGGGAAAAGAAAATGATGACGATTACGATTAAAATTAATCTACGACGAATGATAAAACGTAAAACGTAAAAACGTGACAAAATTAAAAATTACTCTAAAAATTCCCAAAAAATCGCAAAAAATTCCTAAAATTCCTATTAGAGTTTACAAACAATCAAAAATTTTTCAAACCTTTTATTTAATTAATAATTAATTTTTTTGATGCTAATTAAAGCCCTAAAAATCAATTAAATTAATAAAAAACCCAAATAAAGATTTTTTCAATTAGTAAACCTCTAAAATAACTTAATCAAACTAAAAAGTATTTTTTCAAAATTTAAAACTATTTAGAATGATTAAAAACTAAAAATAAATATTAAAATAATATTAAAATTTCAAAATTTATAAAAAATTCTAAAAATTTGCAAACTAACTTATTTTAACTTAATAAAACCAGAAATGAAAGTGAAATGACCTAAACACCCTTATTGGGCCTCCAAATGGACCAAAATTGAAAGTAGTTCAAGTTAAATGGGCTTTTTGGCCCAATAAGACAAAATTCAACCAAATAAGCCCAAAAGTTCCATTCTAGATTAAAATTTGATTTTAAACAAAAAACTCTAAAGGCCCAAAAGCTGAAAGTGAGCTTATCACAGCTTAATAAGCACTCAACTTATTCTTAATAGGCTTTTTGGCCCATTAAGCCATAAGCTAATGCCATAAGCTGAAATTTTACACACATCCTTCTCTTGAGTTTATAAAGCAGTTTGTAAATAGAAACTTTGAAAAAGCTTAATAAATAAACCTGAAATAAGCCAAAGCTCTCTATAGAAAATGACAAAATAGTCGTTTTTGAGTTCTAGGCTGATTCAAGAGATGATTCATGTAACACCCCCAATTTCATGTCATAGCAGCGGAAGGGTCATTGGGTGTTACTATCATGGTTCAACCTCAATATCATAGAAAACGCCTCAAAATGAGTCGTTTTAACAAAACATACGTCTATTCATTTGTTTAAAGATAAAACAGTTTACACACGGTCCCAAATAGTTTTAAGTTTACACAACCAACCAAATAAGAAAAGTTTCTTAGAATAGACATAGTTTAGAAAAGCGGGCCAAAACATTTTAATTTAGCAAGCTGCGTGAAACCGCCTTCCTTGAGTGCCTTCTTCATGGACCTGAGATAAAACATGCTATAAAGTCAACAAAAATGTTGAGTGAATCTATAGAGTTTAAATTTTAAATAAATGAACACAAGTATTCTGAATAAACCTTCCGTAGTTGACAATCATGTGGATCAGACATAATTATCGTTGTTATTTCATAAGTCTCGTGAAATTGAACGTTAACATATATTATTTCAGCCCAACACACCTAGCCAAGTGCGTATATTTCTCTTATACAATTGCATCCGATGTTTCATTACTGGTGCATCACAACACCACGCGATAGCTAGTCGCGACCGGACTGGGCGTCACCCCGATAGATCTATCCATAGTATTAGCGTTCTTTTCGATTAACAGTTCACGATTCATGGGTCTTTAAGGCTAAACAAACTTATATAACAACTTTCATCTAAGCATACAATCGGGTCCTTTGTGTTCAATTTTAAAAGAATGAGGGTTTACCACAACTTCTCGTTGTACCCTACATTTATATAATGTTTTTCCAATAATAAGGGTTTCCACAACTTCTCGTCGTACCCCTCTTATTTTAAATAAAACAAGCATGTTATCCCCCTCGCGGGTTTTATAAAACAAGTAAACATGTAAAGTGAGGCTATAGACTCACCTTGGTACGATAGTAGAGACGTGTCGATCGCCGACGATTTGTGATGCCCTTTTAAACACGAAGACCGCAACCTACCAAATAAGGCGCGTTCGTTAATAAACGACTCAAGTATATTTAATACTTAAATAATATGAAAGTCAATTTCAAATGACCATGAAAATCCCGAAAATAACAAAAATATAAGTGGACTTCTATACCCTTTTATTCAACACCTATTCATTTAAATTACTTGCACCCTCGACATTGACCCGTCATAAGACGCCAAGTCAACGCAAGTCAAACCATCATTTACACTTCCCTCGGACCAGTAGCTAAGTCATTTATATAATGACTTAACACTTGAGTAAGTCACCATATCCAATAGTGAATACTCAACTCACGCCACACAAGTATTGAACTACGTGTCCAAAATACCACTCAGCATGTACACTCCAAATGTACACACCAATCTAACCTATCTAGACATGTCCGATTTTGACGAAACTTGGTGACAAACTCACACATAATATGAATAAAACTCAGTTTAAATTTCATTCAAAAATATTACTTCTAAGACCTTCTGCCCGACACACCTTCGTGTTGCAAAAACCGGACAGTTTTACGCCTTTGTCTTGTAAAACCATTTTGACTTATCTAAACATTTCCGTTTGCAAAACCGACACTCGGGTTTGAAAATAGACTCATGACCTGAGGTTTATCAACTTACAACAGCCCTTGAACATTTTTAAAACTCATTTTATAGTCCCCGAGATTCGTTCCAAATATCGACAACAATTTTCGGATTGTGCCGATACCCGTCTCCCGGTACACAAATACTAAAAGTAGCATAACTTTTCGCTCGTAATGAGTTAGAAGCTCTACTTTAGCTCAAATCAAAGCTAACGAAATTCTCTACGACCCTATCTTATTAGTTTACCAAGTTTACCACAGTAACAATTTCAAAAACGGACTTAAAGTTACTGCCCAAAATAGCCTATCTAAAAATCATACCAAATCAAATTTTCAACCCATTCCAACAATTCCTATAGTCCTAATATGATCCTAATATCATAATAACACATCTAATTAACTCATAACACCCTCAAATTTAATCTTACAAAAATTAAATATATAAAAATCTTGCATGCAACCATAACCCACTATGAATATAATAATATTAACAACATATATAACCAAAGAAATGGATCAAACACATGTTCTTCACCAAAATCTTGAAAAAAAATTAAAGTGCATGCATGTGGAAGAAAATTATACCAATAGATAGCTCTTGAAATTTCTAGGATGGGACTTGTTTTAGTTTTGGATGAATCAAAGTAGAAGTTGAAAAAATTTGATGAATGTGGCTATGGGGGTGGACGGCTAAGAGAAAGAAAAGAAGAAGGTGGGTGAAAATTTTGTAAGAAATGAGTTTTTAATAAAAAAAAGTTAGTGGAATTTGTTTATATAGTGGGGTAGTGGGGTAGATTTTGTCATATTTGCATAGTTTTGGTCTAAAAGTGCAAGTAAATAGTTTACAAGGTAGAAAATGTAAATTGTACATTTTAAAAATATTTACGGGGCTCGGGTTTCGTAAAAATACTTTTCAAAAGTTAAAACGCTTCATAAAAATAATAATAAAGCTTCGACACGACTTAAAACGTAATTAAATCGAAAACGTCGAAAATATACAATATCGAGACAATCGATAATAAAACGTAAATTTTTGGGCATCCGTCGGTATCGCGATCACTACTAGTTATCGTCATTCGTTAAAACGTAAAATACGAGAAATAAAGATTAAATATAATAAAATCATTTTCATGATTATTTGAGAATATAATATCGATACCTAACATATTCCTTGTCGGTTTTCATCTAATCGACATTTTTACGCTAGTTTCAAGTCATAACCTTCTCGGTTAGTCGATAAATTAAAATTCTCATTAAAGTAAACACGTAATACGTAATAGTCGAGATTAAAATAACGACCTGAAATTGACGGGTTGTCACATCATCCCCACCAAATTAGGATCTTCGCCCTCGAAGATCAACTTGCGTTCTTGCCCGATCGCTTGTTGAAATCAAAGAGATGAGGGTAATTCTTCCACATTTGGTCTTCTCGTTCCCAAGTAAACTCCGGTCCTCTTCGAGAGTTCCATCGAACTTTGACGATAGGTATTCGGCTTTGCTTCAGTTGCTTGACCTCGCGATCCATGATCTCGACCGGTTCTTCAATAAAATGCAACTTCTTATCAACCTTAACCTCGTCTAACGGTATAATGAGTTCTTCGTCGGATAAACACTTCTTCAGGTTCGACACGTGAAAAGTGTTATGAATCCCATACAGTTCTTGTGGTAGTTCGAGTTGGTATGCCACAGGTCCTACTCTAGATGTAACCTTGAATGGTCCGATATAACGAGGACTTAACTTCCCACGTTTTCCAAATCGTACAACACCTTTCCATGGTGATACCTTTAGCATAACCTTATCTCCCACGTTAAACTCCAATGGTTTTCTTCTTACATCCGCATAACTCTTCTGTCGGCTTCGAGCAGACAACAACCTATTCTTAATTTGCACAATCATATCCGTCGTCTCCCTAATCAAATCTGGTCCAGTGAGTTGGGCATCACCAACCTCACTCCAGCTAACGGGTGATCTACATTTCCTCCCATACAGTGCTTCAAAAGGTGCAGCTTTAATACTCGCGTGATAACTGTTATTGTACGAGAATTCGGCCAAATGTAAGTGCTTATCCCAGCTACTTCCAAAGTCTATCACACAAGCACGTAGCATATCCTCCAAAGTTTGGATTGTTCTTTCGCTTTGCCCATCAGTTTGTGGATGATAGGCTGTGCTCATATCCAAATTGGTTCCTAACGACTTTTGAAGTGATCTCCAAAATCCAGAAGCAAAACGACTATCTCTATCGGAAATGATTGAAATAGGAACACCATGCTTGCACACGATTTCCTTCAGATAAATATCGGCGAGTTTCTCCAATCCGAACCTCTCGTTGATTGGAATAAAATGAGCGGATTTAGTTAAACGATCGACTATAACCCAAATTGCATCGAACCCAGACGGTGTCCTTGGGAGTTTTGTGATGAAGTCCATCGTAATTCGCTCCCATTTCCAGACTGGAATTACCGGTTGGACAAGTAATCCTGACGGCTTCTGATATTCAGCTTTCACTTTTGCACATGTTAAGCATTTCGCGACGTATGTTGCAATATCAGCTTTCATATTCGGCCACCAGTATAACTTTTTCAAGTCTTGGTACATTTTGTCCGATCCAGGATGAATAGAATACTTGGACTTATGAGATTCTAACATAATCAAATCTCTCAGTCCACCATATAATGGTAACCAAATTCGACCTCTCAAACATCTGATACCATCGGGTCGCGTCTCAAATGTTTCACCGTCTCCTCTAAATCTTTCGGCAGCAATATTTTCCTTCTTGCATGCTTCAACCTGTGCGTTCCGAATCTGCTCAGGTAAGTTATTATGAACTGTCACTACTAAAGCACGCACTCGAATCGGTTTCTCCCTTTCCTTTCGACTTAATGCGTCAGCTACCACGTTCGCCTTTCCTGGATGATAACGAATTTCGCAGTCGTAATCACTTAATAGTTCAACCCATCGACGTTGCCTCATATTCAGCTCCTTTTGATCCAGTATGTATTGTAGGCTTTTATGATCAGTGAATACGGTACACTTCGTACCATACAGATAATGTCTCAAAAGTCGCAGAGCAAAAACCACAGCGCCCAATTCCAAGTCGTGGGTAGTGTAGTTCTCCTCATTCTTCCTTAACTGTCTAGAGGCATATGCGATCACCTTTTCGCGTTGCATGAGAACAGCACCGTATCCTCTGAGAGATGCATCGCAATAAACAACAAAATCTTCACTTCCTTCAGGTAACGATAAAATCGGCGCACTACAGAGTTTCATCTTCAGGGTTTGGAAAGCTTCTTCTTCATCATCGCCCCACACATACGGTTTATTCTTCTGAGTCAGCTTCGTTAATGGTTTCGATATCAAAGAGAATCCTTCAATAAACCTTCGGTAATAGCCAGCCAGACCTAGAAATTGTCGCACTTCAGTTGGAGTAGTCGGAGCACTCCAATTCTTGATGGCTTCGATCTTTGCAGGATCAACATGTACTCCACTTTTATCGACCACGTGTCCGAGAAATTGTACAGAATTAAGCCAAAAATCGCACTTCGAGAACTTAGCGTACAACTTTTCGTTCTTCAATAAGTTCAAGATAATCCTTAAGTGTTCGGCATGCTCTTCATTGCTCTTGGAGTAGATTAGAATATCATCTATGAAAACGATCACGAATTTATCAAGATACGGCTTACAAATGCGATTCATTAGGTCCATGAATACAGCAGGTGCATTAGTCAAACCAAAAGGCATAACCAGAAACTCATAATGACCATAACGAGTTCTAAACGCCGTAATAGGAATATCTTCCTCACGTATGCGAAGTTGATGGTAACCAGAACGAAGATCAATCTTGGAGAAAACACGAGAACCTTGAAGTTGATCGAATAAATCATCAATTCTTGGAAGCGGATAACGATTCTTGATCGTCAGCTTATTCAGCTCTCGGTAATCAATACACATACGAAACGAACCATCTTTCTTCTTAACGAATAAGACAGGAGCTCCCCAAGGTGACGAACTCGGTCGTATAAAACCTTTATCAGATAGCTCTTGCAATTGCACAGATAACTCCTTCAGCTCGGATGGGGCTAAACGATATGGCGCACGAGCCACGGGTGCAGCACCAGGAATTAGGTCAATTTGGAATTCTACTTGCCTTGGAGGAGGAAGTCCAGGCAAATCTTCCGGAAACACTTCAGGAAAGTCACGGATAACAGGTACATCTTCGGCACGTTTCTCCTTCGATTCTTTCTCCACTACTTTAGCTAGGAATAACTCACAGCCTCTTTCGATATACTTACGAGCCTTAATGCACGAAACGATTTTCAGTCGTGAATTACATTGATCACCTTCGATAACCATGGTCTTGTCGTCTAAAGGAATCCTAACTTTCTTTTCTCCACACAAGATAGACGCGTTATACTTGGATAGCCAATCCATTCCGATAATAATATCAAAACTTCCCAATTCAACAATCGTCAAGTCTATCTTAAAAATACGGTTCAAGAGATTTAGAGAACATCCTAGGAGCGCACGATTGGTTCTCACTAATTTACCATCAGCTAGTTCTACCTCATAACTTGCGTCTAATTCGACCGGTTTGATATCAATTAAGGTACTAAAACTTGTAGACACAAAGCTTTTGTCCGCACCAGAATCAAATAAAGCTGTAGCATAACGGTTGTTCAGTAAAAACGTACCAGTGACAACCTTCGGGTTTTGCTTCGCTTCGGCTTCTCCCAACTGATAAGCTTTTCCTTGGTTATCTCCACCACGTGCATTCTTTGGAGGTTGAGGGCATTGGTTCCTCATGTGACCTTTACCTTGGCAGTTATAACACGTCACTCCCTTCTTTCCTTGTCCCCAACAGTCTTCAGTCTTGTGACCTAGCTTGTTGCACTTTCCACACTTAGTACATTCACCAGTATGAGACTTCTTGCATCGTTGACATCTGGTTCCTTTATCAGCAGTTGCAGCTTCAGTCATTGCATTAGCGTTGCCCCTCCTTCGGTTTTGATTTCTGTTGTGAGATTGACGGTTATCACCACGATCATCATTGTCGTTTTCAGCTCTTCTTTTGTTGCCTTCAGAAACACCATCAGCCTTGTCTTGGATGATTTGACCCATTAGTTGGTAGGCCATACGAACAGCTTCATCAATATTGGCAGGTTTAGATGAGGTCACATCCCCACGGATGTTGGTCGGTAAGCCTCGAATATACTGCTCTACCTTCAAGTATTCAGGGTTAACCTTGTTGGGACAAAGTAGAGCAAGTTCATGGAATCTGTTGGTGTATCCATCGATGTCAGTACCCTTCAGTCTCAGCTGATATAATTCCTGTTCTAACCTTTGAATAACACTCCTTGGACAAAATTCCTCAGTCATCCACCTTCTTACTTCAACCCAAGGTGTAGCATACGCAGCATCCATACCCAATGATGCCATTCTTCCATTCCACCAAGTTAATGCTCGCCCTTGAAGAGTAGCAGAGGCAAACATCACTTTATCTCCTTCCTCGCTTCCACTAAATCGAAACACGGATTCAAATCTCTCAAACCATTGCATTAACCCAACAGCGCCTTCAGTACCCTTAAAAGTTGGAGGTTTACATTTCATGAACGAGGTATAATTGCACTTCTTATTTTCAGGAATTACTGGTCTATCCGCATCACCAGTTCCAGCACCAGTAGCGCCAGTTCCGGTAGCGCCAGCTCCAGTAGCGCCAGCTCCAGTAGCGCCAGCTCCAGTAGCGCCAGCTCCAGTGTTGCCAGCTCCAGTATCGCCAGCTCCACCAGATCCACCAGCTCCACCGGATCCACCAGCTCCACCGGA
Organism: Glebionis coronaria; assembly: GCA_025667525.1. Taxonomy (NCBI): domain Eukaryota; kingdom Viridiplantae; phylum Streptophyta; class Magnoliopsida; order Asterales; family Asteraceae; genus Glebionis; species Glebionis coronaria. Next base: position 446,369,465 of record CM046874.1, read on the forward strand.
TCCACCAGCTCCACCAGATCCACTAGCTCCACCAGATCCACCGGCTCCATTATTCAAGTTTGCCATAAATGCATTCATAGATATCTGAAATTGATCAGCTACTATAGCACGTAACTGAGTCTCAGTCAACTGTTTAGGCGGCATGATCCTGTTACACAATTCACATCAAAATGAGTATTCATTCGACACTTGTGATAACAAAACATGAATAACACAGAATAAGAATAGATAGAACGAAGAATAGAATTTTAGACAAGGAACGAAGATTCACGAGGGATGAGTCAAAAGACAGGGATTTCTATTGTGACAATCAGCGTCGTTTGTAAATCACGTATTAGTATTATAATAATCAAATAATAAACATTTATAAATAAATAAATGTAATCCATTATGCTTCAAGCATAAATAATAATTAAATATGTATAACATATATATATACTTTGCTTGTTCTCGTCCAATGGCAACTCGGAGGTTTCGCTTGCAGATGTTATAGTCAAAAGATTTCAAAAATTTATTTTTGGAAGATCTTTTCGTTCTCTATAACTTGAGCTCTGATACCAATCTGTAACACCCCCAATTTCATGTCATAGCAGCGGAAGGGTCATTGGGTGTTACTATCATGGTTCAACCTCAATATCATAGAAAACGCCTCAAAATGAGTCGTTTTAACAAAACATACGTCTATTCATTTGTTTAAAGATAAAACAGTTTACACACGGTCCCAAATAGTTTTAAGTTTACACAACCAACCAAATAAGAAAAGTTTCTTAGAATAGACATAGTTTAGAAAAGCGGGCCAAAACATTTTAATTTAGCAAGCTGCGTGAAACCGCCTTCCTTGAGTGCCTTCTTCATGGACCTGAGATAAAACATGCTATAAAGTCAACAAAAATGTTGAGTGAATCTATAGAGTTTAAATTTTAAATAAATGAACACAAGTATTCTGAATAAACCTTCCGTAGTTGACAATCATGTGGATCAGACATAATTATCGTTGTTATTTCATAAGTCTCGTGAAATTGAACGTTAACATATATTATTTCAGCCCAACACACCTAGCCAAGTGCGTATATTTCTCTTATACAATTGCATCCGATGTTTCATTACTGGTGCATCACAACACCACGCGATAGCTAGTCGCGACCGGACTGGGCGTCACCCCGATAGATCTATCCATAGTATTAGCGTTCTTTTCGATTAACAATTCACGATTCATGGGTCTTTAAGGCTAAACAAACTTATATAACAACTTTCATCTAAGCATACAATCGGGTCCTTTGTGTTCAATTTTAAAAGAATGAGGGTTTACCACAACTTCTCGTTGTACCCTACATTTATATAATGTTTTTCCAATAATAAGGGTTTCCACAACTTCTCGTCGTACCCCTCTTATTTTAAATAAAACAAGCATGTTATCCCCCTCGCGGGTTTTATAAAACAAGTAAACATGTAAAGTGAGGCTATAGACTCACCTTGGTACGATAGTAGAGACGTGTCGATCGCCGACGATTTGTGATGCCCTTTTAAACACGAAGACCGCAACCTACCAAATAAGGCGCGTTCGTTAATAAACGACTCAAGTATATTTAATACTTAAATAATATGAAAGTCAATTTCAAATGACCATGAAAATCCCGAAAAATAACAAAAATATAAGTGGACTTCTATACCCTTTTATTCAACACCTATTCATTTAAATTACTTGCACCCTCGACATTGACCCGTCATAAGACGCCAAGTCAACGCAAGTCAAACCATCATTTACACTTCCCTCGGACCAGTAGCTAAGTCATTTATATAATGACTTAACACTTGAGTAAGTCACCATATCCAATAGTGAATACTCAACTCACGCCACACAAGTATTGAACTACGTGTCCAAAATACCACTCAGCATGTACACTCCAAATGTACACACCAATCTAACCTATCTAGACATGTCCGATTTCGACGAAACTTGGTGACAAACTCACACATAATATGAATAAAACTCAGTTTAAATTTCATTCAAAAATATTACTTCTAAGACCTTCTGCCCGACACACCTTCGTGTTGCAAAAACCGGACAGTTTTACGCCTTTGTCTTGTAAAACCATTTTGACTTATCTAAACATTTCCGTTTGCAAAACCGACACTCGGGTTTGAAAATAGACTCATGACCTGAGGTTTATCAACTTACAACAGCCCTTGAACATTTTTAAAACTCATTTTATAGTCCCCGAGATTCGTTCCAAATATCGACAACAATTTTCGGATTGTGCCGATACCCGTCTCCCGGTACACAAATACTAAAAGTAGCATAACTTTTCGCTCGTAATGAGTTAGAAGCTCTACTTTAGCTCAAATCAAAGCTAACGAAATTCTCTACGACCCTATCTTATTAGTTTACCAAGTTTACCACAGTAACAATTTCAAAAACGGACTTAAAGTTACTGCCCAAAATAGCCTATCTAAAAATCATACCAAATCAAATTTTCAACCCATTCCAACAATTCCTATAGTCCTAATATGATCCTAATATCATAATAACACATCTAACTAACTCATAACACCCTCAAATTTAATCTTACAAAAATTAAATATATAAAAATCTTGCATGCAACCATAACCCACTATGAATATAATAATATTAACAACATATATAACCAAAGAAATGGATCAAACACATGTTCTTCACCAAAATCTTGAAAAAAAATTAAAGTGCATGCATGTGGAAGAAAATTATACCAATAGATAGCTCTTGAAATTTCTAGGATGGGACTTGTTTTAGTTTTGGATGAATCAAAGTAGAAGTTGAAAAAATTTGATGAATGTGGCTATGGGGGTGGACGGCTAAGAGAAAGAAAAGAAGAAGGTGGGTGAAAATTTTGTAAGAAATGAGTTTTTAATAAAAAAAAGTTAGTGGAATTTGTTTATATAGTGGGGTAGTGGGGTAGATTTTGTCATATTTGCATAGTTTTGGTCTAAAAGTGCAAGTAAATAGTTTACAAGGTAGAAAATGTAAATTGTACATTTTAAAAATATTTACGGGGCTCGGGTTTCGTAAAAATACTTTTCAAAAGTTAAAACGCTTCATAAAAATAATAATAAAGCTTCGACACGACTTAAAACGTAATTAAATCGAAAACGTCGAAAATATACAATATCGAGACAATCGATAATAAAACGTAAATTTTTGGGCATCCGTCGGTATCGCGATCACTACTAGTTATCGTCATTCGTTAAAACGTAAAATACGAGAAATAAAGATTAAATATAATAAAATCATTTTCATGATTATTTGAGAATATAATATCGATACCTAACATATTCCTTGTCGGTTTTCATCTAATCGACATTTTTACGCTAGTTTCAAGTCATAACCTTCTCGGTTAGTCGATAAATTAAAATTCTCATTAAAGTAAACACGTAATACGTAATAGTCGAGATTAAAATAACGACCTGAAATTGACGGGTTGTCACAATTCAAGTTTCAAAACGTTTTAAATGACTTAATTAAGCTAAATAAGCAAAAAGATTTCCAATAAGCGCACTCAATAAGCTGAAATAAAGAATAAGCATTTTTGAAAAAGTCAAATGAATTCGTTTTCTAGTCAAACCCTAAAGTCAAAAGCTGAAAACTTCCAGATTAGCTAATTGGGTGAAGTAAGCAAGATTGATTACAAATTTAAAGTTGTTGCACGTTGGAATAAGCCAATTTAGCTTATTGATAAGTTGAACACAAATGTACTCTATCAGGGGCAAGCAGCAGTGGGAAAGGAATTCCCACTGCTTGATATGAAAATCTTGTTTTAAGCCTGTTTTAATGGGTGTTTTTGGACAATAATGGCACCCCTACAACCAGTGAGTTGTAGGGAGTCAAGAACAAACAATAAACACACAAATAACACAGCCAAACGATATAGTTTGAGCAAAGAAGACACAAATATGCAAGAACCTAGGACTGATATATTCTTTCTGACGCAAAAGGCACAATGATGAACTTTGGACTATTAAATATGTCAATCTAGCATACAATAGTTTAAATTTAAAACATATAACCCTAGATGAACATGGTATCTAACGAGTGACTAATTTTCAACTCACATCATCCTAAAACTAACTGATTTTAGTCTATGATTATGTTTAGGCCATTTAGTCACAAAATATGCAAGAAAACATCTTAACCACACTATATCAGTTGAAACATACACTAGATTACCTTTAACACCAACTCAAATGCTATCCAAGTTTGAACAACATGCAATCCCAAACACCACTTTAAAACTGATTTCAGATTTTTAACAAAGCAAAAACATTTTTTAAACCTAGACAAACTTAAACTAGCATCCCTATAACACCACTTTGAACTAAGAAGCATTTTTAATCATCCAAACACATTCATTCATCAAAGAACAGAAGTTTCACATAACATACATTTTTGACAGAAAATGAGAAAGAGAATGTGAAATATGCAAATCTCAGGGATGTACCATCCACGCCCCCATTTGTTTGAGCTTTTTTGATAGCTAAACAATCACAAGCATCCAACACAACCCTGTTAAGAATGAACAAGGTTAAGCAATAACAAATTATATAAAAAAATTGAAAAAAGCAGATTTCTTCCAAGGGTTTTTTAGTCCCCACACTTGAGCTTTCCAAACCCCAAGACCTCACTTCTCCTTGATAATCTTCTTATCAGGGAGATGTGATCAATCTATGGTTCAAAAATACTCAAGGCTTGAACCATAACTTTTGGAAAAATCAAGATTTTGAAACCTTTTTGAAACACAAATGCAGTTAACTTAATCCAAATTTTGAAACCTTCAATTAACACGAACTTAAAACATAAACTATCAAACAAGTAAAGTAAAGATGGTGCTTCGAATTCGTCACAAACTTCACACTTTTTTCATTAACAAGAACAGAAGCTTTACATAGTTTTGACCTAGGAAAACCAAGAACAAGTGAAATGTAGAAACCCTAATGCCTTATATAGGCTACAAATGATTCTAGAAAGCTGAAAAGGAACTAAAACCCCTAGTTGCTGAAGTTCCAAATGTGCCCTTGTGAGTTTGAATATGTTTGACTGATCTTGGTGTAACATGTGACGCCAGTTGTTGTGAAGTGATCTTGGGCGTTTATCTTGAGCTTAGGATGAAAGCAAACTTGTGGGGCATTGATTTACTGGCAAATCTTTTTCATCTTGCTAGTTCGTGGTCAGGGGAAGGTTGGGGAGACCACATGGGTGCAGTAAGAGGGAATATTTGGGTGGGCTTTGGTTTAAGGGATGGTTAATTATCAATATGGAAATAAATAACTTAAACCCCTTTGGTTTGATAGAGTTTTGGAATTAGGGTTTATGGGATATGAAGGTTATAACAGATGTGGGTTTGATCTTGATTAGTGGGAGATTAGGTGTTAACCGCCAAGATTTATATTAAAATATACGTTTGAAATTTTTTTATTATAATAAACTTGTAGTTAGTGGATGGTGACGTGGTGGGAAGGAGAGTTGTGATTGGTGGATTGAATGAGGTGGCAAGCTTTGAGTGGTGGTATAAGTTTTCATGTCTCTCAGTTTTGGTCCATCTCATTTCATCTTGTTTGCATTTGAAGTTTAACAGCCTAAAATTTCTAGTCATTTGTTAATGTAGTTTTAGTTTTTGCATTTTGGCCACAAAAACTTTTCCAAAGTGTGTTAAAGGACTTGTTTTGTAATTACATGATATTTGAAGGGCTATTCTTGGCATGTATTCATACTTTAAGGTCTTATCTTGTATCTTTGACTTTGTGGAGGACTAAAAGTGACAAGTCTTCATTTTGTAAGGACCATTCTTGCCAATTCTTCAAAGTTGAGGGTCCTTTTTGTAACTTTGACAAACTTTAGTGACCAAACTTTTAATTATGAATATACAAGGGTATAAAGTGTCAATTCTTCAATGTTGAAGGACCCTTCTTATACATATTTAATTCTTCAAGGACTTTTTCTTGGAAAATCAACACTAGGGCCAAGTTCATTGTGCGGCTTCGTTTCCCGTGTTCGTTTTTGATTAATTTTTGTGATCGTTTGTTGTTTTCTCGATATCTGTACCTAAAATACACATTGAACAAACACAAGCATATATATGGTACTTTTTATGATATTTTCATCGTTTTAAGTCCGTTTTGGACGATGAGACTATGTATAAAAGCAATCTCATCACTTATCAACCTAATCAGCTGTTTTTTTAATGTCGATCTGAATCGAAGCCAAAAAGGTTCTAATTTTTACACATCTTTTCTGGGTTTTTTTTCCGTTATTTTTTGTTAGATGAAGATGAAAAAAAAGGGGGACCAGATCCAGTTTTTTAGGAAAAAGCTCAAAAGGACAGAAAAATGACCAAATCCATTATTTTCGGTTGTCAAAACCCTTTTGTGATGGCATTGCGATGGATGTTTGGACTATTGCGATGGGTTCTATGAAACTTTTGCGATAGGTGATGTTTTAAACATTGCGATGAGACTCTGAATATTGCGATGGTTTTAAAACATTGCAATAGCATTTTGTCAAAACATTAAGATGAGGAGTTTGAACTTATTGCGATGGATACTCAGAAACATTACGATAGCATTTATTTGAAAAACATTGCGATAACATTTTTTTAAAAACATTGCGACAGTGTGATGTTGAACACATTCTGAGATAACTACTTGGCCTACCCAAACCTGCCCTTATCTCACCAAGTCAACTCATTGAGTTCAAACAAATGAAACTAGCACAATCATCATCTAACTAGACTCATATACACATGCAATGAAAAAAAGATCTCAGATTATCGACTAGTGATGAACAATTATTAAAAGATCTTCATAGATCCAAACACAAGATCGACTAATCATCATCGATATATGAGAAGCTTAGCTTCTTACTTTTTATAAAAAATAAAACAAAGAAGTTAAACAACTCATGTTTACTTCTTCGTTTCTCTCGTCAAAACAAAATCAAATACATGCATCGACAATCAAACCTACCCGAGACCCTATGCACAGATCTTGTTGCCAAAGTTTCTTTGAGTCGACTTTGATTTTGATTCAAATGGATGTGGTGGGTTTGACTCGACTTATTAGATATGTCTTTTGAGGGGATTAAGGATGACTTTTCGTTTGAGCTGGGATATGGGATAATGATGAGATGGAATTTGAGATTTAGAAGATAATTTGTGTCAGATGGAAGATGGGAGGCGGAGTTCTCTATGAAAGCAGATAAGAATAGTGGCTGCGTGGTTTGGAGATTGAGATTAGGTTTTGCTTTGAGATAAATTACGGTTGAGTGGTTATATATACCACATATGGATCGGGTTACTATCTGAGTATGGGCTGACTGTTTCTTTTAGAGTATATTTGGTAAGGATTCTTTTTGGAACGGAATGTTTACTACAAGAATGTGTTGCTTACTACCTTTGGGCTGGTTAATGAGTATACATGTGTTGACTGTGTTCTTTGAATTCGACCAAGTGTAAGTTGGACTTATATATTAGTTAATTGCAAATGGGCTGCAAATATTCTGATGTGCAAAACAATTAATGAGACCATGAGTACTACGATTTGGAGATTTTTGTGATTACGAGTTCATTCCGATCAAATCAGTTGTGTATGTGACGGATTTGGGCTTCAAAGTTAAGATAGCTAGACGACGTTGACGACTTCTCATTCTTTAGTCATCGTTGGATCTCTAGTTATCAACACACAACAAACACGACAAACACGAAGACAAAAACAAATAAACACCAAAACGATCCTTATAAGATTCACTCAAATTTCAAAACGGCTAGTATTCGGAGCAATGAATGTCAAGTGATTACGAAGTGGATTTGGTATTTGTTATTTGAAGTTGAAGTGGAATTTCACGAAAGCGTCTACTTAATTCAACTTCGAGCCTTCTCACCCCCTTCTATCGATTAATGATTCGCTCGAGCATTTATGATTGAGACTTGATTTATCTAGTTTCCATTGTCAAGGGGTAGATGGTCACAGACATGGATAACTATCACTTAGGGAGTTACGTTGTAGTGCTCAGTGTCACACTCACCTGTAGTTGTGGGTATTTCAAGAGGTGTTTTACATCTTATACTTCTCTCTTTGTTTGTGTATAAGGTACTAAGAGACTTTTCTCTGCACCGTTCGTCAATCAACTAAAGTGCTAAGCGTAAGTAACAAATTTGGGGGATTGTACTTCAGTTTCAAGTTTGGAATATCATGTTTACTTCACCAGTGGTCACTACAGATAGCCTAAAGAATACGTGGTTGGTAAATTTAGCCAGATAGTAAATGAGTAGAGATGTGATCAGCAAAAAATTCTCACGAGCAACTTGAGCTACAAAATGTGAACAAAGATACTTCATTGTCTAAGCAAATCTTTCATAGGTTCTCATATTTCTCAACTATGAAGATTTCTGCTTCAGACACCAACATCTCGCAATTCTGACTGTACTCATCAGATGATGCTTCCAAGTGCTCTTAACCACCATACTTTTGACAAGAGCATCTCACGATTCTGAGCGTACACATCAGATGATGCTTTCGAGTGTTCTTAACCATCATACTTTTGATAAGAACATCTCGCGATTCTGAGCATACACGTCAGATGATGCTTCTGAGTGTTCGTAACCATGATACGTTTGACAAGAACATCTCGCGATTTTGACCATACACGTCAGATGATGCTTTCGAGAGTTCGTAACCATCATGGGGGAAGAACGTGTACTTTGGAGTACTTAGTTCAACTTCCAAGGGGAAGTATTCTACAAGCGTGAGAAGATTTGTTGCTGATCTCTTGAATGTTCCCCCTAACACATAATCACGAAGACCAAAAGAGTCAAGGTAGCAGTTACTTGGTGTGGTTTGTTTCTTCTTCTACAAAATTCCACTGTGCACTTTAAATGTCAAAGATAGAAGATTGCTCAAGCTACAGGTTCTAGTCAAGACAAGGATATTGGTTTGGGGGGAAGCTGATTCAGAAGCTTCGTCAAAAAGAAGTCTATGAAGAAAGCTTTTCAAGACATGTAGTATGAATTGGGGGGAAGTTAATCCAGTTCATACATGACACAATGGTTCCTCAACAAGCAAAGACAAAGAGGATTCAAACTGGGGTACAAGTTTTTCTAGAAGACTTGAAGACAACGACGTCATCCTCAGCATTGGAAGCAAACTTAATACTGTCATATTTTTGTTGTATTTGCATTTGTTAGGAACATTTTAAGTAATTCCGTATGTCTCCACATTGGGGGAAGATTTTAGCCTTAATATGTGAACGACTAATGAAGTTACAATAGTTTCATAACCGGGACTTGCTGGGACTATTATTATCATATGTAAGTAGTTCAAGTCCCGAGCTATATATACCCCTCCATACTTCCATGGAGGGGAGAGGTTCTTCATTTTATTGTTTTCCTTTCTCTCTCTAATAAAACACACTTTATTAGAGTCTCTCTCTCTCTCTCTCTCTCTCTCTCTCTCTCTCTCTCTCTCTCTCTCCTCTCTCTCTCTCTCTCTCTCTCTCTCTCTCTCTCTCTCTCTCTCTCTCTCTCTCTCTCTCTCTCTCTTTCTCTCTCTACCATGGCTAAACATCTCTTCCACCCTTCCCGACCTCCAGATCATAAACCCATGTTATTGGTGAATCTAAAGTTGACATAAAATCCAACTACAACTTTGTGAAGTAGTTTTCTATCTCAAGGGATTCATCAATCATCCTAGAGATGAGCTTAATTGCACAAGTTACGTGCAAACCAAGGAAATCATGCTTGATACTTTAAGCTTCTACAAACTCACTCTACATCTCCATAGTGAGTCAAGTATCCAAGCAATGAAGGTTTGAGAGGGAAAAGGGAAGAATCACAAACCACAAACAACTATAATGGCAAGGATGCCAAGAACAAGCATATAGTCAATTAATGATCAAAAGAATGATCAATAGGGCGTGTGGAAGAACGAAGACGCACCTTGGCCACAAATTGCATTCCAAGCTTTCAAAGAACCACAACAAAGCCCAACCATGACTAAAGTGACTACTAAATCTTCAAGGACTAGTATCACTCTCATCTATCTTGATATCTGTTGATCCCAAACTTAGATCGCTTTGTGTAAAAGAGAATGAATCAAGTTAAACACTTAGAGAAACCTTGTTGTATATGAAAAAATCTAAGTATTATGCGGAATTAATACTTAGAACAAGAACACACAAACAGAATAAACCAAAATTTCACTTTGATTGATAATTGAACTTGCGTACAATGAAAGTGTAAAAACATATATTGAACTAAAACCTAAAGGCCTCCTTTTATAGATTAAGGAACCTTATACAAGAGTCTACGTATCAGCTATTTTAGGTAAAGATAAACATAAGAAATACATTATCGAACATATCTTTACTAGAAACATAAAATGTGTCGACTAAGTATTCTATCAGTGCTTGACTTCTTCTCATCAACGCTTGACTTCTTCTTGTCAACGCTTGATCTGAAAACGCTTGATTTCTTCCTATCAACGTCCAATTTCCTCTTGTCAGCGTCTAAGTGTCTTGGCTCATTTTATTCCCAACAATCCTCCCCTAAACTTGATATCTACTCTAGTAATCAAGTTTCTGAATAAAGACTAAGTACAAGGAGGATGCCTACAAATACACATCACTTCTTAATTTGGAAATAAATAAACCTAATTGTATATTTGCCAACATCACTTGTGTAATCCATCTCCAGCTGTGTTGACACCATTTTATTCAAAACTTCCTTGGACATAGGATATTCACAATCCACAAGAAGATATTAAGAAAATTTTGTAGTACACAAATGATAAACACCAGCTGCTGAATGTAAATGCCATTGAAGTCCACTGATATCATCAAGATCCAACCATATTGGATCTTCATCACTAGGTGCACACATTCTCTTGAATGTGGTCTAAATCTTTATTCCATTGACTGAAGTAGGTGCTTCAGTCTCATACTTGATCTTCATCAATCCATAAAGATCTACCAAGTCTTCTCTATCTAAGCTTGAAAACAAAGAGATAAGAGTGGTAAAAGTATGTACCTCCTTTCCATATCTGTCAATCATCCAATACCCACTTGCATCTTCTTCATAATGAACTATAGGGTTTCTGGAATCATGACGTAATACCTCTACCACATGTGAAGCTTCTAAAGGTGAGAGCTTAATACTCCTTCTAATAACTGCTTTACTAGGATTCACTCTATCCAAATTCTTTGGGAACTCAATAGGAAGTCGCTTTTTCAAAGGTCTTGGTGCAATTAAAGCCTTTTGGATCTGCATTTCTTCTTCAAGTTCTTCCTTTCTTTCATCTGAAAGAAGTATGATAGTATTCTTCTCTTGAACACTTGTCGATATAGGATAAGCCCTATACTCCAACTCATCAAAGGAAAAAACCCTGCAACTTCTAGAAAGTCCATCCTCCTTGATGACATCTGAGTAGCATATAGTAGAGCTCGCTTCTACCCTTCTTAGACTGTGAAAGAACTTTGGTAGCCTTATACTTCAGAATCACCTTGCAATCTCTTTGAACTCTTAGTAGAATTTCCAAACCCTAAATTTGATCTGAAATGGTCATGTCTGGATTCTCCATAACCTTATTCTCCCATGCAAAGTACATCTGAACTACTTCAGGCATCTCATAATCTACCTGATTTTTCAATTCTGCAAGCCTCTCCTTAGCCAACTCATCACCATTGTAACACCCCCAAATTTATACTACTCAATACAGCGGAAGACTAGTTGGTGTTACGGGATAGCACATTACTCACATCATAGACAACGTACAAAAATTGCGTCGTTTAATAATAAAGCATTTCCATTCATAAATATCATATTTACATAGGTCCCAAGTCATATTATTTCATACAAAGTTTTACAAAGTATTTGAATGGAAATTATTGTTTAAGTGCGGGCCATTAATTCTTGTCGTCTTCCCGAGAATTACCTTCAAGTACCTGAGACAAAACATGTTAAAAGAAAAGGTCAGCGAAAACGCCGAATGAATTCATAGAGTTTAATAAAATACATCAATATAACATTGGTATAAAATTATTACCAAAAATCATTTTGTACAAATCATCATAATAGGCCATAAAATAGCCAAAGTCATTTTTATACAAATCCTTAGCGAAAATCATAATATAGGCATTTGCCTAAAAAATCATTATACGAGCCAATGTCGTAAAAATATCATGCAATACGTCTTATGACGTTGTATAAAGTTAAATAAAAACCGTTATATGAATATGGTTATGAAAAACCAAAACATGAATATAATATCAATAGTAAGACCCCATATTGCTAGTCAGGCAATATATCGTAATTCGGTGCGTATAGCAGTATTTCGTTAATTGGATTATTATAAGCCGCATGATATTGTTACCTTACTACAACAAACAACGGGTAGCTAGCCCGAAACTCAATTTGCCCATCTAAATTAGCGTGTCGTCACAAAGGTCACGCTATGGAAATCTTCTCATACATAAATTCGCTTACCAATCAATGTGGCACGACGGGGATCAACCGTCAAGGAGCGAACTGGGGTGATCGTCGCCAAATAGTACTATTATATGCATAAGCGTCTACCAAATCCCGGTAGTTCACATTTCATGCTAATGGGACTTTTAGTGACATAACCTAACTTTAATAATCCATTTCATTTCATCTATCGGGTCATTTAATCATTCATCGGGTCATGCAATCATTCGGGTCCAAATCAATAAACAGACAATCGGGACAACTAGTGTCCTATTTCATAAAAGCTAACATGTTATCTCCCTCGCGGTTTTATAAAACATTTTATAAAAACATTTAAAAGAGTGCGACTATGAACTCACGTTGATGTGGGAAAGCGGGTTATCGGCGATTCGGATGTACGGTACGTGCTTCAATCACGGAAACCTAGACAAATAATACTCGTCTTAGACTCTTGTCCAATGACTTTATAAAAATAAGAATTATGTATACATATGATGATCAAGTAGGTTTACATATTCTCTTTTACTTATTTTAGTGTTTATGTATTGGTAACTTCTTACTAGTTTACTAGTTTTACCTATTTACGTGTTTTAGGTCCAATAAGCCTATTATAAGTCCATTAACTTGTATTAATCCATTTTATACTTGTATTATCAGTATTTATACTTTATATGTTGGGCCCAAATGGGTTAAGGCCAATAAGTAATTTTTATAAGTGTTTAACTTATTTAGTTAAATCATTAGTCCAAATATGCTAACTTGGCTCGTTAATGTCCGTATGTCATATAATTCGGGTTTTATCGGTTTTTACTTGTATTAGGTACTTATACATCAGTATATGAATTTTAAAAAGTTTACATTAGACGGGTTTGATCGTCTAAGTTTTAATTGGCGAAAAACGTTAATTTTACGGTGATAGCCGAAAAAGTCGTAAAAATCATGTTTACAGTTTTATAACTTATAAAACTTATCAAACTACCATTTTTATAAAATGTCCATTTATTTATCCTTATACATATTTATATAAATATATTATATAAGTTAGTGGGTTTTAATTCACATTTTATACTATTTATATTTGAGTGCTTATATAATACTATTATACTTTAATTTCCCAAAATCTGATTTTTACTTTCATGTTTACCAAAACAGCCATATCTAGAGTTCTATATGGAGATAGAAGTCCAAATTTTTATGGCATAAACTAAATGATATTTTCTCCATTTAACTCTTCTATGGCTACTGTTGAATCAGCTTCTAAGTATTTTAAAAAAATCGTCCAAAACAGTGTACTCAGATTTGCACTCTAAACTTGTTTTGATCCTATCTCACTCATTATAATGATTCCATTGTATGGACAACTCTCACATGTGTATGACATCTTATACTTACTGTATATTGATTCCTATTTGCCATTTTATCAGATTAACATGTGGTTAGTTACTGTTTTTATACAGCCTACTAAATTAAGCAAGATTAACCACTTTTATATATAGTTTTCCATCCTTTTACCCATGTTTATCAACACCAAATCCCCACATAATATTTTTACCATCATATATCATCATACATATATACATTTAAGAAGAAAATACATGATTACATAATCAAAATAACAAGAAGATAGGAAGAACAATCTTTATACCACCATGATGATGTAGGTTGTGATCAAGACATGGATTTTGATCACACAACTTGTGATAAACCAATATCATCTTCAAGTACACCAAACTTCAAGAACTCCTTGTGGAAAATCAGCCCTAAGACTCCATAGAAACTCCTCTTTGGATGTTATAATCACCTCCAATCAACAAGTCTTCAACTAAGCATCAACATATATTGATCATAGCTTAAGTTCATGGTTAGAAATTTGAGGATGATGGTGTTTAGTGGTGGTGGTGGGACGGCATATAGAGGAGGAAGAGAGAATATTGTGTGTGGTTTGCATGTGTGAGAATGAAGATAGTGGTTTGGTTAATGGTTTTGTGTTGAGAAAGCTTACTTTCTAATCTTAGCTTACATGTGTAAGTATTAAGCTATAAGTTTGCCATAACTTGTGATGTGGTGTCTCGTGTAGCCGTCCCATATAGTGGGGTGGGACAAGTGTATACTTGTCTCATCCCACTAATTTACGGGTATTCCTCGATTCTAGTTTCCTCGATTTACGTGCCCTCGGGTCGTTTTACGAAAAACGTTTTTATAAATTATGAATCAACGGCACAAAACGAATCTAATAAAAATTGTCTCATCAAAAACGGAGTTCGAAAACGTAAATACGTAATCCTAAGGTTTCCGGTTTAGTCGTAAAGGACGTTAAAATAAAATCGTAAGTCCTAATCTCTTCTCGTAAATTTGTGAGTTTATGAACCAACACAAATTTAAAATCTCAAAATAATATTCACGGAAAAATTTATTTTCTGAAATGTCGGACTGTCACCAAAAGTGTGTATGTAAACGTAAGCACGTAACGTAGAATCCTCCGGTTTAGACGTAGTCGATGCTACTTCAAGATGTAAATCCAAATTTCTTCCCAAAAATAGGTGAGTTCATAATATAACATTAAAGTAATGTTTTTAAATAATATTTGAGAATAAAATATCAACCATAAATTGACGGATTGTCACAGCATTTACCCCTAAACAGGATCTTTGTCCTCAAAGATCATCTTACTACTCGCTTCTTATAGAGTTAAAGCCATGTGGGTATTTCCTCCACATTCGATCTTTTCTCACAAGTGTAATTCATTACAATACGCGAGTTTCATCAAACATAACTACGGGAATAAGATCAGGCTTAATGTTGACTTACTTTCTCTATCCATGATGTTCACGGGTTTTTGATGAATGCAAATTTTCGCCAATCTAAACTTCATTAAGGAATAGTAAGATTTTCACTTGATAGACATTTTATCAAGTTCGATATACGAAACATAATTCACGCAGCCCTTGTAGTCCTAGGGTAGATCCAGCTTATATGCCTTTCAAACCAATCTTTACATCATCTCAATGGTCCCATACAACGGGGACTTATATCTCATGATCTTTCAGATCATCAATTCATTTTTCCATGGTTAAAATTTTTGGCATAACTTCGCTACCCATCTGGCACTTCAAGATCGACATTTCATATTCACATAACCTCCTTCCCACTACCGGCAGTCAATAATCAGATCGTAATTTCAACAATAATTTCAGGTCTCGCGGGTCGAGTATTTTGTAAGGTTAGGTTCGCCATCATAAGGAAGCTTAAACCTAAAAGACATGTCCAACTCACAATGGGTGTATGTCGGGTGTCTTCATCCCAACTCCTGCTTACAGATGCTCTAATATATAAATCTTAACAAGATTCGATCTTGATCCTAACACGATAATTATCAATGATAATCTCTCCAAAGGAAAACGATTATACGGTTCATTACGAAAGGTCAATCATTCAAACATAAAACAAGACTTCTAGTGTTTTGTATTATTACTTTACCTCGTCCCTTCGATTTGGGGTGGTAAACAGTACTCTCATCAAGGTTCGTTCCCAATGACTTCTGAGCAAATCTCTAGAAATTCGATGCGAAGCGAGGATCTTGGTAGAGATGATCGATACAGGCACACCATGATTACACAACTCCTTTAAATACAAAAGGGTCAATTTCTTCATCAAGAATCTATCATTAACAGGAATGATATTAGCAGATTTGGTCAGTCTGTCGACGATTACCCAAATCGAATCAAATTTAGATGATGAACTTTGCAATAGTTAGACGTTTACTAATGTATGAGACAATGTTTGCCTTCATAATTTGCCATTAGTATAACTTCTTCAGATAAAGATACATTAAATTAGAAATGACATGAATGGAATACTTATACTTACGAGATTTCAATATGACTATATCTCAAAATCTCCATATTTAGGCAATCACGAGTGGCCTTTTATACATTTAACGCCATCGGCTTCTCAATTTTTAATGGTTAACATTAGCCGTGAAACCTTTCATTATTTATATTATCCCTCTTACAAACATCAGCTATTTTTAAATTGTTCGGCAATTTATTTTGCACCGTCATTACTAAGGAACACATCCTAATTGGTTCTTTATATTTTCTACATAATGTGTCAGTAATTACGTTCACCTTTCTTCATATTTTCTAAGTTTTAATTCCGTCTCAACTATCATTTTTATCTGTTTTACTCAATCTGACATCTAAGGCGTCGATAATTATTACAATTAATTAAATAATAATTATTAAATTTTTATGAAACGTAAACGTAAAAATTTTAAATTTCTTAGTCCGACCAATTATATAAAAATGTTCAAAATAATTTGAATTTAATTAACAAGATTTTTGTTGATTTACTAAAAATAATTAGTAAGATTCGTAAATGTCTAGAAAATCTTGGTTATACTTTGGTCAAAATTTTCTTAGTTGAAAAGAAAAAGTGTCGTTTCAAATTTCAAGTCATAAATTATATAGTTTCCTCAATTCTTCTTAAGATGTCTAGAAGTATACACAAACATTTACCCCTAAACAGGAGTTTAGTTAAATGTTCTGGGTATAAGGGAATAATCCCTTAAAAATCCTTTGTTAAAACATTTGTCAAAACATATTTCCATTTTATTTTTGGTAAAACCCAAAGCCTTAATGGCTCTAATATTTGAAGAGTCAAGATATCTTCCATTATCTTATTAATCACACGGTTAAATAATGTAAAGGATTAAGTCTTTCATCACATGTTAAATATTCAAGGTACAAGTTTTCATTGTTCGGTCAATTTAGGGCAGTCTATAACTAATTATTAACTCATTCTTAATCTTATAAACAAACAAATAGTCCTTAATGATCACAAGCATGAATTTATCAAATTACAGCCCACACACGTGATTCACCAAATTTATGAATGCTACACGTGTATTAGTTAATCCAAACGTCATCACGTGAAACTTATAATGTTCATTACAAGTACCGGATGTAGTGATTAGAATACATAATCTTTTTCGCAGATGCGAAGTTGATGATAACCATGCCATGGATCAAATCTTTAGAACATACGCTAGAACCTTGTAAATGATCGAACAAATCTTCCATTTTGAGTCATGGATATCGTTTTCGATTGTCAATTTACTCAGTTCACAGTAATCTATAAATATAAGGAATGATAACACCATAGCTCTTCATGATGACGAGCTCGGTAGAATAAAATCTTTCTCTGACAACTCTCTCAGTTGTACGGTAATTCCTTTAATTCAGATGGTGCCGACGTACAGTGCACATGCCACAGGTGCAGCACCAGGAATATAATCAATACCAAATTCAACCTGCCTTAATGGCGAAGGTCTAGGTAGTTCATCAACAAATACCTCCTAAAGTTTCAAATAACAAAAACATGTTTTAATAAATTCATATTAGGTTCTTTCTAGATTATAATATCTATGACTAATTCACAACCATTCACAATATAATTTCAAGTCTAAATGCAGGATATAATCATCCATCAAGAATTATTTAGATCACTTTTGATAATCAACATCTTATCTTTTAGGGAAATTCTACTCGAGTTCCCATCAATTAAGACAATGTCGTCATGTCATAATCAATCAATCCATTCTACTGGCACTATCAACTTTTCAGTTTTATTGCAGTCGATAAGATGTGAACTTCTCAAAAGACTAATAATAATTCATAATCCTTCGCAAATTCAAGGATATATGGAGACACAACTACCATCAAAAGAGTAAGGTCAACGCATAATCTACGCGAGAGAATTTCAAATCAGATACCGACGAAAACATTAACAAATATTAATACATCCCATGTTTTCATAATTTGAGTACGCATTCGAAAGCTCCTCGGATCGTTACCCTGGTCATTCAAATGAAATCAAATCATAAGAAATGATAAGAACGACAATACATCCAGTCGGGTATCAACACTTGGTAATCAGATACTTTTCCTAAGAATCTCACCACGGGAGAATTGGACAAGAAGGGAATATCAATTGTCAATTAAGACAATATCTATAGATGAGTAAATTCGATTCAGAAGAATAATTGGTACGGGCACATATGTAGGTATCTCTAACAATATGTCCCTATTTTTCACTTCTTTCAGATCTCATAAGATTTAATCTTTCACAATCTTCAAAGAAAATTCAGTGTTTATTAATAATTTCATGGTGACTACTAATCAGCCTTGCATGGTCCATTCCAAATTGTATGTAGGCGCGCAACTATATACAATTTCAAGATTAACGATGCAATACTCAGTTCGTCAAAATTTTATCATCATGTTTATAATAAAAACATTTTCATGCTTAATTCTTAAATAAGAATCAAAAATAAATTTACAAAGATTTTCTTTGTTATGAAAACAAATAAGTTTTCCAAGGTATTTCATAATCAACTTTATTTCAATAACAATTATTTATAAGTCTCACTTTAAATAATCCATATAGTGATGAAAATTCAATTTTCTCAAAGGATATTGTTTTATCTTATAAAAACAATCAGTGATCTGCAAAGGAGTGATGAAAAGTTGTTCACCAAGAACTAACTACAATATAATAGGAAATGAGCTTAGCCAAATAATCATGAGGTTCATGACCTCGATGGCACTCAAAAAGAATAATCCACAACGTAACTCAATTCGAGATGAGTATTTGTTCAATGGTTGCATCACTAATGCGAACATTAGGATGAAGCAATAAAAGATAGATAACATCGATACATGTAGAATTTAGCAATCAAAGGTAGTCTTTTCATTAATCACAAACAAGTCTAAATTGTACCGTAACACATTACATCTCACTATGTCATACAATTCCAAGAACTCATCCTACCAACTGATGTCTCAGTTAAGTTAGGGATTATTTTTAAAAGATACCACAATGAATACTAATCTACAAGAGTCATTAGGTGTTCCACATGTCCCGAAAGATCCATCGGTCCCAATTCAGAAGAAGATTTCTTCAATTTATTTATTGGACACTGGGTATCCTCATTAGTGGACAATGGCCTAGGAACAACCATTAACACAAACTAACAATCATTTAAAACCTTATAATTCAATCACAAGACTTAATGACTTCCTCTTAACAATCTCATATTCCATACGGGTTAAATTTTATTTCATTCAAGTTTCAATCAACTTATACTCAATGTGATATCCTACCTCATTTTCCAATACTTTCAACCTTATTCATAAACCTTAAAAGGGCAATAAAACCTCAATATGAACAACACTTAATTTCCAATCCTATAGCTCTTACAACAATAGTTATCAAATAAGTCACTAGTATGAAATGACTCACAAATTCAATTAGACTTCTCAGAAAGGTATTAGTGGCATGAGGCTTTTGGGTAAAGGCTCCAATGACAGCCTCAAGTGCAACATTCACCCTTTCGATTTCAATTTAAGAATTGGGTGACAACAAATCAGACGACACCTTTCCAGGTGGTAACGTTTTGTCAAATTCCACTCTATAAGGAAAGATCGTCATGACATCGATATCAGATTTAATCTCGCCAATTCTTTTTCAATATCAAAATCAACTAATGTCTACATTTCTACGAATATCAACCATTTGTTGTGATCATAAATATCCACAACTTGGTTTAGATCTAGGATAGCTAGAATTCCTACGGGAATAGCTTCGATTGATTTGCTAGGGGAGTTAGGGTACCTTGTGACAATCTACGTCGTATAAATACCTCGTATAAATATAAAAATAATCATCAAACAATCATGTAATAAAATTACATCATATATATATATATATATATATATATATATATATATATATATATATATATATATATATATATATATATATATATATATATATATAATCCAAGTTATATATATATATTAAAATAACACTTCTCAGTCTGGCCTTATCGGTAACTCGGGAATTCTTTGGCACCGTTATATTCAAAAGATTTTTAGACATTTTGAGAAAAATGTTTATAGTTAAAAGATTTTGAAATGTTATATTCAAAACCTTGGTTTTAAAAATCTTTCGTTCTCTATAACGAGAGCTCTGGTACCAAACTGTAACACCCCCAAATTTATACAACTCAATACAGCGGAAGACTAGTTGGTGTTACGGGATAGCACATTACTCACATCATAGACAACACATAAAAATCGCGTCGCTTAATAATAAAGCATTTCCATTCATAAATATCAGATTTACATAGGTCCCAAGTCATATTATTTCATACAAAGTTTTACAAAGTATTTGAATGGAAACTATTGTTTAAGTGCGGGCCATAAATTCTTGTCGTCTTCCCGAGAATTACCTTCAATTACCTGAGACAAAACATGTTAAAAGAAAAGGTCAGCGAAAACACCGAGTGTATTCATAGAGTTTAATAAAATCCATCAATATAACATTGGTATAAAATTATTACCAAAAATCATTTTGTACAAATCATCGTAATAGGCCATAAAAAAGCCAAAGTCATTTTTATACAAATCCTTAGCGAAAATCATAATATAGGCATTTGCCTACAAAATCATTATACGAGTCAATGTCGTAAAAACATCATACAATACGTCTTATGACGTTGTATAAAGTTAAATAAAAACCGTTATATGAATATGGTTATGAAAAACCAAAACACGAATATAATACCAATAGTAAGACCCCATATTGCTAGTCAGGCAATATATCGTAATTCGGTGCGTATAGCAGTATTTCGTTAATTGGATTATTATAAGCCGCATGACATTGTTACCTTACTACAACAAACAACGGGTAGCTAGCCCGAAACTCAATTTGCCCATCTAAATTAGCGTGTCGTCACAAAGGTCACGCTATGGAAATCTTCTCATACATAAATACGCTTACCAATCAATGTGGCACGACGGAGATCAACCGTCAAGGCGCGAACTGGGGTTATCGTCCCCAAATAGTACTATTATATGCATAAGCGTCTACCAAATCCCGGTAGTTTACAATTCATGCTAATGGGACTTTTAGTGACATAACATAACTTTAAGAATCCATTTCATTTCATCTATCGGGTCATTTAATCATTCATCGGGTCATACAATCATTCGGGTCCAAATCAATAAACAGACAATCGGGAGAACTAGTGTCCTATTTCATAAAAGCTAACATGTTATCTCCCTCGCGGGTTTATAAAACATTTCATAAAAACATTTAAAATAGTGCGAGGCTATGAACTCACGTTGATGTGGGAAAGCGGGTTATCGGCGATTCGGATGTACGGTACGTGCTTCAATCACGGAAACCTAGACAAATAATACTCGTCTTAGACTCTTGTCCAATGACTTTATAAAAATAACAATTATGTATACATATGATGATTTTATATATATGATGATCAAGTGGGTTTACATATTCTCTTTTACTCATTTTAGTATTTATGTATTGGTAACTTCTTACTAGTTTACTAATTTTACCTATTTACGTGTTTTAGGTCCAATAAGCCTATTATAAGTACATTAACTTGTATTAATCCATTTTATACTTGTATTATCAGTATTTATACTTTATATGCTGGGCCCAAATGGGTTAAGCCCAATAAGTAATTTTTATAAGTGTTTAACTTATTTAGTTAAATCATTAGTCCAAATATGCTAACTTAGCTCGTTAATGTCCGTATGTCATATAGTTCGGGTTTTATTGGTTTTTACTTGTATTAGGTACTTATACATCAGTATATGACTTTTAAAAAGTTTACATTAGACGGGTTTGATCGTCTAAGTTTTAATTGGCGAAAAACGTTAATTTTACGGTGATAGCCGAAAAAGTCGTAAAAATCATGTTTATAGTTTTATAACTTATAAAACTTATCAAACTACCATTTTTAAAAAATGTCCATTTATTTATCCTTATACATATTTATATAAATGTATTATATAAGTTAGTGGGTTTTAATTCATATTTTATACTATTTTTATTTGAGTGCTTATATAATACTATTATACTTTAATTTCCCAAAATCTGATTTATACTTTCATGTTTACCAAAATAGCCATGATATGTGTTACATTTAACTCTTCTATGGCTACTGTTGAATCAACCTCTAAGTATTTTATAAAAATCGTCCAAAACAGTATACTCTGATTTGCACTCTAAACTTGTTTTGATCATATCTCACTCATTATAATGATTCCATTGTATGACCAACTCTCACATGTGTATGACATCTTATACTTACTGTATATTGATTCCTCTTTGACATTTTATCAGATTAACATGTGGTTAGTTACTGTTTTTATACAACCTACTAAATTAAGCAAGATTAATCACTTTTATATATAGTTTTCCATCCTTTTACCCATGTTTATCAACACCAAATCCCCACATAATATTTTTATCATCATATATCATCATACATATATACATTTAAGAAGAAAATACATGATTACATAATCAAAATAACAATAAGATAGGAAGAACAATCTTTATACCACCATGATGATGTAGGTTGTGATCAAGACATGGATTTTGATCACACAACTTGTGATAAACCAATATCATCTTCAAGTCCACCAATCTTCAAGAACTCCTTGTGGAAAATCAGCCCTAAGACTCCATATAAACTCCTCTTTGGATGTTATAATCACCTCCAATCAACAAGTCTTCAACTAAGCTTCAACATATGTTGATCATAGCTTAAGTTCATGGTTAGAAATTTGAGGATGATGGTGTTTACTGGTGGTGGTGGGACGGCATCTAGAGGAGGAAGAGAGAAAATTGTGTGTGGTTTGCATGTGTGAGAATGAAGATAGTGGTTTGGTTAATGGTTTTGTGTTGAGAAAGCTTACTTTGTAAGCTTAGCTTACATGTGTAAGTATTAAGCTATAAGTTTGCCACATCTTGTGATGTGGTGTCTTGTGTAGCCGTCCCATATAGTGGGGTGGGACAAGTGTATCTTGTCTCATCCCACTAATTTACGGGTATTCCTTGATTCTAGTTTCCTCGATTTGCGTGCCCTCGGGTCGTTTTATGAAAAATTTATTTTTTGAAATGTCGTAAATTTGTGAGTTTATGAACCAACACAAATTTAAAATCTCAAAATAATATTCACGGACAAATTTATTTTCTGAAATGTCGGACTGTCACCAAAACGGTGTATGTAAACGCAAGCACGTAACGTAGAATCCTCCGGTTTAGACGTAGTCGATGCTACTTCAAGATGTAAATTCAAATTTCTTCCCAAAAATAAGTGAATTCATAATGTAACATTAAAATAATGTTTTTAAATAATATTTGAGAATAAAATATCAACCATAAATTGACGGATTGTCACAACCATATTCAAGCCTTTCTGGATCTTCAATGATCATCACACTTGAATCAGTACTCTCATTATCACTGCCTCTCTTATCACTCTCAGAAGTAGCCACAAATGGTGACTCAATAGCAGCAATCTTCTTCTCTTTTTCCTCAAGTTGTGCAGCCAACATAGAATCAAACTTCACTTGGGTTGCATCCTTGGGAACTTTTGTTTCTACCATAATTCCTTTACCTTTACTTAATACATCAATAGTAGGTAAAGAAGTTGATGGTACCTGTGTAGACACATCCTTGATGATAGCTTATGACTAGGATACATCAACCACACCTGCAGGTCTATCAGCGTCCAAAACCTGAGTGTCAACGCCTAACTTACTCCTATCAACGCTTAAACTCTGTGTGTCAACGCCTGGCTTAGAAACCTGTTCCAGCATCTCCATAAATTATATATTCGTTGGAGTTACCAGTGAAACATCAATAACTGGCCTCTCCTTCAAACTGGTCAAAGCTTCAGCCATTTCCACACCAATAGAACCACCTGAGCCTTTGTCACTTAAATTAAATGGCTCAATAGCAGCTTCCTCCCCTTTGTAAGAATCCTCCCTTGATGAAAGGACTCTTGTCTGTCGCCTGCTTACCTCAGTAGTTTTCAAAACACTTAGCCTTTCCCTCAACTTAGTGAGTTCATGGCCCTGACATGTGACAATCTTTACAAGTTCTGCATTTTGCTTTTGCAAGCTAATGCAAATCACCGTCAATTCCAACAATGTATAAGGTTCCAATCTGCCCTCCTCTAGAATGGGAATTTGACCTCCCAAAGTAGATTCATGGGGCATGGATGAGGTCTTAAGGATGTTAGGACTAGCTTGGCCTGCATCTAAGCTAGAACCAATAGTCCCAGCCCCACCCATGTCACCAACCACACTTGTGGTGGTGGTTCTCTCTGCAACATGGCTAGCACCACTAGAGGAGAACACTCCAGTAGTCCTTTGGCGTTTTACCAACCTAAATTTAGGGGGTGTAGAAGATGATGTGGATTGGGTGTCTGTTTGAAGGTTAAGGGGTGTTTGGGTTTGTTGTAGAAGGGTGTCAGCGTTTGGATTTGGAGTGTCAACGCCAACATTTAACGTGTCAGCGTTGAAAGATTCTTGGTCTACATCCATTTGCTGGGGTGATGGTGGTTGTTCAGGCAATGGGTATGGTTGTGGTAGTGGGTATGGTTGAGGTTGTGCTACTGCAATAACAGCAAGCATAGCTTGGGTAAGGGGTAAATCTCTATGAGGCGGTGAATTCATCTTCTCAAAAATTGTTTCTTTTGAAAAGGGATCATACAAAAATCATTGTGATCCCTATTGTAGTATCTTTTATCATCAACCACCATTTGTAAAAACCTTGGGTAAGCAAGGGTCATCTTGCTACCCTTGTTATGACACATTCCATCAAAAATCATTTTTGAAAAATTATATTTTTTCCCAGTAGCAATACACACAATGTCACTCCCAATTGATTGGTTAATTTCATTGTGTGCAGTACATTTGGGACTCAAACATTGAAGAATGACATGTATCAAGTACTTCCAAGCTGGGGGAAATTCTTGTTTTGTATATGTGTTTAAATGGCCATCTTCTGGCAAAGGATAACCCAAAGCTTGGAGTCCTTGTTCTAGCTCTCCAATGGGTAGGGTGGTTATACCATCTGCATCATTAAGATGCAAAGCTTGGCGAACCAAAGCTTTAGTAACCACCTATGGAAGCCCATGGACAATAGCAGTCAATGTAGTCACATTATTAACTATTAGGAAGTAACTGTATTCCAAAATTGTTTAATATATGTGACAGGGATAAGAGGAGCATGAGAAAGTGCATACCTAATGGGGGACGCATTCAAATACTCCACCATCTGAGTATATTGGGGAAATAGAGCATCATCAGCTTCTAAATAAGCAACCATGTTATGCTGACTTCTGAACCCCAATTCCAAATCTCTTGGTTTAAACTTAGGTGCCATTGATGTAGAAAGCTGTGATAAAGTTATGAAAGATGAAGGTTTGAGAAAATTTAGTTAGACAAGAATAAGCAGTTACACTGTTTAAAAGAAACGAGCCTAATATATAGGAGAGGTGAAAACATGTGATTGGTCAAAGCATGAGGCAGTTATATTCAAAATATAATGATGAAAATCTTGAAAAAGATATAACTTATCTCTTGCATTAATAAAAAGTTACCAACTCCTAAAACTACGGCCCAAACTTTCGTCAAAAATAAAAACTGGGTAGGATCCAATGTTTATCAACGGTAAAAACTTATCAGTGCCCAACGGATATATTCTTGTCAACGTTGGATTTTTCCATGTCAACGTCAAAATTGGTCTTAACAACGCTTGGAAAGAAAACTGTCAGCGTCTGAAAATAAAATAATATAAAAGAAAAAGGACCATAACAAAGTGATTTATCCTAGTGAAGATAACTTATAGACTGAAAATCACCATAGGGTGGCAAGCACTGTCCAATTATGCACACTTGCTTAAGCAAGATAGACATAATTGTCCTCAAGTGTCCCTTGCTAACCAAAGTTCTTAACAATGAACTTATCTCATAAAATCCTTTGTAACATCCCAGGTAAGCCCAATAAAAATCATACCCAAGTCTCCCAACAGACCACATCCAATTCTAGGTCAAAAAGTCTTGGCAGCGTGCAAAGTATATCAACTTTGCAACCTACAGTGCCTCACGATTTAGTAAACTAACTCGCACTCACTAGTGGACACAATCTAGAATTGTTATATGAGTATTATATGAATACCCAAAAAGTCCTAAAGGTTTCCTAAACCTCCCCTGAAAATATGATATACAAGTTGCCAAACATAATACATGCAATAAAAATTTATGTAAAGATAGGAATGTAAACATTCCAACCATCATCCATAAACTTGAACACACTCCAAGTAAGCTCCAAAGATCCATAAGCAACTCTGTATCCATTTGTACAATGCTCATAATGCCTGCATAATTAGATCAAAAACCACAAAACTAACATATTGTTGTCAATGTCATTTTAACACTTATCAGCGTTAAAATAACCTTTGTCAGCGTTAGACAAATAAAGTGGAAAACCTAATTTTGTACAAAGACCAATAACAATGCATATCCTGTACATACTCTTACAATAAGTTCCAAAAACACATATTAGGTGAGATTTATCATTCCAATACTTGTTACCAAGTATTGAAATCTCCCAGCATCAAAAGGTTTAGTTAATAAATCAGCCACATTTTCTTATGTGTCAACCCTATCTGGTTGTATTAAACCTTTTCAAAACAATCTCGTATAAAATGATGTCTAATTTATATGTGTTTTGTTTTAGAATGATGTACAAGATTCTTAATAATGCATAAAGTACTGTTATTGTCCACAAAAATCTTGGTATGCATAAAATTATACCCATACTCCAACAGATGGTTCTGAATCCATAAGACTTATCCACAACAAGCAGCTGCAGCTACATATTCTGCTTCAGTTGTAGAGTTGGCCACCACTGTTTGTTTCTTGCATTGCCAAGATATTAACCTGCTCCCAAGAAATTGGCATCCACCAGTTGTGTATTTTCTATCAAATTTGTCACCTCCATAATCACTGTTTGAATAACCAATAATCTCTAATGGTGAATCCTTTGGATACCATAATCCCAAGGTGGGATAGCGCCTAAGGTATCTAAAAATCCTCTTGACAACTTGAAGATGACACTCTTTGGGAGTCACTTGATGGCGTGCACATGCACACACAACAAAAATAATGTCAGGTCAAGAAGCTGTAAGATACATCAATGACCCAATCATTGACCAATAATGCCTGACATCCACCTCTTTTCCATCTCCAATCTTTCCCCAAGGGTGTTCCCTATCCATAGGTGTGCTAGCCCGTTTTTCATGTGGAGAAAAACCAAACTTCTTCAAGATTTCTTCTACATATTTGTCTTGAGAGATGAAGATACCATCTTCATTCTACTGAACTTGTAACCCTAGAAAGAAGTTCATCTCTCCCATTGCACTCATCTTGAATTTTTCTGTCATGAGCTTGGAAAAGTCTTCACTCATCTTTAGACTAGAAGAGCCAAAGATGATGTAACACCCCCAAATTTATACAATTCAATAGAGCGGAAGACTCGTTGGTGTTACGGGATAGCACATTACTCACATCATAGACAACGCTTAAAAATCGCGTCGTTTAATAATAAAGCATTTCCATTCATAAGTATCAAATTTACATAGGTCCCAAGTCATAGTATTTCATACAATTTTTACAAAACATTTGAATGGAAATTGTTATTTAAGTGCGGGCCATGAATTCTTGTTGTCTTCCCGAGAATTACCTTCCAGTACCTGAGACAAAACATGTTAAAAGAAAAAGTCAACGATAACGCCGAGTGAATTCATAGAGTTTAATAAACCATCAATATATCATCGGTATATAATTATTACCGAAAATCATTTTTGTACAAATCTTTGTAATAGGCCATAAAATAGGACAAAAACATTTTATACAAATCCTTGTCAAAATCATAATATAGGCTTTCGCCTTCAAAACCATTATACGAACCAATGTCGTAAAAATATCATACAATACGTTTTATAACGTCGTGTATAGTTAAATAAAAACCGTTATATGAATATGGTTATGTAAAACCATATCACGAACATAATATCAATAATAAGACCCCGTATTGCTAGTCAGGCAATATATCGTAATTCAGTGCATATAGTAGTAGTTTTGTTAATTGGATTATTATAAGCCGCATGACATTGTTACCTTACTATAACAAACAACGGGTAGCTAACCCGATACTCATTTGCCCATCTAAATTAGAGTGTCGTCACAATAATCATGCTTGTGTAAATCTTCTCATACATAAATTCGCTTACCAATCAATGTGGCACGACGGGGATCAACCGTCAAGGCGCGAACTGGGGTGATCGTCCCCAAATAGTACTATTATATGCATAACCGTCTACCAAATCCCGGTAGTTCACAATTCATGCTAATGGGACTTTTAGTGACATAACCTAACTTTAATAATCCATTTCATTTCATCTATCGGGTCTTATAATCATTCATCGGGTCATACAATCATTCTGGTCCAAATCAATAAACAAACAATCGGGACAACTAGTGTCCTATTTTATTAAAAAATAACATGTTATCTCCCTCGCCGGTTTATAATACATCTCATAAAAACATTTAAAAGAGTGCGAGGCTATGAACTCACGTTGATGTGGGAAGGCGGTTATCGGTGATTTGGATGTACGGTACGTGCTTCAATCACGGAAACCTAGACAAATAATACTCGTCTTAGACTCTTGTCCAATGACATTATAAAAATAACAATTATGTATACATATGATGATTTTATATATATGATGATGATCAAGTGGATTTATACATTCTCATTTACTCATTTTAGTGTTATGTATTGGTAACTTTTATACTAGTTTACTAGTTTTGCCTATTTACATGTTTTAAATCCAATAAGCCTATTATAAGTCCATTACCTTATATTAGTCCATTTTACACTTTTATTATCAGTATTATAGTTTACATGTTGGGCCCAAATGGGTTAAGCCCAATAAGTAAGTTTATAAGTGTTTTACCAACTAGTCAGGTTTATAGTACAATAATGCTAACTTAGCCCGTGAATGTCCGTATGCTATATAGTTTGGATTTTATCAGTTTTTACTGGTTATATAAGTTCATATATCAGTATGTGAGTTTATAAAAGTTTACATTAGTGGGGTCCGACCGTCTAAGTTTTATTTGACAAAAACGTTAATCTTTCGGTTTTAGCCGAAAAGAAGTAAAACTTAGTATAGAGTTTTATAATATTCTTTTTTCTTATTAGGCTCCGTTACCCATTGCATATATTTTGGTTCACATTATTTTGGTTCTTATTTTATTAGAGTCAAATATTATTCAAAACGATTTTATTTTGATTTTGATACGAGCCGAGGTAATTGGACCTATTAGTCTTGGGTTTGTTTTATCAACGTCTGAGCCGACAAAGAAATTATCGAGCCGAGAAAAGATATATTACCAAACAAGGGTCCCACAATTTTTACGATTTCTCGTTGGTTTGTCAAATTCCGTGAATTCAATTTTTCGCTTTCTTCGCGAATTGTAAAATCTCGAAAACAACCACAATCACAAATTATCTTTCATCGATATTCAATGGAACCGTTGAGTTCGACATTTCACGAGGGAGAACAGCAACACATGCAACTCAAAGAGATTAAATTGCGTCAAAAAACATTGGAAATCTTTCGAGCTCAAGACACACCTTGCAATTCTCTATCCATACAACATGATCGAACTTCCAGCCGTAGTTCAAATGTTATTTGGAAAAGTGGACAACTTCAAAGAGAAGATTTTCAACATTATGGATGAGTTACGGTTGCAATTTGAAAGAGAGAATCTTCATGAGGTTAAAGCGAAGATGTGTCTAGAAGTTCTTCGCATACAGTTTAAGGATTTCTTTTCCTCAACAATGGAACCTCCTTTTGATTATTCGAATCCAATCTTTCACCATATTTTCTCCTTGCATACGGGGTGCGAGACTGAAACCTTTAGAAGTGGTTTACTCAATCACATCAATATCCTTGAGAAAAAGGGCCAGATTCAAAGAATCAAAGAGTCGTCTAAACCATTGCATGCAGCAATACCTCATGAACATGAGAGAGAAACACGCTTCATGCTTCCGTCAAAAGATGATCAGATCTGCCCGGTGCAACAAATAGGTGCCATTTTGGTCGTCACGGTAAGCAGTGGTAAGGAATCAGGAGGAAATCATGAACCGAGTAGCAAGTCACAAGCACCAACTGTTCAGGTGCCAAGTTTCAACAATATACAGCATGTTGAGCATTTTGAACCTATTTATGCCAAACATGGGATGGAAAAGAGTGATAGCGATACCACTTATGATTCATCCGATATGATTCATAATGGGGGAGAAAGTGTTCAAAATGCTAAACGTGATGATAAGTGCCTTATGACTGCTTCTTTAAATAATTTTGATTCCAAGATTAAAGAGCTCGAAATGATCGTAGCTAAGCAATCAAAAGATCTTGAGGATGCCAAACTATAATTTTCTAAGAGAACTGACAAGTTTGAAACATATTTTGAAAAACTTGAAAAATCAAACGTTGTTCTTGAACAAAAATTGGATCAAAAAGTTCTAGATTCTAAAGTTGAAAAGGATAATCTTTTGAAACAAATTAAGTTGCTAGAATATAAGTTGGCATCCCAAGACAAATTGCTTAAAGATAATGAGACCTTAAAGGCTCAAGTACAGGAAAAGGTTTTTGCTATAGCTGCTTTGAAAAACGAATTGAGGAAAACTAAAGGAACTAGTGTGGACACTAAGCTTGAAAAACCATCAATCTTAGGAAAACCGCCTACAAATCAGTCCATTAGACAACCGACTGCATTAAGATCCGAGCGACCACAATCCTCGAGACAGCGGTTTGCGTCCCAAGTTGATATGGTTCATACCTCTAGAACAGTCACTCCACCAACTAGGCCCAATGTGACTAAAACAACTTTTTTAAGACCTAATCATATGATTGCTTCTAGTCTCCCTAGACATATTCCAAAGAACATGTCTTGAACTAGTTCAAAAGATGTTCTCTATAATTTTGATCTAAGGGATGCTAAGAAAAAGACACAAGTGAGATATAGAATTTCCAAACCTAGTCAGATGCCTTCTAGATTATCCAACACTACTAACCGTAGCATGTTAATAAGTGTGAACACTTATCCTTTTACCGCTTATTTCAAATAATAACATGACCAAAACGTGTATTTTATGTCGTAAAAGTCGGAATTATGCGTGGTTTGTGTTTTTATTGTGTTTCAGGATAAAAATATGGAAAAGGAAGAAAACATGAGCTATCACGGGCTTTTATCGAAGATAAAGACAAAAGACAAAGTCAAAAGATCGAGAGTGCATAAAGAACGGAAGTCCAAGGCCTATTCTGAAGATTTATCAAAGAAAAAGTCTAAAGAAGGAGTTTAGTGAAGTCGAAGAACTCAAGTCTAATTATAGAAGAAAATTATAAGATAAGTTTAACTTATATCGACAGATCCTGAGACGAATCGAGAAAGACAAAGAAATTAAATCGAGTCAAGAAGAAAGAAAGAAGAAAGCTTAAACACTTAACCTCCCCTCCTCCTATAAATACCCTCCTAATATGTCATTAGGAGGGTGTTAGTTAGTTTGTAGTTAATTTTTAGTTTTTATTAAGTGTGTTTTCATTTTGTCTCTAGTTTTTCAAGCTTATTAAATCTTTACTTTAATCTTGTAATCTTTTGATATTAATCTTTAATCAAATCAAGCTTATTTCTTAATTCTCATTCTACCTTTCTTAATCTTCTTTAATCTTGATAATCATTTAGTTCATTTTAATTTTGTTGATGATTTGATTGTGTAGCTTATTTGATTGTGCTTATTGAATTGGTGATTTTTAAATATTCTATATTAAAGTGCTTATTTTCTTAATTTTAACGCTTAATAGTTCTTAAATATAAGTTGTTTTTGATAAGTTAATATTTTTATAAAAAGTGCTTTTTAATTTCTAGCTTATTTAGTGTTTTAAAAGTTTTCAAATTTTAGCTTATTCACCTTTTTCTAAAATCATTTTGGTTTAGCTTTTGGTAAAGTGCTTATTGATTTTTAGCTTATTTTCTTAAAGTTTTATTATACATAATATTTAGATATCCCTAATTCCGGATAAGCCTAAGTAATATTCTCCATTTTGCGGATAAGCATCATAATTTCACTTTCCGTATAAGCCTCCAGTAGAACATTCCGGATAAGGGTGACTAACTCCCTTTTCCGGATTAGCTTTGTAATACCTTTCTCCAGATAACCATTATTGCGGATAAGCTTTAGAATCTCATTTCCGGATAAGCAGTAGAAAACAACTTATTGCAGATAAGGGTCATAACGATTTGCGGATAAGGGCAAGAAACCATTTTCCGGATAAGGGTTGGAAGACGGATTGCGGATAAGCATACGAAAGTATTTTTCCGGATAAGCTTTTAAGTAACATTCCGGATAAGACTTTATTTACGTTTTCCGGATAAGCCGCACTTCACGTTTTCCGGATAATTTTTTTAAGTTTATATTCCGGATAAGCCCGTGTAGATGGATTCCGGATAAGCTACATAATTCTGATTCCGGATAAGGTTTTGTAATTCCCAGTTTTTAATTCAATCTTTATTTTTCCCGCTTTTTTACTTAGCATTATTCTAACTTGTCTTGTTTTAGTTTAAAGTTTAAATTTTTATATGTTTTCATCATTTACTTTTTAATTTTTATAAGTCTTTATTTTAAGTTTTAAATATTTTCAATCTTTCATTTTTACTTATTTACTCAACGACATTTTCACTTTTATATTAAAATAGATATTCAAACCTTTTTATTTTCCACCAAGAACAACTGAGTCGCACTCTTAACTAGTAATCAATTCGAAAATATCGGAACAACGAAATTATTTTATACTTAGAATTTCCTTGTATTAAATGACGCCGCTGCCGGCTCTTTTTGTAACACCCCAAAATGCGATATGCGGAAGCGGTGAAGCTCGGGGGCTGTTACGGCATTGCATCATAGTTCAAGGTACAAGAGAACGACTCTAAATGAGACGTTTTATAAAAATATCTCGTTGAATCTAAATTAAAAGCATCACAGTACAAAAGGTCTCAGTTTCAAAAGATAGTGCAGCGGAATGTAAAAGTTTTAAACATCAACGAGATAAAAGTTCAATATCATAAGTAAACAAATGTCCGAAGATAGTCAAGAAATGCATGCGGACTCCAAGTACTTCACACAGCAGGTACAACACATCATCAATTACCTGAGATAAATGCTAAATTGGGTCAACATAAAGTTGGTGAGAATATAGGTTTCAAGTAAAAGTTCATAGTAATTCAATTTCAGATTTCATTTC
Organism: Glebionis coronaria; assembly: GCA_025667525.1. Taxonomy (NCBI): domain Eukaryota; kingdom Viridiplantae; phylum Streptophyta; class Magnoliopsida; order Asterales; family Asteraceae; genus Glebionis; species Glebionis coronaria. The sequence goes on from CM046874.1 coordinate 446,403,211, forward strand.
AAGTACACATGCAACTATAGGAGATATAGTGCCAAGTGTAGGATAAATTGGGTGTTCACAATATTTATGATAGCTAAGCTCGTGACATAGAAACTAGTGATCCAGTGCATACAATAGATTGCATACATAAATTTTGCCCCAATGGAGTACCTAGCCAAGATGACTCCGTTCATACAAATGGTACACACTCGTCCGGCGTCAGAATGCCCGAGTGGAGGTTGTCAACCCTCAATAGATCTATCCGTAACATAAGAGCTTACTCCAGCAGAGTAACTAACAATTCACGATAGTGGGGACTATGGCTAAAGCAACTTAAGCTATCTCATAAATAGTGTTCACAAAGCATTCACAGAAATCAAGTTTTACTTGCATCCAGAAGCAAGCTTCAAAGCATTTATCACATCCCAAAACATTAAACATAGAAATCAGTTTAATAGGGATCTATAAACTCACATCAAGCAACGATTCAAACCGCACAAGTAAGATCAAATAGTAGCAAGCAACTCTAGCAACAACCTAGATATAATACTATAGTTTAGGCGCTAGCAAATAAGTCACAATAGTTCATCACGTACGTTACTCATCAATCAAGTATATATTTTGTTGTTAAAATCGTGACTTGTAAATGTTACATCTTTATAAACATTATAGTATATATATACTTAGGCAAAAATATTTATTTTTGACTTGACGAAATTTCGACAGCCTTTCGGCGTAAATTTTAATTTACCAAAATTTATCTTAACAAATTTTCCTACGTGAATTCTAACGAAAATTCGGCAGCCTTTCGGCGTCACATAAAAATTTGCCATTTTTAGTAAGTACTCAAATCTCGTCCTAAAACCCCTATTTTCAACAATTTCTCAATCACCAATATTCCAACAAGTCATTTTCCGCAATAGTATCAATTTCCACTTCCAACGTTCAAACTTTTAATAGTACAACAAGTATTCACATTTCGCGCTAATACGCTTTTACAAAACAAGTCCAACATTCATACATACCATTTAGTAACCATTTCGACACTTAAAACAACTCCGTTTAACTCGAAAATGTCGTTTCGACCATTTTAAAAATCTTGACAGCAACCACTTATAGTGTTGTTCTCCAAAAATTAAGTTTTCCGACAACGAAATTTAAACGACAATATCTTACTCATTTTAGCTCCGTTTTTAGCCCATAATATATCGAAACGAAGGTATTAACTTATATTTTCATAATATCGTAGTAAACTAGTGTCAAAACAATTTTTACGACCCTCTACGCCTCTTACAAAAATCGGACAGATTGTATGTTTTCCGTAAAAACTCGTTTTCGACCATTTTCAAGCGTAACCACTAGTAGTAACACTAAAACTATTTTGTTCATGAAATATTTTAAGATCTATGAAAATTATGTGTGGATCTATTAGATCCATACATGAAAATATGGTTTAATTAAAAGATTTGTGAAAAATATAAGTATGTATATTTTAGATTTGTGAACTTAAAGAAAAATCTTTGATTTTGTTGATGTTTATGAATAATTGGAGGGAACTAGGTTATCATTTTATTTCAAGAAAATACTTGATGAGTAACATGCATGCATAGATCTACAAAGATTATGCATGGAAAATGAAAAGATGAAAAAGGTTTAAGAAGTAACCTCGAGTAACGATTCTACGTAATCACAACGACCCGATCTACGCTCTAACCCACTAATAATCAACAAGAACTCTACTCTACAACTTCAACCCAAAAACTACTCAAATCATCAAACCAAGAAAGACCATTCTTCTTTATGCTTGTACATAACTCTAGGGTGATTTTGTTTTGTGTTAATTCTTGTTAAAATGAAGCTTTTAGAAATCAACAATGGTGGAATGTGTATGTGTGTTTGTGCCGTGTGTTTTGGGAGAGAAAGAGAGAGATGTGTGTTTTTTTTTGAAGTGAAATGAGTGAATAAGTGTGAAGTGAAGTTAGGGTTAGTATAGATAATAAGTTAAATGTTGTAAGATGTGTAAGCTTAAGCTTAAAAGGGTAAGGAGTCAAATTTTGGTGTATCTTGCATGTGTGATGTTGTTTGGCCGGTTATGGGGGTCTCACATGGGGTAAATTATTCAAAATTTTTACTATGGTAATTAGTTAAAAGGTTTAAGGTAAAAAGGTTAGTTAGTTTTAGGTAAATATCAAAAAGTATATAGTTAAGTTAAAAATTACGTAAAACTTAAAAATATGACGAAATATATTAAATTTATGATTTTTCGACGAAAACTGACATTTTATAATTGGTAAAGTATTTTATGCACGCTAACGACGGGTAAACGTAAAAACGACGTAAAATACGAAAACGCGATACGTTAATTAAATATTCACAATAAATACGATTTATTACTATAAATAGCAAAATACTAAAATACAGGCATATATAAATATATACAGAAATATTTAAATACGCTGCTCACGAAAATACGATCACGCTGTTAAAAACTAAACAGTTAAGCACATAATTCATAGATAACGAATAATCTCATGGATTATCGTCAATTCATTGACCGTCTCAGCACTTTGGTCAGGTTCACAGAAAATGTTCAGAATAATGACTGAACTCAGTGTCAGGTCATTACTCATCATCAAACAGTTTTTCAGACAACACGGGATAACCTCCCGGTTCCAACACAGTTAAATTACATAGTTGACTAAATAAAAAAGTCAAAAGGTAAAATAGTCATTTTACAAAGTAGGGAAAATTACCAGGTGTTACATCATCCCCTTGATAGAGAAGCTTTGTCCTCAAAGCTTAGGAGTGTCACGGTTTTTAGAGTTGTCAAAGAGTTGTGGATATTTCTTGCGAAATTGATCCTCACGCTCCCAAGTGAATTCAGGTCCACGTTTAGAATTCCACCTCACCTTAATGATAGGAATACGACTCTGTTTCAATCGTTTGACCTCACGGTCCATGATTTCAGCAGGTTCTTCGACAAACTGCATCTTGTCGTCGATTCGGAGTTCCTCCAATGGTATAACGAGTGTCTCATCAGAAAGGCACTTCTTCAAGTTCGGCACATGAAAAGTGTTGTGCACGCGGCTCAACGCTTGCGGTAATTCGAGACGATAGGCTACGGTTCAAACCTTTGCCAGAATTTTGAAAGGTCCAATATAACGGGGGTTCAGCTTTCCTCGCTTGCCAAAACGTACCACACCCTTCCAAGGGGATACTTTTAGCATCACTTTGTCTCCCACTTGAAATTCGAGAGGCTTACGTCGAACGTCGGGTAACTCTTTTGACGATCACGGGCTGCTTGAATTCGGCTCTTGATTTGAACAATCTTCTCAGTCGTTTCACGGATGAGTTCAGGGCCAGTGAGTTGACTATCCCCAACCTCACTCCAACACACAGGCGAGCGACATTTACGACCATACAACGCTTCAAACGGTGCAGCCTTAATACTGGTATGATAACTGTTGTTGTAAGAGAATTCCACTAGAGGCAAATGTCTGTCCCATTGCTTCCCAAAGTCAAGCACACAAGCACGCAACATGTCCTCCAGCGTTTGAATAGTTCTCTCACTCTGTCCGTCAGTCTGCGGGTGATAAGCAGTACTCATGTCTAATTGCGTACCCAACGCTTTCTGAAGTGATTTCCAGAATTCCGAAGTAAATCTACCATCTCTATCAGAAATTATCGAGATCGGTATCCCATGTTTTGCGACTACTTCCTTCAGATAAAGTCTCGTAAGCTTATCCATCGAATCATCTTCCTTCATAGCCAAAAAGTGTGCAAATTTCGTAAGTCGATCCACAATTACCCAAATTGTGTCGTATCCGTTGGTCGTTTTAGGTAGCTTAGTTATGAAGTCCATGGTTATATTTTCCCATTTCCACATAGGAATTACAGGTTGAACCAACAATCCAGATGGTTTTTGGTGTTCTGTTTTCACACTAGCGCAAGTCAGGCACTTCCCTACATAAGTAGCGATTTCAGATTTCATATTTGGCCACCAATATAGCTTCTTCATATCCTGATACATTTTGTCAGATCCTGGGTGAATCGAATACTTAGATTTATGCGACTCGTGCATAATCACGTCCCTTAGTCCTCCAAACCGTGGTAACCAACTTCTACCATTCAGACATAGCGTTCCATTTGTGCTAGTCTCCAATTTCTTTGTAACCATTCCCACTAATTTCTCAGCTTCAACATGTTCAGGCTTAAGGGCTTCGGTTTGTGCTTCACGAATTTGCACAGGTAATTTCGGATTGATAACCATAGCTATCGATCTAACTCTACGTGTCATCAGTTGTTCCTTTCTACTTAGCGCATCCGCCACTACATTGGCCTTCCCAGGGTGGTAACAGATTTCACAGTCATAATCGCTGAGCAACTCGATCCATCGACGTTGTCTCATGTTCATTTCCTTCTGATCAAAAATATGTTTTAAACTCTTGTGATCGGTATAGACGACACACTTGGTTCCATACAAGTAGTGTCTCCACAATTTCAAGGCAAATACTACCGCTCCTAGCTCCAAGTCGTGCGTAGTGTAATTTTTCTCATGCGTTTTCAATTGTCGTGACGGGTAGGCGATAACTTTCTTCCTCTGCATCAACACAGCTCCCAATCCTTTTGCTGATGCATCACAGTAGACCACAAAGTCTTCCGATCCTTCTGGTAACGATAGAATAGGCGCACTACACAACATTTGTTTCAACTTATGGAATGCTAATTCCTCCTTATCTCCCCATTCGTATTTCATTTTCTTTTGAGTCAACTTCATCAATGGTTTCGCGATCTTCGAGAATCCCTCGATGAATCTTCGGTAGTATCCGGAGAGTCCTAAGAATTGGCGAATTTCAGTCGGTGTCGTAGGAGCAGTCCACTCCCTTATTGATTCAATCTTGGCAGGATCAACATGAATCCCTTTGCTATCTATAACGTGACCTAGAAATTGTACTCTTGGCAACCAAAAATCACACTTCGAGAACTTAGCGTACAATTCCTCCTTCTTAAGCAATTCCAATATTATCTTAAGATGTTCCTCGTGTTCTTTCTCATTCCTTGAGTAAATCAGTATGTCATCGATGAACACAATGACAAACTTGTCCAAATACGGTTTACACACCCGGTTCATGAGGTCCATAAACACAGCAGGTGCGTTTGTCAAACCGAACAGCATCACTTGGAACTCATAGTGTCCATACCTAGTCCTAAAAGCAGTCTTTGCAACATTTTCCTCACGGACTCTCAATTGCTGATAACCAGACCTAAGGTCAATCTTCGAGTAAACGCTCGATCCTTGCAACTGTTCAAACAGATCATCGATCCTAGGTAACGGGTAACGGTTCTTGATGGTAAGTTTGTTCAACTAACGATAGTCGATACACATCCGAAAACTCCCATCCTTCTTCTTTACAAATAAGACTGGAGCTCCCCAGGTGAAGAACTCGGTCTTATGAATCCTTTATCAGTCAACTCTTGTAGTTGCGTCGCTAGTTCTTGCAATTCTGACGGTGCTAAACGGTAAGGCGCTCGAGCAACAGGTGCAGCTCCCGGTATTAAATCCATCTGGAATTCAACTTGTCTAGCCGGCGGTAATCCAGGCAAATCTTCAGGAAAGACTTCCGGAAAATCCCGGACGATAGGTACATCTTCCAACCGTTTTTCTTCCGTCTTCTTTTCAGTAACACAGGCTAAAAGTACGTGGCAACCTTCGACAACAACTTCTGAGTCTTGACACGCGAGATAATGTTCAGTCGTGACTTCCCTTTTCCGTTACTTGTATCCCCTTGTACCTCCAAAACTTCATCACCAAATGGTAAACGAACGATCTTCTCGTCACATACAATCGTAGCACGATATCTCGACAACCAATCCATTCCGACAATCACGTCAAAACTCCCTAACTCAACAGGCATAAGGTCTATTACGAAAGGATGACCTAGAAGATTTAAAGTGCATCCACGAAGTATAGTGTCGGCTTCTATCAACTTCCCATTAGCTAACTCAATAATGTACTTAGTGTCTAAGGGTGAAGGGGTCACATCAAGTAAAACACTAAAAGTAGTCGACACAAAACTCCTATCGGCTCCAGTATCAAATAAAATAGAAGCTTAACGACCATTGAGAAGAAACGTACCCGTCATGACGTCGGGGTTTTGTTGCGCTTCTCCTCCTCCTATCACATAGACCCTTCCACGAGCTTCCCCAGCTTTAGCAATATTTCCTTGGTCCTTGTTCTTTTTCTTTGGGCACTCATTGCTGTAGTGTCCCTTTTGCTGACATTCAAAGCAAGTGACGTTGACTTTCGTGTTGGGTGGTGACTTACAATCTCTAGCAATGTTTCTAGTTTTCTTGCAGTTGTGACACTGTACATTGCATTGTCCATTATGGTTACGCTTGCATCGATTGCACAAAGGTAATGTCCCATTGTACACTCCCTTTTCCCCAGTACTAGCAGTGTACGCTTTCACGGTGTCTTGCCTCTTATTCGGATAGTTCCCATGATTGTTCTTTTGGTTATTACCCCATTTTCTCTTGTTGTCCGCGGCATTCCCAGCATTTGCTCGAACAACTTGGTCCATCAGACTGTGAGCCATCCTTATAGCATCACTAACTTTTGTCGGTCCAGACGATTTCACATTCCCTTGAACTCTACCCGGTAAACCCCAACTATAGCGCTCAACCTTCTTTTCTTCATCCGGAACCATTCCAGGACATAGCAAACACAATTCTTGGAACCTCCTGGTGTACGTACCAATGTCATTGTTCTTCACAGTCAGGTTCCACAATTCGATTTACATTTTCTGAATCTCATTACGAGGACAGTACTCCTTAGTCAACAACTTCTTAAGTTCCTCCCAACTCATTCCATACGCCTCCTCGGCTCCAGCCGTTTGCACATGGGTGTTCCACCATGTCAATGCTCCAGCAGCTAAACTACAAGTAGAATAAGTCACTTGGTTTTCAACAGCACATCCACTGACACGGAACACAGCTTCCATCTTTTCAACCCAACGAGCTAATCCGACAGCTCCTTCACTACTATTAAAATTCAAAGGGTCACAGCTCCTAAAGTCCTTGTAAGTACACGGCTTAGGCGGTCGATTGTCAACATTGTTTGGTGGCGCTTCGTTCACGTTGTTGTTAGCTTGAACGTTTGCCAGTGCAGCAGTCACTCGTTGCGTAATCAGTGCTTCCAGTTGTGCGTCAGTCATTCCGTTACGTGTGTTCACCATTGTTTCTCTGCGTTAAGACAACAATGCAATTAAGGTTCAAGCACGAATATACACGTTATATATTTCATATGCCAAAATAGAATGCAGAATTTAACAGTACAACAACATAAAAAAAGACAGTCACTGGTCAAGGTCATAAAGTTAAATTCCCATTCATAATCAAAATATCAAGTACATAGTCATAAAATAAGAGTACGATTACATCTAATCTACTCCAACTAACCGAGTACTACTCTAGTTTAGTGGATACAATACCCAAAAGATAAAGATGTCAATCTACTCTAGAATAAAGCACAATAACGATGAATCTCTAAGTGCGACGATGACGATCACACTCAGCACATCTCGGTGAATCACTCCTTGGGTCTCCATCTGCAGCTCGGTCTCCTCCACGAACTGACTCCAACTCACGCCTCAACCTAGAAACCTCCTCAAGTGTGGTATCCAACAAGTCACGGGTATCCTCGTTATCCTCTAACAATCCAAAAACCGCATCCTCAAGTAGACGAAAACGAACAGCATCTGAATCCCTAGCAGATCCTATCATAACAACACATGACCTAGGTCTAGAGGGCTCTCCAACATGATGAGTAGGTGGTTAGAAACAATAGTAGCAACTCGACTCCCATGAGTAGGCGATGCCTCAGGTGTAGTGTGTGAATCAGACATACGAATCTTCTTCCGTGGGCATGACGAATCAGAATCGGACAAAGCTCGAGATCTAACACCGGATGGTCCAGCTCCATCAGCAGGTGGTACAGTATCATCGGAATCAGTATAAACCTCAGCTGGTGGCGTACACCATAAAGCTTCCCTCTCCTCTCTAAACCGCTGACAGGGAACAGTAGGCTTCTTCCTCAAGTTGGACGTCTTCCTAATCTCACTCCTCCTACTAGGCTCAACTCTCTCAGGTACAACAGTCAAAGCATCAACCCTACTATCATCATCAGCCTCAGCATCCTCGCTATCACTACTAGCCACAACCATCCTAACGTCAGTATCATTCTCAATCTCATCATCCATGTCCTCATCATCCTCACGATCTACCTCATATCCATCCATATCATCATCACCCTCATGATCTACCTCAACACCATCCATATCATCCTCATGACCTACCTCATGTCCATCCATATCCACATCACCCTCGTGATCTAACCATCCACGTCATCCTCATCATCCTCATCGTCCTCACTACCACTAACCCACTCGATCAAAGTACGGTGCACCACAGGTGGCATCCCATCAACAACATCGGAAGTATCAGACAACACATCAGGCTCACCCTCATCATCCTCCTCCGGATCCTCGTCAGGGTCATACTCCACACCTTCCTCCTCAGGATCAGCCTCCTCTGGGTCATTCTCCGGCTCAACATGATCTGGTACCATCTCAATCTCGTCTTCCCACTCTTCGTCAGCAGAGTCGGGCTGGTAAGAAACAGTAGATGACGACATAACCTGCAACAACCAAAATGCGTATTAAAGCAGTTGTAGGGTATGCATGAAATAATCATGTATAGAAATTAAAGTATGCAAATCAACGAAATGCATATGTATATAATACATATTACGTATTACATAATATATATTACATATTACTTATAGTGTTATCCTACGTAATACATTACGTAGTACACATACGTATACAGAGTAACAAGTAGCCACATCGGTTATAGTCTAAGCCTAAGATGCAAACCTAGTTATCTATAACCAAGGCTCTGATTACCAATTCTGTAACACCACAAAATGCGATATGCGGAAGCGGTGAAGCTCGGGGGCTGTTACGTCATTGCATCATAGTTCAAGGTACAAGAGAACGACTCTAAATGAGACATTTTATAAAAATACCTCGTTGAATTTAAATTAAAAGCATCACAGTACAAAAGGTGTCAGTTTCAAAAGATAGTGCAGCCGAATGTAAAAGTTTTAAACATCAACGAGTTAAAAGTTCAAAATCATAAGTAAACAAATGTCCGAAGATAGTCAAGAAATGCATGCGGACTCCAAGTACTTCACACAGCAGGTACACCACATCATCAATTACCTGAGATAAATGCTAAATTGGTCAACATAAAGTTGGTGAGAATATAGGTTTCAAGTAAAAGTTCATAGTAATTCAATTTCAGATTTCATTTCAAGTACACGTGCAACTATAGGAGATATAGTGCCAAGTGTAGGATAAATTGGGTGTTCACAATATTTATGATAGCTAAGCTCGTGACATCGAAACTAGTGATCCAATGCATACAATAGATTGCATACATAAATTTTGCCCCAATGGAGTACCTAGCCAAGATGACTCCGTTCATACAAATGGTACACACTCGTCCGGCGTTAGAATGCCCGAGTGGAGGTTGTCAACCCTCAATAGATCTATCCGTAATATAAGAGCTTACTCCAGCAGAGTAACTAACGATTCACGATAGTGGGGACTATGGCTAAAGCAACTTAAGCTATCTCATAAATAGTGTTCACAAAGCGTTCACAGAAATCAAGTTTTACTTGCATCCAGAAGCAAGCTTCAAAGCATTTATCACATCCCAAAACATTAAACATAGAAAGCAGTTTAATAGGGATCTATAAACTCACGTCAAGCAACGATTCAAACCGCACAAGTAAGATCAAATAGTAGCGAGCAACTCTAGCAACAACCTAAATATAATACTATAGTTTAGGCGCTAGCAAATAAGTCACAATAGTTCATCACGTACGTTACTCATCAATCAAGTATATATTTTGTTGTTAAAATCGTGACTTGTAAATGTTACATCGTTATAAACATTATAGTATATATATACTTAGGCAAAAATATTTATTTTTGACTTGACGAAATTTCGACAGCCTTTCGGCGTAAATTTTAATTTACCAAAATTTATCTTAACAAATTTTCCTACGTGAATTCTAACGAAAATTCGGCAGCCTTTCGGCGTCACATAAAAATTTGCCATTTTTAGTAAGTACTCAAATCTCGTCCTAGAACCCCTATTTTCAACAATTTCTCAATCACCAATATTCCAACAAGTCATTTTCCGCAATAGTATCAATTTCCACTTCCAACGTTCAAACTTTTAATAGTACAACAAGTATTCACATTTCGCGCTAATACGCTTTTACAAAACAAGTCCAACATTCATACATACCATTTAGTAACCATTTCGACACTTAAAACAAATCCGTTTAACTCGAAAATGTCGTTTCGACCACTTTAAAAATCTGGACAGCAACCACTTATAGTGTTGTTCTCCAAAAATTAAGTTTTCCGACAACGAAATTTAAACGACAATATCTTACTCATTTTAGCTCCGTTTTTAGCCCATAATATATCGAAACGAAGGTATTAACTTATATTTTCATAATTTCGTAGTAAACTAGTGTCAAAACAATTTTTACGACCCTCTACGCCTCTTACAAAAATTGGACAGATTGTATGTTTTCCGTAAAAACTCGTTTTCGACCATTTTCAAACGTAACCACTAGTAGTAACAGTACTAGTTCCCTCCAATTATTCATAAACATCAACAAAATCAAAGATTTTTCTTCAAGTTCACAAATCTAAAATATACATACTTATATTTTTCACAAATCTTTCAATTAAACTATATTTTCATGTCTGGATCTAATAGATCCACACATAATTTCCATAGATCTTAAAATATTTCATGAACAAAATAGTTTTTATCATTTTATTTCAAGAAAATACTTGATGAGTAACATGCATGCATAGATCTACAAAGATTATGCATGGAAAATGAAAAGATGAAAAAGGTTTAAGAAGTAACCTTGAGTAACGATTCTACGTAATCACAACGACCCGATCTACGCTCTAACCAACTAATAATCAACAAGAACTCTACTCTACAACTTCAACCCAAAAACTACTCAAATCATCAAACCAAGAAAGACCATTCTTCTTTATGCTTGTACAAACTCTAGGGTGATTTTGTTTTGTGTTAATTCTTGTTAAAATGAAGCTTTTAGAAATCAACAATGGTGGAATGTGTATGTGTGTTTGTGCCGTGTGTTTTGGTAGAGAAAGAGAGAGATGTGTGTTTTTTTTTAAAGTGAAATGAGTGAATAAGTGTGAAGTGAAGTTAGGGTTAGTATAGATAATAAGTTAAATGTTGTAAGATGTGTAAGCTTAAGCTTAAAAGGGTAAGGAGTAAAATTTTGGTGTATCTTGCATGTGTGATGTTGTTTGGCCGGTTATGGGGGTCCCACATGGGTTAATTTATTCAAAAATTTTACTATGGTAATTAGTTAAAAGGTTTAAGGTAAAAAGGTTAGTTAGTTTTAGGTAAATATCAAAAAGTATATAGTTAAGTTAAAAATTACGTAAAACTTAAAAATATGACGAAATATATTAAATTTACGATTTTTCGACGAAAACTGACATTTTATAATTGGTAAAGTATTTTATGCACGCTAACGACGGGTAAACGTAAAAACGACGTAAAATACGAAAACGCGATACGTTAATTAAATATTCACAGTAAATACGATTTATTACTATAAATAGCAAAATACTAAAATACAGGCATATATAAATATACATAAATATTTAAATACGTTGCTCACGAAAATACGATCACGCTGTTAAAAACTAAACAGTTAAGCACATAATTCATAGATAACGAATAATCTCATGGATTATCGTCAATTCATTGACCGTCTCAGCACTTTTGTCAGGTTCACAGAAAATGTTCAGAATAATGACTGAGATCAGTGTCAGGTCATTACTCGTCATCAAACAGTTTTTCAGACAACGCGAGATAACCTCCCGGTTCCAACACAGTTAAATCACATAGTTGACTAAATAAAAAAGTCAAAGGGTAAAATAGTCATTTTACAAAGTAGGGAAAATTACCAGGTGTTACACTTTTCGTTAAGATTAACAGTTTTTAGTGAGAGACGCGTTGCATTTTGGGATCCGTTCACTTTTCAACGTTATTTTTCTTGCTTAAAAATTTTCAAAAATCCATAAAAATTAAAATTTTTTCAAAAATCCAAAAAAATAGAAAAACATAAAAACCAAAAATATTTCTTGTCCATTTTTCTCTTCCTTTTGTAGGTGTGCATGCGTACTCATGCTCGTAAGAAGAAAGCAATTCAAGCCGAAGTCATAACTCCACCTATTGTCACCATGGACAATCAACCAATGATCGAGCTTTTGCAATCACACGTAGAGGGCAACACCGATGCTATTGTCATTCCCGAGATTGGAGCCAACAACTTTGAGCTCAAATCCGGCTTCATTCAAATGGTCTTTGCTCAACCTTTCCTGGGGCGTTCGCTTGATGATCCTCATGACAATATAAAAAGGTTTCTTCAACTCACTAATACGGTTAAGTATAATGGGGTTTCACAAGAAGTGATTCGCTTGCAACTTTTTGTTTTCTCCTTAGAGGGACAAGCCCGGAATTGGCTTGATAAGGAACCGCCACAAAGTATTCTTACGTGGACGGATTTAGAGACTAATATCATCAACTACTTTTTCACACCCTCACGTACTACCGCTTTGCGGAATGAAATCATTAACTTTGAACAAAAGTACGGTGAGACATTTAGTGAATCTTGGGACCGTTTTAAAGAACTTTTAAGAAAGTGTCCACAACATGGTTTCACAAAAGTACATCAAAATAATACTTTTTACAACGGTTTGAGCATGAATGACCAAGATTCACTAAATAGTGCCTCGGGGGTAATATTTTGGTTAAGTCTTCTAATGCCGCATGAGACCAAGTTTCACTAAAGAGTGTTCGGAATAATGTGGCTAGTGCTAGCACTAATGAGAGCAACAAGAGAATTGATAAGCTTACTTCGCTTGTTGAAACACTTGCTCTCCAAACCGCTAACAACACCAAAGCTATCAATGCACAAGTTAATGCTATGAGTCAATCATGTGAAATATGCGGGAGATCTCATTCATACACCGATTTTCCTTCGACTCATGACAATCCGGAAAATGTGTATGCCGCCAACGGTAACTTTTCTACAGGAGGCTATCAAGCACGTCCTCAAGGTGACCGCAATTTGCTCAGTTATCGTTCAAACAACTTTCTTTCACCACCCGGTTTTCCACCTCAAAACCCAAACAACCTCAATCGCAACAGTCAAACCAACCTCGAGCTCCAAATCAATATCAAACCCAAAGAAACCCATATCCACCTCAAGGAAACAACCAAATTCACCAACAACCCGCTTATCAACCACCTGCCTACCATGCTCTTCCTCCCAACCAACCTACCGCATTTAATAATGAGGTTGAAACTTACATGAGTACTAATGACGCTATAGTGCAGAATCTTCAGCGGCAAATGGCTAGCTTGAAAGGAGATATGGTGAAATAAGGGAATGATCTTCGAGCCGATATGCGAAACTCTTTGGCCAGTCAAACGAATGACTTAAGGGATATGATGGCTAGTTTCTTCCAAAGTAATCAAGCCTCTGGTTCGGGTTCTCTTCCGAGTAACACCGTTGCTAATCAAAGAGGGGAGATGAAAGCAATCACCACTCGAAGGGGAAAAGGTTTAAAGGAACCCGAGCTTCCTACACCTACACCGGTGATTGTGACAAAGGAAAATGAGTTCCCTTCTCCAATTCCTCCACCTTCTACTTCTCCAATTCCTCCACCTTCTACTTCTCCAATTCCTCCACCTTCTACTTCCACCCCTCCATCACCCAAGGATGTGAGTGAGAATTCCATTCTAAAGCCTTCATCTCAACCCAATATACCTTATCCCTCAAGGTTGAGGAAAGAGAAATTGAAGAACAAGGATGATATTCAGGTTTCTATCTTTCTCAAAATGTTTAAACAACTGAATTTCAATATCTAATTTGTTGAGGCTCTCGCTCACATGCCCAAATATGCTAAGATTTTTAAAGATCTTCTCAGTGATAAGGAGAAACTTCTTGACATTGCTCAGACCCAACTTAACGAGAATTGCTCTGCAGTGCTCTTAAGGAAATTACCCACAAAACTTGGTGATCCGGGTCGTTTTCTCATTCCTTGGAACTTCCCCGGGGTAGAGAATTGTATGGCCCTAGCCGATCTAGGTGCTAGTATAAACTTAATGCCTTTAAGCGTTTGGAAACAATTGTCTCTACCCGAGCTAGTCCCCACACGAATGACTTTGGAGTTAGCTAACCGTACGGTTGCTTATCCGGTGGGGATAGCCGAAGATGTCTTCGTCGGTGTCGACAAATTCACCTTTCCGGCGGATTTTGTTGTCGTTGACTACGAGATGTATCCCCGTGTTCCATTAATCGTTGGACGTCCATTCTTGAGGACCGGTCGCACTCTCATTGATGTAGCCGCGGGTGAATTAATCATGAGAGTTGGTGACGATAAAATCGTCTTCAACATGGGAAAACTTTCTAAGCAACCTTCTGAAAACGAGATTGTTAATTTCATTGACGTTCTTGATGAGGCTTGTGAAGAACATTTCAAAGACGCTTGTAAAAGTGGTTCTTCTTCTCTACCCATTGTTGAGACTTTTTCCTCTATTGCTCCATCACTAACTCTATTTGGAGAAAGTGATTTCATTTTGAAAGAATTTGAAACAACTTTGGGAGATGTGGACTTGCAATATGACGATTCTCCTTGCCAATTGGGATGAAGACATTCGTACCATTGAGAAACTTCTCAATGAGGACCATATTTCTCCACCATCTCCTAAGGATATCTCTATCGATAATCCGAATTTGACTACGCCTTCCATCGAAAATCCTCCGGATTTAGAGCTTAAGGATCTACCATCTCATATTGAATACGTGTTCCTTGAAGACAATAAAAAGTCGCCCATCATCATTGCAAAGGATTTGAAAGAAGACGAAAAATCCCGACTTATCGCCGTGCTGAAGGATCATAAGAAAGCGATTGCTTAGAAAATCTCCGATATTCGTGGAATTGATCCTCACTTTTGCACACATAAAATTCTCATGGAGGACGACTTTAAACCCACTATTCAAAGCCAAAGAAGGGTGAATCCTAAGATCCATGACGTTATCAAAAAAGAGGTTATCAAACTTCTTGATGTGAGAATGATCTAACCTATCTCGGATTCACCATGGGTTAGTCCGGTCCATTGTGTGCCTAAGAAAGGCGGAATCACCGTTGTTCCCAATGAAAACAACGAGTTGATTCCTACTCGTCTCGTTACAGGGTGGAGAGTTTGTATAGACTATCGCAAACTCAATGATGCTACGAGAAAGGATCATTTTCCCCTTCCTTTTATGGACCAAATGCTTGAACGTCTAGCGGGTAATGACTATTATTGCTTCTTAGACGGTTTCTCCGGGTATTTTCAAATTCCCATCGATCCCAAAGACCAAGAGAAAACCACATTCACTTGTCCTTATGGAACATTTTCTTACAAAAGAATGCCTTTCGGCTTATGCAATGCTCCTGGGACTTTCCAAAGGTGCATGATAGCTATCTTCCATGACATGGTTGAAGAAACTATGGAAGTCTTCGTGGATGATTTCTCGGTCTATGGTGATTCTTTCTCTCACTGTCTTGCCAATTTGGAACGCATGCTTAAGCGGTGTGAAGACACTCGCCTTGTTCTAAATTGGGAAAAATACCATTTCATGGTAAAAGAAGGAATTGTGCTTGGACATAAAATCTCAAAACCGGTCTTGAAGTCGATCGTGCTAAAGTAGATGTTATTGCTAAATTGCCTCCACCTTCAACCGTGAAGGGTGTGAGAAGTTTCCATGGTCATGCGGGCTTCTATCGTCGATTCATTCAAGATTTTTCTAAAATCGCTCGCCCGATGACCCACCTCTTGGAAAAAGATACTCCCTGTATCTTTTCTAAAGAGCGTCTTGACTCCTTCAATCTTCTTAAGGACAAGCTAACTAAGGCATCGGTCTTGGTTACCCCTAATTGGGAGCTACCTTTTGAATTGATGTGCGATGCTAGCGACTTTGCTATTGGAGCGGTTTTGGGCCAAAGAGTGAACAAACACTTCCAACCAATCCATTATGCTAGCAAGACAATGATGGGGGCTCAATTGCATTATACCACTACCGAAAAAGAGCTTTTAGCTATAGTGTATGCTTTTGAAAAATTTCGCCCCTATCTTGTCCTTTCTACCACAATCGTCTATACCGACCATTCCACGTTGAATTACTTTTTAAGTAAACAAGATTCTAAGCCAAGACTTCTTCGTTGGGTTTTGCTCCTTCAAGAATTTAAAATTAAAATTCATGACAAGAAGGGAGCCGAAAACCTAGCTGCGGATCATCTAAGTAGACTTGAGGATCCTTATCAAGGGGATCATTCGAATCAAGAGATCAATGACTCTTTTCCCCTTGAGACCTTAATGTCTATCAATTCAAATCTTGATGACCCCCCGTGGTTTGCGGACATTGCAAACTACTTAGTGGGTGGAATTCTCAAGGAAGGGTTAACGTCTCAGCAAAAGAAAAAGTTCTTTAAAGACATTGAACGCTATTTTTGGAACGACCCTTACCTTTTCAAACAATTTGTGGATCTTGTTATTCTTCGATGTGTTGATGGGCCGGCAGCGTTACTAATCCTTGAAGCTTGCCATAAAGGACCCACCGGTGGTCACTTTGGTCCAAATTACACCGCGAAGAAAGTTTTCGACTCTGGATTCTATTGGCCCTCCATTTATCATGACGCTCATGAAATGGTTACACATTGTGATGCTTGCCAAAGACAAGGCAAGATCACACATAAAGATGAGATGCCTTAAAATTTCATACAAGAATGTGAAATTTTTTATGTATGGGGCATCGACTTTATGGGGCCATTTCCATCATCTAAAGGGAACAAGTACATCCTCGTAGCCCTTGACTACGTATCCAAATGGGTTGAAGCAAAGGCTCTCCCTACAAACGATGCGAGGGTGGTTGTGAACTTTCTGAAGCAGCTTTTTGCTCGATTCGGTGTTCCTCGTGCTATAATCAGTGACCGCGGGACTCATTTTTGCAATGATCAATTTGCTAGAGTCATAGCTAAGTACGGTGTCAATCACCGTCTTTCCACTGCTTATCATCCCCAAACCAAGGGTCAAGCCGAGATTTCTAACCGTGGATTAAAGCAAATTCGTGAGCGAACTGTGGGAGAGCATCGTGCCTCGTGGGCCGATAAGTTAGATGATGCTTTGTGGGCTATCCGTATCGCATATAAGACCCCTATTAGTTGTACACCTTATCGTCTTGTGTACGGGAAAGCATGCCACCTCCCTATTGAGCTGGAACATAAGGCGTACTGGGCGTTGAAGTGGGCCAATTCTGATATCAACAAAGCCGGTGATCTTTGGAAGATTCAACTCAACGAGCTAAATGGACTGAGGAATGAAGCTTATGAGAATTCTTTGATCTACAAGGAGAAGACCAAGATCATTCATGATTCAAGGATTAAGAACCGAGAGTTCCACGTTGGTGATCAAGTTTTACTCTTTAACTCTCGGTTGAAGATCTTCTCGGGCAAGCTGAAGAGCCACTGGTCTGGTCTATTCACCGTCGCCAAAGTCTTTCCCTATGGCACCAATGAGCTTTCTCAGCCAAATGGGCCAAATTTTAAAGTGAATGGCCAGCGTGTGAAGCTGTACTTTGGTGAGGACATCTCTCATGAGATGATTCCATCCCTCACCATGTTTCCCTTGAATTAGTTATGGGTCGAGTCAGGCTCGTGACTCGGTTAACAAAAACAAGCGCTTCTCGGGAGGCAACCCGTTTATCTATCCTTTACCGTTTTCATAATAATTGTAGGGGGAGCCCCGTATGTGTTTGTTGTCTTGTTTCTTCTAATGTGCAGGGAATAAAGCTTCAAAGATCCATTCTCGATGACTTTTGACGAACCGTGATCCCGTGTACCCATCTTCCTGGTTCTATCCTAAACTATCATGATTCAATATTTCATATCTTATATGTTCACATTGAAATCACTCTAGTTGTCCTTTCCTTAGCAAGATTTAAACAAAGTGCACAATGTCCTAAGTGTAGGGGAGTTTACTCCCACATACTTAAACATTGAGGAGAATGTTTATATCAAGTGTTAGGGGGACTTCTATCGAAGTAAGTGGTCTTTTCCATGAATTTGCACTCATTTTAACCAGAAAATTTAATTTTTCGACATTTTTCAAAGTTTTTAATCTATTTTGGCCTAGTAGTATAGTAGTATTCTCCTTTGTTATCGTTATTTACTTTCTGTGTTAGAATAAATTTTTAATAAAGTGGTTTTAAATTTTTCAACGTCGTGAATCTTTTGACTCAACCCGAGTTTACTTATCCAAGTTTACTCTAGCTAGTATCCTTAACGTGTTTAAGTCAAGTTTTGCTATGCTTTTATATAGGGAACTTTAAAACGCGAAAGTCTTAACTCTCACGGGTTAAGAACAAGAATTTTTCGCAAGTTCCTATAATTGATCCTAGAGAGTTGTTTATCAAGGGAACTTTAAAATGCGATTTCTAAACTTGAAAAAGTCTAAGAGTTTGCAAGATCCTATAGACGACTCGAAAACCCAAAACTTTGATTTAATTGGCTAAGCATCCACGAGTCTCATTCCTTGAGATTTTAAATTGTGGAGAACGAGAGATGATATAGTCAATTATAAGTTTGGTATTCTTTCGTGAATTTATATGAGTTGATTATAAGCCTATTCTCCCATCGCTTGTTAATAAATATATTTGCAATAAATAAGGTTGTACAATTTTAAAAGTTACTTAGCTTCTAGCACAAGATCGTTTAAAAGTTGCTCGGTCTTAATTAGAGTTCATAGCCAAGGCATAACTTATTGAAGCGGGATGCGAAGATTTACGAGTCCGAAAAGGTCCTAACAAGACATGAGGGCTACATTTTGTTGCTAAAGATCCAAAAGTGATGTGAAGAATCATTTATCAAAAATCAATATGAAGGATCGTGACACACGACGAAAAGCAAATACTCCCCTAAAGATCATGGAGAAGTCTATCCAAAAAGGCCCTAACAAGGTATGAGGATAAATAGATCAATGTCCAAAAAGGAGGCGGATCGTTGTATATCAAAGTCCAAAATTAAGATTGGAGAAAAATGAAGAAGTGATGGTCCAAATATGAAGAATCTCTCAAAAATTTCAAGTGAAGAAATTCCTATTATGAAGAGAAGACCATTATTTCATGAACGTCTCTCAAGATTTGAAGTATGAAGTCGCTGCCAAATATCGGTCCGAGAAAGGTCTCAAATCGTGAAGCGAGTTATGCCAAGATATGAACTTTATGAGGTCCCGAGAAGCAGTTTTAAAAATTTTGTCCTTTAGCTAACTATTGATTAAATCGTCCTACTTTATTTTTAGCCTAATAAACTATCGAAATAAGTCAAACAATGCATCTTCGTGATCATTTAAGACAATATTAAAATATAAGAGATACACCTAGGAATAAGGGAGTCTAAGTGAATAATTGGGCCACATGAGTTCATGTTAGTTTGCTAACTTAAAATAACAATGATCTCGTTTTTAAGCTTGGTATGGGGAACGTGAAACTTGAGGATGATAAACATTCATGACAACCAAAAACCCAATGTAAGTCTTTGATTTCTTAGTTGTTTTGTTCTTTTAGTTTCCTTAGTGTTTAGTATTTAATAAAGGCCAAGGTGGGTTATCTATGATGAAAAATGTAAACCGTGCTTTGAAATTGATGCATTGCATGAGGGCATTGCAATGGTCAAGTGTAGAGGATTTAATAAGTGTGAAAACACTTATCCTTTTACCGCTTATTTCCAATAATAACATTACCAAAACGTGTATTTTATGTCGTAAAAGACGGAGTTATGCGTGGTTTTTGTTTTTATTGTGTTTCAGGATAAAAATATGGAAAAGGAAGAGCTATCACGGGCTTTTATCGAAGAAAAAGACAAAAGACAAATTCAAAAGATCGAGAGTGCATAAAGAACGGAAGTCCAAGGCCTATTCTGAAGATTTATCGAAGAAAAAGTATAAAGAGGGAAGTTTAATGAAGTCGAAGAACTCAAGTCTAATTATAGAAGAAAATTATAAGACAAGTTCAACTTATATCGACAGATCCCGAGACGACGTCGAGAAAGACAAAGAAATTAAATCGAGTCGAGAAGAAAGAAAGAAGAAAGAAAGAAGAAAGCTTAAACACTTAACCTCCCCTCCTCCTATAAATACCCTCCTAATATGTCATTAGGAGGGTGTTAGTTAGTTTGTAGTTAATTTTTATTTTTTATTGAGTATGTTTTCATTTTCTCTCTAGTTTTTCTCTCAAGCTTATTAAATCTTTACTTTAATCTTGTAATCTTTTGATATTAATCTTTAATCAAATCAAGCTTATTTCTTAATTCTCATTCTACCTTTCTTAATCTTCTTTAATCTTGATAATCATGTAGTTCATTTTAATTTTGTTGATGATTTGATTGTGTAGCTTATTTGATTGTGCTTATTGAATTGGTGATTTTAAAAGTTTCTATATTAAAGTGCTTATTTTCTTAATATTAACGCTTAATAGTTCTTAAATATAAGTTGTTTTTTATAAGTTAATATTTTTATAAAAAGTGTTTTTTAATTTCTAGCTTATTTAGTGTTTTAAAAGTTTTCAAATTTTAGCTTATTCACCTTTTTCTAAAATCATTTTGGTTTAGCTTTTGGTAAAGTGCTTACTGATTTTTAGCTTATTTTCTTAAAGTTTTCTTATACGGAAAATTTAGATATCCCTAGTTCCGGATAAGCCTAAGTAATATTCTCCATTTTGCGGATAAGCATCATAATTTCACTTTCCGTATAAGCCTCCAGTAGAACATTCCGGATAAGGGTGACTAACTCCCTTTTCCGGATTAGCTTTGTAATACCTTTCTCCGGATAACCATTATTTCGGATAAGCTTTAGAATCTCATTTCCGGATAAGCAGTGGAAAACAACTTATTGCGGAAAAGGGTCATAACGTTTTGCGGATAACGGCAAGAAACCATTTTCCGGATAAGGGTTGGAAGACGGATTGCGGATAAGCATACGAAAGTATTTTTCCGGATAAGCTTTGAAGTAACATTCCGGATAAGACTTTATTTATGTTTTCCGGATAAGCCGCACTTCACGTTTTCCGGATAAGTTCTTTAAGTTTATATTCCGAATAATCCCGTGTAGATGGATTCCGGATAAGCTACATAATTCTGATTCCGGATAAGGTTTTGTAATTCCCAGTTTTTAATTCAAACTTTATTTTTCCCGCCTTTTTACTTAGCATTATTCTAACTTGTCTTGTTTTAGTTTAAAGTTTACATTTTTATAAGTTTTCATCATTTACTTTTTAATTTTTATAAGTCTTTATTTCAAGTTTTAAATATTTTCAAGCTTTCATTTTTACTTATTTACTCAACGACATTTTCACTTTTAGATTAAAATAGATAATCAAACCTTTTTATTTTCCACCAAGAACAACTGAGTCGCACTCTTAACTAGTAATCAATTTGAAAAGATCAGAACAACGAAATTATTTTATTCTTGGAAATTCCTTGTATTACATGTCATATCCTAGGAGCATCAATCAATCTTCTAGGAATTCTAGATCTTACTCGAACATTAAATATGCTACTTGTAAAACATGTAGGAAATGTGTCTTTAAAGCCAATCATGATTCTTGTGTCAAGAAATTACTTAATGAGGTGAACTCTCGTGCTAGACTTAAATCCCAGTGGTTAGCTAAAATCAAACCCATTGGTAAAGTTTGGCGACCCACGGGTAGAACGTTAACTATTGTAGGAAACGAGTGCCCTTTAACTAGGATAGTTTCCGATTCTACTAAGACTACTAGGGAGGAAGTTGAAAAGATGATACATCACTTAAGCCTGAACTTAAGGTTTTCTATAAAAGGAAACGTTTGCCAGCTAAGACAAGTGAATCATCTCCTCAGGGTACCTCTGGTACAACAAAAGAAAATTATGAATCCCCACATGGTTCGAAGATAGATATCGCTAACCCATATAAAAGCATACAACTTTCTAATGAGAATGCAAGTACCAAAGTTAACGTTCAACAAGAACACAGCGGTCCAATCTTTGTATACCGTACAACTAAGGACACTCTCAGAGTTTGGTTTTTGAGGAAGCTGATATCTAAGAAACAAGTGTCTCAGGGGATTTGTTGTTAAGCTGATATGGCTCCTCATTAAATAAAAGACGATGACCTGGATTTCAAATAAAGGGAAGTTCATCTCATCAACAATAACTTACCCTCAAAACGAGAAATTAAATTTTCTCAGACATGAGTTTACTTTAAAACTATTTAAAGGTTTTAAACTCGTGTATATGGCTCATAGTCAAATCAGAGTCTGTGACCCGAACTTCAAAGAAAGGGCAGTTTATCTCGTCAACGATAACTTACCCTCAAAACGAGAAATTAAATTTTCTCGGACACGAGCTAAAATTAAAACTATTTAAAAGTTTTAAGCTCGTGTATTGGCTCATCGTTAAATATCAGACGATGACTCGATCTTCAAATAAAGGAAAGTTTATCACCGATGATAAACTTATCCTCACAACGAGATATTAATTTTTCTCGGGCATGAGCTTATATTAAAAACATTCGAAGTTTTTAAGTTCATGCACAATGGCGTATAATCACATTTTAGATTATGCCCCGGACTTCAAAGAAAGGAAAGTTTATCGCCGATGATAAACTTATCCTTACAACGAGAACTTAATTTTTCTCGGGCATGAGCTAATATTAAAAACATTCGAAGTTTTTAAGCTCATGTACTATGATTTACAGTTAAATATCAGACTGTAACTCAGATATCAAGTTTAGGAAAGCTTATCTTTCATGATAACTTATCCTCATAACGAGAAATTAAATTTTATCGGTCAAGAGCTTGTATTAAAACATTCCAAGTTTTAAGCTCAGAAAGGAAAGAGTATCTTTTAAATAAGAGAACTTTTCTTCATAACGAGAAATTCATCTTTCTCGGTCATGAGCTTTCCGTTAAAAAAATCAAAAGTTTTCAAGCTCATGAACACGACTTCTAAGTAAATGTCAGCTTAGAACTCGCTCTTCACTTAAAAGGAAAGTTTATCACCGATGGTAACTTACCCTTAACAACGGGAAGTTTACAACTTCTCGGACTTGAGCTCGTTTCGTAAGATATTCAAATTCTTAAGCTCAAGTAACTGGTTTTGAAAACATTGAACACAATTTTTCAAGAATCTCTCAAAAGCTTTTTTATAAATCTTTCAAAATTGTATGTTCAATGTTTTGATACAAAGAGCATGTCTTCTGGAATCGATAATATTTACGATCCTAGAAATGTCATTCAATAATGACATGGGTTATAAAGAAAGTTCGAGCAGAAGTTCAAATGTTATAAAACATGCTCAGTTATGGCTTGCTATTATTTCTGATAGTAACCCGCTTTTCATATTAAAGTCAAGCATTTCACAGAAAAGCTTTGACTCAACAACAGGAATTAATTTTCTCGGGCATGGTCTATTTATAACCATGTAAGAGATTGTGTTTACGGAATAACACAATCTGACACGAATATATGTACTCTTTAGTGCATTTATTTTGTTAAAACAAGAGAAATCTTGTTTTTATGAAGTTATCATCTCCACAATCAGCAACGATTTACAATTGATATCTACATACTCGACTATGCGACTACTCAAACGGCGACTACAGCTCTTTCAATAGAACACGGGTCAACAATTGAGGGGGAGCAATTGTCCAGCATTCAGAATCTTTGATGCCGAAAGTGCCAAGGTCACTAATTGGTGTCAAGACAACGATATCAATCGTACACATGGTGTCAAGAGATAACTTCAGACGTGACAAGGCGACCAACATTCGTGAACAAGAACCATGTGATTCTATCATATGATGTTCTCCATCATTCAGTTCCTACCTCGTAAATTGCTAATCTTGTGAATACATTATCATATATTGTTAGAAATAGGTTTTTCGTATTAAGAAAGTCTCGGTCACTCCAACAATATAGTTATAGACTCGTAGTATAAGTTTAATTGTTATTTACATTAGCCCGACCCATGAGCATGTTCATGGGCCAGAAGCCCAAGTCCACTAAGGGACTTGGTATATAAACCCCTTTCCACCATGGAAAGGGGTGTTGGTTGTTTATTTCATATACACATAATAAAAGTTTTCTTTCTTTCTCTCTCTAGTTTCTCTCTCTAGAAAACAACAAACCTCTTGATTAGATCTAAGATTATCATGATTCTACAATTGGTATCAAGAGCCATGGGATGATTTAAGGTATGTTGATTCGTGTTGTTTAGTTTTTGATTGGGTTAGTGGGTGTTTTAGGATAATCCATCTCAAATCTTGAATTTTTTTTTGTGATTTTATGGTTTAAAGTTGTAAATAAAGCATTCGGTTTGATTATTTTGGTTGAAATCACAAAAAAATTTCGTGTTTTTGGGTAATTTTTGGGTATTCTTTCGTTACTGTATAATAAGAATCGCACAAAAAAAATTCGGAAAAGGGTTTATAATTCCGAAATTACTTTTTCGGAAAAGGGTTTATAATTTTGAAATTACTTCTTCGGAAAAGGGTTAAGTATTCCGAAGAAAATCTCCAAAAGTTTTTTATCCAAAAAACTCATATATTTCCGAAGATCCAGAAGTTATTCCGAAATATAACAGTTATCCGAAGATTCTTAATATTCCGAAGATTTGTTGTTTCTCTGAAAAACCCATTATTCCGAATATCCTAGAATTCCGAAAATCCATCCTTTATCCGAATATCCTAGTATTCCGAAAAACCAGCCTTTATCCGAATATCCCAGTATTCCGAAAAACCATAGTTTCTCTGAATATCTAGATTTTTCCGAAGATCCAAGTTTATTCCGAAGAAAGACTTTATTCCGAAGATAGGGTTATTCCGAAGATAGGGTTATTCCGAAGATAGGGTTATTCCGAAGATAGGGGATTATTCTGAAGATTAGTGATTGGTTTAATTTAGAATATTTTTCTAGGATTCTTAGTGGATTTTAATATTGATACATCAACACACGATCTACATCGACAACAACATTTTTCACATCCTTACTTCATTGTACGATCAAAAGATAATCTTTTTCCATCAATTGTTCAAAAAATGAATCCTCATTCATTTATGCCTACAATGACATCGCTTACCGATATTTCAATCATCTCGGGTACCGATACCCGCCCATCATTGCTCATCAAAGACTTATTTGAAGCATGGCAAGGTCGCATGAGAACTTACATTATGGGTAAACCCAATGGGAAACTTATGGTTCAATCCATTGATAAAGGTCCACTAGATTGGGGAGAAGTTACTGTCGACAATGTGACGTGGCCAAGGTTGTTTCATGAGTTAACGAATGCTAACAAAATCATTGCCGATGCGGATGAAAGGGCCGTTCAGACAATACTTCAAGCTCTTCCACCCGATATCTATCGAATGGTAAGTGAACACACAGTGGCAAAGGATCTTTGGGATCGCTTAACTGTTTTGTTACAAGGGACTTCACTAACTAAGCAGGAACGAGAGTGTCAATTGTATGACTTGTTTGATAGGTTCACATACATTCCAGGGGAAACACTTCATGACTACTACTGGCGTTTCACTAATTTGATGAATGATTTGAACGTGTATAATCTAAGGATTGCTCAGTTTCAACTAAACACCAAGTTCTTGAACACGTTACCCCAAGAGTGGAGCCAATATGTCACCAATGTTAAAATGATTCGGGATTTGCACAAGTCAAATTTGGATCAACTCTATGCTTTCTTGCAGCAACACGAGAAGCACGTGATCCAAAAACGTGTCTCTCATAGATCTTATCAAGAACCATTGGCATTAATGGCAAATCATCCAACTTTGTCATATCACAACTCTCCGTATGCTTTGGGACACCAATCTTCCTATCAACCATTGTATCAAACTCCAAGCTTCCCACAGTATTCGATCTTGCCACAACCACCTACATCTTATCAACAACAATACAAGCAACCAACAATATCATCACAAGGAGACTCGCATCATTTACCTTATGCTTCACATCCATACTCATCTTATCAACCTCGAACACACCCTGCCATCACCTATCAACAACATGAGGCTCCTCACCCCCATTACTCACAACATGTTAGTGCTCCTTCAAATCAGTTCGTAGCTCAACCAGCACCAGTATTTTATTGTGATGATGAGATTCCAGTTCCTGAGTTTAAACAAGGGGATAATCCTACTGATATACTTGCTCAAATGTGTGCTTACATCACTCAAGCGTTGAACAAAAGAGGTTACATAGGACCATCTCCAACAAACAATCAGTTGAGGAATTCTTCAAATTCTCGTCAACAAGCTACAATCCAAGATGGCAGAGTCACCGTGCAACCACTTTAGGGGAGACCAAGTTCATCTAATACTGGTGCACGTCCATCTAACACTGTTGCTACAAGGGGTAATAACACTGGAAAAATGAAGATGATCATATGTTATAACTGCAAAGGGGAAGGGCACATGGCTCGAGAGTGTAAGAAGCCAAAGAGGAAAAGGGATAGCACATGGTTTCAGGAGAAGATCTACTTGGTTAATGCTCAAGCCCAAGGACGAGAGCTCAATGAAGAAGAGTTAGCATTTCTCGCAGATCCAGGAGTTGCAGACACTGACGGACTCACAGCAGCCATCACGAACAATGCCGCATATCAATGTGATGATCTTGATCCATATGATTTCGACTGTGATGATCTCAATACCTCCAAGGCAGCTCTCATGACAAATCTTTCACTTTATGGATCTGACACAATTTCTGAGGTACCAAATATTGCCGATAATACTAGTATTGTACCTTATCAAGTTGAGCAAGTGTCTGAGTATTCGGAACAGCCTCCGGTGGTTAGTAACTCAAACGATGAGACAAACAATGATAGAAATATCAATGCAAGTCCCCAGACTTTAAGTGAAACACAACCGGGAGCTATTACGACTACAAATTCGTTTGCTCAACAAGATTTGGTTATGGTGTCGGCATCTATGCTTGGCCAAATGAATAATGCGGTCCTTGAAACCCTCGGTGTTAATCAGACATTATCTGCCGAGCTTACCTTGGAATTAACTCCAGTGACCACTACCTTAACTAATCCTGAATTTGATAGATTTAGGAAAGTCCAAATGGATAATTTGCTAGAAATTGAGAGTTTAAGAGCAAATCTTTCAAAAGAACTTAAAGAAAAAGAGTCGGTCGTTAATAATTTTCAAAAACAATAAACGGATTTCGAAATTCTTGAGTCTAAAAGGGTTGAAACGAAAATTAAGGCATCTGAGAAAGTTAAAAAGACTGAAGTTTTGCTTTTAAAACAATACTCTGCTTCACATTTAGTACACTTGTTTCATTCTTCTTTTAAAGAATTCACTCTATCGCGTCTAATAGACCTACCACCTAACCTGGGGTATGCAAAGCAAGCATTTAACCACAACCCACGACTTTATGATGCAACAAAGTTAGGATTGGTCTTAGATCCGATTGTGTTTTCAAATGAATCTAAGAGTATGTCACTACATGAAGAGAATCGGTCAAAAGTAATTTATACATATCCTGAGTATGATTATGCACAGCTTAATGCAGAGTATGCAAAAACAGATCTTAGAATTCGCTTTAATATGCAAAAGGAATTTATCCATACAACAACATACATGCCTACTAGAGAAAGCCTTAGTATACTTCCTACACTTGTTAATTCGGACGAACCTAAGGAAATTCCAAAGAATCTTCCACCGGTAAGTACGGCATTGCTAAGCTTGGAAGAGATTCAGCGATACCTAACCGGATTTGACAAGGTCAACAAGGAATGTACGACTTCAACGGCTCAAACCGCTGGAGAATGGGCTTTCGAACACATGAAAATGGTGTTTGAGAAAGAGATCGTTCCGTTTGTAGACTATATTAAAGAGGGATTTTAAGATCTCGAGGATAATCTTAATTTCGAAATGGCTGAAGTTCGAAAAGTTTTCTATGAAATGGATGATGCTTATGAGCAACATCTAATTGAGAAAGAAAAGATTTTGTCCGAATATGACCCATTCTTGGAACATATAGTGTCTCTCGAAGTGATGCAAGTTGTTACTATTGAATTTCCTTTTGTGATGACATCTGCTATGAATAAATGTGATGATGTGCATGATATATCTGTGAATATTGTTGAACCTGTGAATAATGTAGATAATCATTCTTGTCACGAATCTAACGCTAAATTTTAAAGCTTCAAGATTCTTATAAATCACTTTCAAAACATTTTGATGAGCTTCAACAACATTGTATATCTCTTGAAATTGAAAATCAATCTAAAAATGAAACTCTTTCAAAAACAAATGATTGTGAAAACTCCGTTGAGACTAGTGAAAAGATGATTCAGGTGGTCCAGGCATTAGAGAAAGAAATTATGAGACTTAAGAGAGAATCTGTAGCAGAGAAATTAGAACTAGAGGCTGCAGAAATTAGAAATCATGCCCTAGAAGATAGAATTACTTCTATGCTAGGGGAGTTTGATAAAGTAAAGCAGGGTTTTTAACAAATTTATGGTTCGTTAGAAGAATGCTTCGCTATTAATGCGGCAGAGCAAAAGTCACTTGTTGACCAACTGAACCATAAGTGTGAGGAAATCTCTGACTTAAATATTCAACTCATAGAAAAAAACATGGTTTTGGCTTAATTAAAGGAGACACTTCAACTCAAAGGACAAGAAGTTGTTGATAATCCAGCTACAATCTCTTCCCCGACCTCTAGTGCTCCAAAAACCAACAAGGTGGTGATCACTAAGAACCCGTACAATAAGAACAATCCATATCATATAAGTTATATATAGAGCATGCAGTTAAGCACGCGGATCTTGCTAGGGATGTGGTAGATGCTCTCTCTGAACTAGATCCTATGAATAGTCACTATTACTCTGCTCATGCTTACATTGAGAAGGTACAACAATGCTTAGAGCATTTGAGTTACATAGGACAACCGGGTTCTGCACCACTTAAACAACAAACACCCGCCATTGCAATGACTCCATTCAATAAGAATCTAGGATCTAAGCCTATAATAAACACTCCCATCAAGGCTAAATCAAAATCTGTCACTAATGTTACCTTGGGTTCTACAGGAGTAATTCTATCTACTAAGGCTAAAGGATCTCAAGACAAGAAGAATAGGGTCAAGCCTTCCACTAGTAGGACTGCAAAGAAGAAAGTAGAAGTTCACCCTAGGAATGTTATTTCAAATTTGAACAAAAAGACTGATGTAACTAAGACTAAAGGTCATGCGTTTATGAAGCAGCCTAAGCAAAATGTGAATTCTAATTCGCGATGTTGGAATTGTAATGAATGCATGTTTTCTTAGCATCATGATTTATGCCTTGTTGATCACATGAATGAAATGTATCCAATTAGGAACAATCTTGAATGGATTCTAACGGGGAAGAAATTCACCCAAGTTGGTTGGCAATGGAAACCCACGGGTAGGACCTTCACTGCTAATGGAACTACGTGCCCTTTAACTAAGATCACATCCACGGAAGTTAGGTCTCAGCGTCCTTTAAATACGAATACTAGCACTAAAAAATGGAAAAATCGCCCTTTAACTAGGTCTGCCACCACTATTGTGCCTACCAGTGATGAAGTACCTCAGGATCTTAGACAACTAGAATCTAAGCCGGCATTTAGGAAGAAAATTTAGAAGCCTAAGAATTCTTCGGTTAGCAAATCTAAGATAAATATATCTGTACCTGCTAACACAGAGGAACTACTAGATTCTGATACTTCGTATTTGTCTGGTGATATTTTCAGGTGGTCCAAATCATCCTCTGGTACCTGGACTCTGGATGCTCTAAGCATATGACCGGAGATCGCTCGATGCTTAGAAATTTCGTCAGCAAGTTTCTAGGAACGATTAAATTCGGCAACGACCATATTTGCAAAGATCATGAGGTATGGTGAATACCAAATTGGGAATGTTATGATTTCAAGGGTATATTATGTGGAGGGACTTGGTCATAATTTATTTTCAGTGGGACGATTTTGCGATTCAAACCTTGAGGTTGCTTTTCGACAACATACTTGCTTTATTCGCGATCTTGCAGGAAATGATTTGTTAAAAGGCTCTCGAGGGGATAATCTCTACACACTTTCCATTCAAAACATGATGGCCGCCTCCCCTGTATGCCTTCTTTCCAAAGCGTCTAAGACCAAGTCATGGTTGTGGCATCGCCGGTTATATCATCTTAACTTTGATGCTATAAACCATTTGGCTTAAAACGAACTTGTTCGTGGTCTTCCAAAACTTAAGTTCGACAAGGATCATTTATGTTCCGCATTAGGGAAAAGCACAAGAAATCATACAAACCTAAACCTGAAGACACCAACCAAGAACCACTATATCTTTTGCACATGGATCTTTACGGGCCAATGCGTACGGCTAGTGTGAGTGGTAGAAAATACAACCTCGTAATGGTGGATGATTTCTCAAGGTTTACATGGGTAAAGTTTTTAGCAACCAAGGATCAAGCACCAAATTATGTTATTACTTTCTTAAAGATGATCCAAGTACGCCTTAATGCTACTGTTCGCCGCATTCGCACTGATAATGGAACTGAGTTCGTTAATCAAAGTCTACGAGACTATTATGAAAAGGTCGGTATTTCACATGAAACTTCAATTGCTCGCACTCCATAACAAAACGGTGTCGTGGAAAGACGTACCCGTACACTAATGGAAGATACTAGAACTATGTTGATTTATGTGAATGCTCCTTTATTCTTATGGGCTGAAGCAGTGGCAACCGCATGTTATACCCAAAACCGCTCCATCATTCGTAAGCGCCATGGAAAAACTCCATATGAGCTACTTCTTGGACATAAACCTGATATTTCATTTCTTCATGTGTTTGGTGCACTGTGTTATCCAAATACTAACAGTGAGAATTTGGGCAAACTTCAACCGAAGGCTGATGTTGGAATTTTCATTGGTTACTCACCGCAAAGAAAGCTTACCGAATTTATAACCGTCGTCCTGGCAAGAGAGTAGAAACTTTGGATGCTGATTTTGATGAGCTGACAACGATGGATTCTAAGCAACACAGCTCTAAACCCGCACTTCATGAGATGGGAATCGGTACAATTAGTTCCGGATTAACTCCCAACAATCCTACTTTTCCATCATCTATACCACCTACAAGGCCCGAGTGGATGAGTTATTTCAACCTATGCTTGATGAATTATTTGATCCACCTAGTGATGATTCTCCAGCACTTGGAGCAGTAGCTCCGATTCCCGAAGTTGTTGCTCAAGTTAATGGAAATCAGTCCGAGGCATCTACTGTCACTATTGAACCAGATGCCCCATCCCTCACCAATTCACAAACTACACCTGAATCATCACCCTCACTTGTTCCTAATGATGTTGAAGACGATTACTATGATCACGATTTGCAAATTGCTCATCTACAAGAGCTTCCATTCTTTGGTTCACAAATACTTGAAAATCCTAACAGTGCGTCTACCTCAGAGGAAGCTCCTGCAATCGTTCACTCCCGACCACCACGAATTGAAAATCACAACACCAAATGGACAAAGGATCACCCACTCCGTAATATTATTGGTGACATCGATCGACCAGTCTTAACACGCCACAAACTCCAAGAACATGCATTATATTGCTACTTTGATGCATTTCTTTCCGATATTAAACCTAAAAACTGGCAACAAGCCATGACACAATCATCTTGGATCGAAGCCATGCAAGAGGAACTTAATGAATTTCAACGTCTTGAAGTATGGGAATTAGTTCCTTTACCCAACAACGTTGACATCCTTACATTGATGTGGGTATATAAGGTTAAACTTGATGAGTTAGGTGGAGTGTTAAAGAACAAAGCTAGATTGGTTGCTAGAGGTTACAAACAAGCTAGATTGACACTTAAGGAGTTGGCAGAAGAATCTGCAGAATAGTGGTAAAAAACTATTCTAGAGTATCCTTTTATCATGATCTTGTATATTATCATATATATATAAACCACCAAAAGCAAAATACAAAAATATAAAACCTACAAAAACCATAAAAAATATTAAATCAAGAAAATCCAAAAATATTTTTCATTTTACATCGAGCATGTCTTTTAGTATGATAAATTTACGGCCTTAGAAATGTCGATTAAAATTGACACGGCGCCATAAATAGAGTCCGTATAAAAGTTGTACATTATTTAAAACATGCCCACATGGCTTGTAGTTATTTCAGACTGCAACCCGCTTTTCGCATTAAAGTCACGTATTTCTTACGAAAACATTGGCTCACAACGGGAATTAATTTTCTCGGGTATGGTTTACTTTAAAACCATACAAGGGATCAAGATTACTTTATAACTTGGTCTAACACAAATTTGTGTACGTTTCAGTGCACTTATTTTGTAAAAATAAGAGAAATCTTATTGCCACCACGAATTGTTCTTATATCATCTTAAACGAAAATGTCTTTCATCAGTACTCTTAAATACAAAGACTACATCTCTTTATATAGAAAACGGGTCTGCATTTAAGGGGGAGAAAATGTCAAATTATTTTCATCATCAAATCGATCTTCAAAAGTAGTACAGGAAAATTAATTGGTTATATGTTAAATGGTGAATTATTCTTCGTGTGTATTCTTCGTGCTTCGTGATTTTTCGTAATTCATGTGACTCGATATTAGGTTTTTTCGTGATACTATGATTAATGTGTGTTACGGCATAGGAGTTCAATTACGTTGCTTTGATTGTGTGTGATTAAATAGGATAGTCACCAAAAGAAAATAGACGGAAATAGGAGGACTAAAAGTGTAAAAAGGGAAAATATTAATATTTGACCTAAGTCAAATTAATAAAACCGCCCCCTCTTTCTTTTTCGTTTTCTTTTTTCTCTGTTTAACACAAACACAAACCACAACCTTTGCCGCCATTGATTCCTATCCAAAATCTCAATTGATTCTTCAAATCCCTATCAACATCTAATGTAAACATGTTTCTTTTGATTCAAGCTTATGATTCATTTGATTATTAGCCTAATTAGTCAAATCCCCAAAAATATCAATATGAGTGTAATTAGGTTGTATAATTGAATTAATAAGTGGGTTTTGAGAGGGATCGGTTTAGATCATAGATGTTTTTGTTTAGGATGCATTAGATTCAATCACTATAGCCCTAAGAATCAAAACAGTTTGCGATTGAGGATGGTCATCAAACCCGTCAAAGTCTTTTATCCGAAAAAATCAGTGTTCTCCGAAAAAGTGCTCTTTTCCGAAAAATGCCATTTATCCGAAGAAACATGATTTTTCCGAAGAAAATCAATTTATCCGAAGAATGTGATTTTATCCGAAAAATACTTGCACTTTTCCGAAGAAATAGCTTTATCCGAAGAATTATTATTTATCCGTAGATACATGATTTTCCGAAGATATTGAGTTATCCGAAGAAATGTCATTTATCCGAAGAATCATGATTTTTCCGAAGATATCAAGTTATCCGAAGATATTGATTTATCCGAATAATTTTTTTTTCATTATCCGACAAACATGTTTTATCCGAAAAAGTTTGCTTATCCGAAAATATCCTTCTTTCCGAAAATGCAAGGTTTATCCGAAGAAGTTCTGTTATCCAAAAATGTCAATTTTTTCCGAAAAAGATTGTTTTCTCTGAAGAAAGTCTTTTATCAGAAAATGTTCATTTTTTTCCGAAAAAGATTGTTTTATCCGAAAAAGTTTCTTTTATCCGAAAATGTCAATTTTTCCGAATAAGGTTGTTTTAACTGAAAAAGTCTTTTTATCCGAAAATGTTCATTTTTCCGAAAAAGATTGTTTTATCCGAAAAAGTTGTATTTATCCGAAAAATTGGCATTTATCCGAAGAAATCTTATTTTATTTTATTTTCTTTCGAAGATGTTGATTTATTTTTTTATCCGAAGATGGTGTATTCTTTGTTTTCTATGGTATATGTTTGATTTGCTTAGGTATAGATACATCATGATATATATATATATATATTTGCGTATATCAATCGTGTATGTTTTTTCTTCTTAAGTAGAAAACATGTCTCAACCTACCGAGCAGCAAATCAAAGCTGACCAGGCATTTGTTTCCGCCAAAGATCTAAAGTTTATACCAAATAACTTTCGACTGAAAGAAGACAAAGAAGATTCTGACCCATCTCACTATGCTTTCAAAGTAGCCACATATATTCTTGATCGAACTCCAATAAAGAAGGCTTTATGGGGTACGGCTTCGGTTCCAACCGATTATATGTATGAATTTTGTGCTTCAAAGAAACGGCTATCAGACAGAAAGCTCACATTCACCATCAACAAAAAGGAATATACTCTCACAATTCCTATCTTTCGTCAAATATTCGGATTACCAATTCCACCTATAGGCCAAAGGTTTACAGTAGACCCTGACAAGAATGAAATTGTGAAGATGTATCATTCTCTTGGATACGGTGATCCTGAGTTACGAGTGGTGTCTCAGTTTACTACAGATAACTTGGGTCAACCTTGGAAAGCATTTTTCGGAATACTCATTCGGTGTCTTATTGCTAAATCAACTGGATATGACTCTTTGCGTCTTTCCATTGCTTGTATCTTTTGGGGCATCTACAAGGGTAAGAATGTGAATTATGCAGAGTTATTATGGGAGGAATTTCAATATCAACTCTTCCACAATACCAAGAAGAAGACTGGGTACTTTCCTTTCCCACGTTTTATCAAGCTTATCATTCATCACTTCATGCAACTAGATGCTTCAATCGATAAGCGTGAAGAAAGTACTCACCATAATCCCGATGACGATGCTACTATTGTGGATTTTTAAGCACGACGGACACATCGGTGTTTACTCAGGTACTCCAACCGCTATCCCTAAGCACATGTTGACTTATGAACTCAAAGCAAGTGATGCATACAAGCACTTGTTGGATGAAATGGAAATTCAAAAGGAAAGAGTTGCATTGGGAGATTTCTCTTCACCGAAACCCAAAGGCAAAGGCAAACGCAAACAAAGTGAACCATCAGATGAAACAGATTCCCCTAAGCCCAACAAGAAGAAAAGTGTTGCCAAGTCTAGTGGGAAGGAGCTAATGCTTGAGGATGAAGATGAAGATATAAATGAAGAAGAACTGCTTCGCAAAACTGAAAGACGAAATGTCAAGAAAGCACATGCAAAGTAAGAAAGACACGGGGGTAGTGGTTCTGGTATGAAGGCAAAAGAAACAATTCTACCTCCTGATGTTTCTGAATTTGGGAAGCCGGATGACTACATACCTCTTCGTGAGAAATCTGCCCAAGTTGATGACAATGTTGACATTCATGATGAACAACAACCTCATGCCGGATTGAAGGAAATAGACATTGCTGGATCTACTGATACAACAACATTTGTTAACACTGAGCATATACTTACAAATCTTGAGACTACCAAAGCCATAAGTACTACTGTGTCTCTACCAGTTACTACAATACCTTCACTAGTTTCTACAGTACCTCCACTTGTTTCAACAGTACCTCCACCAGTTATTACAGTGACCCCCACCTGCGTCAATTCAACTTCGTTTAACTCTACCAAGTCAACCTCTCTCCACTTCAGTTTCAAGCACTGTCATGACCATTCCTCTCAAACAACAAACCCCAGCAGCACCGATATCATTGATTTCATCATTATCAAAAATGTTCATGATTCAAATGGAACAACTCATGGCAGCTCAACAAGAAGAGATGGTTCGAATTAAAGAGGAGTTAGCTCGTAGACAGGAAAGTGAAGAATCCACAAGAAAAGCTCAAGAAGACGCAATTGCTAAATTCCAAGAAGAGTTAGAATTATCTCACAAACTTCATGCCGAAGAACTAGCTCAAGTCAAAGCAAAGTTGATTCGTCTTCAAGACCTCAAAAAGAGGTACCGAGATGAGAAAGAGATTCTTGCCAAAGCTAACAATTCAATTGTTGAATCACTTGATGAAAAAGTTAAGGAATCTATTGACAATCTACAAGACGAGTTGAAACAAATTGCTGCAAGCAACGTCATGATCAAGTCTTCTGACACTAATTAGTCAGACTTTCTCCTTGCTCAAAGGCTCACGGATTATGAGTTGAAGAAACTCTTACATGCTCGGATGATTCAAGTAGGGTCCTACAATAAAACCAAATCTCAAAAGAACCTTCACAAAGCTCTTAAAACGGCTATGGATGAAGATAATAAGATATTCGAGAAACATGGTTCTGTAGTACCCGATAATATCCTAAATGAAGAGGAAGACGAATCCGACAATGATGACGATGATGATGATGATGACAATGATGATGATGACAATGGTGATGACGACAAAGGTAGTGATGAAGAAGGAGGGAGTGATGAACAACGAGGTAGTGATGACGAAGACGGTAGTAATGACGAAGAAGGAAGTGATAAACACAGTGATGGTGATGATAATGGTGATGGTGACGGTAAAAATTGTGATGATGAAGAAGAAGGGGGTGATGATACAGGGAAAAAGGATGGAGATAAGCAAGACAAGTCTGATAAAGACAAGTCCAAAGGTAACAAATCTCACAAAGATGATGTTCCCAAGGGTAAATCAACTCCAAAACCTCCACCTCGCCAAGGCAGACATACCAAGAAGTTTCATGATGTAGATGCTAATACAGCCTCATCACATACTCCAGCCACAACCGTTCCTGCAACCACATTTGTTCCTATCACATCTGCCCCAGTTGCTTCATTTGCTACACCTTTAGTGCAACAACAACTGAAGGAACCCGATCAACCTGTACCGGATTTTCCAGTCTCTGATCCAGTCCAAGACTTACCAGACACTGAAGCAGTAGCAGTAGCCTTACCGGTTGTTGATGTTCCTGTCTCAACTCAAGTTCCTGATGTTCCAGAATCAAGTGAACCAGCATGGGTGGATACACTCGAGGAAGATGAAAATGCACCCGTACAACTTTAGGTGTCGAACGTTGCTGCACTTCGTCCACTGACAAAGGCTGATGAAGCTGACT
The DNA here is from genome assembly GCA_025667525.1 of Glebionis coronaria. Classification (NCBI taxonomy): domain Eukaryota; kingdom Viridiplantae; phylum Streptophyta; class Magnoliopsida; order Asterales; family Asteraceae; genus Glebionis; species Glebionis coronaria. Next base: position 446,440,431 of record CM046874.1, read on the forward strand.
TCTCCCAATTCCTAAGCAATCCAATAGATTTTTCAAGATTCTTGGAGTACACATATGGGTCTAACATAACTCAAGTAATGGTTGTGAGAGGACTCAAAAATTCCAAACTTCGTGTTAAATCCAAGATCAGTAGTACGAAATACGAGTACAACGCAAATGAGCTTCTGAAAGCCTTGAGAACTACTTAAAGGGACGATCTTCATGCACCTGAAAAACCTCCTCCTACCACAGCTGCAGATGATGATCAAATCGCACTTGAATTCTTCGTCAGTGAGGATCTCGGATACTTGGTCAAGGGAGCTAACAAGTATGCAACATCCTTAACATTGGTAAAAGATGCAACTTGGGATTTGATACCTTGGTTAGAAGAAAAATTTAATCGTCTCTGGGTTCCACAAAAATATCCTGAATATGATCGATATGCCGAATTGGGTGCTTCACATTGGGATGAGCGTGTGCGACGCGCCTACAACTATGCATGTCTGCACAACTCAGGTTCTCAAGTCTTCTCTCTAATTCGAATCAAAATCATCCAAGGAGTTAGGATTGAACCCAAAACAGGCTATCAACATTTGACAGAGATCAGACTCATTAGAGAAGATGAAAAAATCTACACTATCCAGGAAGGAGATTTTCCAATTCTTCGTCTCGAAGATATTAAAGACATGCTGCTTTTGATTACTCACAAAGCCCTCAGACACTTGAACTCTGAAGAACTAATTGCCTTGAATTCAGCTCTTCGAATGTACACACGTCGAGTTGTCATCAAGAAAAGAGTTGAAGATCTGCAACTTGGAGTAGAAAGTTATCAAAGGACGCTCAATCTTTCAAAACCACATACTAAAGTGTTGTAGAGGCATACATACAAATCTCCATACACCAGCACCACTGACCCGATGCCCGACATTTTCTACCTGAATGGTCGTGGTCTAATGAAGTTCATGAGAATTCTAGATATCAACAAATTCTGTGACGGGACTCCCACCCATATTCAGGAAATGTTGGTGCATCTCAACAAGTATAAGACTCTTCCAGAGGTCACTATAGATTGGCACACGGTATATCAACAGAGTGATACCTAGACGATCAAGAAGATTGATGAGAAGCTGAGGGAAAGACGTCTTATAAGAAGCCTAGAACGATTCGTTGGTGGAAGACCATATGGAGCGCACCACAATCTAATGGAACGATCCATTTAAAATGGGTCGTACTATAGCAGGTTCACTCCATATATCTCTTGTGAATATGTAAATATTGTGAATATTGTGCTTTTGTGGCTTGCTGTAGTGTGAAAGTATGATAATGTTTCAAGAATTTCTCACGAGATTCTAAATCTTTCAAAATCTATCATACTCAAGCACTACAACTAACCCTCATTGATTTGAGGGGGAGCATTGATATGTTCTATGGCCAGAAACTAATTTCATTTTATTACCCAAAGACCGGTTAATCCATTAATATCCAAAATATTGATGGTTAACATTTTGGATAAGGGGAGAAAATAGGATTAAGGAGACCTGATAATATATTTGGCTAAACATGAAAAAGACTTCAAGTATCAAGCAACTTAATATGTGTGTTGTACATGTTAAGGGGGAGAATTTTATGAACAAAAACACTTAAAGGTATAAAACTTTGATATTTATATCACAAGTATCTTAAGTAAGTTTTCAAGGATTTTTCATGGTGACAAGTACTTACCTAAAACACACTTAATTCACGACGGATGTGGTGAAAAAAGGGTGGTAGGATTAGGTGCTAGTCCAATGATTATTCCAGAACCGGAGGAATCTTCCCAAGGACAATTCCATAGTTAGAAAATAGAAGTCCTTAGGAAAGATGGAGAATGGACTGTGAATGTAGCTGAATGCCGACCAAGTATCGATGCTAGCACTGGAACAATCACAACAAGGTGCTAGTTATGATGTATTGGTAAGCATTGAAGGGGTTGAAGAATGAAAAAGAAATGTAAAGAGAAAGGGTGTAAAGAAAGAAGCCCTCTTTACAACTTAGGTAGAAATCGGGTCAACTCATCTTGAAGACAAAGTATCATAGACCCAGTGATGTGATGCACACCCCTCCCAGCCAACTCAAATATCTCTCAAGAGATATTTGTTTTAATGTCACGGAGTTCAACACGTTATCTATCGGTTTATTCACTCCGAATAAATTGATATTGAAAAGGTGGCAATCCTCTCTATCCTCCGCTCACCAAAACAACAATGCACAATTGAGTCTAGAGCCACGATATCATCAAAAGTCTCATTAGGACACAATTTTTAAAAACAAGAAAGATTTTTATGAGTCCTACTCAATATTCTTGTAATATTGCCAGAACATCTGAATAATACGAAAGTATTACAATGAAGATGGAAATCCTGCTTGAGCCAACATCAAACAAGCTCATGGTAGGTGACACATGCGGTTCTTTAAGAACTAATCTTGTGATAACTGGAAAGAAACGATGGTTTAACTCTTAATTGAGATTAAACTTGTTCCAGGGCCTTTACGCATTATCCAAGTGATCTTGCCAGAACACTCAGAGTGGCACTCCTTAGTGTTCACAATGAAGAGTGGAAATCCTTCCAGTGTCAACATCAAACAACACTGCGGTAGGTGACAAGCAAGATTCAATTTCAATCAAGCTCGTGACAACTGGAAAGCAACGATGGTGAAAATATTAATGGACTTCACTTGTTCCAGGATTCATGAATTGACGGATTCAATCATAAGGATATTTAATATCCAAGTGATTCACTCTTTATGCTCTCAGTCAGCTTTGGACGGTCGAATAAAGAAAACGGGTTTACCCCCGAAATCTTGTCAAGGAGATCTTTAATTAGAGCTACCTGTCACAAGTACGATATTTATTATCGTCCAACGGTCTTCACCGACCGGAGGTAAAATGCTACCGAATCAGAATAAAATGTCAAAGCCATTTTATTTGTGTCTTATTATGTTGCTGCATTTGAAGACAGTGGCTTTGCGGTGTACCAGTTAAAGTCGTCCTCATATACTTTTTCCTTCTACATCATATATTTCAGCAAATTCAAGATAGTCTGACCTAAAAGTCTTCCGCTGTATCGACTCTGAAACTTTCAAGAATTCAACAAAGGATAGGTATGTGGGACATGAAGTCACGAAGAGGTGAATATCACATGAAGACAAAGATTGCACGTGAAAGGCCATAAGAACATGTTCCAAGCAAAAGCCTGATGTTATTCAACACATATTCACAAAAAGAAGAAAAGTTAAAGAAGAAAAGAGAACGTGGACTACGAGCTCAAGAACGAAGATCTAACATGCTAGATTAGGACTTTGTAAATTTGGAGTGACCTCCCTTTGGGGGAGATTGTTGGAAATATGTTTTTCGTATTAAGAAAGTCTCGGTCACTCTAACAATATAGTTATAGGCTCGTAGTATAAGTTTAATTGTTATTTACATTAGCCCGACCCATGAGCATGTTCATGGGCCGGAAGCCCAAGTCCACTAAGGGACTTGGTATATAAACCCCTTTCCACCATGAAAAGGGGTGTTGGTTATTTATTTCATTTACACATAATAAAAGTTTTCTTTCTTTCTCTCTCTAGTTTCTCTCTCTAGAAAACAACAACCCTCTTGATTAGATCTAAGATTATCATGATTCTACATATATGATCTTTGCATGTGATAAATACCCTACACTTTATGTTTAAAAGGTATTTAATTTACGTTTCAAGTACACCCTCATTAATTTGAAGGGGAGCTTGTGAAAATCATGAAGATAATTGGATTTGTATTTTTCTTCCCAAATTTTCTTAAAATGCTATTAAATCAATTGATATTAAAAACATCGATTGGGTTAATATTTTTAATATGAGGGAGAAAATGTGATTTAATATGGGAAATGATTAATCACAAATGGTTTGACTTAACGTGATAGCTCATCCCGACATATGCGAAATGTTTTCGGATTTCGTGGCATATGTTAAGGGGGAGCAAAAAGGATTTGGATATCAAAATGGATTTCATGGTGATTTATACTTACCCTCAACCCATTTATTTCATGACGATGAAGATTGTGGTGACAAAAGGATGGTAGGATAGGTTAAGTCCAATGATTATTCTAGAACCAGAGGAATCTTCCCAAGGATATTCCATAGCTAGAAATAGTAGTCCTTAGGAAAGATGGAGAAAGATTGTGAATGTAGCTGAATGCCGACCACGTACTTAAGTTAGCACTAGAACAATCACAACAAGGTGCTAGCTATGACGTATTGGTAAGAATTGAAGGGGTTGAATAATGAATAAGAATTGTAAAGATAAAGGGTCTAAAGAAAGAAGCCCTTCTTACAACTTAGGCAGAAACCGGGTCAATAGATATGCTATTGAGATCATTTTTTTAATGATTCTTGATATTGAAGATAGACATCATGGACCCAGTGATGCTATGCACAACCCATCCCAGCTAACTCAGATATCTCTCAAAAGATATTTGTTTTAATCACACGGAGACAACATATTATCTATTGATTTATTCACTCCGAATAAATTGATATTGAAATGGTGGCACTCCTCTCCTGCCTCCGATCACTAAAATCCAAAATGCATGATCGAGTCTAAATCCATTTGAGATCATAAAATATCTCATTTGAACACACTTTCATAATTCCTTGCTTCTTCACACACGGTGAAAAGTACGAAAGATCTTAAGAGTCCTACGCAAAATCTTCATGATCTTGCATGAACATCTGAGTAATACGAAAGTATTAACAATGAAGATGGAAATCCTTCTTGAGCGAATATCAAAAATCTCATGGTAGGTGACTTGTGCGATTCTTTATGAATCAAGCTTGTGATAACTGGACAGCAACAATGGTTTAATTCTTATTTGAGATTAAACACGTTCCAGACCTCTACGCAATATCTTAGTGATCTTGCAAGAACACTCAGAGTGATACTCTAGTGTTCACAGTGATGAATGGAAATTCTTCTAGTGTTAAACTCAAACAGCACTTGGTAGGTAACTTGCAAGATTCTATACGAATCAAGCTCGTGACAACTGGAAAGCAACGATGGTGCGGTTGTTAATTGAATTTAACTTGTTCCAGGAACATGAATTGACGGCTTCAATCATGCGGATAATTCTATCCAAATGATTCACTCTTTACGTTCACAGTCAGCTTTGGACGGTCGAGTAAAGAGAACGGGTTTACCCGCAAAATCTTGTCAAGGAGGTTCTTAATTGAAACTACCTGCCATAAGTACGATATTTAATATCGTCCAACGGTCTTCACCGGCCGGAGGTAAAATGCTACCGAATTAGAATGAAATGTTCAAGGCCATTTCATCCGTGTATATGTTTTGTTGCTAACTGTCTTATGCAGCGTAACAAGAAGGTGGCATTGCGGTGTACAATCCAGAAGAAGTCGTTAACATATGCTTATACTGTATGCACTTAATACTTCAACAAATTCAAGAAAGCCTAAAATTCAAGTCTTTCGCTGTATCAAACTCTGAAGCTTTCAAGAATTTATAAAGATATAAGTATATGGAACATGAAGTCACGAGGAGGCAAATTTCACAAGTGATGAATGCACAAGGTCAAGGCAAGGAAATATGCTGAAGACTGAAGTCAAAGATCTCATTTGCATATTCACAAGAACAAGATCGAAGACTCAAGCATAGTATGCTAGGTTTAAGATTTTGTAAAATGGTGTGACCTCCCTTAGGGGGAGATTGTGGGAAATACGTTTTTCCAAAGAAAGTCTCGGTCACATCATTGTTAGCATAGATCACGAGCTATAGACTATTTAGGACATTGTAACTTGGAGTGACCTCCCTTAGGGGGAGATTGTTAGAAATACGTTTTTACGTATTTATAAAGGATCGGTCACTCCAACGATATATACGTAGATTGGGCTCGTGATCTAGTTATGTAAGTATAACCCATAAAGCCCACATGTAGGGTGGGCTATATATACCCTTCCTAGCATGTTAGGAAGGGTAGTTGTTGGTTTCTTTCATTCAATCTAATATTACTTTCTCTCTCTATCTCTCGTTTCCTCTCCTTTCTCTCTCTAGTTCATCTCAAGATCTTCATCTCCTTCTATCTAATTAGATCAATCAAACATATAGAATAATCCAAGGATTTCGTGGACCTACAGGGGTATATATATAGCTCGGGACTTGAACTACTTACATATGACAATAATAGTCCCTTCAAGTCTCGGTTATGAAACTATTGTAATTTCGTTAGTCGCTCACATTTTAAGGCTAACATTTTACACATTTGGAATTGAAGTATCCCAAGGATATTGTTATTGTAAATCCTTGCAATAATTATCCGATCATGTGCGAGAGAAAGTGAATCTATACTTTGCTCACATTTTAAAATAGAGTAAGACTACTCTTGAAATTGATCTTATTCTATGTATCAAAATTGCTTGGTATAGTTTATTACCAAAGCCTTTAATACTTTCGTCGGAAAGGCACGTCTTAAACCACTATATATGACACAAGCTCTTCGTCTCCTCGATTTGAAGAATGTCTTTTTTCTCTCGAGCAATGTTCTTGGTCTTGATTCACTTTTCTTAACTCCTCTCATCTTTGCTTCTTTGCGACGAGTAGTCGTTTGTCCGTTTCAGTCTTTTCCTATCTCGATTCAACTCGTAATCCTTCAATAAGGCATTATTACCTAGTGTTGTAGTGGTCTAATGATTTCCTAAAGGCTTAAGACATATTTTAAGGATTTTAGAAAAATATGGTTTTGAAAAATTCTTTGATTTTCCTTGATTAAAACACGCCACTGTAGGTGGTTCCTTATTGTCGTGACTCAAATAGGCGGTTCTTTATCGATAAGGAACTACGTCCAATACTTGCGACCAAAGTGCCAGTTTTATTAAAAAAATCATTTTTTTCAAACACTCCTTCTCTCTCTTCTCCAACATAGCGACAGGAATACTCAGTTTTCCACCATTGTTGTTTTTCCAAAACCTTCAACTACTCAAGATTAATTGATTTCGATTTGTGGGTTTCACTCATCCTTCATCAAATATCAATTATATGTAAGTTATTTCTTTCAATTTCATCTAATTTGTTCTAGGGTTCATACATTCAAAATTGTGGATTTTTAAAATTGACATTGAATTAGAACCTTACTAGGAATAAGAGTTGACATAGTATTCTTGCTATTATTCCTTAGGTTCATATTCATTGAGCATTCACAAAAACCCACTTGTAGAACAATCCGAATTTTGACTAAATAATTTTGGTTAATTGATGGAATTGATATGAACCCAGGAACAAGTTGGTAATGGCATTGTTAAATACTTACCTAAAAACCTTGTTTTGAAAAACCAATGGTCAAGTTCATTGTTGATCTTACATGGTCAATGTGTTATTGTCAATGATGAACTAGGTACATTGTGAACATGAGAATGATAAGGATTAGACCTTTTTTTCAAGAGATTGATGAAACACATTCTCATCTTTTTTATTTTTTGTTTATATGTAACATATGAGTAATTGGGAATTATTTTTGTGTTTATTTAGGTACTAATCATGCCTTCGGAATATCAACAAGATCACCAACACACTAAACAATATATGCCAAATCTATCCGTAATGTGTGCTTCCCCTCAACTTACAAACACCTACTCCTCAAACTGTTGTTTTCACGAGGGTAGAGTTATAGAAGAGGATACTGAGGGTTATATATATACTCGTTCGATGTTCGGACAAATTGGGTTTGATTGTTTGTTGGACATCAAAGAGGATATATATCCCGAATTTTTCTTAGAGTTCTTTAGCACATATTCTCTCGTTTATGATGACGATTGAATATATGTTAGGTTCATCCTTGAAGGTCGACTCATTAAACTCTCTCTTGAAGACTTTGGTCAAGCTCTTCGTGTTCCAATTAGGGGCACTTGTCGATTTACTGATAAATGGAAACTTGATTATCTCCTTGAACCATTCGACTGTGCTCCAGATGAAAATGAAGAGATTGACCTTTACTTCATTCTTGATGTCATTTGTAAAGCGCGTAGAGGAAACTTTGTAAGAAGCCTCCACTCTACCAAGTGTGTGGTAAAACGCTATGAGGTTCTCTTAAGCGACCTTAATGATTGTATGGTCCGTTGGGCCAACATCCTTAAGGAGAATGTGTTTCGTCTTGGCGGAAACCAGGATCATATTCTAGCGTGTATGGCGCACATGTTATGTTGCATCGCTACCAATGCCAAGTACAATCTCGCATACTATTTTTCTCGACGAATCACCTATGCTCTTTCCAAACCCAAAACAAATCTTCCCTATGCCATGATCCTTACTCGCCTTCTTAAGAAGGTTGGTGAAGACTATCCTGAAATCAACATTTCTCGCTTTCGTTCGATCGAACGTGTTATGCTACCCATTCAAAGGGTAGAACCACGAAAGCTAGAAGTGATCGAGGTTCGAGAAAGTCCGATCCACAAGAGTCCAATGACGAGGACTTTGATATGTCACAAAGTGATGGTGGTGGCGTAGGCATAAGTGCTCATGTTGGATCTTCGAGTGACTCTCACCCATCCATGGACACTTTCATGGAGTTGTTAGACGAAATCATCCCTCCTCCTCACTATGCCACTAGTGGACTTCCGGAGAACTTTGGTCTTGAGGATGTCTACCGAGCCAATCTTAAAACCCAAGGTGAGTTATATGATCATCGAGTGGAGTCAAGAGCATAACCAAATTGATCAAGGGACTTGGCAAGAAGAATAAATGAAGCTTTGGTTTATCAAGGTTAATATGTGTGTATACATGTTTAGATTGTAGAACTTCATCTCCTTTATCTTTATTTTTAGGATGTTATGTGTTTATTAACTAATACTTTGTATTTGGATTATTTAGTATTTTAATCCTAATTGTCTATGTTATCGATCTTTCGATTTGCATGGCTTTGTGCATCTTATGTGTTAGTTAGTTCCCTAGACCTTGATTAATAGTCATTTATGGATTGATAAACATTTATATAAAATCTGGGCTAGCAATAGTTTCTGAAAGTGTCTTTTCTCAAACCCAGTGGGGGCGGTTCCTTAGCGATAAACAATTGCGCCTCTCTATAAGGAACCACCTCTGTATGTTCTGAGAAGAATCTTTGCTTTACACTATTTTCCCTTGATCTGTTTAAACATTGATAAACTTTTTGCAAAAAATTGCACTTTCCTAAACTAGGCTACCTAATATCATTATTCACCTAAATTGATTTTAACCCATTACTAGTTTGGATAATTCCCTTCTCTTCTTAAACCCTATCTTGTTGATTGTGTTCTTCATCCCTTCAACTCTTCTCTAAACCTTAAGACACAACCATGGTGTCCACTAGAACATCCACCTCTTCTAAATATTCCTCTTCCAAAAGAAACCTGAAAATCAAGATTAAGTTATGTAATATTGGTTCTTCATCCTTTCACACTCCTAAAAATGAGATTTCTCCTATTCTCATTTCCTCATCACCTTCACCACCCCTTGCTCCATGCAAGACCAACTCAACTCATGGTACTAACCATTCACATGGTTCTACCTCCTCTTAATTCCAATCAAGAATGAATGAGCTTTCCTCACCATTCACTCCTAGTCCTCCCTTGGATGGGAATACTCAACCTAAACCTCTACAAAGCATTCATTTTGTCCATGAGACTTTGGTTACCTCTCCTTTCACTCCACTAAATTCTCCCGTCTCATCTGTATCACCCTTGGACACTATGCCTCCACCACCTCCTCCTCCCTCAAACAATAATGCTCCTATTTTGGGCATTCCTATTCCTTACTTTATGGGTGATCCTTACTTCTTTGGTTTTCTAGAAGCTCATGATGCCAATTGCCCATGTTGTCTCTATAACAACTACATCATTAAAAACCTAAGGTTGGAGATTCTTGGTCTTCATAGGAGGTTACATGATTTCTAGCTTACCTTTTTTTCCATGCCTCCTCCTCCTAGGAGATGAATGATGATTATACAAAATCAAATGTATTTAAAAAGAAGGTCAAGCCAAAGAAGACTATGCATTCAAGACCTAGTGTTAGATAACTTTGTATTAGTTAGTTGTTATTTCCTTTCTTGTATTTTCTTTCCTTCATGAGTTTTTCATGAAGATGATCTATGGATTTAGTTTTATGTGTTTTAACCTATGTGGTCACATTAATCAACTTCAATTTATTTAAAATTGAACCTAAATCTCACAACCTCTAAAAACTTGACTTAAAATTGGATCAAAATGTTATCTAAATATTTTGTCACCCTTTGTCAAGACATTCTTTGTGAATGTGTTGCTTTTATGCAACCCTGGCATACTCTAGTACTAAAAGAGGTAAAAATCCAAGATTTGCAAAATTTTGAAATAGTCATATTTTTCTTCAAAACTTTTGAAAATCATGATTTGACGTCCACTGGACGCGGCTCCTTAGCCTGTAGGCGACTCCATATCGATATGGAACTGCGTGCTCCCTTAAGAAACTGCGTATGGGAAAGCCACTTTTGGCTTATTTTTGGTCTTTATTCTTTGACCACAGTCTTGGTTAAGATTCTTTGTTTATCCAATTTGGCTAAACATTCCCTAAGACATTTTGTTTTCATTTCAAATCTTTGCCTTGTCTACTTTCTTTAAATTCTTCTCTTTTGGGAGTTCTTCTCTTCATCCCTCATAATGCCTAACTCTTCTATTCCTAACCTTGACATATCTTTGACACAATCTTCTCAACCTAAAGCTTCTTCTTCTAAGCTTTCAAAGAAACCGAAAATCTCGGTTCGACCCGTTTGGATCAAGAAGAACAAGAATCCTCATGATTACTCTTCTCCAAAATCCTCCAAGAATTCATCTTTCTCCCCGATTAAATATTGGAATGAGACTTACTCTATAAATCCAATTACCAGGGAAAAGGAAATTCTTCCACCACCACCTAAACCGTTCAACTCTCCACAACTCAATGACCTATCTTCTTTCCCAAATCTTACTAGGCATTGTGAAAACATATTTTATCCATTATCTCCCTCTCCACCAAACTCTCATTTTGATGGACCTCCCCCATCTAACGACTTTGTTTTGCATCATGGTTCCTCGTGTGCTTGTTGTCGGTTTCAACAAATTGAACTTGCTCATATCTATGACAAGCTAAATTACCTTGAATTCCTCCTCACTCGACCTCCTCTCAAAGTTTTCGTTACCGTGAACAAAACTTCGAATGATGCTTCGTTGTCTTTCTTTTCCAACTAAGGCACATTTTGTACTTTAGTTGTTTGAGTCAATAAAACCTAAGCAATCTTGGAAGATTATCACTATTAGAGTAGTTTATGCTTTGTGGTTTATTTTCCATATTTTTTGCTTTAAATATTCATATTATGTGTATGAATATTAGTAACACCCCCAAATATTCATACTTTAGTTCAGCGGAAGAGTCGTTGGTGTTACGGGATAGCACATTACTCAAATCATAGACAACTCTTAAAGATCGCGTCGTTTCATAATAAAGCATTTTCCATTCATAAATATCAAATTACATAGGTCCCAAGTCATAGTATTTCATACAATTTTACAAAACATTCGAATGGAAATTTTATTTGAATGCGGGCCATAAATTCTTGTCGTCTTCCCGAGAATTACCTTCAAGTACCTGAGATAAAACATGTTAAAAGAAAAGGTCAACGAAAACGCCGAGTGAATTCACAGAGTTTAATAAATACCATTAATATATCACCGTTATATATAATCGTTACCGAAAATCATTTTATACAATTCCTTATCGTAGGCCATAAAATAGGCCAAAGACATTTTATACAAATCTTTGTCATAAATCATAATATAGGCTTTTGCCTTCAAAACCATTATACGAACCATTGTCGTAAAAACATCATACAATACGTTTTATAACGTTGTATAAAGTTTAATAAAAACCGTTATGTGAAATTGGTTATTTAAAACCAAAAACACGAACATAATATCAATAATAAGACCCCGTATTGCTAGTCAGGCAATATATTATAATTCAATTCGTACATCAGTACTTTCAATATTGGATTATTATAAGCCGCATGACATTGATACCTTACTATAACAAACAACGGGTAGCTAACCCGTAGTTCCTTTGCCCATCTAATACAGTGTGTCGTCACAATAATCACGCTTATATAAATCTTCTCATACATAAATTCGCTTACCAATCAATGTGGCACGACGGGGATCAACTGTCAAGGCGCGAACTGGGGTGATCTTCCCCAAATAGTACTATTATATGCATAAGCGTCTACCAAATCCCGGTAGTTCACAATTCATCCTAATGGGACTTTTGGTGACATAACCTAACTAATAATAATCCATTTCATTTCATTCATCGGGTCATATAATCATTCGGGTCCATATCAATAAGCAAACAATCGGGACAACTGGTGTCCTACTTTTATTAAAACTAACATGTTATCTCCCTCGCGGGTTTATAAAACATTTCATAAAACATTTAAAAGAGTGCGAGGCTATGAACTCACGTTGATTGGGAAAGGCGGGTTATCGGCGATTTGGATGTACGGTACGTGCTTCAATCACGGAAACCTAGACAAATAATATTCGGTCTTAGACTCTTGTCCAATGACTTTATATAAACAATGGCTATGTATATATGATGACATTATAAGTATGACGATGATCAAGTGAGATTTTATCTCTTCATACACATTATAGTGTTATGTGTTATTCAAATTTTAGACTAGTTACACTAGTTTCAACTTATATATATATATATTAAGGCCCAATAAGCCCATTAAAATTCCAATACATTATATTAGCCCATTTATACTTTTAATTCCAGGCCTATACTCATATGTTGTTAAGCCCATGAGTAGGTCCATAGTATTTAGCAAAACTAGTCGGGCTAATGGTCCAATAAAGCTACTTTGGCCCATTAATGTTCATAAGTTATAAAGCTCAGGTTTTATCGGTTTTTACTTGTCAAATGTACTTACATATCAGTATATGAGTTATAAAAAGTTTACATTAGACGGGTCCGACCGTCTAAGTTTTATTTGGCGAAAACGTTAATCTTTCGGTTTTACCCGAAAAGACGTAAAACTTATATATATATAGTTTTATAACTTTAGAAAACATTTGAGTTTGTACTTTTATAAAAATGTCATACTTATTTATCAAAGTATACAACTTATTTTATAAGTATTAACATAAGTTAGTGGGTTTTACATATGTATTTTATATTAGTATTACTTGAGTGCTCATTTTATATTATATACTTTTATTTCCAAATCTGATTATCAAAATCACTTTCACCATTTTTGCCATATCTTGAGTTATACAAGGAGATAGAAGCTCAAATTTGGGCAGAAAAAACTACATAATATGTGCTACAAATAACTCCTGTTTAGATACTGATCATTCATCCTCTAAGTATCCCTAATAATTCGTCCAAAACAGACTATACAAATTTGAACCTTAATAGTATTTTGATCATATCTTGCTCATTTTAATGATTCCATTGAGTTGTCAACTCACCACATATGTAAAAATCATATATATAACCGTATATTCAATAATCTAAGTCATTTTACCAAGTGTTCATATGGTTACTTACTGTTTTATACAGCATATAAATCTAATCAAGATTTTAACATTTTAACTTGTAGATTTTAATCTTTTTAACCCAATCTATTAACACAAAATCCCCACATAATATTTTGATCATCATTCATCATTATATACATATACATTTATAAAGAAAACACATGATTACTTTTACAAAATAACAAGATGATAGGAAGGAAACAATCTCTATACCACTCAATAAGATGAAAGATTGAGATTTTTGGATGAATAAGACTTGGTTTTTGATAACCAATCTTATGATATATCAAGACCACCTTCAAGATCACCAAGAATATAAAAACACCTTCGACAAATCAGTCCTAAACTCCTTTAGAAACTTCTTTTAAGATGTTAAGATCACCTCAAATCACCAAGTCTTCAATGGGCTTCAACATATGTTGATTATAGCTTTTGTTTATGGTTAAAATTTGATGAAAATGGTGATAGGAGGGTGGCTATGTACGTTCATAAAGAGAGAGAAAGGGAGATGGAGAAAATTTTGCTAGATTCGCATGTGTGTGAGTTGAATATGAAAAAGAGTTAGTGGTTTTTGAGGTTTTGGTGGTTTTTGGTCAAGTGTATGGAACAAGTGTCCTAGCACTTTGTAAAAATGTGACACCAAGGAGTGGTGTTGGCTTGTTGGAATCAGCCCATAGTGGGGGTGGGACAAGTGTCCCATTTGTCTCATCTCCACTAATTTACGGGTACTCCTCGATTCTAGTTTCCTCGATTTACGTGCCCTCGAGTCGATTTACGAAAAATGTTTTGATAAATTATGAAACTATGGCACAAAACGATTCTAACAAAAATTTTCTCATCAATAACGGAGCACGAAAGCGTAAATACGTAAACCTAGGGTTTCCGGTTTAATCGTAAAAGACGCTAAATTATGCACGTAAGTCCTAATTTCTTCTCGTAAATTTGTGTGTTTATGAACCAACAAAAATTAAAATTCCAAAATAATATTCGAGAATAAATTTATTTCCTGAAATGTCGGACTGTCACCAAAATTGGTGTATGTAAACGTAAGCATGTAACGTAGAGTTCTCCGGTTTAGACGTAGTCGATGCTACTTTAAGACGTAAACCCTTATTTCTTCCCAAAAGTGAGTGAGTTCATAAATTAACAATATAATAATGATTTTAAATAATACTTGAGAATAAAATATCGACCTTAAATTGACGGATTGTCACAGCAGTTACCCCTAAAGAGGATCTTTGTCCTCAAAGATCGATTTATCTTACTACTCGCTTCTTATAGAGTCAAAGACATGCGGGCATTTCCTCCACATTCAGTCTTTTCTCATAAGTGTAATTATTTACAATACGCGAGTTTTATCAAACATAACTACGGGAATACGATCAGGCTTAAGTTGACTTACTTTCTCTATCCATGATGTTCACGGGTTTTTGATGAATGCAACTTTTTTCCGATCCAAACTTCATTAAGAAACAATCAGATTTTCACTTGATAGACAGTTTATCAAGTTTGATATACGAAACATAATTCACCCAGCCCTTGAAGTACTAGGGTAGATCCAGCTTATATGCCTTTCAAACCAACTCTTTACATTATCTCAATGGTCCCATACAACGGGGACTTATTTCCCATGATCTTTCAGATCATCACTTCACTTTTCCATGGTGAAATTTTATGGCATAACTTCGCTACCCATCCTGCACTTCAAGATCTACACTTCATATTCACATACCCTCCTGCCCACTACTGGCAATCAATAATTAGATCCTAATTTCAACATTCATTTCAGGTCTCGTGGGTCGGGTATTTTGTAAGGTTAGGTTTGTTATCATAGGCAACCTTAAACCTAAAAGACATGTCCAACTCACAATGGGTGTATGTCGGGTATCTTCGTCCCAACTCCTGCATACATATGCTCTTTATATAGATCCTGACAAGATTCGATCTCGTTCCTAATACGATAGTTATCAATGACAATCTCTCCAAAGGAAAACGATTTTCTCGTTCATTACTAAAGGTCGATTATTTAAACATAAAACAAGACATATAGTGTTTGTATCGTTACTTTACCTTGTCCCTTCGATTGGTAGTGGTAAGAAGTACTCATATCAAGATTCGTTCCCAATCACTTTTGAGGAAATCTCTATAAATTCGATGTGAAGCGAGGATCTTGTTAGAGATGATTGATACAGGCACACTATGCTTACACAACTCCTTTAAATACAAAAGAGTCAATTTATTCATCGAGAATCTATCATTAACGGGAATGATATTAGCAGATTTGGTCAGTCTGTCGACGATGACCCAAATCGAATCAAATTTAGATGATGACCTTGGATGATTTGTGATAAAATCCATGGTGGTTCTATCTCACTTCCAAACAAGAATTATAAGCTGCAGAAGCAATCCTTATAGATTTTTTGCGTTAATCCTTAACCTTCGCAAAAGTTAGATGTTTACCAACGTATGTGGCGATATCTGCTTTCATATTTGGTCATCAGTACAACTTCTTTAGATAAAGATACATTTAATCAAAAATGGCATGAATATAATACTTAAACTTATGAGATTCCAACATGACTAAATCTTGAAATCATCCATATTTAGGCAACCACAAGCGGCCTTTTAAACATTTAACGCCATCGGCTCTCATTTCTAATGGTTCACATTAGCCGCGAAACTCTTTATTATTTATATTATCCTTTTTACAAGCATCAGTTATTTCTAAACTGTTCGGACAAATTATTTTGCACGGTCATTACTAAGGAACACATCCTAATTGATTCTTTATCCTTTCTACATAATGTGTCAGTATCTACATTCACCTTCCCTGATAAAATAAATATCATGACCACAATCACTCAGAAATTCTTTCTTCATATTTTCTAAGTTTTAGATTCGTCTCTACTATTATCTTTATCAGTTTTGCTTAATCCGACGTTTAGAGCGTCGATAATTATACAAGTAATTAAATAATAAATATTTAATTTTTATGAAACATAAACGTAAAAAAAAATCTCAGTTCGTCCAATTGTAGAAAAATGTTAAAAATAAATGTGAATTTAGTTAACACGATTTTTGTTGATTTATCGAGAATAATTAACTAGATTTTTAAATGTTCGAAAAATCTTTGTTTATACTTTGGTCAAAATTTTCTTAGTTGAAAAGCAAAAATTGTCGTTTCAATTCTAAGTCATGGTTTAAATGGTTTTCCTCAATTCCTCCTAGGTTGCCTTGAGTTATACACAAACATTTACTCCTAAGGGAGTTTAGTTAAATGATCTGGGTACGAGGGAATAATCCCGTAATAATCCATTGATAAATATTTGTCAAAACATTTTTTTTTCATATAACCCAAAGCCTTAATGTCTCTAATCTTTGAAGAGTCAATATAGATTCCATTACCATTAATCACACGGTCAAATAATGTAAAGGATCAAGCCTTAAATCACATGTTAAATACTCAAGGTACAGGTTTTCATTGCTCGGCCAACTCAGGGCAGTCTATAGATGATTATTAACTCCTTCCTATTCTTAGAAACAAACATATGGTCCTTAATAATCACAAGCATGAATTTATCAAATTATAGCCTACACACATGATTCACCAAATTTATGAATGCTACATGGGCATTGGTCAATCCAAGCGACATCACATGAAACTCATAATGTTCATTACGAGTTCTGGATGTAGTGATTGGAATAGATAGTATTTTTCGCGGACGCGAAGTTGATGATAACCATGTCGTGGATCAAATTTCTGAATATACGCTAGAACCTTGTAAATGATCGAACACATCTTTCATCTTGGGTAATGGATATAGATTTTGATCGTCAATTTACCTAGTTCACGGTAATCAATGAATATAAGGAATGATAACAACATAGCTCTTTCATGATGACGAGCTTAGCAGAATAAAGGCTTTCTCCGACAACTCTTTCAGTTGTACGGTAACTCTTTCAATTCAGATGGTGCTGATGTACAGTCCACATGCCACAGGTACAGCACCAGGAATATAATCAATACCAAATTCAACTTCCCTTAATGGCGAAAGTCTAGGTAATTCACCAGCAAATACCTCCGAAAGTTTCAGATAGCAGGAACATCTTTTAATACATTTACTTTAAGTTCTTTCTAGATTATAAGATCTATGACTAGTTCATAACTATTGATGGTATAATTTCAAGCCTAAATGCAGGATATGGTCAACCATCGGGAATTATTTAGAGCACTTCTGATAATTAACATCTTATCTTTTAGGGGAATTCCACTCGAGTTCCCATCAATTTAGACAATGACATTATGTCATAATCAATCAATCCATTCTACTGGCACTACCAACTTTCTAGTTTTATTGCCGTTGATAAGATGAGAACTTCTCAAAAGATTAATAATAACTCATAATCCTTCACAAATTCAAGGACATATGGAGACATAGCTAATATTAAAAGAGTAATGCCAACGCATAATTTACGCGAGAGAATTTCAAATTAGATAAAGACGAAAACATTAACGAATATGAATATATCCCATGTTTCCATGATTTGAGTACGCATTCGAAAGCTCCTCGGATCGTTACCCAGGTCATTCAAATGAAATCTAATCAAAAGAAATGATTGGAACGTCGATACACCCAGTGGGGTATCAACACTCGGTAATTAGATACTTTTCCAAAGAATCTCACTACGAGAGAATTGGACAAGAAAGGGTTGTCAATTGTCAAATAAGACAATATCCACAGATGAGTAAATTCGACTCAGAAGAATAAATGGTACGGGCACATATGTAGGTGTCTCTAACAATATGTCCCTATTTTGCACTTCCTGCAGATCTCATAAAGTTTAATCTTTCACAATTACAAAGAAAATGTAATGTTTATTAACAAGTTCATGGTGACTACTAATCAGCCTTGCATGGTCCCTCCCAAATTGTACGTAGGCGCGCAACTATGCATAATTAAGGATTAACGATGCAATACTCAGTTCGTCAAAATTTTGTCATCATGTTTAAAATATATATTCATATTTAATTATGAAATAAAAATAAAAATGATTTTACCGAAATATTCATCATTCTGAAAGCATTCCTATTTACAGGAGGTTTAATAAAAACTTTATTTTGACAATAACTACCAATAGTACCAATTTAAATAACTCATATAAAATGATAATTCCATATTTTCCCCCAGATGGTATCGTATTACTTGTAAAAATAATGAGTGATCTACAAAAGGAGTGATGAAAAGTTGTTCACCCAGAACTAACTACAATATGCTAGGAAATGAGCTTAGCCAAATAATCATGAGGTTCGTGACCTCGATGGCACTCCGAAATATAAAGAGAAGAATCTATAACACAAATCTATCCGAAATTAGTACTTGCTCAATGGTTTCATCCCTAATGCGAAAATTAGGATGAAGCAATAAAAGATAGATAACATCAATACATGTAGAATTTAGCAATCAAAGATAGTCCTTTCATTAATCACAAACAAGTCTAAAAATGTACCGTAACACATTACGTGTCGCCATGTCATACAATTCCAAGGACTCATCCTACCACTGATGTCTCAGTTAAGTTAGGGATTTTTAAAAGAGGCTACAATGAATACTAATCTACGAGAGTCATTAGGTGTTCCACCTGTCCTGGAAGATCCATCGATCCCAATTCAGAAGAAGATTTCTTCAATTTATTTCTTGGACACTGAGCATCCTCGTCATTCGACAATGGTCTAGGAACAACCCTTAACACGAACCAACAATAATTTAAAACCTTATAATTCAATCACAGGACTCAACGACTTCCTCTTAACAATCTCATATTACATACGAGTTAAATTTTACTTTATTCAAGTTTCAATCAACTTATACTTAATGAGACATCCTACCTTATTCTCCATTACTTTCAACCTTATTCTTAGACCTTGAAAGGGCAATAAAAGCTCAATATGAACAACACTTAATTTCCAATCCTATAGCTCTTACCACAATAGTCATCAAATGAGTCACTAGTATAGGATGACTCACACATTCAATTAGACTTCTCGAAAAGATACTAGTGGCATGAGACTTTTGGGTAATGGTTCTAATGACAGCCTCAAGTGTAACATTTACCTTTTCGATTTCAAATTTAAGAATTGGGTGACACCGAATCAGATGACATCTTTCTAGGTGGTAAGGTTTTGTCAAACTCCACTCTATAAGTAAAGATCGTCATGACAACGATATCAGATTTAATCTCGCCAATTCTTCTTCAAGATCATAATCAACTAATATCAACATTTCTACGAATATCAACCATTTTGTTGGGATCATAAATATTCACAACTTGGTTTAGATCTGGAATAGCTAGAATTCCTACAGAAATAGCTTCGATTAATTTGGTTGGGGAGTTAGGGTTCCTTGTGACAATCTACGTCGTATAAATATCTCGTATAAGTATTAAAATAATCATCAAACAATCATGTAATCAAGTTATAACACATATATATATATATATATATATATATATATATATATATATATATATATATATATATATATATATATATATATATATATATATATATATATATATATATATATATATATATATATATATATATATATATATATATATATATATATATATATATATATATATATATAATCAAAGTTATATATATATTAAAATAACACTTCTCAGTCTGGCCTTGTTGGTAACTCGGGAATTCTTCGGCACCGTTATAGTCAAAAGATTTTTAAACATTTTACTCAAAATATTCATTAAAAAATATGTATGGTTAAAAATTTTGAAATATTTTATTCAAAACCTTGGTTTTAAAAATATTTCGTTCTCTATAACGAGAGCTCTAGTACCAAACTGTAACACCCCCAAATATTCATACTTTAGTTCAGCAGAAGAGTCGTTGGTGTTACGGGATAACACATTACTCAAATCATAGACAACGCTTAAAGATCGCGTCTTTTGATAATAAAGAATTTTCCATTCATAAATATCAAATTACATAGGTCCCAAGTCGTAGTATTTCATATAATTTTATAAAACATTTGAATGGAAATTTTATTTGAATGCGGGTCATAAATTCTTGTCATCTTCCGGAGAATTACCTTCAAGTACCTGAGATAAAACATGTTAAAATAAAAGGTCAGCGAAAACGCCGAGTGAATTCATAGAGTTTAATAAAAACCATTAATATATCACCGGTATATATAATCGTTACCGAAAATCATTTTATACAATTCCTTGTCGTAGGCCATAAAATAGGCCAAATACATTTTATACAAATCTTTGTCATAAATAATAATATAGGCTTTTGCCTTCAGAACCATTATACGAACCATTGTCGTAAAAACATCATACAATACATTTTATAACGTTGTATAAAGTTTAATAAAAACCGTTATGTGAAAATGGTTATTTAAAACCAAAAACACGAACATAATATCAATAATAAGACCTCGTATTGCTAGTCAAGCAATATATTATAATTTAATTCGTACATCAGTAGTTTCAATATTTGATTATTATAAGCCGCATGACATTGCTACCTTACTATAACAAACAACAGGTAGCTAACCCGTAATTCCTTTGCCCATCTAAAATAGCGTGTCGTCACAATAATCACGCTTATATAAATCTTCCTATACATAAATTCGCTTACCAATCAATTTGGCATGATGGGGATCAACCGTCAAGGCGCGAACTGGGGTGATCTTCCCCAAATAGTACTACTATATGCATAAGCGTCTACCAATTCCCAGTAGTTCACAATTCATGCTAATGGGACTTTTAGTGACATAACCTAACTAATAATAATCCATTTCATTTAATTCATCGGGTCATATAATCATTCGTCGGGTCATATAATCATTCGGGTCCATATCAATAAGCAAACAATCGAGACAACTGGTGTCCTATTTTATTAAAACTAACATGTTATCTCCCTCGCGGGTTTATAAAACATTTCATAAAACATTTAAAAGAGTGTGAGACTATGAACTTACGTTGATTGGGAAAGGCGGGTTATTGGCGATTTGGATGTACGGTACGTGCTTCAATCACGAAAACCTAGACAAATAATACTCGGTCTTAGACTCTTGTCCAATGACTTTTTAAAAACAATGGCTATATATATATGATGACATTATAAGTATGATGATGATCAAGTGAGATTTTATCTCTTCGTACACATTATAGTGTTATGTGTTAGTCAAATTTTAGACTAGTTACACTAGTTTCAACTTATATATATATATTAAGGCCCAATAAGCCCATTAAAAGTCCAATACATTATATTAGCCCATTTATACTTTTAATACCAGATCTATACTCATATGTTGGGCCCAATTGGGTTAAGCCCATGAGTAGGTCCATTAGTGTTTAGTCAAACTAGTCGGGCTAATGGTCCAATAAGGCTACTTTGGCCCGTTAATGTCTATAACTTATAAGTTATAAAGCTCGGGTTTTATCGGTTTTTACTTGTCAAATGTACTTGCATACCAGTATATGAGTTATAAAAAGTTTACATTAGATGGGTCCGACCGTCTAAGTTTTATTTGGCGAAAACGTTAATCTTTCAGTTTTAGCCTAAAAGACGTAAAACTTATATATAGTTTTGTAACTTTATAAAACATTTGAGTTTGTACTTTTATAAAAATTTCATATTTATTTATCAAAGTATAAAACTTATTTTATAAGTATTATCATAATTTAGTGGGTTTTAGATATGTATTTTATATTAGTATTACTTGAGTGCTTATTTTATATTATATACTTTTATTTCCAAATCTGATTATCAAAATCACTTTCACCATTTTTGCCATATCTTGAGTTCTACAAGGAGATAGAAGCTCAAATTTGTAAAACACAAACTACATAATATGTGCTACAAATAACTCCATTTTAGCTATTGATCATTCATCGTCTAGGTATCCCTAATAATTCGTCCAAAACAGACTATACATATTCGAACCTAAATAGTATTTTGATCATATCTTGCTCATTTTAATGATTCCATTGAGTGGCCAACTCACCACATATGTAAAAATCATATATCTAACTGTATATTCAATAATCCAAGTCATTTTACCAAGTGTTTATATGGTTACATACTGTTTTATACAGCCTATAAATCTAATCAAGATTTTAACATTTTAACTTGTAGATTTTAATTTTTTTAACCCAATCTATTAACACAAAATCCCCACATAATATTTTGATCATCATTCATCATCAGATACATATACATTTATAAAGAAAATACATTATTACTTTTACAAAATAACAAGATGATAGGAAGGAAACAATCTCTATACCACTCAATAAGATGAAAGATTGAGATTTTTGGATGAATAAGACTTGGTTTTTGATAACCAATCTTATGATATATCAAGAACACCTTCAAGATCACCAAGAATATAAAGACACCTTCAACAAATCAGCCCTAAACTCCTTTGGAAACTTCTTTTTAGATGTTAAGATCACCTCAAATCACCAAGTCTGTAATGGGCTTCAACATATATTGATTATAGCTTTTGTTTATGGTTAAAATTTGATGAAAAATGGTGATAGGAGGGTGGCTATGGACGTTCATAGAGAGAGAGAGAGAAAGGGATATGGAGAAAATTTTGCTAGATTTGCATGTGTGTGAGTTGAATATGAAAAAGTGATGAGACTGCTTTTATACATAGTCTCATCGTCCAAAAAGGGCTTAAAATGCATTAAATATCATGAAAATACCCAAATATATGCTTGTGTTTGTTGCTTGTGTATTTTAGGTACGGATATTGAGAAAATGACAAAAGATCACAAGAATCATGCAAAAACGAACACGGGAAACGAAGCCGCACATTGAACCAAGCCCTAATGAAGAATTTTCCAAGAAAACCCTTGAAGATTTGAATATTTATGAAGAAGGGTCCTCCAATATGGAAAAATTGACACTTTATACCCTTGTATCTTCATAATTACAAGATTGGTCCCTAAAGTTTGTCAAAATTGCAAAAAGGGCCCTCCACTTTGAAGAATTGGCAATTTTAGTCCCTCAACAAAACTAAAATGTCAATATTTATCCTCCTCAAAGTCAAACATACCAAGAAGGACTCCAAGTTACAAGAATTACAAATTTGGTCCTTTGAAAATATCAAAATTACCAAAAGGACCCTTGACTTTGAAGAAATGGCAAAAATGGTCCCTCATTAATCATGACTTGGCAATTTCAGTCCTCCAAAATGTAAATCATACAAGTCAAGACCATTATCAATCAAGAAAATGCCAAAACATTCCTTCAAGAATCAAGAATTGGCAAGAAATACCCCTGAAAATACTTTGGAAAAGTATTTGGGGCAAAAGTGTGAAAAATGAAACTTTATTACAAAGGGAATACGGATTATGGGCTATTATTTACAAATTTAAAGAAAGAAGGGAGTTAAGGCACCAAAATGGGCAGACAAAGAAACTTACCTTAACTAACCCTTGCACGCCACGTGCCCCACTCACCCACATCAACCAATCAGATTTCCCCCTTCCTCCACATCACCCTCCAATCACCGTTTAATATTAACTAACTTTTCAAAAGTTAATTAATATTATAAACTGGCGCTAAATACCCACTAAACCCAAAACAAAGATCAAATGAGTTGTTCTTAGTGTTCATACGAATATTGGGTTTTCTTAATTGTGTAACAATTAACCCACCAAACCTTCCAGATTTATGATTAAGCATGCCTTAATCATAACCCAACTTTGAAAATACTTGCCACATTGATAGGTGTGTAAACACCCATCTTTTCTACCACTTAATTACAATAATAAACCGGACCAAAACGTGTATTTTATGTCTTTTATGTCGGAATTATGCGTGGTTTGTGTTTTTGTTGTGATTTAGGACGAAATTGTGAAAAGTGGAGAAAACACGAGAATTCACGCGCATTCACGGCTTTTATTGAAGAAAAAGATGAAAGACGGAGTCGAGAAGTCAAAAGTGGAAAAAGAACGGAAGTCCAAGACCAATTCTGAAGATTTATCAAAGAAAAAGTCAAAAGACGGAAGTTTATCAAAAGCCGAAGAACTCAAGTCTAATGTATTGAAGAAATTAAAGACGAGTTTAAAAGAAATCCCGAACCACAAGTCATTAGAGTCCAAGTAAAGAAGATTAGAAGGGAAAAGGACTAATGGTGCAATTAATGAAGACTATATGCTTAAGGACCTAATGACGCAATTAAGAGAAAAGGAAGAAGGGGAGGAAGCTTCCTAATCCTCCCCTATAAATAGTTTAGATTGTTAATCATTTCATTTTGTTGGATAGCTTGACAAACTATCTCTTCCATTTTTAATTACCTTGCACCTTTAATTACTTGTCCAATTTAATTACCTTGTCTTGCACTTAATTACCATTTAATTTCAAGTAAGTTTTTCTTTTAATTCTTGTTAAGCTTTATCTTTACCTTGTTAATCTCATTCTTCCTTTCTTTAATCTTTGTGTTGATTTGTTTATGTTCATGTCCTTAATTTTTGTTGATTTATTTAAGTGGGTTTTGATTAATTTGATTAAGTTTTGTTAGTTTTATTGTTTTGGATTGATTGTTTATGCTTTATATTTGTTTATTTATTTGTTTGATTTAATCTTTTTGTCGATTTGGTTAAGCTTTTGGTAGATCCGTGCTTTATTTCCTCTTCCTTGATCTTCGGTTTACTGTTACTGTATTTCCCAGGATCGTGCCCAGAAACATTTTGAGTATACAATCTTAAGGGTGTTCTATTCGGAATATTGGATATTCCGAATAGAGGGAACTTTCCGAATCACCTGATTATTCCGAATAGGCATTCCGAATAGGAACTTTCCGAATAGGACTAATTATTCCGTATAGGTCTAATTTTCCGAATAGGAAATCATTCCGCATAGGGAAGTATTTTCCGAATAGGACTGGTTATTCCGAACATGCACTTCTTTCCGAATAGACTGGATTTTCCGAATAGGCCTAATATTCCGAGTAGGACTTTATTCCGAATAGGGACAGATATTCCGAATAGAGGTATTATTCCGAATAGGAGGCACATTCCGCATAGGGTAAATCTTTCCGAGTAGACAAATATTCCGAATAGGGCTAATCTTTCCGAATAGGTGACAGATATTCCGAATAGCATTTATTCCGAATAGGAGTTTATTCCGGATAGGGAAATCTTAGTTTTTAGTTTTCTGCCTTTTCATTTTAAGCTTTATTTTTCACGCCTTTTTCTTAATTGCACTTTAAGTTTATTTGCCGTAGTTTAAGTTTTAGTTTTAGTTGCGTTTTAAGTTTGCCTTAGTTAGATTTAAGTTTGCGTTATTTACTTTAGTGCCCTTTAGTTTTAGTCTCGCTTTTAATTACTTGCACTTTATTTTAATTAGACTTAGATTTACTTTAATTGCACTTCTACTTTAATTGTTTTGCACCTTTTATTTTCAAAACTATAACGACACATCTTTGTTCCACCAAAGTTCAACTGAGTCACACATTAAACATAAGTTTTTCAATTCGAAGAGACCAACACAACGAACATATAATTTTTATACGGCCAAAAGCCAATTATCAAATGGCGCCGCTGCCGGCTCTTTTCGTAAAGATCAACAGTTTTCTGTGAGAGACGCGTTGCTTTTTGGGATCCGTTCACTTGTGAACGTTATTTTTCTTGCATAAAAAATTCAAAAAATCATAAAAAAAATTAAAAAAATTAAAAAATACATAAAAATTAAAAATTTCAAAAATCCAAAAAGATTTTATCTTTCTTGTGTATATATATTGTTTTTGTGTTTGGTTGTGTTTTCTTTTGCATTTTCAGGTGTATGCGTACTAGATCTTCTAATTATCAAGAGCCCGAGCCTCAAGAAGATTTAGATATGGCAGGTGTTAACAACAACATGCCACCGCACCTCAATAATAATAATAACAACAATGCTCTTCCACAGCCCGATCTTCGGACCATGGAGGAACTTTGTCAACCAACCATGTTTGGACGAGGAGGACCGATTGCGCTGATGCAAATCAACGCTCCTGAGTTTTCGTTGAAGCACCACATGATTCAGCAAGTACAAACAAACCCATTTAGAGGATTGCCTGATGATGATGCCAACAAACACCTCGACAAGTTCATTACAATCACCCAGAGCATGAAGTTGGCTGGTGCCACTATGGATGAGCTTCGCCTACAACTCTTTCCACACACTCTATTACATCATGCCGAGAAATGGTTTGATCGTCTCCCGAAGAATTCTATTCACACTTGGGATGACATGACTCAACGCTTTTTGTCGCGCTACTTTCCACCATCCATGGTCACAAGCCTTCGCAATCAGATCAGCGGTTTCATGCAAGATCCCGATGAATCTCTTTTTGATGCATGAGAGAGATATAATGTCTTGATCGACCGTTGTCCAAACCACAACATGCTTCCGGTCACCTTGATCGATACTTTCTACAACGGATTGACTTTTCGAGATCGTGATACGATCAATGTAGCCGCCGGTGGCACATTCATGAAAAGGAGACCCGAGGAGTGTAGAGAGTTAATTGAAAACATGACTACTCATCATAAGAAGTGGGATTCCTCTGCTTCTTCTAGAAACAACACGAGAGTCAATGTTTCTTCTACCTCAGCAAACTCTGAGATGACCGAACTCACCCGCATGATGGCTGAAATGAGCAAAAGTATTACGCTTCTCGCTTCAAACCAACAACAACAACAAGTTAAAGCGGTTGCTAATCCTTGTGAAACATGTGGCGGTCCTCACTCATACACCGATTGTCCTTCGACACAAGGAAATCTGGAAAATGTGTATGCAGCTTACGGTAATTATTCACCAGAAAATTACCAAGCTAGACAACAAGGGGATAGAAATCTGCTGAGCTACCGTTCCAACAACTACCTTTCACCCGGTTTTTCTCCTCAAACCCAAAATCCCGCCAACAACTACAATAGAAGCAAACAAATCCCACCTCGTGCTTCTAACCCTTATCAACCACCCACCCAACATCACCCGCCCATTAATCCAGATGTTGACACAATCATGAGAACTCAAGGTGAGCAAATCAAGAATCTACAGAGCCAAATAATCAATTTGAAAGGAGATATCTTGAAGCAAGGTAATGACATCAGAACCGAGGTTCGTGATAATCTTCAATCCTCTTTCATCACTCAAACAACTGAATTGAAGAATCTGTTGGCTAGTTTTTTGCCCGAAGCTCAACCTTCTTCTTCTTCGGGTTCTCTACCTTCAAACACCGTCACCAATCCGCGAGCTAATGTGAGTGCTATAACTACGCGTAGTGGAATTACCATTGTCAATCCACCTGATTCACCACCAACATCTACACCTCCTCCACCACCATATATCCCTACTCCTCTTACACTTAGTGATAGTACACCATTACCGTCTCCGCCTCGTCATGACGATGTATCTCGGAAGGACCCTTCAACAGCACAACCTTCACCAACTACACCCTCACCTAACCCTTATAAACCTAGAATCCCATACCCTTCTCGCATAGGCAAGACCAATGATCTAACCAAGAATGACTGTCAAGTATCGAAATATGTGGATAGGCTATCTAAAATGACCATCAACATTAGCCTTGTTGAAGCACTTTGCCACATGCCGAAATTTGTTAAAGCATTCAAGGAATTGCTTAGCAAGAAGGAGAAGCTGATTGAACTCGCCAACACACGCTTAAATGAAAACTGCTCTGTAGTTCTTCTTAGAGAACTTCCGGAAAAGCTTGGAGATCCCGGTCGTTTTGTGTTGCCTTGCGTGTTCAACAAAACTGAAGAATTTACTGCCCTTGCTGATCTCGGGGCTAGTATTAATTTGATGCCACTGAGTGTTTGGAAAACACTATCATTGCCCGACCTCATTCCAACAAAGATGACTCTCGAACTTGCAAACCGCACTCTCGCTTACCCCGTTGGTATAGCCGAAGACGTGTTTATCAAAGTTGGCACATTTACTTTCCCGGTCGATTTTGTTGTAGTTGATTATGAAATGGACCCTCGTATTCCTTTAATACTTGGTCGGCCATTCTTGAGAACCGGACGTGCTTTAATAGATGTGGCCGAAGGTGAGTTAATCCTACGAGTCGGGGATGATTCTAAAGTTTTTAAAATGGGGAAGCTTACAGGCAAATCCTTTGGAGGCCGAGAATCAGTGAATATGATAAATGTGCTCGATGACTTTACCGTCTACGATAATCCTTTATTCGAGTCCTCCACTGATAATCCACTCTTTGAAGATGATGTGGATGATTCTCTCCCTACTTTGGACGCTTCTCCCATTTATGATTCTCAACCGGTCTTCGATGCTTATGATGATGATTCTAGCTCAGACTCGGATGATTCTGATT
Source organism: Glebionis coronaria (assembly GCA_025667525.1). Lineage (NCBI taxonomy): Eukaryota > Viridiplantae > Streptophyta > Magnoliopsida > Asterales > Asteraceae > Glebionis > Glebionis coronaria. The sequence continues at coordinate 446,469,392 of CM046874.1, forward strand.
GTACTTCTGAGTATCCCGAGCTACCCACATTCGATGATTTTGATGAGGCCGATACTCTTTCGAGCGATTCTTCACATGATGAAGATCCTCCACCATCACTCGATCCTACTTTGGATGATTACTCATTCGAGGAATACTTCTCTATGTTTCTCAATACATACTTCCCTCATGAGAGTGATGCTCCTCCTTATGACTTTGAAGATTATCGTCTTGATCCTACTTTGGATTTGAAGAGCATTTTGTCAAAGGAGAAGAAACCGGTCGACACCGAAATCCGTTGCACGTATGATTTGACACCTCTTTGTCCCACTTCTGAGGACGAGGTTGTGCTTCTTTGCGGATCTTCTTCACACTCGGCTGAGCCTGAGTGCTATTTTCCCTTAAAGGAAAAGGTGTTCGACCCTGGTATTGAAGTCTTTAAGCCATCTCAGTATCCACCTGATGAAATAAAAGGAAAAATCTTTGAAGACATGCTCGCATCGCTTCATACTTGCTCCCACCATGCTCCATCACTGCTTAAGGGAACCCTGCCACTTCTCTTTTGGCTTGCCTTGTTCGCCTTAAGCTCTTGCTTATTGATGGATGAAAACTATGTCTTTGATCCTGGTGGATATGTTTCATGCTTCTTCCGTTGATGATCAAGGTCGAGTCAGGCTCACGACTCGGTAAACAAAAACCAAGCGCTTCTTGGGAGGCAACCCATGCATCTATCTTTTTGCTTTCTTTACCATAAGTGTAGGGGGGACCCTTTGGTTTGCTATTTCCTCTCCTCACTTCTTAATCAGGGATTCGAGCTTCAATGATCCACTCTTGATGATTCTTGACGACCCGTGATTCCGTGTTCTACTTCTTCCCGGTTCTATCCTAAACTCTTTTCGATTCACTATTTTATATTTTTGCAATATTAAAATAGGAATCTCTTTAGTGGTCTTTTCCTTAGCAAGATTTAAACAACGTGCACAATGTCCTAAGTGTAGGGGAGTTTACTCCCACATGCTTAAACATTGAGGACAATGTTTATCTTAAGTGTAGGGGGGACTTCTATCGAAGTTAAGTGGTCTTTTCCTTGTATTTGTCCTCATTTTAACCGGAATATCAATTTTTCGACATTTTTCAAAAATTTTGATCTATTTTGGCCTATTAGTTTTTCCCTTTTGTATAGTTATTTTCTTTCCTTATTAAAATAAATGTTTAATAAGTGGTTTTAATTTTCAAACGTTGTGAATCTTTTGACTCAATCCGAGTTTACTCTAGCTAGTATCCTTAACGTGTTTAAGTCAAGTTTTGCTAGGCTTTTATATAGGGAGCTATAAAACGCGAAAGTCTTAACTCTCACGGGTTAAGAACAAGAACGTTTCGCAAGTTCCTATAATTGATCCTAGAGAGTCGTTTATCAAGGGAACTTTAAGATGCGATTTCTAAACTTGAAAAAGTCTAAGAATTTGCAAGATCCTATAGGCGACTCGAAAACCCAAAACTTTGATTTAATAGGCTAAGTATCCACGAGTCTCATTACTTGAGATTTTAAACTGTGGAGAACGAGAGATGATAGAGCCAATTATAAGTTCGGTATTCTTTCGTGAATTTATGTGAGTTAACTATGAGCCTATTCTCCCATCGCTTGCTAATAAATTTATCTGCTAATAAATAAGGTTGTACGATTTGAAAAGTTACTTAGCTTCTAGCCCCAGATCGTTTAAAAGTTGCTCGGTAATGACGAGAGTTCATAGCCAAGGCATAACTTATGAAGCGGGGCGCGAATATTGGCGAGTCCGAAAATGCCCTAACAAGGCATGAGGGCTATGTTTTGTTGCTAAAGATCCAAAAGTGATGTGAAGAATCATTTATCGAAAATCAATATGAAGGATCGAGACACACGACGAAAAGCAAAAACTCCCAAAAAGTCATGGAGAAGTGTATCCGAAAAGACCCTAACAAGGTATGAGGATAAATAGATCCAAGTCAATAAAGGAGGCGGATCGTTGTATATCAAAATCCAAAATAAAGATTGGAGAAAAATGAAGAAGTCGTGGTCCATATATGAAGAATCTCTCAAAAATTCCAAGTGAAGAAATTCCAATTATGAAGAGAAGACCATTATTTCATGAACGTCTCTCTCAAGATTTGAAGTATGAAGTCGCTGCCAAATATCGGCCCGAGAAAGGTCTCAAATCGCGAACCAAGTTATGCCAAGATATGAACTTTTTGATATCCCGAGAAACAGTTTTAAAAGATTTGGTCCTTTAGCTAACTATTGATTAAATCGTGCACTTTATTTTTAGACTTAATAATTATCGAAATAAGTCAAACAATGCATCTTCGTGATCATTCAAGACAAATAATAAAATATAAGAGATACCTATAGGAATAAGGGAGTCTAAGTGAATAATTGGCCCACATGAGTTCGTGTTAGTTTACTAACTTATAATAACAATGATCTCGTTTTTAAGCTTGGTTTTGAGAAAGTGAAAAGTTGAGGATGATGATTATTCATGACATTTTCAAAACCCAAGGTATGCTTTTAATTTCTTTGCTTTGCATTTTTATCTCTTTAATAAAGGCCAACGTGGACTGATTATAATGAAAAGTGTAAACACGCTTTGTAACTAATGCATTACATGAGGACATTGCAATGGTCAAGTGTAGGGGATTTGATAGGTGTGTAAACACCCATCTTTTCTACCACTTAATAACAATAATAAACCGGACCAAAACGTGTATTTTATGTCTTTTATGTCGGAATTATGCGTGGTTTGTGTTTTTGTTGTGATTTAGGACGAAATTGTGAAAAGTGGAGAAAACACGAGAATTCACGCGCATTCACGCGCATTCACGGCTTTTATTGAAGAAAAAGATGAAAGACGGAGTCGAGAAGTCAAAAGTGGAAAAAGAACGGAAGTCCAAGACCAATTCTGAAGATTTATCAAAGAAAAAGTCAAAAGACGGAAGTTTATCAAAAGCCGAAGAACTCAAGTCTAATGTATTGAAGAAATTAAAGACGAGTTTAAAAGAAATCCCGAGCCACAAGTCATTAGAGCCCAAGTAAAGAAGATTAGAAGGAAAAAGGACTAATGGTGCAATTAATGAAGACTATATGCTTAAGGACCTAATGACGCAATTAAGAGAAAAGGAAGATGGGGAGGAAGCTTCCTAATCCTCCCCTATAAATAGTTTAGATTGTTAATCATTTCATTTTGTTGGATAGCTTGACAAACTATCTCTTCCATTTTTAATTACCTTGCACCTTTAATTACTTGTCCAATTTAATTACCTTGTCTTGCACTTAATTACCATTTAATTTCAAGTAAGTTTTTCTTTTAATTCTTGTTAAGCTTTATCTTTACCTTGTTAATCTCATTCTTCCTTTCTTTAATCTTTGTGTTGATTTGTTTATGTTCATGTCCTTAATTTTTGTTGATTTATTTAAGTGGGTTTTGATTAATTTGATTAAGTTTTGTTAGTTTTATTGTTTTGGATTCATTGTTTATGCTTTATATTTGTTTATTTATTTGTTTGATTTAATATTTTTGTTGATTTGGTTAAGCTTTTGGTAGATCCGTGCTTTATTTCCTCTTCCTTGATCTTCGGTTTACTGTTACTGTATTTCCCAGGATCGTGCCTAGAAACATTCCGAGTATACAATCTTAAGGGTGTTCTATTCGGAATATTGGATATTCCGAATAGAGGGAACTTTCCGAATCACCTGATTATTCCGAATAGGCATTCCGAATAGGAACTTTCCGAATAGGACTAATTATTCCGTATAGGTCTAATTTTCCGAATAGGAAATCATTCCGCATAGGGAAGTATTTTCCGAATAGGACTGGTTATTCCGAACAGGCACTTCTTTCCGAATAGACTGGATTTTCCGAATAGGCCTAATATTCCGAGTAGGACTTTATTCCGAATAGGGACAGATATTCCGAATAGAGGTATTATTCCGAATAGGAGGCACATTCCGCATAGGGTAAATCTTTCCGAGTAGACAAATATTCCGAATAGGGCTAATCTTTCCGAATAGGTGACAGATATTCCGAATAGCATTTATTCCGAATAGGAGTTTATTCCGGATAGGGAAATTGAAAGTCCCTAATCAATGCAAGAAACCCTAATCTTAACTTAATCAACACAAGGTATTACTTTTCAAACGTAATCTTATTATTGTATAATAAAGAATTACAAGTGTTATGGATAACACCGTTTGATGACAATGTGTTGTGCACACTTTGAACAACAATAAACCTTAACTTATGAATACAGTCGTAGCTGTTTGATTCACTAAGTTATACGCACTAATGTTCTTGATATCTCAAAGTGTTGAACATTAATGCAAGGATACACATCCTATTTATAGTGTTACGAGTTTGACTTGAACAGTACTTGATGTCGACTACACAAGCTTTTACAAGTTCCCACATCAGTCACATGATGTCCTTCTATTCCTTGTAGTCTTCCATTATGCTTTAAGGAACAGTTGTCAAAAACAGTTTCCTTATTCTTCATATTCTCGAACACACAAATGGCATGTCCAAAGTGTGCTGAGAGTTATCAGGGTATTGCCACCCCTGTTAACTCTCAACCCCTCAGAGTCCCTAATACATCTTGGCTGTTATCCATCACAGCCAAGGAGTATGTCTTCAGGTAATCTTCGACTTCCCTGACAATGTCTCTGACATGGACTCGTCTGAGGTTGCTCACAGAGACTCGGATCTCTGTGAGTCTTGCGAAACTTGCCTGCCTCCTACGCACAGGCAAGGGACTATCTATCAGCCTAATTATGTTTAAATCAATGAACAGGGAATCTAACAAGTTTAGATTCCCAACAATCTCCCCCTATTTAAACATAAATAGTGCTAGATCTAACTAAGTTAAGGTAAGTGAGTTTAACAGCTTCTTCTTACACATAACAGATCTAAACAAACATACCTCATGATTTTATTAAGACTTAAAGAAAAATTACAAGTTCATTACATAAGTTAAATAAAAGATGAAGGTAAAAGGGCTGACACAATCTTCAATAGTCATCATTTTTGATTCTTTATTCAGCTTCGGCCACATCTAATCTGTTATCAATTTCATCCTGCAAAGTCTTTGCAAACTTCTTGGAATACTCTGAGTTGATCTTGAGACACTTCTTGTGACAGAGTAGCTGAATAGTTGAAGCCAGGCAAAGCTCATCTTCCCTCTGAAAAGCATATTGGCAGGCTTTGTTCATAAACGCCATTCCTCTTTCAGGCACTGAGTATGTTTGACCATCAACAGGGCCAACTATACCATTAGGAAGGATCAGATCCCTGTGCATGCCATCCACACGAACATCTTCAGTAACAAAAGTTTCATCAATGATTTGGGAAATTCTTCTTCTTTTGTTGCCTGTCTTTGGGGGTCCTTGTTCGAAAAGCTGTGGTAGAGGATCAATCTTGAGTTTGGCAGCTGTTTCCTTGATCCAGTTAAACTTAGCCTTAAGAGTTTTAAGCAGAAGGAAATTTGCCTGTCCAGACTTTTTGGCAGCTAAGGCTTCGAGTTCAAACCATTCTGATAACCCAAGTGTTTTTAACCTGAAGTTGTCAAACACATCCATATTCCTCTGTTGATTTTCCCTCCATAAGATCATCTGTGGGGTGTTTGTGGATTTGTGAATGGTGTATCTAAACTTGGTTATCTTGCCAGCAGCATACCTGTTGTTCACGCAGGCATCATAGTCAGCTTTGACTTTCTTTAGGGCCTCAGCGCGTTTGAGTTCCATTTCCCTCATCCTTTGTTTTTGTTTTTCCCTTTCAGGTGGTGTCATCTTCCTCAGAGTAGCTTCATTTAATTCTTTGGTTGTCTTGAGCTCATTTAGTCTTTTGAATTCTTCAGCCTGTTGCTCTATTTCTTCAGGCGTTAAAGGACTCTCATCGGAAGGTGTAAAGGTTGAAAAGTGGGAAAGGTCTGTTGTGGATCCTCCTGTCTCTAGCATCGCAGCTATCTTCTTAAGTTTGGTGTCAGTATCAACCAAAACTATCTCTTTACCTTTCTTTGAGACAGAGGACTCCACACTTATGTTTTTCAAATCATCAGCTCTTTTGAGGAACGCTGTCTGAGCCTGATTTTGAATAGATTTTGGTAGGGAGCTCACAGTGAATTTAAGTTTCTTGGCTGCTGGTTCATCATCATCCTCAGGCTTGCTGATGTTAACTAAGATCATGGATTTAGATGAGTCAGCTCCATCTAGTGTTTGTTGCTCCCCCTGAGTCTGATCCTCATCATCAGGTACTATAACTGGTGTGATGACTTGAAGAGGAACAGGTGTTGTTGAGGGATTGGCTGAAGATGAGCCTTGTTCAGCAGATGCAAGGCTGAGTATATTAGTCTTCTCCCCCTCACGTTCATCCTTACTTCCCTGATGCTTGGATGAACGTGCCTGAAATCTTCTTGCAATCTGCTCCACAGAGGCAGCCATGGCACGTTGTCTCTTCCTCGAAGCCCTGGCAATCTTCAGCAAGAGGTTGGCATTGGCATTGGTATTAGCTTGAACACGTCTGACAATAAAGCCAGCATGGTTGTATTGCCTGTTGCGAACCGCATTGAAGTGCCTGTTCATGTTGTTTTCTTGTTCATGGAACATGGCTGGGACAACAGAGTCAATTGCATCCTTGATCCGTGTCGAGAGATGACTTAGTCCCTGAGACACACCTTTTCTGGCACCTTCCTGAATAGGTTCAGTGACAGCCTCAGTCACAGCCTTCTTTATAATGCCTGGAAAAGTGACAGTAAAATTGTGCATCTCTGACTTGATCACGTCCAGCTTTCTTGATAAGCGCTCAATATCAGACTGATGGTGTACGGGCTGAAGATTCTTGATATTGAGTCTTTGTTGAGCAAAATCATCCTCCCTTGGAATCAAGTCGAAGTTAGTCTGGGTAGGATGATCAAACAAGAGGAATTCAGCTGTTGGATCATATATTGGTCTTTGGAAGACTGTTGTTGCAGATGTAGCAGAGTTTTGTGTGTCAACAGCTTCCTTGAGAGGAGAAGTCTTGTCATCTTCTTTAGGAGGAGAGGCTGACAGCTGGTCATCCTCATCTTCTTCCTCCTCTTCATCAAACATTCCCTCAGGGAATTCATCCTCAGGCATGGGTTCAAACTCAGCGACATAATCTTCTACAGAAAGCATTTCTTCATCAGTATTGAGATCAAGTTCTTCTTCATTTGTAATGTCCTGAGTTATTGTTTCAGCCTCCTTTTCATGTACCTGAGGTTCTTTGACTGGCTGTACAATTTCAGCCTGCAAGTTTGTTGAAATTAGTAACAGGGAAAATATAAAGTGAATGGTCTCCATTTCGCTGTCCCAGAGAGGCTGAGGGTGATTACTCAGCCACTCCAAAGGATAAATCCTTGGGATTCTTTTAAGTGTGAATGAAGTGTGGTTAATGGTCGCCATTCGCTGCCCCTAGGAAAGCTGAGTGTGATTATTCAGCCCCCCCAAAAGGTAAAAACCTTTGGGACTCTTTTGATTGTGAAACATATGTTGTTTAATAATCGCCATTCGCTGCCCCTAGGAAAGCTGAGTGTGATTATTCAGCCCCCCCAAAAGGTAAAACCTTTGGGACTCTTTTAAGAGTGAAACATATGTTGTTGTAGGTCGCCTGTTACGCTGCCCCTAGGAAAGCTGAGGGTGATGATTCAGCTCCCCCTGAAAGGATAAATCCTTTGGGACTCTTTTAATGAGGGAACCAAGAGGCTGTGTGAAGTACAGCATTCAAGGTTGAGCCATTAATGTATTCAGGTTGTTGTTAGCATGAATACTGTCTAGAGGGTTCAGGGTCATCGGGGTGCTTTATAAACACAAATGAATCACTCCCTGGTGCAAAGAAAGAGTGTACAGAAGTCTTAAAGTATTCTAAGTGAAATGACAGACTTCTATGGGTCGAGGATTACCCTAACTTCACCACTCTCTCCTACAGACAAATGAGAGTGGTTGATTGTGAACCTCTAAAAATGTACAATGATTACCTGTGAGATATCAGCTTGGTTTGGTTGGTTTCCTGTAGTCTCTGCTGACCTAGAGACACTAGACGCCTGTTGTTTGTCAGCCAAAGATTCTGTATCCACAAGAGTATCTGGACCAGAGGCGGTGTCAATCTTCTTTTCCTTGGCCTTACTAACAGCTTTAGGTTGGGAAGAAGAGGGGATTTTCTTCTTCTTTGGTTGTTGGCCAGATGAAGCCTTGGACTTAGTAGTGTGCTGCCCAGAGGTCAAAGACGTAGACTTGCCAGCGACACTAGAAGTAATCACCTTCTCAGAGGAAGGGAGCAAGGGCTTCTCAGCGTTGGGTACCTGGTTGGCCACGTTCAGCATGTGTGCAGTCACAGGGATATCCTCAGCTCCTATCTCCTTGTAGATGGCGCCAGTGATGCGATAGGGCTTCAGAGCTGTCAAGGCCTTGTTATGGTAGTTCTCTCCCAGCAAACTCTCAAAGATCAGGGACAGATAACGCACATAACAGATGTTCTTTTCCCTGACCTGATTCCGTCCTTTCAGTTGTTCTACCAGGTTTGAGAAAAGGATGCTTCCAAAATCAACATCAGCTCCCTAGATAAGTCCATATGCAATAGCCTGATGATTGGACGACATCTGATCCTGTGATCCCTGCATTCCTCCCAGGGACTTCACAATGTGGGTGAAGAGGACACGCCACATAGGAGTAAAGTACTTTATCTTCAGAGGGGCTTTGGCGAGGACCTCAGCTGGCGTAAGTGCAGGGTTAACATCATGGCAAGGTTTTAGTGTGGCTAAGGCTTCCTTGACAGCCTTTTTATCAACCGTCTTCAAGCATTCATCTCCATGTTTGAGTCCGGCCACACTAGAAAAATCATTGAGGGAAAAGGCAAAAGGATGTTCATTGCAAGAAAGGCTAAAGGTAATGGTGTCTTCAACTACTTCAGCAGAATACCAGAATTCCCTAAGGTATTCTTGGTAAAAGGTGGATGGAGATTTGGTGAAGGCTTCGTTTAGGTCACAATTCTGCATGAAATTTACCAGATCTGAGTAGGTGTTGTTTGGTGCCTTGATCCATCCAATGGCGTTATTGGAGGCGATGATGCTCTCGTTGATCTCGAAGTTCACATTGGAGGCTTTTGGTACGGGAAACGCCATTGATTTAAGGTTGAAGGAGAATGAAAATGGCGGATGGTTGAGAGAGATAAGAGTTTAGAGAGAGAAGATGATTTTTAGAATGGTGGTGGGTGAAGAGAAAGAAGACAATATATATATTCAAACTTGAGTGAACAGTTATTCAACCGTATTAAATGCAAGAGCGAAAAAGACTGCTCAAGTGGGTCCCCTTGACCTTTCAAAAAGTTTGTCTCCTCGTTATCCGAAACTTAAATGATTAAAAATGTGAGAATGTTTTTCGCATTTACTTGGAAAGTAACTACCTAGTTTCATGTGAAAAACATTTAATAAAACATTTAATATAGAATCAATCATTTAATGAACACATTTAATATCAAGCCACAGGCTTTGAGATATTGAGCATCCCTAGCTCAGCAACTAGCCTGTTGAACGTAGGTTCAGCCAAAGGCTTTGTAAAGATATCAGCTAGTTGCAGCTCTGTGGGAACAAAATGCAGCTCAATATCTCCCTTCATAATATGATCCCTGATAAAATGATACCTGATATCAATGTGTTTGGTACGAGAGTGAAGCACAGGGTTGTTGGATATGGCAATGGCGCTGGTGTTGTCACAAAAGATTGGAACCTTGTCATACAAGATTTCATAGTCAGCCAATTGACTTTTCATCCAGAGCACCTGAGCACAACAGCTGGCTGCAGCGACATATTCAGCTTCAGCTGAAGACATAGCCACAGAGTTTTGCTTCTTAGCACTCCATCCAACCAATTTTCCTCCTAGGATTTGACAGCTGCCTGAAGTACTTTTCCCGTCAATACAGCATCCAGCATAGTCTGAATCTGAATAGGCCTTGAGATCAAAGCCTGATTCCTTTGGATACCATAGTCCTAGGGATGGTGTTCCTTTGAGATACCTGAAAATTCTCTTAACAGCCAATAGATGGGATTCTTTTAGGTTAGCTTGGTACCTTGCACAGAGACATGTGGAGAATTGGATATCTGGACGACTGGCTGTTAGATACATCAGTGACCCAATCATGCCTCTATATAAAGTCTCATTGACAGAGACCCCTGACTCATCAGGGCCCAAGTCGTTGGGTGGAAGCATGGGGCATTTCACTGATGCACAATCAGCTAAGTCATATTTTTTAAGTAAATCCTTAACATACTTTTCTTGACAAATAGAAATTCCCTTAGGACATTGTTTAATTTGAAAACCCAAAAAGTAAGTTAATTCACCCATCATACTCATCTCATATTTCTTAGTCATTAATTTAGCAAAACGTTTACTAAGATTGACATTTGTTAACCCAAAGATGATATCATCCACATATATCTGCACAATGATGAAATCACTCTTGTCCTTGAAGGTAAAGAGTGTTTTATCAATAGAACCCCTGATAAATTTGTTTTCAGATAGGAAATTTGAAAGAGTTTCATACCATGCTCTTGGAGCTTGTTTCAGACCATACATTGCCTTGTGAAGTCTGTACACATGGTTGGGAAACTCGCTGTTCTCAAATCCTTCAGGTTGAGCAACATAGACTTCCTCAGCCAAATCACCATTGAGGAAGGCACTCTTTACATCCATCTGATAGACAGTGATGTTCATATAGGCAGCATAAGCAAGAAAGATTCTGATGGCTTCAAGTCTAGCAACAGGTGCAAAAGTTTCATCATAATCAATTCCTTCAGTCTGAGAGTATCCCTGTGCTACCAATCTTGCCTTGTTCCTGATGATGTTCCCAATTTCATCCATCTTGTTTCTATAAATCCATCTAGTGCCTGTGATATTCTTTCCAGGTGGAGCTGGCACTAGTGTCCATACTTTGTTCCTTTTGAACTGATTGATTTCTTCTTGCATAGCAGCTACCCATCCATCTTCTACCAGAGCCTCAGCAACTCTTTTAGGTTCAATTTGAGAAAGAAATTCAGCAAATAGACATTCATTGGCTGAGGCAGACTCTGAGTCTTGGATTCGCTGTCTGGTTGTGACCCCTGCATTTGGTTCCCCAATAATGTTGACAAGAAGAATGTGTTGATCTCTTGACCACTTATTTTGAGGAGCTGGAGTTTCAAGAACAGGGGTACTTGAGGGCACAGCTGGTACAATTTGAGTCTCATCTTGCTGACTAGGAGGGCTTTCTTCAAAGACGACTTCAGTGTCTGAGCCTTCTTCAGCCACATTAAGGGATGCAATTTCATTATCAGCAGGAGAAACTTCAGAGGATTGAAGAATTGGTGAGTCATTCATATCATGAGAAGGACCATCAGAGATTTGAGGTTCTTCTTCATCAAGTTCCTGAGAGGTAGGAACTTCTATGTTGTGAGTAGACAGAGGGTCAAAAGCAGGAACATAAGGAGTGAGAGTGTTGGAGTGGTGATGACTGGTAGGTCTGGGTTCTGTGAACTCATCACTTGGGAAAGAAATATTTTCATTAAAATCTACTTCATCACCCTCTGTTCCTGTCCTCTGAATGACTTCATCATCTTCATTAAATCTGACATGGAAAGTTTCTTCTACTTCTTGTCTTCTGATGTTGAATACTCTGAAGGCTTTGGCTGTTGGAGAGTATCCCAAAAAGAATCCATCATCAGCCTTTTCATCAAACTTTCCAAGTTTATCCCTGTAGTTATAAATAAACACAGGGCATCCAAACACATGAAAATAGCTGACGTCTGGAGATCTTTTTCTGAAAACTTCATAGGAGGTTTTGCCATGCCTTTTGACAATGATTGATCTGTTTTGATTATAGCAGGCAGTGTGTACAGCTTCTCCCCAAAATTGCTTTGGTAATGCTGCACCATTTAACATAGTTCTTGCTGCTTCAATCAGAGTCCTGTTTCTTCTCTCAGCCACACCATTTTGTTCAGGAGTGCCAGCTGAAGAGAAGTTCTGTGAAATCCCTTTTTCATCACAAAATGATTCAAGTTGATGATTCTTGAATTCTGTACCATTATCACTTCTTAGAGCTTTTACTCTAACATCATTCATATTTTCTACCTGTCTGATGAAGGACATGATGGTATCAGCTGCATCACTTTTCCTTCTGAGGAAAAACACCCATGTATATCTTGAAAATTCATCAACTATGACCAAGGTGTATTTGTTGTGATTAATGGTTTGAGGTTTGACAGGCCCAAACAAGTCCATGTGAAGGAGATGTAAGCATTTGTCAATAGAGAATGATTGCCTAGTCTTGAATGAAGACCTGTGATGTTTTCCTTTGACACAGGCAGAACAAGTTTTGTCTTTGGAAAACATCACTGAAGGTAGACCAGCAACCAAGTTTTGAGTGGCTATCTTATTGATGTTCTTGAAGTTGAGATGAGACAGTCTCTTGTGCCACAGCCAGTTGACACTTTCAGAGGCTTTGGCAAGAAAACAATTTGAGCTTTCTTCAGAGCACACAGCCATGTTGATGACATAAACATCTCTCCTTCTAGGTGCAACCAGCACAACATCATTATTTTTGTTGAATATGGTTCCCTGAGTCTTAGTAAACAAAACCTTATAATCAGCATCACATAATTGGCTGATGCTAATAAGATTGTGCTTAAGACCATTCACATATGCAACCCTGGTAAATGTGATCCCATTGCAATTCACTGAGCCATATCCTTCTGTGTCACCTGAAGAGTTATCTCCAAACACCACTTTGGGACCTGGCTCCTTTGAGTATCTGTGCAGGTATTGTTGAATCCCTGTCATGTGTCTAGAACAGCCACTATCTAGATACCATACCGATTCCTTGAGATATTTCTGCACAGATACATAGAAACAGATTAGTGCCTATGGTGAACCCACTTTCCAGTGGGTTCCCTGAATTGCTTGTTAGCAACTCTTGTGTTCCTGAAAAACTTTTGGCGTTGGGATGGACAGTTCATAGTTTCATGGTTATAACTCCCACAGATATCACACCCAGGGAAGTCACCACACTCGTCTGAGTGATGGTCTGTGAACCCACAGAATTTACAGGGAGGATAAGAATTGTAATTACCCTGTTGTCTTTTGGAACTCTGTGGTCTGTCCCTAGAGGGTGTCTGAGCTCTTTTAGCTGCCATGTGTCTGTCATGATCTAAGGTCGAGTGGTGAGAATTCTTACAAACATTGCAATAAGGTTTGATTAACCTTTCCCCTTTGGGTTCACCTAGGACTGACTTAGGTTCATGAGAAGTAGAGCATTCAGCGGAAGGCTTAATGTGTTGTTTCAAGAGTTCTACTTCTTTCATAAGAGACAACAGGCGATCTTCAGTGGTGGGGTCAACCTTATTCACAGCTTTAGTAGAAACAGGCTTAAAAGCTACTTGTTTACCAGTTGGTTTAGCAGGCACACGAAAAACTTTGGTTGGAGGATTCTCAATATCTGTCTTAAGTTCATCCTTAACAGATCTAGAAGAACTGCTAGGTTCAACTCCAGAGAGTTTGGGCAAAGGTGGTAGCTCAGTCACATCTTCAGAGACAGGGTCATTAGTCAAAGAGGTATCTGACATATGAATAGTCTCTGTAGATTTAAAGACAATGTCTTTTGGTTTGGTGATAATCCTCAGCTTTTTATTCTTAGCAGTTATATCCCTGTTTAAGTCAGCAGGCACTTCATCCCTAAGTAATTCATCAATAGTAAACCTAGCACACAGCCATTTTTCAATAACCTTGTTTAATTCAGTGACTTGATCATTTAAAGCTATGTTTTTCAAGGTTAATCTAGCTACTTCATTTTGCAGGGATATTTTCTCTAAGTTAACCCGCCTGAGAGTTTCACATTCAGCCTTAGCATTAATCATTTCAGTTTTAACAGAGTGAAACTTATCAAGTAGGTTCTTCCTTTGTTCCTCAACAAAGTGCAAGTCAACAATGGTGTAATCAAGGACATGCTTACGTTCATCACAATCAGACATAGATAGAAGCCTGTGTACCTTTTTCATTGTGATGTCAACCCATTGTCCTGATCTTGCATCACCTTTTCCAACAGCTGGTTCATCCTCAGCTATCGCCATAAAAGCCCTGACTCTTGTGGTGTCTTCTTCATCTGAAGTTAATGGTTCATCATTCCAATCATAGGTTTCAGCAACCAACCCTTTCTCAGCCTTTTTCTCACCACCTTTCTTTTTGGACATAGCCTCAATCTTCAAGTTCATCTGTTCTAACTCAGCTTTAAGTGCCTTGTACTTATTTTTGTAATCTTTCTTCTCAGTGTCTGAAGAATTGGATTGAGATGAGTTGTTATGTTGTTTGAACTTGTAGGGTTTGGATGTAGATGATGGATAAGAGGGTGAGGATGTTTTGTTGGAAGGACATTCTTTTTGAAAATGTCCAAGCTTTCCACAGGCAAAACATGTTTCTTTTGACCTGTCAGTTGGTTTGCTAGCTGATCCTACTCTTCCAGATCTTTTGTAGTATCTTCTTTGGTTGGCTAGCAGTGCTCTTTCATGAAATTCTGCATTGAGGTCTGACAAGAACTCTTGGCTGCTACGGGTATCTTCTTCAATATTAGAATCGTTGTCAAGAGGATGTGTTGCAGATATCAAAGCTTTGGAAGATGCTCTTTGGACTACAAATCTTTCAGTCTCTGATTTGTAGATAGTATCGATCAGCCCTTCTTCATAATTGTACTTACCATAGAGCTGAGCAAGGGTATCATTTTTGATTGAGTTGTTAGCTCTCTGAGTCTGATTCATGCTCAGCCACTTTCTTGGAAGGCTGTTGACAAAAGTGGCATTGATCTCAGCTTGACCAATAGTGACATCATTCATAGCGAGGTCATTTAGAAGAATCTTTAGCCTAGTATAGGTTTGCTGAACCTTTTCACCTTCAAGAGACTTAAAGGCATTAAACTGAAGTCTGAGTGCCTGAATCTTTGTCTCTCTTGTTTCAGAGGGTCCTTCATGGCCAAGAATGAGGTCTGTCCACATTTGTTTAGCTGTGGGACACTGAATGACAGACTTCATGATATGCTTTGGAAGACAGGAAATTATGATGCTTTTGAGACGTTTATCTTGGTTTGCTAATTTCCTATCAGCTGCGGTCCATTGTTTGACAGGCTTGGGAAGAGGGTTTTCTTCAGTAGAGGTAAGCGCCATGGGGATATATGGACCATTTTCTAAAATTTCTAAGAGAAAAGGTTCAAGTCCATCAAGGTATACAAGAAATTGACTCTTCCAACTGGCAAAGTCTTCTTCTTCAAAGACTGGTACACTGGTTACGTGTGATCCACCTCTTGAGTCAAGAAGTTGGGGTAGATCATCGTCATTTGCTGGGGGGTTAAGTCTTGGTGAAGATGGGTTTGTGGAAGGTGAGTGTGGGCTAGAGGTTTCCGGCATGGTGGATCTTGATTATAAAACGGAGAACGATGTTTCTCGAAGGTTTTAATATCAAACACTGCTCTGATACCAATTGAAAGTCCCTAATCAATGCAAGAAACCCTAATCTTAACTTAATCAACACAAGGTATTACTTTTCAAACGTAATCTTATTATTGTATAATAAAGAATTACAAGTGTTATGGATAACACCGTTTGATGACAATGTGTTGTGCACACTTTGAACAACAATAAACCTTAACTTATGAATACAGTCGTAGCTGTTTGATTCACTAAGTTATACGCACTAATGTTCTTGATATCTCAAAGTGTTGAACATTAATGCAAGGATACACATCCTATTTATAGTGTTACGAGTTTGACTTGAACAGTACTTGATGTCGACTACACAAGCTTTTACAAGTTCCCACATCAGTCACATGATGTCCTTCTATTCTTGGTAGTCTTCCATTATGCTTTAAGGAACAGTTGTCAAAAACAGTTTCCTTATTCTTCATATTCTCGAACACACAAATGGCATGTCCAAAGTGTGCTGAGAGTTATCAGGGTATTGCCACCCCTGTTAACTCTCAACCCCTCAGAGTCCCTAATACATCTTGGCTGTTATCCATCACAGCCAAGGAGTATGTCTTCAGGTAATCTTCGACTTCCCTGACAATGTCTCTGACATGGACTCGTCTGAGGTTGCTCACAGAGACTCGGATCTCTGTGAGTCTTGCGAAACTTGCCTGCCTCCTAGGCACAGGCAAGGGACTATCTATCAGCCTAATTATGTTTAAATCAATGAACAGGGAATCTAACAAGTTTAGATTCCCAACAGAAATCTTAGTTTTTAGTTTTCTGCCTTTTCATTTTAAGCTTTATTTTTCCCGCCTTTTTCTTAATTGCACTTTAAGTTTATTTGCCTTAGTTTAAGTTTTAGTTTTAGTTGCGTTTTAAGTTTTCCTTAGTTAGATTTAAGTTTGCGTTATTTACTTTAGTGCCCTTTAGTTTTAGTCTCGCTTTTAATTACTTGCACTTTATTTTAATTAGACTTAGATTGACTTTAATTGCACTTTTACTTTAATTGTTTTGCACCTTTTATTTTCAAAACTACAACGACACATCTTTGTTCCACCAAAGTTCAACTGAGTCACACATTAAACATAAGTTTTTCAATTCAAAGAGACCAACACAACGAACTTTTAATTTTTATACGGGGTAAAAAGCCAGTTATCACACATCACTCCCTTGTCCCACAAGAGATTCCCCTGCTACAACAAAGGAGAAACTGCCAAAATTGTGACAGCCATCCAACGAATGTGATTCTAGCTTACTTTCTAAGCTCATTACAAGCCATTGGATTCACTTTTTCCTTGCCAGCTACAACAAGCAAACAAAAATCAGTCACATGATTCTCCAAGAGTTCAAACTTCAAAGGGAAAATTTGGAACTTCCATAGTTGGGGTTACACGTTTTTATGCATTAAGTAGTTAGTTTGTAGCCTATATAAAGGCCTTAGGGTGCATCATTTGCACTTTGCTCTTGAATTTTCCTTGTTCACAAATCTGTAAATCTCATATTCAGTTAATGAAATGTGTATGAATTTTGTGAAGAAAACTCAAGTGCCACTCTTATAATCTGCTTATTATTGTTAATGTTTACTTGTTCTTGAATCAAAAACCTGTTTTCAAAAGGAATGTGCAAAAGTTTGCACATTTTCCACTTTTCTTGGTATTTTGCTAGGTCTAGTTCAAACCTTGGAATTCTTGGGCTATAAGGCTGATCATAGCATCCTGATATTATGTTATCAAGGTGTGGTGAAGCTTATAACTTGGGGATAATCAGGTGTGGGGAACTAAGGTTGCATTAATCAAGAAGTTTTCATCTTTCTGTTTTGATATTTGTGCTCTTAACCTTGTTGATTTTTAGCAGGGTTGTTTGTGGAAGCTTGTACTTGTTCTTGCTAGTACATAAGCTCAAAAATTCGTAGGTGTGGATGTACATCCATGAGGTACACACCTTTCTACCCAAAATCTGATAAAATCTTGATTTTTGGTGAATTTGTGTGCTACTTGTGTTCTTGCTGATTTTATGGTCTAATCTTGCTTAAATCTGCTTAATATATCTGTTATTGTGCTTATTTGGGCTTGGGTGGTCTTTAAATTCACTTTTGATTTGAAAAATCTTGATTTGAAAAGTTAAAAGGGTGTTTGGGGTAACCTGTTTGAGATCATAAGTGGTTATTGTGTTGTTAGAAGTTTGTGTTTATGCTTGTTATCTGTTCTTGACTTGGTTGAGTGCTAATTGTTGCAAGTTTTTGGGCTTAAACCTTGAAATCAAAGATTGTGCTATAACTACGTGAGGTTGACTGTTTTTGACCTAAAATTTTGGGAATACTTAGAGTATATGCATGTTTAGGGATATAAGCTGTTAAATCATTGTTATCATAACATATCTTAGAGATTTGAGTGTTTGAATCTGACTTGTTGGTCAATTGCATCAGCAAAGTGAAAAAACTGCATGTTTAGTGTTCATTTGTAACTTTAAGTGCTTGAATCTTGCTCAATACTTTGAATCAGTGCATGAAACCTGTTTAGACTTGCTTATTTAAGTTTAATATTGCTTGTGTATGCATTTGGTTATGTTTGCCTGGCTGAATTGTGTTATAAGTGCTTATTGAACCATAACTGCTTATTGTTCTAAGAATGGGCATATCTGGTGATTGATTGAATTAATTGTACAAATTGGCTGTTGTTGATTGTCATTTCTTTGTTGTTATTGACTCCTTATGATCCACTGATCATTTGGGTGCCTTTGTGTAACTCGAATCTCCAAAAAAGTCACTAAAGACAAAAAAGTCAAAAAGTCAAGCAGTGGAAAAAGTTTCGACTGCTCAACACCCAAAACTAGCCCCAGCTAGTGTTAATTTTCTTTCAGCTTATCAATAAGCCATTTTGGCTTATCCAGACCTGCAACAACTTATTTTTTGTGATAGATCTTCATTATTTGACCCATTTGATTGAACTGGAGCTTATTAGACTTTGACTTTGACTTTGACTTTTTGCTAGAAAACCAACTTATTTGACTTTTCATAAGTGCTTATTTGCTTTTTTCAGCTTATTGAATCAACTTATTTGAAAACTTTTTGTTTATTAAGCTTAGTTAAGTCATTTAAAAGCTTTAGAAACTTGAATCAGCTCTTGGGATAGCCTAGAACTAAAAAACGATTATTTTGTCGTTTTCTGTAGATTGCTTTTTGCACTTTCAGGCTTATTCCTTTGGCTTATTTCAAATTTCTTTTTACAGAAGTCTTAAGCAACTCAAAAGAATCTTGTGTGTCTAATTTGAGCTTATGGCATCAGCTTATAGCTTAATGGGCCAAAAAGCCCATTAAGAATAAGTTGTTTGGTATAAGTCAGCTTATTTCACATTTTCAGCTTTTGGACTTTTGAAAAGTTGTGTTTAAAATCAAATTTTGATTCAGATAGGAGCCTTTGGGCTTAATTGGATAACTTTTTGCTTATTGGGCCTATTTGAGCCCAATAAGGGGATTGTTTGGACTTTTGGCCCATTTGGAGGCCCATTAGGGGTATCTTTGTAATTTCAAGTTCATTTTCTGTTTATTTAGGTTAAATTAAGCTAGTTTGCAAGTTTTTAGAATTTTTTATAAATTTTGGATTTTTAATATTATTTTATTATTAAAAATTAAAATTTAGATTTTTCAAGTTTTTATATTTTTCTTAGGTTAAACACATTAAGTTAGGAATTTTACAACTTTTAGAATGTTTTTATTGTTCTTAGATTAATTTTTATAATTATTTTAAGTTTTAATAGTTTTTAATTGTTTTTAAATAGTTTTAATTAATTTTAAAATTTTCAAAAATAGTTTTAAATTAAGTTAGGGCATTTTAGAGGTTTACAAAGTGATAAAACTCATTTTAGGCTTTTTGTTTATTAAATTGATTTTTAGGGCTTTAATTAGCATTAAAAAATCATTATTTAATTAAATAAAAGGTTTGGGTGATTTTTGATTTTTTGTAAACTCTTAATACATTATTTAGGATTTATTGCAATTTTTTTGGAATTTTTAGAGTAAATTTTTAAATTTGGTGCTTTTACGGTTTTACGTGTACAACCTTTTCGTCTTAGTTTTAATCGTCATCGTAACCGTCATTCTCTTCTTATCCCCTTTCTATTTTCTTTACTCATAATCAATATAATCACATAATTAATCATCTCATTACACAACACACTAGCCTCCTTGGGAAACGAACTTTCACCATTGGTCATTAGTGCTTGGTTTTCCTAAACCGACACTTAGTACTTTCCACTATTTTGCCCTCTTTTCCTAAAGAGTGGTAAAAACTTGTTAGCCCTAAAATGTGAGCGCCATTTACGGAATTACATTAGTTTGATATAGCCAAACACGCAGGGACTAGTTTTGTTAAGTTAGAATAGTTCGTGCGTGTCAAGGCTATATATACCCCTCCATACTTCCATGGAGGGGTGAGGATACTTTTCACTTGTGTATTTCCCTTTCTCTCTCTAAATACACACACTACATTTCAAGCTTTACTTTCTCTCTCTAAAAATGTCTAAACATTACTTTTATCCTCCCCGACCTCCGGATCATCCTCTTGTTAGCTTGAATCTTATGATGTTAACAAAACTCTACAATCATGGTGGCGCCGATTCCGGGGAGGCGTGTTGTGTTTTGATTTGGCAATTGTTGTTTTTATATATAGCCATAATAGTAATTGTATTAGTAGCACTCTACTAATACGTATTATCGGTTTTTCGTTTTTTGTGTGAATATTATTACTATATTGTATACGTAGAACAATAAATTCACAAGTACTCCAAAAGTAAGAAATCACAACCTTGACTTGGGAGGTCATTACCCAATCATTGTATTCGAATCTCAAACCAAATAAAAAGGCAAAAATAGATAAATACCTTCGTGAAGCTCGATTTTGAAAAATACAAACTATAAGGTGGGTATAAGGCGGATATTTAAAATATATCCTAAGGAAAAAGGCTCTTAAGTGCTTCGCGCCGCCTCGTTTCCCCGCTTGCTTGTGAGTATTTGATCTTGAGAGCTAATAGAGGGTTTTGCCGCCCAAAGTATTATTAAGTATCATATATACTTTCTTGGTTTCATTTGATTAAACCCTCTTGAACGTTTTGGTGTTCCACCAACGTTCTAAAGTCATCGAAGGGGTTCACTTCACGTGATCGTTTTCATTCCTTGAGGCTTCTTTAATCAAGAGATTTGATTAAGGAGGAGATTTGTAGATTTTGGTCTACTTAATACAATCACAAAATCCAAAAAAAAAGTAAAAACAATCGAAAACCACAAAAAAAAATGGAAAAATACAAAACACAAAAAAGAATCTTCTTTGCTCACCCCCACGTTGTACGTGACGTTTATGCTTTCTCGTAATCAAGCAAGACGTGCACGTAAACGAAAAAACCGAAAGGAGTCAACACCTACTCCTAATCTTTCTAGTGAGGAGTCTCCTATTTACGAACCATTGTAAGAGAAGAACCAACCATGGCGAATTGAACTATGATGGAGTTACTTCAAGCACCCACCGAGGGTTATGGAGAGGCTATTGTGATTCCCGTTATCCTTGCGGAGAAATTGAAGTGAAAACGGGTTTGTTGTGGATGATCCAAAACAACAAATTCCGTGGTGATGAGAAGGACAACCCGCACAACCATATCCGCCAATTCAATCGTCTTACCGCCACTTGCAAGTTTAAGGACGTCTCTAATGACTCGATTAAGATGATGCTTTTTCCGTATTCTCTAGCGGGGCCCGCTAAAATTTGGTTAGAGAAAGAGCCACCCAATTCTATATTGACGTGGAAGGATCTCGTGTCTAAGATTGTGAACCAATTTTTTCCGCCCTCTAAGACTACGCACTTGAAAAACGAGATTTCAAAATTTTCACAAGAATTTAATGAAAGTTTTTCAACGGCTTGGAATAGGTTTAAGGAAATGTTACATGAGTGTCCTCGTCACGGTTTTTCCGATTTGCATCAAATTGACACGTTTTACAACGGACTTAATGATCATGAAAGAGATTATCTTAATTCCACCGCGGGTGTTAATTTGTTTGTGTAAAACGGTTAGCTTTGGTGATAATTGAGAATAGATCTAAGATGTATAGTCCTCGTAGCACGCCTAGTGTTCGTAAGGCTTCGTCTTCGGCTTCACCTTCTTTGTCTACTACCATCGATGCTTGCCAAATTGAGGCGAACTTGGAAACAAAATCTTTGATAAGCTTAAAGGTCTTTTAATTGAGTTCAAAGTTGGAGAACCAAGTGCTCCCGCTACGACTAAATCGGTTGAGGTTTCATGTATGTATTGTGGTGGAGGTCATGATTTCTCCGAGTGCATTACCAACGGTGGTAACACTTCGAGTGCCTACGCGGCCACGGGAACTTACAACCAAAACGGTCAAGTTACCAGCTCTAATCAATTGACTCACCGGGTTTTGATTCAAATCAAAATGCTAACAACAACTATCGCAACAATCAAGTTGGTTTCAAAAACAATTACAACAAGGAAAACTATCGTAATCAAGGGGCTAATAATCAAGTTTCAAACAAAAATCAAAATGATTTTCAAAACAACAACAAGAGTTTGCAAACTTTGAAAGATCTTCCAAATGAATTTGTTGAATACGCTAATGGGAACGATGCTAGGTTTGACAACATTCAAAGAGAAATCATTAGCCTAAGATCCGAGTTTAAGAACGACTTGAAGAAAGAATTGAAAAATGAGTTAGCAAATGAGCGTAAAATCCATACAAAAAAAATGGAAGGGAATGTAACTAGGTTACAACAAAACCAACAAAAAATGGAACAAGGGCAACATGAAATTAAGCAAGAGATGATTAAGGCCGAGAAGAGGCAATCCATGTTTGAAGATAAAATTTCATCTATGTTTGAGGCAATTATGTGCAAACCGTCTTCGAGTAGTCTTCCTAGCAACACCATATCAAACCCTAAGGGTGAGATGAAAGTGATTACCACACGTAGTGGTAAGACACTTAAGGAACCGACTCCTCAACCAATTGCTCCTACGGAGGAAGCAATTGAGGAAGAACCCGAGGTGGTGGTCCAAAAGGAGCATGTTCCAATCCCACGAAGTACCGCTCATGCCACACCTACGGTTGACCATTTACCAACATTGGAACCCGAGATTCCGAAGGCTATGCCTATGCCTCAACCCACACCACCTTTGCCCTATCCATTGAGACTTAGAAAGGAGAAACGTCAAGAGCGTGACAATTATCAATTTGAGCTTTATATGAAAATGTTTCGTGATTTGCACTTTAATGTGAGTTTCGCCGATGCTTTTGTCATGATGCCTCGATTTGCCGCTAACTTTAAGAGTATATGGAACAACAAGGAGAAATTTCACCAATTGTCTAGTTGTTCATCGGTTTATCTTAATCGCATACCTCAAAAAGTCAGTGATCCCGGTAAATTTTTGATCCCTTGTGCAATCCAAGATATGGAAGAATGCTTTGCCTTGGCCGATCTTGGTGCTAGCATTAACTTGATGCCACTTGCAATCTTCAAGTCGCTCAAACTTCCTAATCTTACTCCTTCACTAATGTCTATCGAGTTGGCCGACCATTCCACGATTCCCGCATATGGATTGGCGGAATACGTTTTTGTGAAAGTGGGAAAGTTCTATTATCCGGTAGACTTTATCGTTATCGATATTCCCACGGATCCTCAAGTTCCTCTCATTTTAGGTCGTTCGTTTTTAGATACGTCTCTGGCTTTGATCGATGTTCATGCTAGAAAGATCACCTTACGTTTCAACAACGAGGAACTTGTTATAAACGCAACTCAAAACTCTCAAATTTCTCATGTTTATTCCGTGGCAACCATAAACCTCTTTGATATGATCGACGTGGTTTGCGAGGAATTTTCACAAGAAGTTTTAGGTTTTGGTGATGATGAAAATAGTGGCAATCCCACTATGTTAGATCCCATTCTTGATAACTCGACACCAACCTTCACTCTATTTGAAGGTGGTGGTTTTACATTGGAAGAATTCGATGTTCCACGTACTTGTAACGAAGACCTCGACAACGATGAGGACTTCTTGATTATCAAGGATTTTCTTAACGATTTCCCATTTCCTCCACCCTTGTGATGTTATTAAAGATGAAGCCTTGATGAAGATCATCATATCCTAAAGATCTAGTGATGTTCATAATTTGTTTAATTGTGTCTTGTGTAGATCCAATGTATTTGTGAATACTTGGACTATTTGGGTTCATCCAAGCTATGCGTGAATACTTGGATTAGAGTTATGTAAATCCTTTGCATATGTGTATGCTTGGATTTGTGTTGTGTAGAACCAAGTTGCATGTCTGTACTTGGATAAGTTTAGTTAAGTTGTAATAAGTTGTGTTAGTTCTCACTAAACTATAAAGTGATGTGGTTGTGTCTTTTGAGTTCTCACTAAACTATAAAGTGATGTGTAGTTGTGTTGTGTGAAGTTCTCACTTAGCTTCAAAGTGAAGAGTCGTGAAGATTGGTTCTACCTTTGGATTATAACTCGACATCTAGCCTTGTGTCGGGAAATGGTGAAGTGGGAAACGTTGTGAAGATTGGTTCTAGCCTTGGATTAGAACTCGACATCTAGCCTTGTGTAGTAAAATGGTGAAGTGCGACGTTGTGTAGATTGGTCCTAGCTAAGATTAGGTCTCGACATTTAGCTCAGTGTCCAAATATAATGTAAGTGACTTTGTAAGGTTGTCTCCGCCAAGAAGGGAGCTTGTGGATATAGTGGAAATCTCGAGTAAGGTGTACTCGAGGAGTGGAGTAGGAACGAGGATAGAGCCTCATTTCCGAACCACTATAAATCTTGGTGTCATCCTACTAGGTTGTTTCTTTCCTTACTCATTACTTACCTTCATCATCATTACACTTAGTACTTATTGTTAATGCATTAGAATTGAACCTAATCATTATGCAACTAGCTTTCTAGTAAAAGATGGTTCTGACACTCACCTAATTGAAAGGAATTTTAATTAGCAGATAAACCGAAGAGAAACTATTCAAACCCCTCTTCTAGTTTCTACAGAATGTGTGTAATAAAACATAAACAAAATAAACATAATATCAAAAATCATATTCGCGGGTGTTTTGCCATTTGCATTTCAGCATAAATAATGAGTATCAAGAAGTTAAACCGTTTTAGAAAGAGAATGGACCGGTTTTCTGTTTTTTTACAAAATCGACAAAACTCCATCGGATATTACAAGAAAAAAAATTGCATAATACATTTTGATTGTGAAATGAAAACTCATAACTTTGTTCATTGAGTTTCTCTCACAGAGCTTCTTGGGTCTTAGGGTGCTTGTGTTGTTCAATTAGTCTTGAAAAAATTTTGTTTTTTTCACAAATAAAAATATTTGATTTAACTTTCAAACGCAATATCATATACGATATATTATAGTGTTAAAGAAGTTGAAGTTGATTTTAAAACAGATTATCATATATTATAAATTCAACTTCAAGCATATTATCATATATGATATATTATAATGTTAAAGAAGTTGTCTTTCAAACAGATTATCATGTATGATAATCTACACAAAGCTGACTTTTAATTATTCAACAGGAGATCACAAATTACTTATATTTTAATTTCATACACATTATCATATAATAATATAATATTGTTAAATAACTTGACTTACAAGCAAACTATCATTTATGATATCTTCATATGTTATATGTATCATATATGATATATTAAGGTATCATATATGATACATTACATAAAAGTCGACTTATCATATACGTATAATATTACACATAGATGGTTGCGACAAAAAACACATACTACCTAATTGCATCCAGATTCATCACATCACTCATATCAAAAGTCAAAACCCTTCGTCAAACCTTCGTCAAATCTAGCTCATTCTGTCCTCATATCAAAAGTCAAAACCCACCTCATCTCTTTCTCTCTCACACACTTGCATCTCCGGTATGTGTCTTTCCTAATTTCATCAACACATGCATATTAGTTATATTCACAATAAATGAAATATAAAACTATATGTAATGAAATCTTTTTATTTGTCATTTTTTGTTGTTGTTGTTGTTGTTGCTGCTATAAATTACCAAGTTTCTATAAAATCCTCACATCCTTGATTAATTAATCTTACATAATGGATCTAACTCGTCAATTTAACAACCTTTCGTTACTATTTAGTTCTTCACCTAATAATATCACTATCTAAAACCACATTGTTTCCCTCTAGATCGATTCTACTCTTTGAAGCCATACATCTTACTTATAGTTAATAGACCAACACGATAATAACCAAAATTCGATTTAAATGAAGCGATACTAATAATAATATGAGTTTGAATAAGGAGTAAGGAAGATGAGCAGTATGTATTTTTTAGATATGATGTAAAAATAAGTTGGGAGTGAATTACGATTTTGGGAGTTGGTGGGTATGGAGTAAAATGGCTAAAATGCCCCTCTGCTTTTTTCTTTTTTTTTTGGTTAGTAAATGGGGTTTAATAATCTTCACGCCTTTGTTCTCGTGAGGATGAGTGTTTGGGATGCGTCCCTTTGTATCCAAAGAAAAAGAGTATCCAATATAACACTCCTCTAAAAGTTACGTCATGCTGGCCGGTGAAAACGACGTCAAAACCCGTTAGCGTGAGGCACGGTGCGTTGCCGCTTGCACCGAGGGCTTTAACACCAGCTTACCAGCCGCCGTACCTAGTGCTGTTAAAAGCAGTGTTTTAAAATCCGTTTCGAACCGACTGGTTCAACCAGTTGAACCAGGAACCAGAGAGGTGTACGGTCTGTTATACGTCGGGTTCATGCTGTAATCAAGACCGGAAAGAACCGCCGGTTTTAGTCGACCCTGGTCAAATCGGTGGACAAAAAACCGCTCGGTTAAACTTACATGAAAGGAAAATAGCGAGATTGATCTGACAGCAGATTAGCCATAGACTTATTTCAGTTATAGTTTCTTGTGATTAGCGTACAATAGCAAAACATCTGAGTGGTGATGCTAAAAAATTAAAAACGATGATCCATGTATACCTCGTGATGGGGTTGGGACGTTGGGTTCATCTTGATTTTTTTATTTTGCGTAAAGAAACGAAGATGATGGGGAAAAAGTATAGCTTGAATATTAAAGTGATGGGTTGAGGTGGTGAATGGGTGATCTAATCGATGAGTTGTGTGACATCTTCTCCCTCGTAATGTGCAAATACAAATGAATTTTTTTTAATATACAAGTTATTTACATTTATGTTACTAGATGTCTTGAATGACTAAAAAGTGGTGATTTAATACTATGTACACTAAAAATACGTATACTATTTTTTTTCTTTGTAAAACCGGTTTAAAACGGCGGTTCAACCGGTTGAATCGATCACCGGTGAACCGGTCATCTAGCCGGGTCGATTATAAAACCAGGTTTTAAAACATTGGTTAAAAGCACCTGAGCATGATAGTATACAATGAAAATCAACCTCAACCCATGATACTTTTCTCATAAAGTAGACCCATTAGAATCTTATCACCTCACTCATCTTGACACCCCATTGGATATCATCGTCCACATCACTAGCTAAAAGCATTTTCCTGAGTTCATCTAGTTGAAAGAAAACCACAACCAAGCATCAAACCCACAATGGCTGCAGCAGCAAGCACCACCATCGCAGCCATCAGCTCACCATTCTCCAAATGCAAAACAAAATCATTTCCACATGATCCCATATTTATTAGAATAACAACATCTAATTTACCCATGTCATCATCATCATTGTCTCACTCTTTTATGAGATTTGAGCCAATGCCCTTATCAGGAAAATGGCATGTTACCGCTGCTGTGGCTCAAGAAGAGACCGCGGTTACCGTGGACGAGGAGGTTAAAGAATACGAAAAAGAAGAAGTTTCTGGTGATGCAAGTGATCAAGGTGAAGAAGAGGAAAAGAGTTCTTCTGTACATACAAAGCTTTATTTTGGGAATTTGCCGTATTTATGCGATAGTGCTCAGCTTGCTGGTATCATTCAAGATTATAGTATCCCCGAACTTGTTGAGGTACTACGTTATTAAAGATCCCTCCTACAGAAATAAACTTTTAGTAAAGGGTCTCTTCCCCTTTTTCTTTTTCTTAAAGAAAAAACAGGATCAGCCCTTGCGGCCTTGCCTCTGGAGACAGAGGTAAGGGTTTCGATCCTCATTCCTTGTAAGGCCGGCGTCCTTTTCTACCTTTGAACAGGAACCAGCCTGACCTGACCTGACCTTAGTTGGGGTATGATTGTGTACGTCTCAACCTCCCCAAAGACCGTCTAGCCGGTATTGAGACCTATAACCCGTGGAAGACGGAATTGGGTGTTACCTAACCTTTTTTTTTTTATGTTCCCTTTTTTATTACTGTATGTCAGTTACCGGGTAAATATGTCATTTGAAGATTGCGGGTAAATATAGCATAAGTGAGAATTAAGAAAGTGGTTTCAATTGTAATCAAGTGTTTGCATAATTATAAAATTGTGTTGCCTTTTATAAGTAACACATTTTAGTCCTACAACATAATTATATTTTAAGTTTTCAAGTTTCATTCAAATATGTTTTCTGTTTTTAATTACTACTGTAGTAGCAAGGAAAATTTTATTACCTGAATGAGGTAAATAGGCAGTGACCCGCATGTAAATTTAGTATACCACATTGCCAACAAAAAAAACCATAGAGAACTATTTTACTCAATTTACTCCGTATACATATATTCTTCTTATATGGAAATGATATTTTTTTTTTCTTTCTATATTTGATGTTAAAATTGCATAATCAATGGGTGACTTTTATTAAAAAAAGAATGGGTGACTTTAGTCAGGGACTTGTTTCATTATGCATAACTGCATATGATTAAACTGTTAAAGGGTATTTCTGAATCAAATTTGTTATGTTGTTATCAGGTACTCTACAATAGGGAAACCGGTAAAAGCAGAGGATTTGCATTTGTAACCATGAGTAGCATTGAAGATTGCAAAGCAGTCATTGAGAACCTTGACGGAAGGGTATGTTTCTCTGTTATGAATTATGATCGTGGGTTATGCTTAGATAGATTTAAAAGTAAAGTGGTTGATCAACAGACAACAGTAGAAGTGTCAGATCCGGAATAGTTTATGTTATGAATCTGAGGGTCAATCAATAATTTAGCCAGTCAACCATTTGAGTCAAACAAATTGAAAGTTGTCCAAAGTTCCTTGGTGGTGCATAGAGCTGCATTAATGATGTTGCTCAGAGGTTTTTTATTTTGTAAAAAAAGATTTTTTAATAATAATCAGCCGACTGACTAGTCATACATTAAGTCTACAAGGTACAGAAAAGGTGTTCCAGAATCAAATTACCCAACCGTATGACCTGCTTTAACCTAGGTATGGTTTCACCATTAGGCAGTTACTCAATATGCCACCTTTAATAAAAAGTACTGTTTACAGGAATATGGTGGTAGAACATTAAGGGTGAACTTTTCTGACAAGCCAAAACCGAAAGAACCTTTGTATCCAGAAACCGAATACAAGCTATTTGTTGGAAATCTTTCGTGGTCGGTTACATCGGAGAGTCTAACAGAAATGTTTAGTGCACATGGTAATGTAGTTGGAGCACGGGTTCTATATGATGGAGAAACCGGAAGGTCTCGTGGTTATGGCTTTGTGAGTTACTCCACAAAATCTGAAATGTTGACAGCCCTTCAGGTTCTTAATGGAGCGGTAATAACTAATTAACTTTAGCTGATCCCAATATCCTGAAAATGTCTTAAATCGTTGTTAGAAATTGATGGTGTTGTGTTTTATTATAGGAGCTAGAGGGACGATCACTGAGAGTTAGCCTAGCAGAAGGAAAAAAGCAGTAAAGAGTCGGTAAGATTCAAACCATCAAGTTCAAGTACGATTCGATACAAACATCCACTTGAATTTGTCATTCGCTTAATACTCACTTTCGATTTGCATACTGCATACACTTCGCATTGTATCAAGTCCCTTTTTAGAAAACAAAGAAATTAATCAGACATCATCATATATTTGCAATGAGAAAAACAGTTTGCCTAGATTACAATCAATATCCTTTTGTTCCAGTTTTTTTAAGATGCTCATTACACTAGTGCGTTTATCTGGACACGTAGTAAAACTCGAAACTGATACACAAGGTTGCTTTATGGTGCCTAGAGTGGTGGGGTTGCCGAGTTTGAACACAGGACTGATGTGTAAAATCCTTGTCGAGGTGTCTATAACATACATAATTAAAAATTACTTTGTTGAAACTTCTCTTGCATATATAACTTCATTATGTTGTAACATCTAGAAAATTATAGATCTATGGGCAAAGCCCACACATATATATGTGTAATCGGTTCAGATAAACACTTAAACTGGTTTACCTTAATTATAATAGTTAGATAACAAAAAAACCATTTGTCAGAAACACTGTAACAGATCCTTCAATATAGGTTTTTGTCTTGACAAAATGTTGCCTTCAATGACCACATAAAGGGTCGAAAATTCAATAACCACATTGTCCCAGATTCTTTTTAATTACTGTGTTTCCTATAGAGTCGGAGCAAATGCTACCCTAAAACAGTAAAACATTCCTTAAGGAAGGCTTTTGTAATTTTCACCCGATTCTCTGATATTGTTGGGACCACGCGGGTTCTTATTGAAAAGATTGTACCCCATCATCGACTCTTTTCCAACACATACAATGTGGCACATGCTGTGTAGACCTTCAAGTTCCGAAACCCTCCAGAGACCACTAGAGTTCCTTTTGGGTGAATGGAGTATGAATGAAACATTGTTGAGGTCACGTCAACCCTCAACAAATGGAGGTCAGAGCTACCACCTTTGTATGATAAGAGGGTACTTGTTGAGTTGCGTTCCGATCATATAGTATATCTGAAATGACATGAAGAAGAGGCTGAAACCAAGCTATTCTCAACAAAAAAGGGTCTGTGTAAACCTCTATTACTTAAGGCTATCATCAAGATTAAATAGTGAAGTGGTTGTCTTAGTAAATCGTCAAGTGGCAGAAGCTCATCAATTGGCAGCATCGGCTTATCGTCATTCTACTAATGATCCAATTGAAAGACTCAATTGAATCATGAGTCAATTACTCTCTGGGTGAATCTTGACAGGTAGAAAAACTATTCAGCATGGGAATCTGCAGGCTAGTGTTAGTTATTACCAAGGTTGTAAATATCGTGAAGCGTAGCGTAGCGATATTGTCAAACTTCAACCTACACAAGCTATAGCGAAGCTATGACGTTTTCTGAAGTGTGATATATAGCGGTACAAAATTTTTATAAATGAATATTTATATAGCGAGTTTACAAAATATAGCAATATTTTAATTCAAATTTAAAACAAAATCGGTTTATAGTTACTCAAGATTTTTTCCCATAATAAAATTACTAAACACAAGTCTATTAAATAGCCCAAAACTAGTAAACAAGCCTAATTCTTGTAAATTTACAAAAAGATTAAAAAAAGTGTCACGCTACGCGCTATAGCACGTTATATCGCGCTATATGACGCCTTTTAGCACGCTACGCCTAGAGATGACGCTTTAGTCTGTTTCGTAACGTGAAGGCCACGCTTCACGCTATAGCACACTATAAGGCGCGCTATAGCGCGCAATTTAGAACCCTGGTTATTACGGAGTATTTGTGAAACCCGCTTTAAAATACCTAATAGCATTAAATGCACAAAAACGCGGTCAATTTAAAAACTTCATGATTAATTCATCACGAATCACGAACATTTAATACGACCGTTATGTATATTAATTAATTACGACACGTATTACGTATATTAATATTATTATTGATACGTGATAAGTAATTACGTAAGATACTTATAAAACGGGAAAAGAATAAATCACGACATTTAAAACGCGAACACACGTAAGTAATATGCAATTACGGAAAATAAAACGAAATTGTGTTGGTATGTGTGTGTTAGTCGGCAAAGAAAGAAAGAAAAACGGCCCATAGCCCGGCCCATTTAACCAATACTAGGTAAATAATAAAACACCAGGAGATTCATTATTTACTTTCATAAAATACAACAACCCTAAAAATCACGATGGTTTCTTTTGCTTTCTTTTGGCCGCCGACACCTCAAACACCCACAAGGACGATTTGGTTGGTTTTGATGTTGTTTGTTTACGGGTTTCTGTTGTGATCTTAATCCTAAACCACTCACGCATCCGATATCCCTTTTCTTTTAAATCTTTTTGTTATTAATTATGTTTAGTAATCAAGAATCATTAGAACATGTATTAAAACATGTTAATGAGAATAATTAACCATGGGTTCGGGATTATTGTTTGGTTGTTTTGTTGTGGCACGCAAACCGAGACCTCAATAGGTCTCGGTGGTATTTTTGTACCAGCGGCCGAACCCCATAAGGGGTCGGTGCTTGGTCTCCTTTGGCCAGCCGCAAGCCAAACAGCCCCACAGTGATTGTTTTGGTGAAAACAGTGGGAACCGAGAGTCTCCCAGACTCTCGATGGGTAGTTACTGCTGGGCAGCAACATGAACTAGTAGTCGATCGGGGGGTAAAATATGTAAACAAGGGGTACACAGATCAGGGCAGCAGGTCTGGGTATATTTATTGGACAGGTCTGGAATAAGATATCGGTAAAACTGAGTACAGATATTGGACATAATATGTTGGACAGATGTACATAGATATTGGACAGGATAATATATGTTGGACAGAACTGGAATTAGGTTGTTTTGCTTATTTGTGTGGTTTGTTTAGTGCGACCGAGACATCGGAGTTTCGGTAGGCTCGGGTACACATGGATTGTTTTATTAAATTACTTCTATTAATTTAATTCATTTAAGACATGAAATAATAATTGAATTAATCATGATTTAAGATATAATTATTTTAGATATAATTATTCATGAGACTCAGGATATAATTATTAATATAATTAACATGACAAATAAAACATGGCCATTCTATAAACTATATTTAATAATAATTATCAGTATAATTATTTATGTATATGTAAGTAATTAAGAGATTAGCTTAATTAATTTATATCCATTTTAACCAAGGTTTAATTAAATTAATAACCCTAATTTAATTTAATTATATGATTATCAAGCTAAGGTAAAGTTTTATTAAATGAATCATGTCATATTATTAATTAATAATCCCAAATAAAATCATGCATTATATTATTAATTAATAATAATTATTTTAGCCTAAAATATTTATTTAATAAACTTTACTATATAACCATGACTTATATATTTTATGCTTATTAAAACTATAGCTTATATTTTATATACTTGTTAATAAAGCTTATTTCTAAATATAGAAACTTTCTATTTTTGGAGTTGATCCCTCCACTCATATTATATATTAATTAGAGGCAACCCCTCTAATTGCATGATGAGGTCACCCCTCTAAGTATTCATACACGTTTATATAACATGACCTATATGAGCTCTTGGGCATATTTAAAATACAGTTTTCAGTATAAAATAAACATAAGTCTTTTTAGAATATGAAACCAGTTTTATAAACTTACATCAGGTTTTCCAGGACATACATTATTCCGCTGTACTTTATCATTCCTTGCTTATGTTTATGACATTCATATCATAGTCATATATCCGTTCACTGAGCGTATTGCTCAGCCGTATATTTTCTTTTCCATGACCTAAACGACAGGTACCCAAGGACAACCTGGAGCATTTGGATGACGTGCATAGGATGGAAGCTGCCTTAGACTTCTTCTCCTTTTGCCTCATATACTTATGCTTGTTTGGACACTTGTTTTGTCCTTCTTATTCCGTTTACTTTATTTATGTTTTGGGCTTATGTATGAGAACGATGTTTTATTCCGGTTTTCCCTTTATGGTCATTTATGTTTTAGGACATTACCTTGCATGCTTTGATAACAAACCATAATTACCACGTACCGGTCCATTTATCCAAGTGAGGTCTTACAATTATGGTATCAGAGGCCAAGGTTTCGACCTGTAGGCTCTAAAACTTGACTTGTGACTAGTGGGTAGTCACCAAGATCTTCCTAAGCCGACATTGTCATTCCACGTATTGACAATTTCAGAACCTTATTGTCTTTAACCATGATGTTTTCACTCGGATTTGTTTTACTAATATGGATTGAACAACTGTCATCCATACTTAGTTACATGTCGTTGTTTTTTGCATGATATTTCCTTAAGAACTTTGACTAGTATGGTGATGTGTCGTGGATAGAATTTTAATTAAGATACGTTATAGGGTAAGCTTAGAAAATTACCTTTAGGAAAAAGTAATAGACTAAAATTACCAAGATAGATTTAATTAAACACGATGATGAGCCAAGTTCGTTGTACACGAAGATCGAGTGAATTTGAGACGTTTTTGTTTCGATTTGGACAATGGATTTGAATTCGATTTCGGTTTTAAAACTAAAATTACTCCTACAAATTTAAAACCTAAGTGCATGAATCGTTCCCCGATATTTATTCTAAAAGAAAATTATTTAAAATTTAAAACTTTTAATCTACTTACAAAAAACTCTATTTAAATGCTATTTGAAATTAATCTATTTAATTAAAAATGCTTTTACACTATTCAAAATCTATTTAAACAATTTTAAAAATTATAAACGAATTTAAAATTTTACTTTTACTTTTAATAAACAAAATCTATTTAAAACAATTTTATTTAGAACAAAATTAATTACAATCTAATTATTCAAAATCTCATTTAAATTTCTAAAATTAATAAAATTAATTTTTTTATTTTTTTTATTTAGTTTTATTTATTTATTTTATTATGAAACTTTTTTTTAAAAGTAATTAAAACAATTTGATTTGAATTTACTAAATAAAAACTTGTATTTAAAAACTATTTTAAAACTGACAGATTGAATTAATTAGGGTATATTAATTAATGAAGCAATGTTTAAACACAAACAGGTGGATAGATAAGTTGGTTAACACCTTTCGCCCATGACCAGGAGGTCATGGGTTCGAGTCCCATAGTGGGCGATTTTTGGTAATTAATTTTTTTTTGACAGTGAAACTCGTACATCAGTGTAGTAATAACAGCTTTTAAGGAGCCACAGGAGTGACTTTTAGTGTATAATTTTTGGAATTAAAGAAAAAGAACTGACTATATATATGAACAACCAAACGACCCAGAAAAGAGAAGTACACGATTTAGTTAAAAGAAAACAATATAGCAGCCATTCGAACCAAATTCAGCAATCAAATGGAACATTATCAAAAATTCAAGCATTCCAAATCAATATAGTGAAAGCTTAGAGCAATCAGGAACAAATTATATGCAGCAAATACACTCAATAAATCTAACCAGCGAATCATATAGTACTAGAAACAAGATAATTCAGCAACAATATATTGATGTAGACACAGCCTATGAAGTCTATTATAACAGTAGACTAAAGAAACAGAAACTTATCTCAACTAACAAAATCTATTTTAGGCAGATTAACAAATTCATATAGAACTAAGCAAAATCATCATACTCAATTATCAAAAATCCAAGTCACATCTCAGCAGAACATTCATCTTTCAGAATCAGTTACAAGACTATATTTTAGTATTCTAAAATCTAACTTTAGTAAATTATCAAAACAACATTATACTAGAAGACATATAAACTTAAAACGTCGAATCTAAATACTCATTAACCATTTCAAACATCAAAGCAGTTTAACAAAATCAATCAGATTAGCAAGAAATCATAAACCAAATAGCAATTAAAACTAAGAAATTCATAAAATGTAAATACGAGCCTAACCTTTAATTGAGGATTCCTTTGATGACGAAGGTTGGGCGCTGAGCCACCTTAAACACGTCACCAAAAACATCACGCACCACCATTAAGTAACACCATAAACACGAATGCATCTTGAATCATCATTATAACTCGATTTACAGCAACTAAATATATTTTTTTTTTAACTCATTCAGTGGGAATGAGAGTTATCCGAATTTACCAGCTTAAGCTACTCATAAAAGCTATTAAACAGCTTAAATGAATAACCACGAATATAACACTTTTATGTTAAATTATATAAAATCACACTCGTATTTAAGAAGCTTTAAGACAGAATTATAAAAACAAGATAAAAATGAAATTAAACTTTTATTAAATCTGAAATAAGTTTTACACTATTTGAAAGAGAAATTACAAATTCTAAACCTAAATTAGCATTATAACACTACTAGAAAAATTGGATGAAAATAATACAACAATGAGGGTATTTATAGCCTGACGAGAGGTTTGGGGGTTTGTTGAAGGAGATGATCTTCACCCTTCATTCAGCATCTCTAACTTTCTCTCCATTCGGTTTTGATCCAAGGGCTATCCTTTGCCCTTGTGCACACAGATTTCCAGGGTGGAAAATCTTGTGCTAGTTTGCTACTGAGCTGGCCTTGAATGATTGGCCCTTTTATTGAATTGCAGGAATCAACCAATCAAATGATAGCTTGTGATGCATCAATAGGCCACGTGGCACATAGTACTAAGCATCTGTGTGTAGACACGCGCCTATTTACCCCTTAATCTTCTGATTTTGATGCGTGAAGTCCACTTGCTGTTTGATTTGAAGAAACCCCTAATTTCTAGGGTTCTTCATACTGCTTCTTCATCCCTCTTTTCTTTTCTTTCACTCTTCACGTCTTTTCTTTTGTTTATTCTGTTTTGACCTAGCCTTGTTTGACCTTGCAAGTTAAATACATTTTTTTTCACACCGTCATATAACTTTGTGTTGGGCTTTGACTTGAAATTGGACCAAACAAAAAAAACTTCCACCGTGACTTTATTTAGTGCAACATGGGTTTTTTTTGCCCATCAAGTAGATATTACTTCATACGTCTCATTCTTTTGTTGTTTTGGGCCTTTTTAACCCAAATAGGTAACTTAACTTCCACAATTGGGATTTGTAGCCCAATGAGAACATGTGGGCCCCACAAAGGCCCAAATAAACTTGATAAATCTAAATCCTCAGATAAAATTGATCTTGATCTTTGGCTTCTTGAAATTATCTTCAAACTCGTGTCGGTTTTGCCGGTTTTCGTGATCATCGGTACCTACACACATGAAACAACAAAAACACGTATACAATGCCATTTTCATGATATATATGCAATTATTGATTGTTTTATGATACAAATGATATGAGTAAAATCACTCATATCAAACTCCCCCTTGCTAAGCAATTTCCGTGTCCTCACGCAATGATAAAATAAAACACTAACTACACTATTATTCAACTTTTGACATTTTATTTTGCAAAGACATAATGTATTGCTTTTATTATTAAAAAATAACTTTAAGGATCATAAAACTCAAATAGATTCATCGTCTCCGACTTTTCACTTTTCCATGCCAAGTGTAAAAACAAGATCATTGTCAATCATAAGCCTAAAAATTAAAACAACTCATACAAGTAATTTGTGTTAAACTCAATCTCCTATTATTCCTAATTGTATCTCTAGATTTTATTTGTCATTCACCCAAAGGCTCATTTGACTTTATTTGATATTTATTAGTCCAAAAATGAAGGCAAAAACGGTGTAAACTCAACACTCAAAACCTAACCTCGACTTCAAAAACCGTTGTCACTAAAGAAAGTCCACATCAAGGATAACTTAACACGATTTGAGGAATAAATCCCCGGAACCAAAATTTGGCTAATAGGACTACTTAAAGGCAACAATAAAACCTCCAAGGTCAATTATAACCTTATTAATGGAGTTAGCAACAACTACATCATATCACCTTGTGGCTCTTTAAGATGTAATTGTGCTCCTTATTTAAAATCCACACCCGAAGGCTCCTTGGACAAAAATAAGGGAATTGACATTCACCATCCCACCTTATGGCTCATGAAGATGAAGCAATTTTTATTAAACACGTCCCCATGCCATACACCCTAAGGCTCTAATGACAAGGTTATTGCTACATGACTCCCAGCCGAAGGCTCATAGAGAACATGTTTTTTATTTATTCTTCTTATTAATATGATATTTATAGTAAGCCAAATTTACGCAATCCCATGATCAAAAGTCCACGACGCTGACACCCTTAATGTGTTCTCACTTTAATTACAAGGGAAGAAAAAGAAGGAGCTACGAGTTAAGATATCAAGCCTAAACCGCTAAAAACTTCATTTATTAAGCAATTATTATTCAAGCGTGAAAAATAAATACGAGGAGATTAAATCAAACACAAAAATACTTATAAAAAGAAGAATTAACCTTAGAAACTTATGATTAAACTCTATCATATCTTGTTCTCCATATTGTAAAATTTCAAAAATGTGAAATCAATGGATACTTAGCCTATTAAATCAAAGTTTTGGGTTTTCAAGTCATCTATAGGATCTTGCATCTTCTTATACTTTTTCAAGTTTTAGAATTTTCGTTTTAAAGTTCCCTTGATAAACGACTTTCTACGATCAATTATAGGAACTTGCGAAAAGTTCTAGTTCTTAAACCCGTGAGAGTTAAGACTTTCGCGTTTTAAAGTTCCCTATATAAAAGCCTAGCAAAACTTGATTTAAACACGTTCAAGAAAAAGCTAAGGTAAAAACCAAGTCGAGTAAAAAACTATTTTTATTTTCTCCAACGGAAAGCCTACATTTGTGTCAAAAGCACTTATTTTCTTTGTTAAAACTTAAAATAACACTAAAATTTTATTTTTTTTATAAAAAAACGAGAAAAACAATTACGTTTAGACACGACAAAAGCAATTGCAAGCGATTATATCGATTGACTCCCCCATGCTAAAACCAAACATTGTCCTCAATGTTTCTTAGCTCAAGAGTAACACCCCTTGCTAAAACACGAAGAGTCTAATGCAAAATCCTAACATGGAAAGAGCACGTAAATCTATAAGCCGTTTATTAATTATGCCTCAAGATAAAACGTTAGTCGATAAAAATCAAAGGATAGAGAGTGCGTCCCTTTTTGGCAATCAAAGAATGCAAGATCAAGTGGACCGACAAAAACCGAACACGAGAGTCTTCAATGATTAGGGTCATACCTAAGATTCAAAACACAACAAAACACGAGCACGAGCTTGAAAGATCAAGCCTTATTAGTGTTAGAAAATAGATAGAAGATAGAATGTATGGGACTCCCCCACAAGGTACCTCGTTTTTGTTCACCGAGTCATGAGCTCGACTCGATCCCCGCATTCATTGGTCCTTAAGGAAAGTGGTGAAAACCGGCAAAAAAAATTGGAATAGAATCCATAATAAGGCATGATGCCGGGGTCAAAGATCACATCCTCGTTGGCGGATGACAAACAAAAGGATAAAACTCCAACACAAATCTCTAACAAGAGATGGTAGTCACAAATTATGGAATGGATATAGCATGCTCCCCGAGATAAACTCGCACCAAGATGATCGAAAAGTCTTTCAATTATTACATCGGTGAAAGGCCGAGATTTCCCTAAATCAACGATTCCAGGGTCAAATACCTCATCCTCAGGAGAGAAAGGAATAGACAACACGGTGTCGTCCCCCCATGCTAATCCAAGATCATATAAAGCACATGGTAAAGGTGTGGTAAAAGTTTCATCCATAGTGGAATCAACATTCTTAGCTTTAACGACCATTTCACCCTTAGAAATGTGATCAATCGGGTCATGGTACTCAATATGAGACACATGAAAAACCCGCACATTAAGGTCAAAGTGGGTGGGAGGAGGACTTGGGACGAAATCATCATCAAGTAAATTCTCTAAAAAGAGAGAGTCCCCCTTCGGGTCAATTTCATCAACACCTGGTGGTATCGAATCATTAGGAGCAAGAAACATGTCAATCTCCTCCATAAGCGGATCACTATCCTCAACGGGAATAGGAGATGGAGAGAAAGACTTGTCATTAGGCTTAGAATTCAAGGACTCGATCTTAGATATGAGAAGATAGACGTTTGATAACTTTTCACTAAGAATCACGTCTTCCACATCTAAATGAGTAAGTTCATCGAAGAACTTCTCAAAGATCGGAATAGTCAAATCAACCTCATTTCCCGGTGGAAATGGGTCTAAAGGAGCAAGTTCAAAGGTGATCCTCTCAAAAACCGGATCACTATCATCCTCATTTCCCGATGGAAATGGGTGAAGAAGAGTAGGTTCATCGGGAAACCCCTCAAAATCCGAATCATGAATGTCATCTTTATAAGAAAGTTCATCGGAGAACTCCTCATTATAAAATTCACTAGAAGTTGAATCATTCTCAAAATCTTCATTTCCATCACAATTTTCATCATTAGAATTAGAGAAAATATCAAAGTGATTAGAAGAAGTAGAGTCATCACAATGTGGCAAATCACACATTTCATTGGAAATACCATCGA
Organism: Glebionis coronaria; assembly: GCA_025667525.1. Lineage (NCBI taxonomy): Eukaryota > Viridiplantae > Streptophyta > Magnoliopsida > Asterales > Asteraceae > Glebionis > Glebionis coronaria. The sequence continues at coordinate 446,509,252 of CM046874.1, forward strand.
ACTCTCTCGGGTTTTGGACAAGGATTTCAACACTAGACTTTATTACTTCGTCCGATTCCATGTCCGGAATAGTGCTAAGATGCTCGTCCCCCTTGCTTAGAGAATTTTCGGGTTCCACGGTGGAGGAATCATGAATAGGAGTGGTGATTTCATGAGAGATTTCCTCATCATCTAGAATGGGTGAATTCTCATGCTCCATAGCCGACAAGATACGAAAAGGAAGTACGATTGCACTAGACGAAGGATGTAGAGCAATAAGATCTCTCACAGAAATAGACTATCCTCGTCATCGTCAATAAGAAGAGAACGCTCGAGTTCACGAGTGGCAAGATATTTTGCTTCCTCTTGAGCTTGTTCTTTCTTTCGAATTTCAATGCTTAATCCATTATAATCTTGCGAAAGTTGTCGAATTTTAATTTCACACTCTCGTTTAAATTCATCCTCAATTATTTCTCCATGATACCTTCGACTTCCCAAATCATTAGTTATATCATTAATCTCTTGATTAATTTGTCTCTTTTCTAGCAACATATCTTCAATGCTCTTTTCAACAGTTTCAACATTTCTTTGATTCATTATTTGTTGGAACATCGTTTCAAGTCGTTCAAAATTTTTACTCACGCGAGAAAAGGGCTCATAAAATTTTTATCCTTCGGTTGACAATTAAAGCTCTCATCAGGACCTCCACAATTCTCACAACAAAGATGTTGTTGCGGTAAACTCGGTAAATCTTGTGAATAACAATTATCATTAAAGTTTTGATTGTAGCTCGGTTCTTGCTCGTAATTAAGCAAGAATTGATGCGAACAATTAATTCCAAAATGAGTATTATTTCCACAGAACTCACACGAGGGTGTCGCGTATGTGGGGTGTGGAGGTGGGTAAAAATCGAGAGAATTATTCGAGAAATTCGGGTTTCCACATGAAGTAATCTCATTACAACAAGGACAAAATCCAACTCGTATATCGTGACATAAATCATTTCCACAACGCTCATACGTACACCACCGACATGGTAAAAGACCATATAACGGTTCCCCACACCCTACACAATTGACGAAGGAGTTCATGGAAGAATTAAAAATTGGAGGGTGAGGAGAAAAAGAATTAAACATGATAGAGGATTAAGAAGATTATTTTTCGTATTTTTCATAAATCAATCAAAGATTGACAAAAACAAGGAATAAGGATAATTACTATGGAAGTAATCTACCCTCAGTCGACTTTGAAACGATAGGTGAAAACCTATACGTCTCGAGGTTCAATAAGTAAACTACAAAAATAAGATATAATACTACTTGAGTTGGCAAACCAATAATCGGTCGTCCCTCTCAATATACGCACAAGCAAGCGGGGAAACGAGGTGGCACAAAGCACTTAAAAACCTTTTTCCTTAGACGGCCTTTTATAGCTCGTCGCCTTATACCCACCTTATAGTTTGTATAAATCGAGTTTAAACTTTTTATTTGTATTTATCTATTTTTCCTTTTTTTTCGTTTTGGATACGAATACAATAGTTAGGTAATGAAATCCAAACTAAGGTCTTATTTGGAAGTAGGTAATATTATTGTTCTACGTAATACAATACAGTAAACACAAAAACACGAAAAACGATACATGCTATAATAATAGAAAAATAACAAAACTTTCCGAGGACGGAAAGGGTCTTCAAATAAATGATCAACAAATCTCCACAAGACGAATCGTACACAAGATCCCCGGGAGCGGCGCCAAAATTTTTGATGTAGTGAGGAATGTATATGTTAATTAAGATACGTTATAGGGTAAACTTAGAAAATTACCTTTAGGAAAAAGTAATAGACTAAAATTACCAAAGACGGATTTAATTAAACACGATGATGAACCAAGTTCGTTGTACACGAAGATCGAGTGAATTTGAGACGTTTTTGTTTCGATTTGGACAATGGATTTGAATTCGATTCCGGTTTTAAAACTAAAATTACTCCTACAAATTTAAAACCTAAGTGCATGAATCGTTCCCCGATATTTATTCTAAAAGACAATTATTTAAAATTTAAAACTTTTAATCTACTTAAAAAAAACTCTATTTAAATTCTATTTGAAATTAATCTATTTAATTAAAAATGCTTTTACACTATTAAAAATCTATTTAAACAATTTTAAAAATTATAAACTAATTTAAAATTTTACTTTTACTTTTATTAAACAAAATCTATTTAAAACAATTTTAATTAGAACAAAATTAATTACAATCTAATTATTTAAAATCTAATTTAAATTTCTAAAATTAATAAAATTAATTTTTTTATTTTTTTATTTTTTTATTTAGTTTTATTTATTTATTTTATTATGAAACTTTTTTTAAAAGTAATTAAAACAATTTGATTTGAATTTACTAAATAAAAACTTGTATTTAAAAACTATTTTAAAACTGACAGATTGAATTAATTAGGGTATATTAATTAATGAAGCAGTATTTAAACACAAACAGGTGGATAGATAAGTTGGTTAACACCTTTGGCCCATGACCAGGAGGTCATGGGTTCGAGTCCCATAGTGGGCGATTTTTGGTAATTAAATTTTTTTTTTGACAGTGAAACTCGTACATCAGTGTAGTAATAATAACTTTTAAGCAGCCACAGGAGTGACTTTTAGTGTATAATTTTTGGAATGAAATAAAAATAACTGACTATATATATGAACAACCAAACAACCCAGAAAAGAGAAGTACACGATTCAGTTAAAAGAAAACAATATAACAGCCATTCGAACCAAATTCAGCAATCAAATGGAACATTATCAAAAATTCAAGCATTCCAAATCAATATAGTGAAAACTTAGAGCAATCAGGAACAAATTATATTCAGCAAATACACTCAATAAATCTAACCAGCGAATCATATAGTACTAGAAACAAGATAATTCAGCAACAATATACTTATGTAGACACAGCCTATGAAGTCTAATATAACAGCAGACTTAAGAAATAGAAACTTATCTCAACTAACAAAATCTATTTTTTTAACACCCACAAATTTACACGCAGCGGAATACATCTTTGGGTGCTAAACAATGATACAACAACACATAATTTATAAAGAACGACTCGAAAAGAGACATTTTAGATTTATCGTTCCTAAAACATTTGTCAGAGTAGCGTAGTCCCAAGTAACCGTTACCAAAAGATAAGTTAAAACAACATATTGGTTTGTTCTGAAAATGGAACGATAAATAAATCAAAGAGTTTGAACAACAAAAGCAGTGCACAACTTCATTTCCCGTGACCTCCAAGCTTCCACTTCTTGATTACCTGAAATACATGTGAGTAAAACAATCAGCAAAAACGCCGAGTGAATCTATAGGTTTATGAAATCAATTTGAACACAAGCAAAGATTATAAGTTTGTGGCATGCTTATAAGCATCAAATAATAATTTGCATCAACAATGATAATTGTATATAGCATAAATTGCAATAAGCTCATGGAACCGAGCCCTTAGACACTCCCATATCAGTCTAATAAGACGAGAGATTTATTAATTGTCGGTTACCTCCAGATTATTGGTACATTGCCATATACCTGACTTCTCAATACAATATGCTCAAACAGTGTGGAGGTCGGGCCTAAGCTTCTATGACAAGTCCACAAAAACTGAACCGGGGCGGCTTCCCCCATAGATCTATTAATTGTACTAGCGGTTAACCCATCATAGGTTAATTAACGGTCCATAATTTAGGTTTTAACAAAGGCAATCACTTAATGCAATTTAAAGGCAACCACGGGTCCATTCATAGAGGGACAAAGCATACCATAAAAATCTTGTGTTCTAAGTTTATAAAACATGTATTCCCCCTCGCGGGTTTAAAATCATTTAATAACTAGTATAAAGCGAGGCTATAGACTCACCTTAGCCAATAGTGGTAATGAGACGATCGCCGACGATAGATGATGCCTTTCAAACACGAGAACCGCAACCTATCAAATGAGGTGCGTTCGTTAATAATAGACTCGAGAAATAAACCATACATAAGAATATAAAACTCGACTCATAAAATCGCGACAAACTCGAGAGAAAACGATACAAGTGATACTATTACACTCTCCTATATATTCATTTTATTATTCTATGTCTTTAGTAAAAATCTGCCGGAACATACCGAATGTCCAAGCCGTTTTCCCATACTTAAACATATCAACTTTTTATGATACTACTCAGAGAACTTACTTACTAAATGTAGAAAGTCCTCCCAAGAGCCCATCAAAAGATTTTACTTCTAAAGTTCCCTGCCCGACTCATCTTTGAATCACAAAATCCGGACAGTTTAGCGACCTTGACTTACGAAACCATTTTGACCATTCTAAACAACTCCATTTAGAAAACCGACACTTGATTCTAAAAATAGACTCAAAACACTAAATTTTGAGCCTGAGAACAGCCCTTGAATCATTTTGAAACTCATTTTATAGTCCCTGAGATTCGATCCAAATATCGACAACAATTTTCGGATTGTGTCGACACTCGTCTCCCGGTACACGAAAATCAAACTAGTGTATCTTCCACCTCGTTTGGAGTTGGAAGGCCTACTTTATATCAAATTGAAGCTAACGAAATTCTCTACGACATAATCCCATAGTATCATCCTATATTCAGACTTAAGACCCTCGAAAATGGCCTTAAACCTACTGCCCAAAATTGACCTTTTAAAAACCATACAAAATAAAATTTTCAACACATTTTACCCATTTCTATACCACTAATATGATCATTCTAATACTCCTACACTATGATCAAACCTCTAACACACTTGCATGTATAAATCTAATAAATCAAACTAAAAAATTCAAACATGCAAACACTCCACTATGTAATATAATAATATTAACACCCATTTATTCCTTCAAAATAGATCAAACAAGTATAGTTCATCAAGAAAATAAATTTTGAAAAAAAAAGTTAATGCATGTTGAAGAAAATCATACCAATGTGATCACAAGATCAAAACTAAGATGGGTCTTATTTTGGATTAGCTCAAATCATCCTAAATCTTGGGTTAAATTAAAAATTGTATGGATTTGGGATGGTGGTTGATGTTTCGGCAAAACAAGAGAGAGAAAGAGATGGTGGTGAAATTTTGGAAGTGAAAAATTAGTTGTGTGTGTTTGGTTTAGGTTTTTATATAGTGGGGTAGGGTGTAGTTTACAAATATTGGATAGTTATGGACCAAAATGCAACATTTAAGTTAAAAAGCGGGAAATGACTAAAAGTAAATTTTACAAATATTTACGGGATTCGGGTTTCGTAAAAATACTTTTTAAAAGTTTAAACGCACACGAAAAATAATAATATAACGACTCGATACGTAATTAAAACGATATCGTCGAAAGTATTAAATATCGAAACGATCGATAATAAAATATAAAATTTTAGGCATCCGTCGGTATCGCGATCACTAGGAGTCCTCGTTACTCGTCAAAATATTAAAATATAATATTTAATATCGGTTTCAACTTAAACCGTTAAACATAATAATATTTAACGTTATAAAATACTTCAAAATAATTGAAAGTAGAATTAAATTATGACCTTATTTTTACGGGTTTTACATCCTCACCACCTTAAGGGAGCGACGTCCCGGCGCTCAACTCGCCTCATACACGGGTTGTTCACTACCCGGAAGGATGAGGGCATTCCTTATAAAGAAGTCTTCACGTTCCCACGTGAATCTCGATCCACGATCTCCATTGGTTCTTTTACAAAACGCAACTTGTCGTCAAGTTGTATCTCACCAAAAAGTAATAAATAAATCCTTACCCACAAGTCACCCGTCAAGCTCGACATATGAAAATTTTATGAATCACACGAAGCTCATTCGACTACAAGAATAGATGACAGGGTTCTCGGGTAAGTCCAGTTAAAAGGGAAGGTTGCAAATTTAAGGGATATCCATCGGTCGGATAGCCATGGACACACATCAAAAAGAACTTAACAAGAAAACATTTTTGTCGTCGGAGGGTGCTCACACGCGGGTCCCTACTCAAAAGATAATACAAAGACACCAACTCACTTTCGCCAACACGCATTAAAGTCTCAATAAATATCGTCGTTGAAAGTCAAAAAGATATTACATAATATGTGTTCTATATGATCGGACGTCATCGGATGATGCCGTCTCAAGTTCTCACAACTTACGGTCATTTGACTAGATCACACACCATGTAAGTACATAAAAGAAAAGGTTGAACATAAACATCGATTATAGATCTCCACCGTTAATCATCGAGAAAACCTTGAACGAACCCTTGATAATAACTACTTGATCTCAAGAGTCTTTCCACTTGCGGCGTCGTCTTCAACATACTCCTTTAGGTCGTAACGAATTTATTAACTCCATTCATTAAGAGATTCGGTCCATAATCATTCCACTAGTACACGCATAAATCCTGGTGACACTTATCGTTTCTTCTTATACACTGCTTCCCAAGATTCATTTTAAACTCAGAATAAAATAGTGATCTTCAGTACGAGGAACAGAACGAGATAAAAATAAATTCAATAAACGCATAAACGGACAAGATGTGGTAAAATGGTTTAAGGTTGACGATCGGCGAGGGATCTCGAATCACGTAACCGTAAAACATAATAATTCACAATACTAGAAAAATGAGAGAGAAGAATAAATTAAATATTAACATTAAAATAACGTTTGTCACAATTATCCGTCCCGGATTTGGTATTACCTTAAGACTCAATTGAGGTACTTTCTTGATAAAGATGATATATTAAAAATAGAAGTTAAATAGCTTCATAATTTATTTTGGTTGTCTTAAGAAACTTTGAAAGAATGACATGAATTTTATAAATTAAACTCATATTGTTGGTTACAATTAGAAGATATAATTTCCAAATTAAATCATTATTAGGAATATAAATTAAACCGGTAATTTCATTACATTAAAAGTAAAGTATGATAAGTCAATTAGTTCAAAAGGTAGAACATAATTTTATTTTAAACATTAGTTTTAGTTATACAAAATATGGTGTATAAATTTGACCTTTTACTTGTGATGGTTATTTCGATAATTGAAAATCATTAGAAAATGTAGACAAGTTCCATAAAAATTTTATAATACTTTGTAGAAATACATAAAGGTGTTTATTATTTCAAAATAACATGGGGTTTATTCGGGTTTCGAAATGTGACAAGATAACAAACGAATACGAATGCAAATAATAGTCAACAATTAATACGAAATCAATGGTACAAAAGAGAACGAAGCAAATGTCGTATGAATTCTTAAAGAGAATAATAAAATAAAGGCGTTGATGGTAAGACGATAAGAAATAATAGATTAAACAATTTGTTAATTTTGTTAGTGCGGTCGGTGGTTCACCAACATCAGCTCGTTAACTTAGCGGTGGTCGATACATGATCGGAAATAAAATCCATACAAAAATTTTAATAAAATAAAATTCCTAATAATCACTTGTAATTAAAACAAATCAAATGAACGATGTTAGTGTTTAAAGAGATAAGTCAAAGCACGGTTCACAAGAGTGGATTTCGAGACAAACGAGAGTGACGGACGTCATCCCGGATATACGGAAATCACTCTAATGATAATTCATTATTCACGTGCGGAGACATTCCAAAGATCGACCCAGTCGCATAAAGAAGATTGAACAAGAAGGAAGGATAAAACATCGAGACCTTCAAGTCTTATACCAACAATCAGTAATTAGACGAACAGTCAAAAGAAATCAGTTATAAGACAAAATGAAGTAACAAGTGGGAAAACAATCATCGAGTAAAAACGTACTTATAATCACGTAATTCGTTAAACAAAAGGTAAGAAAACATATGCGGATGCATAGAAATTGTGCTACTTTCATAAAATATAAAGGTTTTCAAAACTTCTTTTCAATTTATTTCATTTTATTTATATTTATCATAATTACAAGTAAAAAGTTGATTATTATCAAGATTTTTAAGGTGACTACTATTCAGCCTAGCATGGCTCCTTCTAAATTAGACATAGGTGATCAGGCCATGTATAATTTAGGGCTAGCAATGCAGTGCTCCGTTTCGTCGAAAAGTGTTACGTTTCTTATGTTTATATAATTTTAAAATAGTTTATGAATTTATAGGATACAAGTAATTTGTGAGATACTCAATAAGCAACTTTTAATGTTACGAAAAGTATTTTATAAGACCAAAGTAAAAACAATTGGTGAAAATAATCGTAAAACAATATCAGATTTATTTATAAGGTGACATTATGACAACTTATAAAGTAGCCAATGGTTTGCAAAAGTGGTAAATAGTAGTTCATAAAACAATCAATGAAATGGTTACAAGTCGTTAAGGTTTCAAAAGGTTATAAGGTTAGACGGAAACGCCATGAGACACGTGATGAGAATGTCGAAGAAGAATGTGAAGGCAAAACTTCAAAACTCAACCCGAATCAGTTGATGGTTAGAAGAAAATAAAAATAAAATAACATCGAATGACAAATGAGTCATATATATAAAAAGAGTAAATCAATCCATATGTGTATTCTTTGTAAGATACTCGACACAACATGCTTTTAAGAAAGTATATTATTCATTTTCAAATTACACCATTAATCCGGTAATTGCTAATCCTGTAATGTTTCTATTTTTAAACATTTTCACATGCAACTAGTATTAGTCAGTTGTAAAATAATATTCGTTAAAATTTTACGATCTCAAATGAACTCAAAATTGCTTAGAAACGTTTAAAACCCATGTTCTGAATTTTTTTTTTTTTCAGATTTAACTTTTTAATATAAGCCGATTAATTGACCCGATAAACGACATCTCCAAGACTCGGAGTCTAAAGCATTTTGATGCAAAACGACGTTTCAGACGACTTTCTAGTTTTACCCGAGACCTGAAACCCAATGTAAAATGACCAAAATACCCCTGCAAATTCTGTGCAGGTTTGACTATTTTATTTTAAAAACGCAGGTTTTACTTTTAAGTTTTGACCTGTTTATACACCCCCTGCAGTTTCTCCATTAAATATATTTTTTCGATGCTTACTAACCACTCAAAATATATATATACACACACATGTCTTGTGGATTTTATAACAACGAAAAATAAATCTCATAATGAGCATCAAATAAAAATATAGCATAATGAATGAGAGAAAATGCTTCAAGGTATTCAACACGAAATTTAGGAAGCAAAACGATGAATGACGTTCGTAATTTAAGTTTCAAGGTGCAAAGTAGGCAAATCTCCTTGGTGCCACGATTGTCCAAAAACACAAAACATAACAAGAAAAGAAAGGAACATTAACGGGTTGCAATCCGGGAGCAAGAAAGTTAATGAAAAACAAATGATACAATTTTATAGAAGTAAAATCGTATTCCAATCTAGCACCATAATCTAGACGATGATTTATAAAATGACGATGACGTTACCGAGATATAAGCGAACAATACAATTCGGAGTCGATACATATAAATGTCAATGAATTTAATCTTCGTATGTCGTATAAAACGATAATAAAATTTAACAAAATATTATGAAAAACCATGGTATTATTCAACACTATTTTAAGAAATGTTTCAAAATGTATGACTCACACGATACCGGTTAGTCTATTCCAAGGACACATTGAGCTACACAATGGTCTAAAGATTACGTTAAAAGACGTCCAAGCACAAATAGCCGAAAGACGATTTGAATATCTATATAGATATCTCAAAGGGTTAAGCAATAAAAGTAACGCGCGTAGATGAAGTTATTTAAGGTCATAATATAAAATTTTTGCAATAAAAGCAATTTAAATAGTTCAAAAATAAATACAGAAAGATCTTGAAATTCATTGTATTTATTTAAGTTAATCATTAATAAATGACAAACTTGTATCGAAAAGTTTAACGACATAAATATATATCGATAAAGGGATCCTTGATATAAATATATATCCATAAAGGGATCATAGTGTTTATTTATAAATACTTGACAATAAGGTATACGTAATAACGCATACTAAAATTGTAATCTCAGAAGTAGCTTGAACCTGAAGTCACGCGAAGTCCTGTGCACCGACTCTTTGAAAATTAAAATTGACAGTTATAGTTTAGGTTTTTAAAATAAAGACCTAGTTCTCTATAACTCATGGCTCTGGTACCAATCTTTAACACCCCCAAATTTACACGCAGCGGAATACATCTTTGGGTGCTAAACAATGATGCAACAACACATAATTTATAAAGAACGACTCGAAAAGAGACGTTTTAGATTTATCGTTCCTAAAACATTTTTCAGAGTAGCGTAGTCCCAAGTAACCGTTACCAAAAGATAAGTTAAAACAACATATTGGTTTGTTCTGAAAGTGGAACGATAAATAAATCAAAGAGTTTGAACAACAAAAGCAGTGCACAACTTCATTTCCTGTGACCTCCAAGCTTCCACTTCTTGATTACCTGAAATACATGTGAGTAAAACAATCAGCAAAAATGCCGAGTGAATCTATAGGTTTATGAAATCAATTTGAACACAAGCAAAGATTATAAGTTTGTGGCATGCTTATAAGCATCAAATAATAACTTGCATCAACAATGATAATTGTATATAGCATAAATTGCAATAAGCTCATGGAACCGAGCCCTTAGACACTCCCATATCAGTCTAATAAGACGAGAGATTTATTAATTGTCGGTTACCTCCAGATTATTGGTACATTGCCATATACCTGACTTCTCAATACAATATGCTCAAACAGTGTGGAGGTCGGGCCTAAGCTTCTATGACAAGTCTACAAAAACTGAACCGGGGCGGCTTCCCCCATAGATCTATTAATTGTACTAGCGGTTAACCCATGATAGGTTAATTAACGGTCCATAATTGAGGTTTTAACAAAGGCAATCACTTAATGCAATTTAAAGGCAACCACGGGTCCATTCATAGAGGGACAAAGCATACCATAAAAATCTTGTGTTCTAAGTTTATAAAACATGTATTCCCCCTCGCGGGTTTAAAATCATTTAATTACTAGTATAAAGCGAGGCTATAGACTCACCTTAGCCAATAGTGGTAATGAGACGATCGCCGACGATAGATGATGCCTTTCAAACACGAGAACCGCAACCTATCAAATGAGGTGCGTTCGTTAATAATAGACTCGAGAAATAAACCATACATAAGAATATAAAACTCGACTCATAAAATCGCGACAAACTCGAGAGAAAACGATACAAGTGATACTATTACACTCTCCTATATATTCATTTTATTATTCTATGTCTTTAATAAAAATCTGCCGGAACATACCGAATGTCCAAGCCGTTTTCCCATACTTAAACATATCAACTTTTTATGATACTACTCAGAGAACTTACTTACTAAATGTAGAAAGTCCTACCAAGAGCCCATCAAAAGATTTTACTTCTAAAGTTCCCTGCCCGACTCATCTTTGAATCACAAAATCCGGACAGTTTAGCGACCTTGACTTACGAAACTATTTTGACCATTCTAAACAACTCCATTTAGAAAACCGACACTTGATTCTAAAAATAGACTCAAAACACTAAATTTTGAGCCTGAGAACAGCCCTTGAATCATTTTGAAACTCTTTTTATAGTCCCTGAGATTCGATCCAAATATCGACAACAATTTTCAGATTGTGTCGACACTCGTCTCCCGGTACACGAAAATCAAACTAGTGTATCTTCCACCTCGTTTGGAGTTGGAAGGCCTACTTTATATCAAATCGAAGCTAACGAAATTCTCTACGACATAATCCAATAATATCATCCTATATTCAGACTTAAGACCCTCGAAAATGGCCTTAAACCTACTGCCCAAAATTGACCTTTTAAAAACCATACAAAATAAAATTTTCAACACATTTTACCCATTTCTATACCACTAATATGATCATTCTAATACTCCTACACTATGATCAAACCTCTAACACACTTGCATGTATAAATCTAATAAATCAAACTAAAAAAATTCAAACATGCAAACACTCCACTATGTAATATAATAATATTAACACCCATTTATTCCTTCAAAATAGATCAAACAAGTATAGTTCATCAAGAAAATAAATTTTGAAAAAAAAAGTTAATGCATGTTGAAGAAAATCATACCAATGTGATCACAAGATCAAAACTAAGATGGGTCTTATTTTGGATTAGCTCAAATCATCCTAAATCTTGAGTTAAATTAAAAATTGTATGGATTTGGGATGGTGTTTGATGTTTCGGCAAAACAAGAGAGAGAAAGAGATGGTGGTGAAATTTTGGAAGTGAAAAATGAGTTGTGTGTGTTTGGTTTAGGTTTTTATATAGTGGGGTAGGGTGTAGTTTACAAATATTGGATAGTTATGCACCAAAATGCAACATTTAAGTTAAAAAGCAGGAAATGACTAAAAGTAAATTTGACAAATATTTACGGGATTCGGGTTTCGTAAAAATACTTTTTAAAAGTTTAAACGCACACGAAAAATAATAATATAACGACTCGATACGTAATTAAAACGATATCGTCGAAAGTATTAAATATCGAAACGATCGATAATAAAATATAAAATTTTAGGCATCCGTCGGTATCGCGATCACTAGTAGTCCTCGTTACTCGTCAAAATATTAAAATATAATATTTAATATCGGTTTCAACTTAAACCGTTAAACATAATAATATTTAACGTTATAAAATACTTCAAAATAATTGAAAGTAGAATTAAATTATGACCTTATTTTTACGGGTTTTACAATTTTAGGCAGATTAACAAATTCATATAGAACTACGCAAAATCATCATACTCAATTATCAAAAATCCAAGTCACATCTCAGCAGAACATTAATCTTTCAGAATCAGTTACAAGACTATATTTCAGTATTCTAAAATCTAACTTTAGCAAATTATCAAAACAACATTATACTAGAAGACATATAAACTTAAAACGTCGAATCTAAATACTCATTAACCATTTCAAACATCAAAGCAGTTTAACAAAATCAATCAGATTAGCAAGAACTCATAAACCAAATACCAATTAAAACTAAGAAATTCATAAAATGTAAATACGAGCCTAACCTTTAATTGAGGATTCCTTTGATGACGAAGGTTGGGCGCTGAGCCACCTTAAGCACGTCACCAAAAACATCACGCACCACCATTAAGTAACACTATAAACACGAATGTATCTTGAATCATCATTATAACTCGATTTACAGCAACTAAATATCCTTCTTTTCTTAACTCATTCAGTGGGAATGAGAGTTATCCGAATTTTCCAGCTTAAGCTACTCATAAAAGCTATTAAGCAGCTTAAATGAATAACCACGAATATAACACTTTTATGTTTAAAAATTATATAAAATCACACTCGTATATAAGAAGCTTTAAGACAAAATTATAAAAACAAGATAAAACTGAAATTAAACTTTTATTAAATCTGAAATAAGTTTTACACTATTTGAAAGAGAAATTACAAATTCTAAACCTAAATTAGCATTATAACACTACTAGAAAAATTAGATGAAAATAATACTAGAATGAGGGGGTATTTATAGCCTGACGAGGGGTTTGTTGAAGGAGATGATCTTCACCCTTCATTCAACATCTCTGACTCTCTCTCCATTCGGTTTTGATCCAAGGGCTATCCTTTGCCCTTGTGCACACAGATTGCCAGGGTGGCAAATCTTGTGCTAGTTTGTTGCTGAGTTGGCCTTGAATGATTGGTCCTTTTATTGAATGGCAGGAATCAACCAATCAAATGATAGCTTGTGACACATCAATAGGCCACGTGGCACATAGTACTAAGCATCTGTGTGTAGACACGCGCCTATTTACCCCTTAATCTTCTGATTTTGATGCGTGAAGTCCACATGCTGTTTGATTTGAAGAAACCCCTAATTTCTAGGGTTCTTCATACTGCTTCTTCATCCTTCTTTTCCTTTCTTTCACTCTTCACGTCTTTTCTTTTGTTTATTCTGTTTTGACCGAGCATTGTTTAACCTTGCAAGTTAAATACATTTTTTTTCACACTGTCATATAACTTTATGTTGGGCTTTGACTTTAAATTTGACCAAACAAAAAAAAACTTCCACCGTGACTTTATTTAGTTCAACATGGGTTTTTTGTCCCATCAAGTAGATATTACTTCATACGTCTCATTCTTTTGTTGTTTTTGGCCTTTTTAACCCAAATAGGTAACTTAACTTCCACAATTGGGCATTGTAGCCTAATAAGAACATGTGGGTCCCACAAAGGCCCAAATAAACTTGATAAATCTAAATCCTCGGATAAAATTGATGTTGATCTTTGGCTTCTTGAAATTATCTTCAAACTCGTGTCGGTTTTGCCGGTTTTCGTGACCATCGGTACCAACACACATGAAACAACAAAAACACGTATACAATGCCATTTTCATGATATATATGCATTTATTGATTGTTTTATGATACAAATGATATGAGTAAAATCACTCATATCATATGGACTGAACCACAGTAGTTCATACTTAGTCACACGTTTTCTGTCAAGTTTTTTACTGTCTATGTTCATTTATTTATTGTCATGTATTATTGTTACAGGTATTTTGACTATGTAATGGTTGGTACAGGATTGGCCATATTTAGTCGCATGTGCTTTTCATTCGAACTTTGTTTTGGTGAACCGACCCATAGGCGTTCACCCTTGCTCATGTCAAATTTGTTTTGGTGAAACGACCCATAGGCGTTCACCCTTGCTCATGTAAATTTTGTTTTGGTGAACAGACCCATAGGCGTTCACCCTTGCTCATGTCAATTTTGTTTTGGTGAACCGACCCATAGGCGTTCACCCTTGCTCAGGTCAATCTTGTTTTGTGAACTGACCCATAGTCGTCCACACCAGCGATTTTCAGATTTCATTTCATTACAATCATATTTCTTTCATGTCCCCTTATTAATTGTTATGTTTCTTTAAGTCAATAATGTTTTCATACTATCATAGTTAACTTTATTGTCATGTTGCTTATATCTTCATGCCCCTTTATATTAACTTCGTTTCATGTTTGCTCGCTTTGATTTTTCTATCATGATAGACATTGATGGATTTTATTTAATCATGCTTTCATGATAGTCATGGTTGGTTTTCATTAATCATGTTTTCATGTTGGCCATCATTCGATTCCGTTTAATCATGATTTTATGCTTCATACGCAACTGGAACTATGTCTACGCTAAATTAGCTAGGCTATTACGTTGTCCTGTTCAGTTTGGTTTTAATCATTTAATCATTTATCTTCCTCTGACCATGTCAGATGGTTGACACCGTATCGATCATCTCATGTGAATTCCATGTGTAGTTCATGTACCATATTCTAGAGGTATTCTAGTCACCGCACTCGATGTGCATTACAAATCGATTTTCTATTATCTCAGATGTTTCTACATACCAATGTTGCTCAAGAGATGATGCTTCTCACAACCCGGAGATCCTACAAGACGAAGACAAAGGCGTTAGATCAAAGTGATAGGACGAGAAGATGCTTCACCACCAGACGATTTCCATCACAATCCATGTCCTTACCTTTTAGTTATATGTCACACGTCATTCAATTGTATTTTCAGTCATTTGAGTGGGAACCGTTACCAGTCGGTCACTCTGCTGAATAGTTACATGAATCACCATCATGAGTATGACCATCATGGAACTGACAGACAAGACGATAGTAACCACTACTATGACAACAACTATATTAGCAATCACAACAGAACACTGGTAACAGACGTGATCATAAATACGAAGGGTCGGCAGTCTAACCGATCCGCCAATTCTGGCATGATAACCTAAGACTCTCAATTTTATTCGTTTCATACCTCGAGAAACATGTCAAAACATCAGTCAAGATGTCTCACGTATATTTTCTGAAGACACATGTCAGGACATCAGTGAAGACACATGTTATATGCATATTTCTCAAGACACGAGTCAAGACACATGACTCACGTCTATTTTCTCAACAACCCTAAGAAATTTAGGGTACCCTTCAAGGGGTATATCCATTTTGTTGTGCCATATATTAATCCGACCACAAGATTTTTAGTACCATCACCGGCGTATTATTCGCGTTTGGACACGCAGGGTTTGTTCTGCGTGAGACAGTCAAAACACATTCAGTGAGATCTGTCACGTTTGCTTCATGACACTTTCATTTCTTGATTCCATATTTCATATATCCATGACCATAAAGGACGCCATTCATATCACCCATGTATTCGAAGGGTTTACTTTAGTCTAATATAAGATCCAATCTGCTAACGCACTTACCTCGGACATATGCGAGTTAAATATGATTCTGATTATAGACTATGAACAGTACACCATGCTAAGACTGGTCACCATTTATATCAGATTATGTACAGTGATGTTCAGGCTCTCGAATACATTCAGCGTGGTTTTCCATCAGGAAAATCTGTAGAAATTAGTTATGCTTTACAAGCACGTGTTTGTTATCCCATGGCTGCGAATAATTTCTAGCTATCAGTTATGACACGACTTCTAAAGTTCCTTATATTCATAATAAACCGATCATTTCAGAGTTTTCCAAGTATATTCTAGGAAGATCTCCAAGTATACTTTCTATCCACGAGGTCGAACATACCATCGAGTATGTTAGGGAGCCGAAGCAGTTTCCAATACTCTTTATCCCATGGTCTCCTTGAGTTAAAGAATTGAAGGACCAGCTGCACGATATGTTGGAAGAACCTCATTCGCCAGGTGTATCACCATGGTGTGCACCGGTTCTGTTTATTAAGGATAAGGACGGTAACATCAGATTATGTGTCGACTACCTTCGATTTAAACAAATCACCATTCATGACCGTTATTCCCCTCCATGTATTGACAAGGTGTCCAATCGACTTTACGATATTAAGCACTTTTACAAGATCAATTTATGATCATGCTGCCAATAATGGCGAATGAAAGATCAGGACGTTTCCATGAATGCTACTCGCACACAAATTGGTTATTCTAAATTCATGATCTTGTTTTACTCTTATGAATGATCCAACAGCATTATGGACTTAATAAATTGAGTGTCTATGAAATCTTAAACAAATTCGTTATGGTTCTCATCGATGACGAGCTGACCTTCTCTAAGTCCAGAGAAGAGCACGAAGACCATATTTGCACTATGTTGCAAATTCTATGACAGAAGTAATTTCACCCTTGAATTTTCTAGTATGAATTTTGGTTGATTACAGTGACACGTTGAATCACATTGATTCCCATGGTTAATCTTACCATGACTCAGCTTACGTGTATAGGAGAGAACCTTACACTATATTAGGAGTTTCAGAGAATCCTATGCTAAGAGAAGTCTAATTTTCCGAGACATAGCTTTCCAAACTTCTATGTATCCAGCTTCTATGAAGCAAGATACAGTTACGTTAATATCTAAATACCTGACATACTAGCAAGCTAAGATAGAACACCAACAGACTAGGAGCTATTTCCACCATTAGGAACGGTGAACAGAGAAAGGACAAGACCTCCATGGATTTTGTCACCGTACTACCACAGGCTCAGAGGAAGCATGATGCTATCTGAGTTTTTTTCAACAGGGTGACCAAGTCTGCATATCCATTCCATCTGCAAGGACTTCATAGTTAGCAGATTTTCAAATATTTCTAGTCAAGGATCATACGATCACTTGGCACTTATTCAGCTATCAGATCAGATAAAGGTTCACGTTCGCGTTCATTATTTACGTTCACGTCTTTGTTCAAGTTTATAACCTATTGTCGCACTCACGTTCATGACACCATTCACGTTCATGATCGTATTCTAGCTGACAAATTACGTTTCTCATTTTGTTCTAGAAGGTTTTGTAGAAAGCTTGGGAGACCAGACTCAAGTTTAATAAACTTTTCAAACTTTGATAGACGTTTCATGATGAGACTGCATTTATACATAGTCTTATCGTCCAAATCGGGCTTAAAACGCTTAAAATGTCATAAAATACCCCTAAATATGCTTGTGTTTGTTCATTGTGTATTTTAGGTACGGATATCGTGAAATCAACAAAAGATCAAAGAAATCAAGCAAAAACAAACACGGGAAACGAAGCCTCACAAAGAACCAGACCCGAGCATTGATATTGCAAAATACCCTCGAAGTTTGAAGATTGTACAAGTTTGGTCCCTCATCTTTGGAGATTTGTCAACTTTAGTACTCCAAGAATGAAGTTATACAAGAAAGATCCCTCAAGTATCAAGACTTGTCAAAAGAAGCACGCGAAGATCTCAAATATTACATGAATTACCCTTGATTCAAGTTTATTAAAATGGAAGGACCAATTCTGCAATTTGCTCTAAGTTGTATCAAAGGGAAAGTAATAAAAATTTGGCCAAACTTGCTATGAACAAAAAGTGGAAGCCAAGGGGCTATTTATGCCAAGACAGCTAAATTATATTCTCCAACCACAACTTGCCACCTCACTCACTTAGCCCACCTCACCAAACCCTATCCGTTACCCATACCCTTACCCAGTCCAAGCCAAAATACTCGAACTCAAGTCAACTCCGGTCAAAACACCATTCCACATCACCACCTCTCCACCACTCATACTCCCCCACGTCATCACCTCTATACACGTTTAGCAAATTTTACACCTTTAGAACATGACTATCGAGCTACCAAATTGTACACCTTTAGAACCAATTGGAATAGCCAAGGATGTTAATGTTAGAATTGAAAAGTTTGATTTTACCGCGGACTTCGTCATTTCCGATTATGAGTGTGACCCTAAATGTCCCATTATTTTAGGTCGACCCTTTTTATCGACGGCTCGCGCCGTAATCAACGTTCGCGGTGGGAAATTAACTATGAAATATGGGAGGATAAAATGGACTTTTTTGCGAGTAGATCCCAAGTTTCAAATGATCATTACAAAACCGAGGTTTCTAAAACCGATATTTCAAAATTTGATAATGTAAAAGCTCATACTTTAGAGGAAAAAATGAGGCTAGATGCATGTTTTGAAAGAATGAAAATGAACGGTTTTAAAGATGAGGATTTCAACGATAAATAATATGTTTACTTAATTCAAAAGGGTATTCGTAAATTTATGGATGAAAATAATTTTGGGATATATTCGGCGAAATAAGTGAAAAACCAATTCCGAAGGGCGACGTTAGTTCCATCACGACAATGACCAATATGGACTCGTCTTCACCACCTTCGAAGGACCACACCTTTGAGGCATCGACTTTTAATTCCATTGAAGTGCCTCCAATTCCTAGCCCAACATCAGTTGAGGCCAAAGGTTTTATCGATATCGACCCTCTCATCATTGAAGAGTCACCTAAGCATAGTCGATTGACTTGTAAGACAATGGTTGTGAGTGCTCACATAGACTCTTTCTTTGATGATGATGATGGGGATTTTGCGAAATTGATCGCGTACTCAAAAATTCACAAGCTATTTTTTATTCTCTAAAAAATAATTCTACGTGTGGTGAATACGATGATTTCGTCTTCGAGCCCGAGATTGAGGAAATTATTGAACGAGAGCTTTCTCTTTTGCCTCCACTTCTACCTACAAGTGAGGTTGATTTTTCCAATATCGAGGCCTAACTTGATGTGTTGGAACGTCTCATTCATAATGACGAACGAACTCACGTGACCAAAAATCCCATTCTCGAGGAGTTACCTAATCAACACTCCTCAAATGAGAATGATGTATACCACATTCGTGAGGATCTAACTTATCAACGATCCCCAAAAAGAATGATGGGTTTGTGCTTGATCGTGATCTTTTCAAGAGAGTTTCTAAAATCCTCAATGAGGGGAACGACAAACCTTGGTTTGACGAGCCTATCTATGATGAAGAAATCGAAGAGATCGACGTTCATGAGGATGATGAATATGTTGACCCCGAGGGGGCGGTATTCTTTGTTAATCAATGTTTTGAGAACTTATACAATCCACAACCCCCTAACAGTGACTTAAATGTGAGAATTTTTAGTGTGCCTAACATCCTCTTTGAAACGCCAAATATTTTAGACATAATTCAATCGGGTTTTCATAAAGAGTTTTTAAACGATGAAAAAGGAAAAGATTTTAAAATTGATTTAAAAGATTTTTCTACAAGTCTAACTCCGTCATCACCGCATTTTATGAGTGCTACCATCTCGTCTACTCCTTTTGACGAGTGTGAGTGTGGATTTAGTATGGGAGAAGCCCCTTATGTTCCCTCACATTTCTCCATCTTCGATCCCGGAATTGCTTGTAAAGGAAAATGTCGGTCTTCCACCAATGCAATAAATGGAAAATATTTTCGTTTTCTTGGTGTGAGTCTACCTCGAGTAGCTCATTGTATTGCCCCACCCATTGTCACACCCTTCTATTTCTTATCATCTATTTTCTTTTACCCCATTTGGGTTCGAGTTGGAGTGCCATTGTTTCGTCTTTCATCCGAAAACAAGGACGCTATCTTTGACCCCGGTATACGTATATCGGGTTTTAAAGTACTCCACGTGCTTTTTGGTCCTTGTTTATCATGTAAGCCCCACCAAAAATTACCATACCATGACAATCCCTAAATGATCACATTTATGAGGATTCGAGTCGAGCTTTTGACTCGGTTATCAAAAACAAGGTGCCTCGTGGGGGATTCTCATGCTTATACTTGTAAATATTATTGCTTTCGAATTAGTTTAATGTGAGGGTACTTGTGCTCTTCCAACCTTTGTTCCGTGGTTGTTTGTGATTGTGATTTATTAGGTTCATCGTCATCATTGAAGCCTCTCGTTTTCATTTTACAGATCACTCGAGCTTCGATCGTTGCCTTTGAAGATTCTGATATCTGATGATATCCTTTTATGTTCTAACGATTATCTTATTAGCATAATTAATAAACGGCTTTTAGGTTATTTGTTTTACCTTTTCCATGCTCGATATTAAGCATTCGAATTTCATCTCTAGTGTGGGGGTGTTTCACCCTTAGACTCAAAATATTGAGGATAATTTTTAGTTTTAGTATGGGGGGGGGGGGGGTGAGTAGATACTTCACCTTTCTTACGTCATCACGCAATCCAATTTTCATCTTTTTGTTATCATTTTATGCAAAATAAGGTTAAAAATGGCCAAATTTTAAATTTTTTCTAGTTTTTCGTAAGTGTTTAAGACACGAATGTACGTTTTTTAATGGTGAGAATAAGAGTAATTTTTGACTCGACCGTGCGTGTTGAGCACTTAGCTTCGATTCCTTATCTTTTTAGGCTAAGTCTCATTAAATTAAGGACGGGAAATGATAGAGTTAATTATAAGTTACTATGCTAAACGTAGAGTACTCGTATTCTTTCAAAAACTCATGTGTCCTAATTAGTTGCTTATTCTCGCTAGGCTTTTTATTATAAATTGTTAATAAATATTGATTTAGCGGTTTAATCTCTATTGTTGGTTTCTCATTTGTTTTTGTAGCTTCCGTGTAATTAAATTGTAAAAACAATAAGGTATCACCAGCGTCACGGTTTTGAAGTATTGGCAACCCGAATAATCAAAGGCTTCCCCCAATAATAATTTAAGTTCCTCTTCACCTAATTCAAGCAAAAGTTCGAAGCTCACAAGGCCAAAAAATCTATGCAAAATTGAAAGTGAATGTCTTAAATCTTGAAGCCTTAAAGATCCAAAATTTGCCTTAGCGTGAGGATATACGTCAAGTCATAATAAATACCTCATGGCGAGGTTAAATAAAATACAAGGGCAAGACCGAAGTCATAATAAAAGCTCTGCGGAGTTGAATAAAAGATGGAGGTAAACCATGATAATCAATGCCACCGATGATGAGGTGGGTCATAAAATTCATGGTAATAAGTCTCATGTTCAAAACCGTTATAAAACTGTGTTTATCGATCCTTTTTGTTGACTTAATTTTTTGACATCATTGTCTATTAGGATGAATTATTAATTCGATGATTTTGGTTACACCGTTAAGACTCTATTTTTGGACCTAATCTCTATTTACGCATAAGTCAATGGTGTATCCTCGTGATCATTAAGACAAAAATAAAATATAAGAGATACACCTTAGGAATAAGGGAGTTTAAGTACGTGATTTGAGCATATGAGTAGTGTTAGCATTACTAACTTATAATGACAATGATCTTGTTTCACGCTTAGCATGGAATTACGTGAAAATCGAGGACGACGAAATTATTTCTAACAAAGCATTCACGTGTTCTTATTCTATGATCCTAAACGTCCTATTTTGCGATGAAAAACGCATGTAGTAGTTTATTTAAATTTACGTTTACAATAAATGTTACCTAAAAATGAATTTTAGAAGTGCTATGATACTTAATTCTAGCATTGCGTGAGGGCACGACAATGGTTTAGTATGGGGGAGTGACGAGACTGCATTTATACATAGTCTCATCGTCCAAATCGGGCTTAAAACGCTTAAAAATGTCATAAAATACCCCCAAATATGATTGTGTTTGTTCATTGTGTATTTTAGGTATGGATATCGTGAAATCAACAAGAGATCAAAGAAATCAAGCAAAAACGAAATCGGGAAACGAAGCCGCACAAAGAACCGGACCCGAGCATTGATTTTTCAAAAATACCCTTGAAGTTTGAAGATTGTACAAGTTTGGTCCTTTTTCTTTGGAGATTTGTCAACTTTAGTCTTCCAAGAATGAATTTATACAAGAAAGATCCCTCAAGTATCAATACTTGTCAAAGAATCCCTTGAAGATATCAAATATTGCAAGAATTACTCTTGATTCAAGTTTATTAAAATGAAAGGACCAATTCTACAATTTGCTCTAAGTTGTATTGAAGGGAAAGTAATAAAAATTTGGCCAAACTTGCTATGAACAAAAAGTGGAAGCCAAGGGGCTATTTATTCCAAGACAGCCATATTATATCCTCCAACCACACCCTGCCACCTTACCCACTCAGCCCACCTCAGCAAACCCTACCTGTTACCTAGTCTAAGCCCAAATACCCGAACCCAAGTCAACTCCAATCAAAACACCACTCGACATCACCACCTCTCCACCACTCATACTCCCCCACGTCATCACCTCTATAAACGTCTACCCTCCACTCAAACCAGTAAATACATAACTTGTTTTTAAACAAGTTATTATATTATTTAAACTGGTGCTAAACAATCCCTTCCCCACTAATCCAGATTAAAACTCCCTCTCAAGAACATAAACCCTAGTTTTCGTGCTAACTAAAATTAACCCCGAAATCCTCCAGATCAATGATTAATACTACCCTCACCCAAACCCCACCATAAAAACCCCACCAGACCAACCCATGTGGTCAGTAGGCCCCTCCCCTGCACCCATCCTTGTCCACTCTTTCCCAAAATCTGACCAAATCAACAGTTGAGGATCAAAATTATTGGCTAAGGAGTTTATCAACGTCTCAGATGGCTTCTACACAACTGGCATTCACAAGATTCCAAGACATCCTCACATGGGCTTGAAAAGGACATTGTTTGACCAAGTTCGATTTTTGAATCAAAGGGCATAATGGGAACTTCATAGTTAGGGTTTTTAGTATCTAGATTGTTCTTCCTTCCAGTATATATAGGGGCCGTATGTGACCTCCTATACTTTGTTCCAGAATTTTGTAAACCCATTTTTATTAATAGTTAACGTGTAATTTTGGCCTTACAAGATCTCTGAGTTCCATTTGTTTATCTTGTGTTGAAGTTGTCTTAATTTTTAAATTTATGTTTTACCAAAGATTTTTGTTAACCCAAGTAGTAAAAGCAGTTGTAAAATCCATGATTTTACCATGATTTTTATGTAATTAAATTTTACCTATTAATCCTAGAACACATACTCACATGTGTATCCCTATAGGTTGAGTGTGAACTTGTTCATTTAGGAACTTATACCTTTACATTCACACTTGTTGTAAATAAGTTACATAGCTCAAACCTTGTACTTAAGACTAGGAGAACAAATGATAAAAATGTGTAATCAATACTTAGCTATACACACAACACTATATCAAAGTTGGAAAAACATGCTACATAGTATATGTAGCCGTGTATGTGTACAAGAGTGTATACCACAAACATGTTCTTAACCTCCTTGGACTAGCCCAAGACCTTACTCTTTATGCACTAGCCCAACATGAGCCCAAGCCAAAGCCCATTACCCTCCTTTTTGGCTAGCTAGACACGGCACCCCATATGTGGAAGAAGAGGGGTTGTCTTGGTTTTGGAAAATCCAACACATGGCATAATAGTTCTTACCAAGGCAATCATGCCTTTTTGCCTTCACCCTTCTCTCTCCCTTTAAGCCGAAACACATACACATACATTCTCTCAACTCCTCATGCAACCAAATCTCATTCTCTCTTCATCTCTCTCTCTCTCTCAAATCATTCGGCATTAAGCCATAATAATCCAAAGTTGTTCATTAAATCCACCAAGATCTTTGTCTCATATTTACTACAAATCATTAGTAGTATCATTCCCTTGGATTCACTATAAACAAGCCCTAGCTAAGCCATCTAGGCAATGGCTTGATTTATACATAGGGTTTTCTTCATCATTTTGAGTAGATCTCAAACCACCTTGTTCACCTAGATCATTTGTGGTACTTTTAGGCAAGAAAGGTATACACTACTTGTTCTTTCATTTCTTCATGCATGCATCATCATACATCTATAAAAACAAGTAAGATAACATGTTAAAAATCAAGATTTGATGAATCTATGACCATTATAGGTCACGACTTATTTATAATCAAGTTCATGATTTAAAAACCTTTTGATAAGGAACATATGATTGGTATGTTATGTTTTAAACATGATTTAAAAACTATATGAAACATTAGTAAATCAAAAAGTTGCATGAGTTACAAATCTAGTCCTATGGGACTATGGTTAAACCAATAGCCATAGATCTCATAAAATGGGTATGTGTAACTTAAAAGTCTTGAAGACCATGACCTTAAAGGTCACGACATATATGGTTAATGTTTATGTGAATCATGTGTTAAGTTTAAATGATGGAATATGAAATGATGCATGATAAAATGACTATTAAAAAAAATCACAAATACAACTTATGTGTATAAATGTAGTCGTGGGTTACATAAGGTTTAAATGGATAAAATGTACATACATGTTATTATAAACCATATATCTAGTGGCAAAGGCTAACTTGAATGTGTTAAACATAAAACAAGATTATGGGAACCTTGGGAAGAGGCAATATAGCCGTGAGCTATATGTGGCCTCCTTGGAAAAATAGTAACCTTGGAAACATACATTTAAACTAGATAATCATGATTGTATTTTAAATACAAGGCCTAGAAACTAGATATAGTGTTCATCTTGGAAGTACCAAGATCTAAAATATAGCCGTGAGCTATATAAGAATGTACATGGATTTATGTTTGATTTTTAGGTCTAGACATAGTTTAGATCTTATTATGAACTTGTGATTTATTTTCTTGATGTGTACATAGTGAGATCTAACTTTGTAACACATATAAACTACATGCAACCTTAATATGGAACTTGATCTATCATGATATGCTATAACTAATGTAGGCCGTGAGTTATAAGCACCTATTAGGGCTTATGACTTACTTGTAACCCTATTACACACATAGATCAAATTTGGTATAACCCATAAAATGAATCTTTAAGATTATTCATCTATTTAGATTGAAAACTAAATGGTGATAAGCTTAGTAAGCTTATATTAATACACTAAGTAAAAACTTATATAAAATGAAAAGTAGTGTTAATTGACTATTTAAACCCATGAGAAATTAACCTAAAACTTAAATGGATCTAATAAGCCCATTTTATAAATTATAGTAATTTAAATGGACTTAAGATTACAATTAGGCCCATTTAACAAACTAAAGGACCTAAAAATCTATTTAGGCCCAATAAGTGATTTAAAGACCCATTTAAATAAATTAATGGACTTAAGATATATTTTAACCCACCAAAATAGCCCATTAGATGTTTAGTCCTTTTAATGAGCCCATATAAAGTTTGAATGTTAAAATAAAAGTTTTTATAATAAAATGTAACTTATAAAAACTTTTTGGATGAAAATGACAATTTATAAAACTTAAGGACTAAACCGTAACTTATGAAACTTGTTTTGATAAACTAGTAAACACAAGGACTAAAAATGTAAAATTCCAAAAGTTTAGGGTTTAATAAATATTACCCGTGGCAAATTAAACCCTAGGGACCATTATGGGAAATTTCTAAAAGTTATTTTGTCATTTTATAACCCTAAGGACTATTCTTGTAAATTGCCGAAACTTAAAGAAGCCGTAGGGGCTGTTTTGTAATTTTTATATAGTTACAAAACCTAGATAATACTAGGGGGACTAAATCTGCCATAAGCCTAAACTTAAACAAGCCCTAAGTACCAAATGTGTAATAATCCGAATGTTACTTGTTTAAAAATATGGAGGGACTAGTTTTCCCACATTCCGAAACATTAACTAGCCCTAACCCTAAAAGCTATTTTAATTATGATAAAACAAAATTAAAAGTCTAGATCATGAGGATTAATGTATAAGCTTAAGTTTGTGATAAATAAATTATTTTATAAATATTAAAATAATTTATGAAGACATTAGAGTTAAATAAAATAATATTTTTTTATGAAATATCTATTTATATTTGCTTTACAAAATAAATTGTATAAACAAGATGGATATGTACTATTAAAACATATACTCATATACTTTTAAGAAATTAAATTATATGAACGCTAATTAAATTGAATGTTACTACATAAATATATTATAAGTAAAACCCCTTATGTTTACTTATATATAGAACTTGGTTATAAATTTAATTAGATGTTATTGATACAAGTACTATAAACATGGATTAGTATTATTAAGTAAAACATTTTCTTTTATGTTCACTTAAATGTAAAACTTAATTGTAAGATTGAATGAGTATTAATACATGTATGCTAACTGATATTAATAGTTAAACAGTTTATGTTTTCCTAGAATAAAACTTATATAAATGAGTTTAAATGAATATTGATGCTACTTGAGCTACGGTTATTTAGATAAATACCATAATATGAATAAACTGAATAAAATCCGTATAAGCATACATACATGTTCTTTGTACTATCTATTAAGACTGTACTATCTGATTAGGCATAACTTTGGTGTGAGCTTTAATTGGATATCCGTGTTAAACAAGCAATTGCCTACTCCCAGGTGAGTTTACAGTCCCATTTAAACTTTGATAAAACTTTCCCTTTTGGGAAAGAAAATATGCAAACATATATTAGACACGTCTGGATTGTATAAACTGGATTATGATTTCTTACTATTGAAACTGTTAAATTGTTGTAAATCGCCCGAATGTTATAAATAGATCTATTAGGGATTGACCATCCCCGTCTAGGTGAGTTATGCTCACTGTGCGTTGGCCGGGACAACAGACGTATACCATGTTAGAACTGGAATGGGTGTCTTTCTGTAAGACACTACGTCCTCATCTGTTGAGGACTATGGGGTTAAGCTTCAGTTTCTAATAATAAACAAATGTTATTTACATTTTAGTAAGAATGCTTTGTGCATTATTACTTCTATGACTATTATATGTCCAAACTAATTAATTGTTAAAATCTGTAAATTCACCAACTTTATGTTGACCCCGTTAGTATGTTTTGCACAGGAATATGAAGTTAGTACGTGGTATGTGCATGATCTCCAGCATCTTAGAAGTCTGCATCATAGGACTCGTCAGGGGTTCTATTTGGGAAACAAAAACAATCCCCTACTGTCTTGTTTAAAAACAATTTTTATTTATTTGTTTGAATAAACATGTAATCTGTTCTGACTAACTTCTATCTTATGCTCTATGGACTATATGCTATCGATCCGCCCTTGTGACGTCTCCGGGGATATCTTCCGCATATTTTGACCCTACCCGGGGTGTCACAGAGAATGGTATCAGAGCATTGTTATAGAGAACCAGATAAATTTTTTTAAATAAAATAAAAATAAAATGAATTTTTCTTTTATTTAAAACTGGACTATAACTTATAAAACTCTTGGTGGGATTTTATTTTGGGACCGTCTTAGTTAAGCATATAGATCTTAGGGCATTTTATGCTATGTGAACTAATTGTATATATATATATATATATATATATATATATATATATATATATATATATATATATGTTTACTACAATTGATTATTAATACTGTTTAGTAAGGTATTGCTATATGTCGAACGTGCCAAACTTGAAAATTTTACACTATATAGTAAAATACTGAAATGCGAATATGAGTAATATTAAACTAAATTTCACACTTACTAACTGATAAATGAACTACTTACATGATAGTACATATATATGTATAAGTATAGATATTGTAACCTTAAAACATTCTAATAATTGTTTAAGAAGGGATATATTTCATAAAGCATGTAATCTCAATAATATTATTCTTTGTTTGTAAGCCTATACTCACTTCAAACTTAAAATGATATTATTTCAGAGCATCATGACTCCGCCTACTGCATCTACGACTCTTCTACCCAGAGTAGCTCCTTCTCCAGTTATCTGTTCATCCCCACGATTGACGCAGTGTGGATGGTTGTCAGCCTCAGATTCAGAGGATGACCCAGCCACCGAAGCTGTACTCCCAGAGGACCCATTTTCTATTTCAGCATCAGCCACACCGGCCCCAACCTCTATGGAGGAGGACCGGGTCCCTTCTAGCATACCATCTTCTATGCCTCTATCCTTTTCATCAGACTATATCTCCGGACCCACGCCCGTCTCTACTTATGAGGTCGGGGAAGGCTCCGGGGCAGGACATGTTGATCCCATCCAGGCCCAGATCTCTGCATTGGCTGCACGGCATGAGCGAGAGATATCCGACCTCCGCAGCCAGTTGACAGTCAGTCAACAGAGCCATGCCGTTATCTATGAGCGTATCGACACTCTTTTCCGAACTAGGAGGGAAGACTTCCAGACTGCTAAGGGCATCCAGGCTAGGACGGACGAGGCACTGAAATGGTTATTGGATGAGAACTACCGCCTCCACCAGCGCATCCAGGTCATGGAAGGTCTACAGCATCAGACCCATGCTGCCCTTGCTACTCATGAGCAATCCTTGTCCATCTTCTTTGATCTCGCCACTGTCCAGCATGATGGGGTTACTGGGGAGATGGCTTATCTCCGAGGGGTCGTCGATAGGCTCCAGAACCAGCTACTGTCTGCACTCCGTACACTCAAGGAGACCCGAACGACAGTTCGGACTTTGTGGAACACTAGGAGGAATTCTCCAGCCCTACCAGCTCCATCTGCACCATCAGCCCCGACATCATCTAGTGGACCATCCAGGCAGGAATAGCATAGACGTACTAGACTTCTTGTACGTCATGATAGGCTCACGGGTTGTATCCCTGCTATCATGGCATATGGCCTTTGTACTTTTATCTCTTGTTCAGCTTTTGTGATGTAATCCCGTACTTTATCTTTTCTTTCTTTTGGGACATGTAACTTTGGGATATGATGTTTTTAAAGACTGTGTGTATCATTACTTTGGATTAGGCTCGACCGGCCTATGACTTAGATTGTGTTATGCTAAGATGACTGTTAAATACTCATGGAAATAACATGTAATCACTCTCTTTATTATATCAGTTGTGCAATGTATTATATTATGAGATCTTAACAGTGTAATACCCATGAATGTGCTATATGATGCTAAGCTATTGTCTCAAGAGTTGATCAGTATGAGCATCTCTCTTAAGTTGTGGCTCACTTGTGGATGTGATATCCCGAGCCCAACGTCATTTATTTAATCCTATTTTACGAATATTTTTGAATTTTTTAAGAAATTTCGTTTGCTATATATTTGACGGTTTAAGTGGAAACCAACGTTTACGGTCGTAATTTAACATTTGACGATTTAAGAAGAACCGATGACGACTACGATACCGACGGATGCCCAAAATTTACCTTTTATTATCGATTGATCGATATTTGAGTTTTTCGAGATTTTATTTTTATTACGTGTTAAGTCAAGTCGGAACCATATGTATATTCGTTTTGTGTGCATTTGAACCATTTAAAAGTATTTTCGAGTGTTCGGGGCGACCCCTGACTCCCGCAAAATTTTAAAAACGACTAGAGAGTCGTTTCCCGCTACTAAGTTGTTTCGTTTAAAAGTGAGGCCAAAAGAAAGCCCATTTGACAAAACAAGCCCCTCTAATTTTTACAAAATGGAAGGAAGGAAAACATACATCACAAAAACACATCAAAAAATTTCTCCACTTCCTCCTTTCTCTCTTTCAACCGTCGGCCACACCACCACCATGGAACCACCACCACCATTTTTCAAACTTGTTTTCTTTGAAAAACTAATCAAAGACCACCTATTCTATCATCCTTGTAAGTGTTTTAATCAAATAATAACACACATGCAATCATAAAATCTTTTCAAAAATCTATGATTTTATAAAGTGGGTTTTGATCTAATTAAATGGTATACATGGTTCTAATTAGTGTTTATAATGGTAAATAATCAATAAAACAAAATGGAGGGCTGTTTTCTTTGATGTTTTGGTCACCAAACCCCATGGCCAAAAGGGGGTTTGGTTTGATCTTTGATGTTTGATGATTTTTGTTGTGGGTTGACGTTTAAAAACATGTTTTTATCATTTCTAATTGATTTAATTTGATTG